>QLOH01000173.1:0-1200000 GCA_026901365.1 Sesbania bispinosa
TACATGTTCATCCAAAACTTCAACTTTCTCCCACATCCAAATTTCACCAATCTATCATACAATCATGACCCACATTCCAAAACAACAAATATCACAAATAAATCACCCAAGATCATCCACATGCATTTTGAGTTCATAGCCTCCAATTTCAAGCTCAAAACACCAAATTTTCACAAGATCAATCATCAAACAATTGTGTAAATTCACCCAATCTCATGCATGTGCATAGATTTAACATACAAACACATCCCAATCATCAAAGTAAATTTAGAACACATGCAGTCCATTTTTTTCTCTCAAGGCCGAGAGTAATAAGAGGAAAAGAGAGAGATTTTTCAACAAAATTTTTCTTGACTTGCATGCATCTAAATCCATCAAACAAACATGTTTCAAGCACTAAAATAAACATGCAACCATCAATAACAACCCAGCTCAAAGTTCCGAAAATCCACTCTCAAAATAAGTGAAAAAAATTGATTTTTTTTCAAGGAAAAACAAGAGAAAAGACAAGGATTTAAGGGCAAATCCTTGACTCTAGTTACAAGGCCTACTAGAGTTCACGTTCTCCCCCCCTTTACCTAAGAATTTCTCGAAGAAAAAGTGCAGAAAACAGCTCCAAGAACAGCCCCAAGATCACTCCTTCAAGTCTCCAACAAGGATCTAAAGGCTAGAAAGCTAGTGTTTCTAAGCTTAGGCTAAAAAATGGAACCTAAGCTTGGTGGTGTTTATGGAGGGATTGAAGTTTTTTTTGAGAGAGAAAAGGGGGAGGAAGCCACGGCCAAGGAAGAGAGAAGATGAGAGAAAAATGAAGGTTCTCCTTGCTTGCATGTGACAAATGAATGAAAAAGGAGAAAAAGTGCTTTTTATATGACATAACTCACCTTTTCAAGCTATTGGTGGAATGGAAGAGATGGGAAGACAAGTGTCTCCCATGCATCAAGGCTGGTTGCACGGTCTTTAAGGAGAAAAAAGGAAGGCTTGTGCAATTTTTCTGGCCCGGATCAAGAGTATTCGGGCCCGGGTCAAGGGACAGGAGGTGCAAAAAGGTCATTTTTCACAGAAAAACCCAAAAATTCCAAAAAAATTCATAAAAATAGGAAATTAAATTCTAAATCCAAAAATATGAATTTTGATGATTAAAAATAATTTTAATCACTCAAAATCCAATAAAACACTCAAAACAGCAAAAATGGCAAAAACGGTAAAACGCGGGCGTTACACTTATTGATAGTGAATTGTTGAATTTACAACCCAATTCCACCTTTTTAGCTTAATTTATGGCTTTTGTAATTATTGGAACTAAATCTGAATTTGATGCTATTTTAATGAAGAATATGTTGATTTTTACAGATAAAAAGCTAAGGTACAAGTGAAGCATCAAGAAGACAGTGAGCAAGGATAGGAATAGAGTAGAACAAGCTCCAAAGGATGAAATTTAAAGGAGTCGGTTGCTGTTTCCTGCGCTCCACCTGCACTAAGCGCAGGAATGACTGTTCAGTTACTGTTTCCTGCGCTTCACCTACACTAAGCGCAGGAAATGTAACCTAATTTCTAATGGGCCACAAACAGGGTTCCAACTGGCCTTCAGACAGTATTTATAGGTATTTTAACAGTCAGTTTTAGGCATTCAGAGAGTACAGAGTCATTGAGCAGCTACGAAGTTAGGAGAAAAGTGTGACAGTCTCTGGAGTGTAATGGCTACCATGTATAGCTAAATCTCTCTTTAGGATTGAATGTAGTCTATTCAATCCCCAATTGTATTTTGGATTTTTCTTTGTTATTTAGGAATTTCTATTTTTATAATATTGATGTCTTTATTCTGTTCTTAATGCTTAGCTTCCGTTTTTGTACCGGAGTTATGATACGATTTCTTAAATACGATGGGAAGCGGTTTTCTAAATCTGATTTGGTAAAAACATTCAATATGTTGAATACCTATGAATTGGGTTCAATTTATTGATATCTTTAACAACTGATCTTAAAGCTGGGGCAATTTGTAATTGTGGGAACCAATATGAATTGTTCTAAGTATTTTATAGTTGTGGGAACCTTTATGAAATAAAATTTATTTGTGCTTCAATATTTATAATTATAAATTCCTAGATATCATTTATTTCCAAAATACAAGAGAGGTGCGATAGACGAAGTTCAATCCTAGTGTCTCTTTATTTGCTCAATCTCATCCTTGTTTCTCCTTGTCTCATCTTTTATTTTAATTTACTATTATAATCTTCACAAACGAATCATTCTTCATAATCTTTCTTACTTAATAAGTGTGAGCACTAAGAATTTGAGTTGTACCGTTCCTCGTGGGTACGACAACCCTTACTTTTAACTATTATACTGCTGCGATATTGGTACGCTTGCCAAGATCTCAACATTCATCTACCTAAGTGGATCTCATGTTTTCGGGAAAACCCCTCAAATACAATACAATTGATAGAAGACCAATTTCTCTTATTCTAAATATTAATAATTAGATTAAATACCAACAAATGTTTTATCAAATATTCATGAACCGATTATTGATATAAAAGTCCCTATTTGGTTTATAAAAGCCCCTAACAATTATCCTTTGTTTTTGTTTACTGTCTTCAATATTTTATGAGAGAAAAACCATATTGTAAAATGGCCTATATTTCCTTTTAGTGCAACTATATGTTGATCACCAAAGGAAAACTAGATATACAACTCTAGAGTGAAACTAAAATATATTACCATAATTTGGATTTGATTATCATCATCCTAAAGATTGAATGCCTTTTGAAAATGCTAGATATCTTTAATATATATTTATATTGAAAGATACAATAAATTTTAATACCACTTTTTTTTATAAGGATGTGAA
This sequence comes from Sesbania bispinosa, assembly GCA_026901365.1. NCBI lineage: Eukaryota > Viridiplantae > Streptophyta > Magnoliopsida > Fabales > Fabaceae > Sesbania > Sesbania bispinosa. The sequence goes on from QLOH01000173.1 coordinate 2,849, forward strand.
ATGGTTTGATTTCCATTAAATGTTTTCATCCCAACAGATTTCATGCACCGGTTTATACATATATAAAAAACATTGAATACTCAAAAAGTTATAATAGCAATTTGACATGAATAAAAAGTAAAATTTTATTTAATGTGCATATAATCCAATATAGGTAATTGCGTTAATAGTATGTATCTAAGTATGCTATTATATATAGAAACCAAATATAAAATGTAAGTCAAATGATAGATAGTCCCATTCAAAATCATATCCTAACAACTCATTTAAGGTTAACCATTTTTAAACTTTAATATAAAATTCCATATTTCACATAATCTCCAATAATATATGGTAATGCATTAAGGGTGAAAATATATGGCACACCGTTTTTAGTTATATTTTAGTATAATACATTGAATCAAATATTGTAAAATGTAATAATAATATATACATAGAAGAATTTCTATTTAAAACATAGGATAATATCTAGCCCTTAAAAAAAATCTCGTTATAATTTCTTGGGGTAGGTGAGATAGCGCTTTATAAAGCCCAAAAGGTACATGGAAAATAATCATAAGAGATTAAAACTTTTTATTATATTCTCTGCAATTGCAGCCATGGCTAGGAGGAGGGTGAAACTTGCATATATCTCTAATGACTTGGCAAGAAAAAAACATACAAGAAAAGGAAGAAGGGTATCATAAAGAAGGTGAGCGAACTCACCATTCTTTGTGGGATTCCAGCGTGTGCTATAATTTGCAGTCCTTTTGATTGTCAAATAGAGGTCTAGCCAAACCAAGAAGGAGTCGAGCAGGTGATTGAGAGGTATAAGATTACATCTTTGATAGATAAAAGCAAGAATGTAAACCAAGAGAGCTTCCTCATGCAGAGGATTGCCAAAGCCCAAGACCACTTGAAGAAGCTGCGTCGAGACAACCATGAGAAGGAACTGACCATGGCTATGTTCTAGCATATGCAAGATGAAAACCTGCTAAACATGCCCTTTGAAGATGCAAATGATCTCAATAAGCTGATTAAGAAGAATTTGAATGACATTGAAATTATGATTGCTAAGCTTAATTGATTAGATGTGATCTTGATGTTATTTACATTGTAATTCTGTTTAGTGTTTAGAGGCATGTCCCCTGTCTTTACCTTATAATTATATTTAGGGTTTAGTGACATGACCCCTGTCTTTGACTATTGAGTCTCAAAATATTATTAAGAGATTAATAATGTTTAAGTCTCATAACCCTAAGTTTTAATGAGTAACAAATTTGGTTAAAATATTCTGAGAAATAGTACAAGTTCTACTAAGGGTACTTTATATGTTTCAGCAACTCTCTGAAGGAGCAACCCTCTGAAGTGGTGTAACCTTCTGAAGGAAAAGAACCTGTTGAAGTTCATCAACCCTCTGAAGAACTATGTTATCTGAATTAAGAAGACCTGCTGAAGACTTTCTACGTGACAATTGTCTAAAGTCAGAAGGCTTTCTGCTCAAGACTTAAATGCATCCTCAACGTCTTCTGCAAGTTTGTCTCATTTAAGGAAAGATTATAGAGACCCTTTTGAGATTTTTAAATCAACTTACCCGAAAAGGGAAACTGCTATAACATAGTACCTGCAAACGTGTCAGAACTGAGTCAAGGTTTGCACACCTGCAGTGTTCAAGTTAGAAGCTATCAGAAGATTGTCTCACAACGGTTCTCACATCATTTATTGCTGAAGTAAATCAGAGAGTCACAAGAAGGGGGGTTGAATTGTGACCCTTGAAAACTTTTGGTCCAACCTGCAAGTACTTTGAACAACTTGTTGATCTCTGCTCAAGGAATGCCTTGGCTATAAGAAGTTCCTTCTAGAAGATAGTGGTTAGTGTATAATGCCAACTAAGTAGATTAAAATTATCTTCTTAAAGGCAAGCAAAATCATAGGGACTGATATCATCAAAATTTATTCTTCCATATAATGTATTTAATGTACTTACAACTCAGAATAAGGTTCAGAAGAATAATATAATGTTTACGCAGTTATGCAGAAGCAAAACAATGAATCTATCACTTTAAACCAATCTTATGAAGGATCAAATGATTTTGTATTTTAATAAAACTTTCCAGAATAGTTATTTAATCAATAACTAATAAGGTTATGTGAGAAAAATTGTTCAGAAGAATAGTATAAAGTTTCTGCAGTTGTGCAGAAGCAATACATTGAATCTGTCACTTTAAACCTATCTTCTGAAGGGTCAATTGAACTTAAAACTTGATGAAACTTTCCAGATCATATATTAACCAATTAGAATATCAAGTTAGATTGAATTAAAATCATGTTTATAAAGATCTGGTAGTTTGGACCCCAAGTTCAATGTTGAACAATGGACAGATTTCAAGAAATGTGCTTCTGAAGCACCAAACAGTTTCATAATTTAATGAAACTTTCCAGATCATTATTTTAACTGATGTAGATGTAATTTATGTAAAAATATTAGTTCAAAAATAGGTTTATCAAAATCTGGTAGTTTGTGTAGGAACACAGGGAAACACTAGAAGGGGGGTTGAATAGTGTTTCTGAATATTTTAGAAAGCTTTTCGCAAACAGGTGTTAAAAACACGATTTTAGACAGGCTCTTAAAGGACTGTCTGAAGTTTTCAGACGGTCTAAAAATACTGATTTAAACCAATGTTTTGTGCCTTTATAACATATCATATTAATTACTCTAACCCCTTGATTAGTATAAAAAGAATTGACAAGAGATAAGGGTAAGAAAACTTAGCCAAGGAATTTATCCTGGTTCACTCACTACCACTGTGAGCTACGTCCAGTCCCAATGCCAACTAGCACTTGGATTTTCTTTTAATCTTTCAAGATTACAAGTATTCTTTTACAGTCAAGCCTCTTCAGGCTCTACACCCAAGTGTTCTTTTATCAACCAAGCCTCTCCAGGCTCTATAACCAAGTATTCTTTTATCAACCAAGCCTCTCCAGGCTCTATAACCAAGTATTCTTTTATCAACCAAGCCTCTCCAGGCTCTAAACAAGGTTTACAAAGAAAGGGGTGTAAGCTTTTAAACTATACAAGTTTGAAGCTCAAACCAATACAATGTACAATAAAATCTGAGGGTTGCTCAGGATATACAACTGTGTACAGCGAATTTTTTTATCAGAGAGTTGTTACAGAGTAAAAACTTGCAGCGTGATGTTTCACTGGGCTTTCTTGTATACTTAATTTTTCCTTTTCGCTTCTCTCTCTTTTTCTCGTTGTATACTGGTTTTCATGGAGGGGTATTTATACCCAAACTTTAATCCGTTGAAATACCACCGTTTAGAGATAGCATTAAATGCTATTTAATCCGTTGTGAGACATGCTTCTGAGAGCTCTGATGTTTCTGACACGGTACAAGGTTTCTCTTGCCATAAGGCTGCTACAAATGTTGCTGCAGAGGCTGCGTTGCAAAGATTTCCTCAGTGGTGTATGAAATTCAAAATCACCAGGAAAGGTCTCTGTGTTCCTTGCTATAAACGTGTTTGAAAAGGTACGTGCAGCAGAGGTTCAGAAAAGTCTTCACAAACTTCAGCAGAGGGTGCCACGTCATAAGTGAGACTTCAGACAGCACTGATACTTCAGACGGGTTGAGCTACTTCAGACAGCTTCAACTCTTCAGACGAGTTCAGCTTCTTCAGACAGCTTCAACACTTAGTCTTTTTATGTAGGCTCATAGTGACTCTTGCTGAAATCATAGATAAAACATTAAAGCATGTGTGTATTTATGATAAGTAATTTAAGTCAAATTTGTCAACCGTTAAAACTTTGGGAATCTAGTTGTCTTAAAACATCATAAACAACCTTATGATATTTTTGAGACTCAACAGTTTGAACCCCGAGTTTCAATGTTGAACATTGAACATCTTTCAAGAAATGTGCTTTTGGAGTACCAATTAGTTTCATAATGTAATGAAACTTTCCAAATCAGTTTTTTAACTAATATGAATGTGACTTATGTGAAAATATCAGTTTAAAGATGAGTTTATCAAAATATGGTTTATAGCTTGCTAAATGTTTAAAGTATGAACAATAACTAACCAAGCAATAAAAGTATGTGCAGAAAATTAAAGAGAGAAAGGGTAAGAGATATTGCACACATGATTTTTATACTGGTTCACCCTCATAATCCTTGGGCTACGTCCAGTACCTACACCTATAGGATTTTCCACTAAATCAACCTTGATACAATGACTTCTTGGGTGCACCTCACCACTAGTATTCTTTTGTAGCCTCTTCAGGCTCTTTTCCAAGTATTATTTTGTTGCCTCTTCAGGCTCTAAAACTAGTATTATTTGCTCAGCCTCTGCAGACTCTACACCCTCTCAAACCAACACTAACCCTCTCTAGTTAGCTTGGGAGATTACAAACATTCTTCAACAAGAGATGGGTTTTTACATATGGCTCACAAAACACTCATGGAGTGGATTAATCTTTACAAAACTGAACCTAAACACACTCTCTAAGAATTATGCGTAACTACTCTGCATATTGGAGTGGTTGAAGGAGAACCTCACTCTAGAAGGGGATTTCTACATTTTGCTCTTTGGATTTCTTCCCTTTGTTCTCCTTGATTTTGCCCAGCTGAATGGGGCTATATTTATAGAGTTATGGTGGTAAAACTAGCCGTTGGAAATGCTTGGAGAGGAAGACAAGTCCCCAGTTGGCCATCTAAGAGTTGTCACTTTCATGTGACAGCTTTTCTCTTTCTTCAGCTTTGACTGGTCATATCTTCTGCAGACCTATCTTCTGCAGAATGCAATTCTAGTACTTTCCGTGGCTCTTTCTCCTGTAAGCATATTGAGAGCATTCAATGGATGATCATGGATTATTTCAAGTGTATTTAACTTAGCTGCAGCCTCAGAAATTAATTTAGCAAGTTATGATGGATTCTGTATCTTCTGCAGAAAGTCTGTCATTAGGTTTCTTCTGCAGAATTGTTTTATTCCTTCTGCAGCAAACTGCATCTTCTGGAAGTGTGCAGAAAATTCTGTTTCTTCTGCAGAAATTCTGTTTCTTCTGCAGAAGCAAACTGCATCTTCTGGAAGTGTGCAAAAATTCTGTTTCTTTTTTAAATATGCTTGTAAAGCTTCCAATTTTTTATCCTTGCTTTATTTGCATTGTGAGAGAAGTAATTATGCTTATGGAAGCTCCTTTTAGTGTTCTTCAACTTGAAATATTCAAGGGTAATATCTTGAGGAGTGTGGGAACTCGTTCAATGCTTCTAAAGATACTTTGATCTTGTTTGCAACCTCAAATAAGTATTTGATGCTTCTGCAGAAACTGTAAGTTTTGCTTCTAAGGACAAAACTGTTTTTCTAGTAATATTGATCTTCTCCAATTGCTTTGTTTGCATCAACAACACTTGGAATGACTATGCTTGAATTGCTTAAATGATCTTTCACATTCAAAAGGTGTCCAATTTCATGAAAAGCTCATTCTCATGCTTCTAGTGGTCTTGAATGATCCTTCCAAAGCTTCAACTTTGCTTCTCAAGCTTGATACAACTCAGTTTAATATTCCTGGGATCTTAGATGAACTGTTTTGACCTTCTTGAAGCTAAAAAGATATTTCTTGAACTTGTTTCATCACTTTTGACATGAGAGCTCTATGTGACATGCTTCTAGACACATATTCTGATGTTAAATGATGTTTATGATCTTTGCACCTTCTTTCTGTAACTTTTCCTGTATTCTTTCTCAAGTGAAAACATTAGTACCAAAGTATTAGAACACTTAGAATATTATTGTGAAAGTTTGTTGTCATTAAAACCCTTGCTCAAAGGGTCTTGGACCTTACAATCTCCCCATTTTTTATGATGACAGACTTTCATGAACAAATTCTAAGTTTTCTGAATGAGAGAAATAATAATCAAGTGATTTAACAATAAAGAATTAAATCTCCCCCTGAATTTATGCCATTTATAACATTCAAATAACAAAAATGAGATTTAACAATAAAGAATTATTTTCCCCTTGAATTTGTGCAATTCAGATAGAAATTTGTTATGACTGAATCTTTATATTCTTCTCCCCCTTTTGTCATCCATCAAAATAGGGATGAAAATGATAGGAGGGAATGAGTTCTTAACATTGTCTATCCTAGGCTACTTAGAGTGTGAGGAATGATCATAATAAGATCAAATGGCAGCCATCTATATGTCTTAAGATGGTTGGAAGTAAGCTAAAGGCATTGATAGAACATGAAAAGCACTTGCTAGTAACACAAATGTGTTAAACTAGAATTGATACTACACAATCCTTACTTCCTTCTCTTGCATATTACACAATCTTAAGCTAAATTTTCTCATTAGTAAGATGTTGAAGATAAGATCCCTTTATCCAAACTAAGTTGAATCATCAAGAATAGGGGCTTGGACCTTATCATAAGATAATGGGATATAAGAATAGAAGAGGTATGGAATTGGTTTACCATATTAGTTCCAAAGTTTGCCTATGGAGGCTTATCTTTTTCCAATGTAACCTCTTTCTTTTTCTTCTTTCACTTTATCACCCTATGAGAAGCACTTGCTACAGATTCTTCCATGCAAAGAAGAAATGATCTTATTCCTTTTCTCAGACAGATTTCAAACTAGAAACTTACTGTAGAACCTTCTGCAGAAGATCTAGTAACCCAGAATACTGCAAGTACCTTCTGCAGATTCTGTTGAACCAAATCTCAGCAGATATTTTGTGAAACATGTCATATTGAAGACATGTACATATTCATGAATATACCCATGGGTGAGTAACATTGAGTATCCCTTGATTCATTCATAAGATTTTGATCATTGCTCCTAAACTTAGAAGTTGTAGCAAAAATGCTTTCACTAATCTTGGATACATAGGCTCCTATATTTTAAATAATTTGAGTCATCCTAGTCTTTCTAAGAAGACATATACACCCCAATCTTCTCTTATGAGTGGTTTAGGAGTTCTAGTGGAAGAGATTTTGTTACCGAAACAGTTGTAACAAGGACAACTCTAATTGGTAAACTTTGATGGACATGAGTAGCTACAAATCTTATGCCATTCCTTCCTATAGCTTTGATCCTCGTGAAAATAACAGGAATGATATGAGGAATTGGCAAAAACAAGTAATGTTGTGAAAGAGAATTGAATATATGAAGGAAACAACCTATCTTTCACTTTGGGTTGTAGCTACGATTTATAGTGAGTAAAAATGAAGGCAACAACTCCCTCTTAGGCTTTGAGGAATGTGAGAATATCATCAATAAAAAGAATTCCATCTCTCTTTACTCTCTCTTCAAAAGCATGATTTTTGCTTCTAGATGGGAAATTCATCTTCTAAGTGTTCTAGATTAGGTAAAGAAGGCTCGTGTTGAACTTAGAACACAACAATTATGCATTTGATCTTTAATGAATCTTTATCTTTCTTCTAGAAGATGTTTAGAAAAGATATCAACAAGTTAAGACTTTGTCTCAACATATTTCAGTTCAATGCCATGCTTATGACCATGATCTCTAATACTTGATGTCAATATGTTTTGATCTAAAGTGATGCATGGTATTGATAGATAGGTCATAGAACTTTAATCATCATATAAGATTGGGATTTCAGTGTACCTCAGAGAGTAATCCTCCATTTAATGCTTAAACCCAACCTTTGTGAATATCTTACTGTTGATGTATGTTTTGCTTCTACAATGGATAGGGCAATAGTGTTTTGCTTGCTGCATATCCATGATAAGAGAGATTAACCAAGAATTTGGTATTCACCATTTGTGCCTTTTCTCTCAATCCTAACTTCAGCAAAATCAACATCATAGAATCCTACAAAATCAAAGCTTGTTTCTTTCTTATACCAAAGGCCAAGATTAGTAGCTCAAACAAGGAGTCTAAATATTCACTTTACAGATATGACATGAAATTCTTTTAGCAGAAGATAGAAACCTTGCACATAATTCGATTGAAAATGCAATAGCTTGCCTACTTGTTTTTTGAGAATAATAAGGAAGCAATCATACCTCTGTATTCCATTTTAGAAACAAACTCGCCACATTTGTCTTTATCATGCAAGGTGGATGGATGCATTAGAGTTGTCATTGGCTTGGCTCCATCCATTTCGAATCTTATAAGAAGATCCTTTGTAGACTTTTCTTGAAAAGTGGAGATTTCATCATTTTTTTTTATCAATTTTCCTTCTTCATCCATCTTGTTTCTGAACATTCATTTTGTCCCAATGATGGAATGATCTTCTAGAGAAGGAACAAGTGTCCAACCTTTATTTTTCTCAAATTGTTCTTCTTTCATTGCCTCTACCCATGAATCATCTTCTAGAGCTTCATTCACATTTTTGGGTTCAATTTGAGATAAGAAGGTTGTACTATTTTCATTTCCTCTTAGTTAGGATCTGGTTTTTACTCCTTCTGTAGTATTCCCAATGATTTGTTCATGGGGATGAGCTATAATTAGTTTCCAACTCTTTGGAAGATCCTCTCATTGTGTACAGACATCTTCTGCAGAATCTTTCTGTGAAATTTTCCGAGAATTTTTATTCTCAGAAGGTATCTTCTGGAGCTTATCAGATTCATCATCTGATATACTACTGTATTTTCCTTGAGAAGAAAGGTTAGAATAATTGAAAATAACATGCATGCTTTCTTCTATGGTTTGATTTTTAATATGGTATACCCTATAGGCTTTTGAAGTGGAAGAATATGCAAGATAGCCTTATTTGAATCAAACTTACCATTCACATCCAAATGTATACAAGAATAAAATGTTTAGTTTTCTTCACAATTTATACATGCTTCTAATAGTGACTATATTCAAAGTATAGCATGAGATGCTTACAACTTTAGCCCAAAAAGATTTTGAACACTAGAGTCATTTAAAATGGTTCTAGTCATTTCTTTAAAATCCAATCTCTAAAGAACTTTTGAAAAATATATGATCATAATAAAAAGAATCATACAATCATTCTAAGGCCACAAAAATCATCTCATTTGGATTTGTACATCCAACGATATTCTAATTCCAAGTTAGTGCATTAGATCATAAAAGTATCATTGACTTGTATACTTCAAACTGCATCTGTGAATCATTTTTAATTCACACAAAAATGAGATTTCACCATAACATACTAGATATCTCAATCTTTCTAACAAGACAAAGATCATGCAATTTGGATTTTCCTATCCCAAGATATGATTCATTTAAGTTGACTGATTTATCACAAAGAGCAGAATAGGACAGTTATGTTTTTTATGCATTGATACAAATCCATGCAATAAAAAATTTAGATACTTAATGGGATTAAACTATTATGTATTATCTTTTAAATCCAACTGGTTTCACTTGAAAAATATTTTCCTAGCACCAGTTATGAACATCCAAAGATAGTAGGCTCAAACATGATCATATAATAGAACAACCTACTTTAATGACTTGCTGGGAATTATTTAGATGTTATAAAATTCTGAAACTTTCCAGTCTAAAAATAATATAAATCAGTTTTCCAATGAAATTAGTTTCATTCAAATATCACTTTTGTAGCTCAAGTTATGATCTGATGAAGTGGACTGCTTTCTATCAGAATTTATAACAAAACAGTTGTATTCATGAATTTACTGGGACTTTTGTGGTTAAGATAAAATCCTCAAACTTTCCAGTTTAATAATATCATAAGTAAGCTTTCAAACAAAATTTGTTTCACTGAAAAAGCATTCCTATAGCTCAAGTTATGATCTATTGAAGTGTACTAGTTTATATCAAAACTTGACAGAACAGCTGTAGTCAAAATTTTACTGGGACTTTTGTGATTAAGATAAAATTCTAAAATTTTATATTTTGATACTACCATAAATAGTCTTTCAAACAAAATTGGTTTCACCTAAAAAGGACTTCTGTAGGTCAAGTTATGCTCATTTAAAGGTAGCAATATCAGAATTTTAAACTAGCAGTACTATAGCACATTACTTTTGATCTTCTAATCATTTTCTTTTTATGCTCAAGACTAATTAAGTGATTGGAATAGAATTTCCATATAGATGTCAATTAATGATAATATTCAATCACCAAATATGCAAGACCTTAGCATAAACCTATGAGAAATGTGCTTCAAATTCATTGACTCTATGAAATGAATATGCATTGGGGATAGAAATCTTTGATACCTTGTTCTTGGTCAATTGAACTGTACTTTTTCTTACCCATTGCTTCTTTCTATAAGTCATGAACCTTGGAGATTTCACACTAAGCATTTGAGAAGCATTGGCTTGAGTCATGTTCCTTCTTTGGATGGAACATTTTCATTTAAGCCTTGGAAGTTTTTCTTTTGACCAATGGTTCTATCTTCTTGAGAATTTTTCTGCATAACAAAATTACTAAGGAGACATTTTGGTACCCATTTCATCTTGGGTCCTTGAGTGTTAGTGGTTGAACTCTTAGGAGATTTAGCAACCCATACCAATGTATCTCTCATATAAATAGCTCTTCTAAAATTGCACAAATGGGAGACATGACCATGATGTACACAATAATGATAGAAGATGAGACTGAATGATGTCTTGATCATTTGAAGATCATTTTGAAAAACATGGACATGATATTGCGATGAGATTTTGAAATTTGTTTGCCATAACCTTTACTTAATTTTCCATGTAAAATAGCATTTTTCCCATTATTGACAAAACATGGAATTTAGCAAGTAGATGCTTCAATTTTGGCAAATGTTGAAAACCAGTTTTTCAACTTCATTTTCAAGATTAAAATGATTTTCGAAGATAGTTGAGGTATCACAAATTACAAATGTATCTTCTTCAAGAAAATCATATTTAACTTTCAAAGTTTAAATTTGAAGTTCAATACCCCTTTTTTAAACCATTCCATATTCTTATTTTCAAGGTTTATCAAACCATCATTCAGTTCATCATAAGCAAAATCTTTCTCATCATAGGGAGGATAATGTTCAAGTTTAGCAGTACATACCTTAAGGTCCATTTGAGCCACATGTAGAGTTGTATTAATTTCTAGCATCATTGGCTCCTTCTTGAAATTGTTCATTTCTTGAATATTCTGCATCAACACTTTGAGAGTATGCTTCTTGGTTGGCCATTACTTCTTCCTGAATCTTTTCCTCTCACACGGTTAAGTGTGCTCAACCCATAGAGGCTGAGCTCTGATACCAATTGAAGTAAATCAGAGAGTCACAAGAAGGGGGGTTGAATTGTGACCCCTGAAAACTTTTGGTCCAACCTGCAAGTACTTTGAACAACTTGTTGATCTCTGCTCAAGGAATGCCTTGGCTATAAGAAGTTCCTTCTAGAAGATAGTGGTTAGTGTATAATGCCAACTAAGTAGATTAAAATTATCTTCTTAAAGGCAAGCAAAATCATAGGGACTGATATCATCAAAATTTATTCTTCCATATAATGTATTTAATGTACTTACAACTCAGAATAAGGTTCAGAAGAATAATATAATGTTTATGCAGTTATGCAGAAGCAAAACAATGAATCTATCACTTTAAACCAATCTTATGAAGGGTCAAATGATTTTGTATTTTAAAAAAACTTTCCAGAATAGTTATTTAATCAATAACTAATAAGGTTTTGCGAGAAAAACTGTTCAAAAGAATAGTATAAAGTTTCTGCAGTTGTGCAGAAGCAATACATTGAATCTGTCACTTTAAACCTTATCTCTTTACATTTGATTTAAACTAACCTGGAGGGTTCTGAGTAAACTGTTTTATAAGTTGAAACTGAAAACAAATTCAAATGAAATTAAAAACAAGTTTTCAAAACTGTTTTATTGGACCTACTGAAGCAACTTTAGCAAGTACCTCAACTCCCAGTTTCAGCAAGTTGATCAAATTCTTTGTGAAAAGTTTTGCTTGTTAAAAAGGTTTTCCTAAAATCAGTTTGAAATTATAAAACACTATTTAACCCCCTTCTAGTGTTTCTATTGGTTTCTACAATCGGTATCAGAGCTCGACCTCGGGTTGAGCATCTAACAGTGCTGAGGAAGAAGATCCTAGATGGAAACCTCAACAAGCTATGGTCTCTACATCTCTAAAGGAGCATCTGTAACTAGGCCTCTAGTTTTCAATAGAAAAGATTATCTTTACTGGAGAGAACACATGAAGTTGTTCATTGAAGGCCACAATCTGGATCTCTGGGATATAATTGCTGATGGTGATTATGTCCCTATAAGATATGGAGTACCTATTCCCAAAGCTGAGTGGTCCTATGAGCAAAAGATTAAGTTTCAACTTAATGCTCAAGCCAAACTCTACTTGATTTGTTCCCTGAACAAAACTGAGTATGAGAAAGTTCAAGGATGCAACTCTGCTAAGGAAATATGGGACTGGCTAGCTTCATCTATTCATGAAGATGATATGGATAACAAGTCTGTTCAATCAGATCTAGAAGATTCCACTTCAGAAGATGAAGAGGACTCATTTGAAGAGACAAACTTGTGCCTAATGGCAAATCAACTTTCTTCTGAATGTACATATTCTAAGGTAACATCTCTAACTCCTCAAGATGAATATGATGATTTGGTAGATAGTTCCAAATAACTTTTCAGAAAGTATAAGAAACTCTCCAATGCATATACTATTTTGTGCAATAAAAACAAAAATCTTAAAAAGGAGAATCTTACACTTAAAGAAAAGATTCAGGAACATGAGAATGAAACTCACATTCTCCTTTAACCATTTGGTTTCCATAGCTTTTCCATGTGTCAATCTTCCCTTGGCCAGTCTCATGGTGACCTTTGACTACTGTCCACCTTCCACCGTCCACTTAGCTTCATTTATGAAAGCTTCATTGATTGGTTCATTCTGGGGACATATTTATTATTCTCCCTTTCTCCTCTCCTGTAAATAGGAGTTCTATTCTGAACATATTCTTCATTCTTTTTCAGTCTTCTCTACTCTTCTCTTAGTTCAAAATAGAAAAGCCTCTTCCTTTGGCTACTGAGTTTGACCTAATATTTAATAATTTCATTTTTGATAAGGTCGACGAGGTAGCCAAAGCTATAAGCTTTTTCAATCCTTTTTAAGGATTTCCTCTTAGGTCGAACATATTAGCCAATTTCCACTGCTTTTGGTCTTCACTTCATCTTCCTTACTTTTCGATTGAATTGTAGGGCTGCTCAATCATGTCTGCATAATATTATTACCGTGGTGGTTCAAAGGTTGTGGAAGAGAAGGAGGAAGAAGAGGGTCATGAAGGCAAAAGAGGACCATGAAGGCAGGAGTCAAGTCCTTTCTAAAAACATAGGATAGTTCTTTTCTAGATATTCGAAGTCATTGGATAGACTTTTTCTATTTATACCTTTACATTTTTCTATGTATTGCATTTGAACTTTATGTAATTCGAATTACCTTTGTATGAATAAAAGAACTTATCCTTTCTTTTCTGTGTAACAAAAATATTTTATTTTTGAGCTTATATTTCAATATACCACGGTTTCTTTTCGAAACTAAATAAACTCCTTCTAAAATCTTACTAAATTAACTTAGTTATTAACCAACAAGTCATTCGAATTTCCCTTTCTATTATTTATATACGAAGACATTGGTTCTCTAATAACTTAGCAACATTTCTACTTTCACTTCATCAATACCTCAACTTATTCGAAAACATCAATAAGATTTTTGAATCATGTAAAGACTTTTGTCTTCTGAAATTCAAAGGTATTTAAAATTTGATACCAACAATTGTATACAAACATAAGAAGGACTTCTGACATCTTCTAGCAATGCATATTGCTTATTTGAACCAATCAGCTTCTCGACTCTTAGGCTTAGCAGCTCTATAATATGCTTCTCAGCAATTCTTCATTACTTCTGACTTTCTGCACTCCTTTTTGACTTAGAGCTTTCACCCTTCCTTTTGATTTTGCAGTCTTTAATCTTGAGCTCAATCTTGGTGTTTTTCTGATGCATATGTTGTAGATCTGCTATTCTGTGCATGTTCATACAAACTTGTGCTCGTTTCCTTTTGAATATTCATTCTTGCGCACACTATCTCCTTTATTCACTTTCTTCATTATTAATCTTTTTTCTTTCTGAGAGCACATAGCTCTTACTTGAAGAAGGACGTTCTTGAGAATTCAACTATTCTGAAAACCACCAACCCCTTGGATCCTCTCCAAAAAAGCTCTTGCTTGGTGAATCACCCTAGAGTGTCTATACTTGAGTTTGAGAAGTTCGTTAAAAAGACATTGAGAGATAGGATTTTCCCGTTGCGAGTCCTTTTTGACAAAGATACGAGATTGTAGCTCTCTTTCTGACTTTTGCAGCTTGACCACAAAGAACTTTCCTTGTTAAGCTTGACGTTGAAGTTCTAGCGAAAAAGGTTGTCTCTAGTCTTGCCTTTCTGGAGTCCTGAGGTTGCATGTAGTCCTGGTACTAGCTTTGACCTACCACGTCATGTGCCCTAGTACTTCGGACAGACTTAGTCTTCGGATGGGAACCATCGTCTGAACTAGTTTCACATCAGACAGATCCTTGATCTTCAGACCTTGAGTCTTCATAACTTGACCATTTTCAGATCTTAGATTGACTTTAGACAGACTTCTTTCAGATCGATGACGCACTACAGGTGAGATGTTTTGCATACCTTAAATGTTAATGCATTCATCAGGGAGTCTTAGAAGATAATAAATTAGTTTATTTTAGGTTTGTATTCATCAAAACTTGAGACTCAACATCTTCCAGAGAGCACCCCCTTCTCTAGATGACTCTCGCTTTAGTGAGACCCTTCTTGTTTAAACGAAAATATTCAAAGAGCAACCATTTCCCATCCCCTCCTTCTTGCTTATGAATGAGCCTTCTCGCTCAAGCGAAAATATAAGATCCCATTTTCCCCATTTTGCTAATCGATTCACTTAAATGAGGTTACTCTCACTTGAGCGAGTTGCCTTCTCGCTGAAGCGAGGCTATCCTCGCTTGAGCGAGAATGCTGCATAATGGTGTTGGTCCTAGAAGGAATCTAGAAGGGGGGTTGAATAGATTCACTGAAATTTTTTGCTTTGTTAATTTTCAAAATTCATTTTTCCCTTTCAAAAATTGCGTTTAAAATTCTTTCAAATATCAATTTCAAATATTAATTTATAAGAGTTTAAAATGAAGAGATAAGTGCAGCCGATGAAAGATATTGTAGTAGGTAATTGATTACCAATTCAGTGCGTAATTGATTACCAATTTAGAAAATAGTAAGTAATTGATTATCAAGATTGATTCCACAAGGTTAGTGATTTGACTTTCAATATACAAATCAATATATCAGAAATCAATTAATTTTTCTATTTAACTTTATGTTATTTTAATGATCAAGAACCATATTCATATAACCAAGAAACTCAATGCAAGATAGAGTAGGGATAGAGAAGATTACACAGAGATTTATACTGGTTCAGCCACAAAAGGGGCCTACATCCAGTTTTGATCTAACACACCACTAAATCAGCTTTCACTATAGAATTGATTACCAACACCATGCACACTCAATCCTAAAGAAAGACTTTCTAACAAACAAAAGGTTTGACTCTTGCACCCCACAAGAGCGTGTTCATCTGTGACACCCCATCACTCGAACAACAACCTTACTTATGACACCTCGTCACAAGATTTAACAAACAATCTAAATGAACACCCCATTCTTGAGATATCACACAATGTACTTCTATATGAATCCCTATTCAAGAGACAGTACAAATCAAAAACAGTTATAGAAAAACTAAGTTTAGAATGATAACACCTTATTTGTGCAGATAAACTCTATGAGTGTATATCAATCTTCTTCCAAATTGTCTAAACTTCTTGAGTTGAGTGTTCTTCAGATATTTGCAGAATTTCTAGACATCATGACTTTTCTTGAAGAATCTTTTTCAAAAAGAGCTTTTCATTCTCTCACAATTCAGCTCTCTCTTTTCTTCTCTTCTTCTTCTTCTTTTTTCTTTTATTTTTGAAATTTACATTTATATATTGCATTTAAAGATTCAAAAATTAGTTAGAAAATAGTTTAAAAACAATTAAAAATGTCCAGTGTTTCCTCAGAATCTGTGGTAATCGATTAGCTTAGTGAGTAATCGATTAAACCAGAACGTTTTGTTTCACAGAACTCATTACAGGAACAGGGGTAATCGATTACTACATGGGGTAATTGATTAAACCAGTGAGCACCTACTTTTATCTTATACCAGGTCCAGTGGTAATCGATTATCTTCATGAGGTAATCTATTATTTTCATTCCTGTACCTGAAATCATGCCGTTTTCAGTTTTGATTCAACTTAGGGTCAATTACCAACTAAAGTAATCGATTATACCAGTGGCAAATCAATACTTAGTTGAGTAATTTAGCTTCGAAGCTATCCAAACAAGAAAACAAAAACATGAGTTCAACTTACATGATTACAATCAAGATAAAACCAATTAACAAACACATATCAATTGCCTAAAGCTAAAAACAAACAATACAAGTGCCACATCCATTGAAACTTCTTTGGCACTGCAAAATGATTTGAAATATTAAATTTCTACTTCCTAAAACAAAACCAAAACTCCTTAGTATGTGAGAGACGTGATGATCAACTTGTATCTCCAATGTAGCTTAAGTTCAACAATTGGAAATTCTAAATTTCCATCCCTAGCCTTCTCTACCACTTTTACCCTATTTTTCCTAGTTCCTTTTTATAAAACACATTTCTAATCCTATTTAGCTTTATGAAAATAATTTTTGGAATTTGGGAGGTTACATTTGTTGGTGAAAATAAAAACATTCATCCTAAATCTTTATGAAGAACTAAAGGGGATGTTTCTCCTGGTAGTTGTTCTTGAATATCTAGGACATTACTTATTATGTCACAATCCTACAGTTGCACATGGTGATTATTGTTGTGAGATCGGGCAGTGTAAAGGACGGAACATGCCATGCATAACATGAAATTTGTATTGCCTTCCCAGTCTTGACCAAACAACTTAGTAATTAATTCCACATAACGAAAAGACAATTTCTAATACTTGATTACCTCTATGTTTCACCTCCATCTCTACTACATGAGTAAGCCATATAATCAAATACCACATTCGATTGCAATCACATATATATTAAGAAGAATATGGCAATACCATACTACATATCCAATGATTAATAATATATATGAAACTATGTTATGCCTTCTTGCAATAAGTCTTGTAAGATACTAGATAGAGGATAAATAAAGGTAACACGACTTGAATTTAAGACTTATTCATATTCAGTTAATATCCATATCCTCTGCTACATTTCAAAAAATAATGACAACATATTCATTGGAAAAATTACCAAGACCTGAACACATATTTTTCGCTAAAGGGTTTGTTTGTTACTCTATTCTCTAATACGAATCACTACTATGGCACTAAGCCACTAATGAACCACTCACTTATTGGATTAAATCTAAACGATATATATATTCATGTTAGAGTAAGTCATGAATGACAATGGCTACAATCCGATTTAGTCATCCAAATTTTGCTAACTCGATACATATGTTACTCGTTCATCTTTCTAAGTGGATCTCATGTTGTCGGGAAAAATCTTCAAATACAATACCATTGATAGAAGACCAATTTCTCATATTCTAGATATTAATAATTAGATTAAATACCTACAATTATTTTATCAAATATTCTTGAACCGATTATTGATATAAAAGACCCTATTTGGTGTACAAAAACTCCTAACAATTAGCCTTTGTTTTTGTTTATTATCATCAATATTTTATGAGAGAAAAATCATTTTGTAAAGTGTTCGACAATTCCTTTTAGTCCAACTACATGCGAATCACATAAGGAAAACTAGATATACAACTCTTGAGAGAAATTCAAATATATTACAATAATTTATATTTGATTATGATTTCAAAAGGAAAGATATCTTATATATATATATGTATATATTAAAAGATACAATAAATTGTAATACCAAGTTTTTTATAAGGGTGTGCAATAGTTTGATTTCCATTAAATGTTTCCATCCCTATATTCATGCACCGGTTTATACTTATATAAAGAATGTTGAATACTCAAAAAGTTGTAATATCCATTTGACATGAACAAAAAGTAAAATTTCATTTAATGTGCATATAATCCAATATACGTAATTGTGTTAATAGTATATTATTGAGTTTGTTAATATATATATATATACAAAATATAAAATATGAGTCAAATGATATATAGTCCCATTCAAAATTGTATCCCAACAACTCATTTAAGGTTTTCCATTTTTCAACTTCAATATAAAAGTTCCATATTTCACATATTCTCTAATAATGGTAATGCATTAAGGGGTGAATATTTATGGCACACGGTTTTTAGTTATCTTATAATATAATACATTGAGTCAAATATTCTAAAATATAGGAATAAAATATACAAAGGGTAGGTGAGATAGCTCTTTATAAAGCCCGGAATGTTCAGGCAAATATTCATAAAAGATTCTAACTTTTTATTATATTCTCTGCATTGCATCCATGGCTAGGAGGAGGGTGAAACTTGCATATATCTCTAATGACTCGAAAAGAAAAGCAACATATAGGAAAAGGAAGAAGGGTATCATAAAAAAGGTGAGTGAACTCACTGTTCTTTGTGGGATTCCAGCGTGTGCTATAATTTGCAGTCCTTTTGATTCTCAAATAGAGGCCTGGCCAAACCGTGAAGGGGTCGAGCAGGTGATTGAGAGGTATGAGAATACATTTGTGATAGATCAAAGCAAAAATGTAAACCAAGAGAGCTTCCTCAGGGAGAGGATTTCGAAAGCTGAAGACCAACTGAAGAAGCTGCGTCTGGACAACCATGAGAAAGAACTGACCATGGCTATGTTCCAACATATGCAAGAGGAAAACCTTCAAAACATGTCCTTTGAAGATGCGAATGATCTTAATAACCTGATTGAGAAGAATTTGAATGACATTGAAATTAAGATGGCAAAGCTTAGTGTTTAGAGGCATGTCCTCTGTCTTTACATTGTAATTCTATTTAGGGTTTAGGGACATGACCTCTGTCTTTGACTACATTTAAAAAAATATAATAAACTTTGTCGTTTTAATTCTCCTTGCTAAAGACCAAGAGATACCATCTTAAATTGCAATGCTTTAAAGCAGTAAGAATCTTTTGCAAGATTAGAATCATAACTGAGATATACAAGCATAATACTAATTCTTTTTTAAAAGAATTGGACTTGATTGAAAATTAAAATTTTAATGTTTGGATTAAATAAAAATTATTTATAAGGTTTTTAATTGCAGTTATGAATTTTTTATCATTGTCACATTGTGGGCCAATGCAAAGCTATGGATTTTTCAATTTCAATATAATGTTGTGGTGGTCACCGCTTTCGATATGTCATGGGCAAGTAGAAGAATTATAGTGATTGTCACAATAGAGTGGGTGAGTAGAAGCATGGCACAAGTAAGTGTTATGATGTCCGTTGAAGGCACAAACAAAAGCTAAAAGAGATTAGAGTGGTGGGTGTGTTGGGACGAGTGGCTACTGGTGGCATTGGGCTTGGTACAACAATGGACGGAGGCTTGCATGACTACCTATACTGGATAGCTGAGTACATGCGTACATTATCCGACTCAATGTTGTAACATCCCGAAAAGTAGGACTCTAAGAAATGTAAGAGGAATCATATTAGAGGGATAGAATAGGAATTTAAAAAAATTATAAGTTCTAGAGAGAATTCTGAACGTAGAGTCCAACATTAAGTCCTCGTTTCCAATCTTAAATGAACTTAGGAGAGAATTAAGTCAAGACATGGGGGTAAGTTTTAGTAGTGAGGAAAAAAAAGGAAAAACATTGTGATGAGAAAATTTTTATAGACGCTTAGAACCTTTAACCTTAGCCTTATTGGATTGAATTGATGATTATATCATTGTTCACTTGGAATGTACGTCGTTGGGCTTAAACTAAAGTTGTTTCTTAATTTCGGATTTTTAGCCTAATGACCTTTGTCCACTAATTTGATGATATCTGGAGTTGAAGATGGATGATTTAGGTGATTCAACTTGCATTAAAAAGCTAAGATTCAGAGACTCAGTTTGATATGCTACTCGATAGTATTACTATTCCATTTTTGCTCCAGAGAGTCTCATTTTCGCTCAAGAGAAGAATATCTCACGTGAGCAGAAATGTCAGCAGAAACAACGGCTTGAAATGCTGTCATTTTCGCTTGAGCAAAAATTCTATCGCTCAAGCAAAAATCAGGCAGAATTCCAAAAAAGGAGTCCAACCAGCAGCGTCAATCTCAGGAAATAGGTCAACTCCACTCTCCTTGAGAACATTGAGGCTAAGAGTCTTGCTTTGAACAATGTTTCCTCCGACAGATTTCTTGCATGCCATTGATAAGGTTCAAGGAATGAGCTAAATCAAAGAGGGTTTGTGGGAAGTCTTAAGAGGATTTTTGCTCGAGAAGGTTTGTTCGAAGTGAGGAAAAGGTAGCCTTTATGCACTTTCCTTCTCTCCAAATATATAGACGCATATATTGATAGTTATAGTCATGATTGCGTGATTATAGGGAGTCGTGCAGTGGGAAGCTTTAACAATGAAACGATGAATTCTAAAGGTTTCAGATTAACACGTCATCGGATGATAGGAAAATTCAGAGGATTATTTAGTCATGTGAACTTCAAATCATATGTTCATGTGATGATGCAAGCAGATTTAAGATGATGCATTTCAGACAATATGAGTTAAGACAATTACATATTTTAAGATGAGCATATAAGTTCAAATACATAAACAATTTAAGACAACCAATTTTCAGACAATGTATATAATCTAAAGTAAAAATTATAGTTTACCAAAAGTTAGTAACCTTCCCTTGATGATGTAGCTAAACTCCTTTTGCAGCTTTCCTTGCGTCTTATGGTTTCCATCTGGATCTTTTTCCTCAGTACGATCAAGTGCTCAACTCGAGGTTGAGCTCTGATACCAGTTGTAGGGACACATAGGAAAAAACTAGAAGAGAGTTGAATAATGTTTTTATGAACTAATCATTTTTATGAAAACCTTTTGTAAAACTAAGTTTTGAAGGCTTTCAGACTGAGGTTCAGACGCTGTCTAAATGTGTAAGTCTTCGTCTGAAGATTTTCAGACAGAGGTTTTTAAGAAAAATTTTCGTAAATTGCTTTCTCAAAAGCGCTTATAAAAGTTTAGTTTAAAATCACTCTTTTTGTTAGGATAAATTGAAAGTAAAGAGTTAAGGGAAATAGAAAGTACTCAGCTAATTTATCCTGGTTTACCCAATACCTTGGGCTACATCTAGTCCTCACACAATGTGAGATTTTCCACTAACTTATGCAAGTTACAAGTATTCTTTGTTATCAACTGTTAAGACAAACTCACTTCTAATGTTTTTAATGAAGTCAAACCCATCAAGGAAAGAGGTTACAAAAGCAAAGCATGTCATGCATCTTGTTATTACTAACTGTTTGCTCAAAATGTTGGCAGAATTCTGGACTTTAAATTTGTAGAATAAATCCTTTTTTATAAGATGATGCCAAAGACTCAAGTCTGCTCCCAAATCATTCTTTGAGGCATGAATGAATAAATCCAGAATCAAGATTTGTCAAGATAAAGACAAAAACAAGAGCTGTTGAGCAAATAAGATCCAAGGTCAGACTCAGACTGAGAGTCAGACTCAGATGCATAACTCAGATGCAGGACTGAGACTCAGACGCAATGCTATATAAAAGAACTGAGACTCAGATGAGAGCCTAAGACTGAGACCAATACTTAGATGCAAGAACTGCCATAAGACAAAGCCTGAGACTCAGACTCAGCCTAAGGACACAAGGCACAGGGAGTCAACAGAAGTCAAGACAAGGACACTGCACACGCTGACACAAGGCAGAGCGCACAGTATCTTTCGGCAGGACACTCTTCTTTCTTTGCAACCGTCACAAACGTCCATATAACGGCTAGTTTCATTTGAATTAAATGACAGAATCAACAATGAAGAAGAGAGAGACTACTCTAAATATTGAAGAAATCTTTGCATCTCAACTACATCTCAAGTCAATCTTAAGCCATTCTTATCTCAGATACAGTCTAAACTTGAGAATACCTATGTAGTCTCATCTATTCTCTTTCAAGATCTTAAATTCCTATCTTTGTAAAAGAGAATATACCTAGCTAGACTCACTGTATATCCATACCTTGTATGTTGTAAGCTAGACCTTCATCATTCTATCAATCCTTGTAAGTTATCTCAGCTGAGATAGGAAAGAGCCTAGTCTCAGTGTGAGTTGTAAGCAGCCTGAAGAGGCCCAGTGAAGAATACTTGTTTCATAGCCAAGGTAGGAGAGCCTAAGCTTGGTGTGAGGGTGAGCCTGAAACGGCAGCAAGAATACTTGTAATTGACAAGGTTTTCAATAGTGGAAATCTCACAAATTGTGAGGACTGGACGTTGAAGTTGGCTGAACGTCTCTAGAAGGGGGGGTTGAATAGAGACTTTCCGAATCTGTTCCTGCAATACTACACTAAAATTGATAGTTAAGATGTGCTCTCAAGTTTGTTAACTTGGAGTCTTTGTTAAGACAAGATGGAGTTATCAATTTTAGTAAAGATCTTTGTCTAGACCTTAATTTAAAGTCTTATCTTGATTATCAATTCAAATGTATCTTTAGTTATCAAGCTGTATTAATTGATTCAAGATAAGCAGATATAAGAATAAGGTAAGAGACAAGAGACAGAGATCTTATCCTGGTTCACCCACTCCTTGGGCTACGTCCAGTCCTCACAACCTGTGAGATTTTCCACTATTGACAAACCAGTCAATACAAGTATTCTTACAGCCTCTTCAGGACGTCTCACTCACACTAAGCCTAGGCACACTCCTATCTTAGTTGAGTCACAAGTATTCTTACAGCCTCTTCAGGACGTACACACCTCACTCTAAGGACTAGGCACACTTCTATCTTAGATGAGGCAGGTTACAGATAGATGTTTGTGATAAGTCTAGCCTAAGCTGATACAAAGTATGGATATAAAAGTAAATGAGCTAGACTAGGTCTCAACTCTGGTTTACAGTATTGGAATGATATTCATAGAGAGGAGATGAAAGAGACAGATGTATTATCTCAAGATGAGATGTGTCCGTGCTCAGATAACTGGTAGATACACTTGAGATGTCTGTTGAGATGTGATAAGATGCTTAATGATTTCACGGAAGTGTTAGGCAGTCCTCTCTCTCATCTCAGCTCTTGATAATGTCTCTTTTATATCAGGACTTGAGGAAACTAGACCGTTATATAGCCGTTACAGTCCGTTGGAGGGTACAACAGTAGCACAGGTCTTTACAGTAGGTAGACAACAACTTTTTAGTCTTTAAGGTACTGTTGTCAGTGTCCTTGTGTCCTTGTTTGTCTTCATGCTGACTCTACTTGCTGTCTTTTCAGCTGAGCTGAATTCTTTGCTTATGTTCAGAGTCTGACTACTTTTCTTGCATCTGTGCTAAGATCTCATCCTTCTACTTCTGACCTTGAGACGATGTTCTCAAGCTGTTTGTGCATCTCAAGCTGAACTTGCTTTGTTCATGGCTTGCATCTCAAGCTGTGCTTGACGTCCTCTTTAGTTCTAAGTATTCTTGCATTTTAGCTGGGTCCTCATCTGATCATGAGACGACATCTGAACATACAAATCTTGCATCTCATGCTGTGTGATCTTGAAGTGTTTCTCATAGTCTTAGCCATAAGCTTTGGTTGCACCACATCTGTTCTGATTCAGATTATGTCTTAATCAGTGAAGCTCTTGTGAATTCTGATCTTGTGTTACTTTGCTGTATCCTTGCTTTCTCAAGTGGATTAAAGGTCCTTTCTATCTTTAGGTATTCCTATAACAACTTTAGATGTAGAAAGTTTCTGCCACACTTGAACACACAGTTAGTGACACAAGATGCATCTCATCTGGATATTTAATACTTACTCAGTTTGTCATATTAAAAACTTCTTTAGGGTGAGCTTGTCACAACAATCTCCCCCTTTTTTGATGATGGCAAACTGTAAGTTATATATCTGATGAGATCAGGTGAAAGAGAGATGCATGTATGATTTTACTTTTCTTAAGATGTGCAAACTCTTGTTAAACAGAAGTAATGTAAGGAGAAGAGCTCCCCCTGAGTCATAAACTATTTTTCTGTTATGTTTTGTCTTAAGACTTAGTGTTTGAAATTTTGATATAAGATATTTAAGTGAACTGAACAAGGATATACTGCAATCATAGAGAGTCACTTCCATTAATCAAAAAGATAATTATAGAGGATTACATTCACAAAGATGCACTGCATCTCATCAAAGTCTGTGAAGAGATGCA
Source organism: Sesbania bispinosa (assembly GCA_026901365.1). Lineage (NCBI taxonomy): Eukaryota > Viridiplantae > Streptophyta > Magnoliopsida > Fabales > Fabaceae > Sesbania > Sesbania bispinosa. Next base: position 27,202 of record QLOH01000173.1, read on the forward strand.
AACTGCATCTCTAGCTAAGCATAACTAATCCTCATAGACTGAAATTAAAAAAAAAATCTAACACAGACTCTCATTAGATATAACCAACTCTCCCCCTTTTGACATTATCAAAACAAGAAAACTAGCTAAGCTACGATGAGTGGGAAGAGGATGAGTCTGAATCAGGTCTTGATGGGCGCAGCACAGTCTGAGGTATATCATGGCAGAGGAGGCAGATTGGATAGTGCAGATTCATCTTCTTGTGGAAATCATTTGATGCATGCATAGCTTGGAGTACTGTATCAAAGGCATTAAACAGGCATCATGCCTTTTTCTGTGGTGTCTCAGCTTCTTCAGAATCTTCTATTAGTTTTTGCTCAAGTCTGGCACTCAGATTTTTGCTGATACTGTTGTTGTTCCTCATGCAGCTAGTTTAGAAAAGTATTAATTGAGTTGATAGATGTGTGGGGATGGATGGTTCAGATGAAGGTGGATCAGTTGGCTTAGGCCTTGCAGCAGATGGGGCAGACTGATCGTATTTGGGCAGAGGTGAGACTGTGAATATGGTCTCAACAAAGAATTTCCCAGGAGTGGGAAATGAGGTAGGGAAGGAGTGAGTTTTTTCAGGTCTTACTGGAGAGGGCTGGTTGAGTGGTTGTGACTTCCACTGTCTCATGCTCAAGTTGCTTGCTGCTTTGGAGCTGTCTCATGGCTTGAGGCAGTGGTTCCTTCTCCAAGCTGACCAAGGTCTCAACAACTATTTGCTTACAGGAGAGACTTCTTCTGTGATCATTTCTGGTGGAGGAGAGTGTGGAGGTGACTGATGCTGGGGTGAGTGGACCAAGGTCTCTTCTGCATTCAGAAGCTTTTCTTCTTCAGTAACAGGTGCTTCTTTTTCAGTCATGCCATATCCCCTTCAAGTTGTGCTTCTTATTTCTTCATTCCTTATTGCTTCTACTTCTGCCACTTTTTCAGGCTGTGGCTCATCTTCAGCAGGAGTCTGTCCGCTTGAGTAGACGGCTCAGACTTGGACTTCTTTTTCTTCTTTTCTTCTTCTCAGTCTCTGTAGAGATGGATGGTTGAAACTTTTCTTTTCTTTTCTTGACAGGGATCTCAGATCCTTCTTGAGATCCCTCAATTAGCTTCCTTTGAGGCCTTCTTCTTCTTTTTCTTTGTGGCTTCAGACATCTTGGAAGAAGGAGAAGAAGCCTATGTTGTGGTAGGTACAGCAGGAGTGGAGTCAGTTAAGAGAAAGTGGGGGAAGGAATAGATTTACCATCTAGACCAAGAGACTTGAGATTCTTGTTGCCAATATATCCAGGTCTCTCTTCAGACTTCTCACAGCTGCTGAAGGTCAACTTTGAAATGCTTCATGATGATGGTGGTGAGCATCCCAAATGGAGAGAGACATTGATCTTGGAGTTGTGGAAGGCATGCTCCATGTGCCTTAGGATGAGAATGGAAGGTTGAGAGGAATCCCATGCTTGAGATGGTACATCACCATCAAAGTCTTGGTGATAAAACTTGTTGAAGGTGCCAGCTCTTGGCATGATGCACTTGGCCACCAAGTGAAACAGAAATTTTCCAAATGGGTTAAGAGATGAGGCAGCATCTGTGATGAGTCCACCTTTGAAGAGGGAGGTACCAACATTGGCTGAAGGAATTCCAATGTTATCCCACCAATGCTCCTCATGGTACAACCTGTTTCCAGTCACAGGTGCTTGAATGATGGCTCCTAGGGTCTCTTCAGTCAGCTCAATGTGGATTCCTTTGATGTCAGAGATGATGTGGGGTGTTCCTCTGAAGATCCCTTAGCTTTGTAACAAGCAGCATAGAAGGCTCTGGTCATCTTGGGGAAGACATAATCTGTCATGGTCAGATAGTCTTGCCATCCCTGTTTCTTCAGATAAGGACTCAGGTCCCACCCTTCATCTTTCAACTCTTGGGTAGAGATGACTCTTCCCACTATAATCTTCTTCTCAGAGAATCTCTTGGTATATTTTTCTTCAACCTCACTATTAGAGAAGAGGTCAGATTGAAATGAAATTTTCTTTCCCTCTGGAACCTTCTCTTTTCCTTTCTTTGAAGATTCGGCTTGAGTTAGGTCAATGTGGACAGGGGATCTTGGTGCTGAAGTCTGGGCTACTTGGCAAGCAATTCTTTGGGATTTCATGCGAGGAGGTAAGGGAGTGCTTCTCTTGGAGGATGTGGATTTTGAGGATGGTGAAGGCTGTGTAGGTTGAGTGGTTTGAGACGGCTCTGTTTCAGTGCTGGGTTGTGGAGATGGAGAACGAGACAGGGTCTCTTGGCTGGAGTGAATGCTCAAGGATTTTGATTGCTCAGAGGAAGACATTTTGTCTGGAGAAGAGGAGGATGATGATTTATCAGAGTAAGGAAGTTTCAAGGCTGTGAACTTGATTCGCATTTGAGAGAAGAGGAGAGAGCAGGAAGTGAGTTTGGAGTGAGAGATGAGACTTAAATAGTCTTCAGACAAGAGAGGAAGAGAGAGAGAGACGTAATAACTGCTCGTTAGTGGGGAGTTATTATGGCAGTTGTGGGAGGTTGGCTCTTCTTTTTATAGGCTAACGGCTAGTTTGCCAGGTAGTGGGCAGTTACTAACCGTTGAGCAACGGCTCAATCCTTCAGTTTTGGTACATGGAAACGTCTCAATAATTTCATGAGACGTTGGTTGAGATGAATCATGAGACACGTCTGGTGACAGATGCGTCTGAACCCACGTCTCTTTACAGACGACACTTGAGTCTCATCTCTGGTGAGACTTTAATCATATAGCCCATAGTAGAGCTGGTCTCAACTAACTATTTTTATTCAAGAGAACACATATTTAGCAATTTTAGATTCTCATTGAATCTTTCTTCAACTAAAGGCTTTGTAAAGATGTCAGCTAGCTGATTTTTAGTATCTACAAAGATTAGTTCAATGTTTCCTTTTTGCACATGATCTCTTATAAAATGATGTTTGATATCAATGTGTTTGGACCTAGAATGATGTACAGGGTTCTTAGCAAGATTTATGGCACTAGTATTGTCACAATAAATAGGAATTTTAGAGTACCTGACTGCATAATCTTGCAATTGAGATTTGATCCACAGAACTTGAGTGCAATGCAGCTGCTGAGACATACTCAGCCTCTGTTGTAGATAAGGCAATAGTGTTTTGCTTTTTACATGACCAGGAGATAAGGCACTTTCCTAGGAATTGACAAGATCCACTGGTGCTCTTTCTGTCTATCTTATCTCCAGCAAAGTCAGCATCACTATAACCTATGAGATCAAAACTCTTTCCCTTCTCATACCATAGGCCAAGATTAGTGGTTCCAATCAAGTATCTAAATATTCTTTTTACAGCAGTGAGATGAGATTCTTTGGGATTAGATTGGTATCTTGCACATATTCCTACAGCAAACTGAATATCTGGTCTGCTGGCAGTTAAATACATAAGGGAACCAATCATACCTCTGTACAGTTTGTCTGATACTGCTTTTCCATCTTCATCTTGATCAATCTGAGTTGAGGGGTGCATAGGAGTTTTCATTGGTCTTGCCTCACTCATTTTGAACTTGCTGAGAAGATCTCTTGTGTATTTTTCTTGACTAATGAATATCCCATCAGTTAATGTTTGATTTGGAGCCCCAAGAAAAATCTCAGCTCACCCATCATACTCATCTCAAACTCTCCCTGCATGAGACTTGAGAACTCTTGACATAAAGATTCATTAGTTGATCCAAAGATAATGTCATCAACATAAATTTGAACAATTAATAAATCTTTGCTAATTTCTTTCTTAAATAAAGTAGTATCAATCTTACCCCTTATAAAATCATTTTTAATTAAAAATGAGCTTAACCTGTCATACCAAGCTCTTGGAGCTTGCTTGAGACCATATAGAGCTTTGGATAGCTTAAGCACATGTTCTGGATGGTCAGGGTCTTCAAACCCAGGGGGCTGCCTTACATAGACTTCTTCCTCTATGACCCCATTTAGGAATGCACTTTTTACATCCATTTGATATAATTTGAAGTTTTTGAAGGCTGCAAAGGCTAGTAGGATCCTGATAGCTTCAAGTCTTGCCACTGGTGCAAAGGTCTCAGCATAATCTATTCCTTCTTGTTGATTAAACCCTTGAGCCACCAATCTGGCTTTGTTTCTCATTACTTGACCTTTCTCATTTAGCTTATTTCTGAAGACCCATCTGGTTCCAATTATGGTTTGATGAGATGGTGGAGGAACCAGATTCCAGACCTTGCTTTTCTCAAACTGATTTAATTCATCTTCCATGGCCTTAATCCAGGATTCATCATTTAAGGCTTCATGTATGTCTTTTGGCTCTATGTCAGATAGAAGAGCCATTAGATTCTCTGTGTCTCTGAAGGAAGATCTGGTTCTGACTCTGTCTGAAGTTTCTCCAAGTATCTGATCTCTTGGATGAGATCTTACCAGTCTCCAGCTTCTGGGTAGTTGAGATGCATGTTCATTTTGTATCTCAACATTCTCTTGTCTTGTTTCTTGAGATCTGGTTTGATTATCTGATTTATCTTCTTCTTGAGGATTATGAGAGGGTTCAGATTGGCTACTTCTGAGAGGTACTCCTTCAGACTGAGCTTCTCTCCTGTGTTCAGACAGAGGTGACCTCATCATCTTTTGTTCAGGTGAGAGTCTCTCTTCAGCTTCCTGAGTTGAGATCTTTAGATCTTTTATCAGTTCTTCTATCTCCTCATCAACTTCTTTCTGAGTATTTCCCTGAACTTCATTGAATACTACATGCATAGATTCTTCAGTAGTTTTGGTTCTTAGATTATATACTCTGTAAGCTTTGGAGGTTAGTGAATATCCTAGGAAAATTCCTTTATCTGATTTGGTTTCAAATTTTCCTAGTTGATCTTTTGTATTTAAAATATAGCAATCACATCCAAATATGAAAATATGAAACTGAAGGCTTCCTACCTTTCCATAGCTCATATGGAGTTTTATTTAAGATCTTTCTTATAGTGACTCTGTTTAAAATATAGCAAGAAGTATTGACAGCTTCTGCCCAGAAGTACATTTCAATTCCAGAGTCACATAACAAAGTTCTAGCCATTTCTTGAAGACTTCTATTTTTCCTCTCAACTACACCATTCTGTTGAGGAGTCCTTGGACAAGAGAAGTTATGAGTTATGCCATTTTTATCAAAGAATTTTCTAAACTTAACATTCTCAAATTCTCCTCCATGGTCACTCCTAACAGATCCAATTCTGTATCCTTTCTCAGATTGAATCCTTTTACAAAAGGTTTTGAAGGAATCATATGATTCATCTTTCTGAGATAGAAACAGAACCCAGGTGAATCGTGAGAAATCATCCACAATGACAAAACCATATTTTTTACCACTGAGACTCACTGTCTTAGTTGGTCCAAATAGGTCAATGTGGAGGATCTCAAGTGGCCTAGTAGTTGAGACATAGTTCTTGGGTTTGAAGCTTGATTTGTTGTGCTTGCTTTTGATACAAGGATCACACTTCAAGTCTTTGTCAAATTTTACCTTAGGTAATCCTTTGACAAGAGACTGACTAGCAAGCTGACTCATAGTTCTCATGTTAATATGTCCAACCCTTTTGTGCCAAAGCCATCTCTCATGATCATGAGACATGAGACAGGTGAGATCTGACAGACCCTCTAGTGAGACTGAGTAAAGATTTTTCTTTCTTGTTCCAGAGAAAATGATTTTTCCAGTTTTGGAGTCTATGATCTCACAAAAGGTAGGCTGGAAATTAACATGATAACCATTGTCACATAACTGACTGATACTCAGCAAATTATGTTTCAAACCTTCAACAAATATACATTTTCAATCTGAGCTGAATTGGCCTTACCAATTTTACCTATGCCCTTGATCTGGGCTTCTGTTGTCTCCAAAAGAGACAACTCCAGCAGTCTTTTCCTCAAGTGACAGGAACTTGCTTTTGTCTCCTGTCATGTGCCTTGAACATCCACTGTCCAGCACCCATTCTTTCTTGGTCTTTGCTGCTGCCAGGCACATCTGTTACAACAAGAGATTTAGCTTTAGGTACCCACTTGTATTTGGGTCCTGCATGGTTAGTTACCTTTCTCTCAGATGCTACTTGTCTCATGTAACAATCTGTGGCTTTATGACCATATTTACTACAACAAGAACATCTTTCTTTTTTCTTTTTTCTTGCAGGAATGAAGAAATCTTTATACCAAACTTCATTTGATGATCTCTCATAACCAAGCCCAGCTTTATCAAAAATGCCCTTTTGAGATCCAATGAGTCTCTCAAGGTTTTTTGTTCCATTTACAAATTTTTCTAGGTCATTTATGAGAGTTCTGTTCTGCGTTTAAGCTGCTGATTTTCTTCTTGTAGCCTTTTTTGATCTTGCCCATTGAGAGCTTGAGTCTTAGCTTTTACTTGTTCAGACAGTTTCATGTGAGACAACATGAGACTACTGTTTTTATGATTTAAATCTTCATTTTCTTTTTCAAGAAATTTGATTTTCTCAAGAGCTGTATTCAAATCTGATTTAAGTAATGAGCTCTTAGAGGCAAGAAGATTTGAATCATACAGAAGATTCTCAAAAGCAGACTTAAGTTCATCAACAGAATATTCAGAGTCAGATTCATTTACCTCTTCATCTGATGAGTCTCCTTTTGCCATGAGACATAGGTTAGCTGACTGTCCATCTTGACTTTCCTCTTCATCTGTGTCATCCCAGGTGGCCATCATTGCCTTCTTCCTAGGACTTTTCTTCATTTCTTTTCTGAGTTGAGGACATTCAGACCTAATATGCCCAGGCTTCTTGCATTCAAAGCAGATAAATTGTCCTTTCTTGTCAGATTTTATTTCTCCTCTCCTTGAGGGAAAATTCTTTCTTCCAGTCCCTCTGGCTCTCCACATGCGTCTGATCTTCCTTGAGATGTAGGCTAGCTCATCATCCATTTCACTATCATCTTCCTCTTCCTCATCTTCTTCGTTTCAGAATCTTGAGATGAGTTGAGTGAGGTTTGTTGAGAAGAGCTTATCTTTTTGCCTTTTGAGTTACTGGAAGCTGCTTTCAGTGCTATAGACTTGGGTCGTCTGATGAGATCTTCTTCCATCAACTCTTGCTCATGTACCTTCAGAGATCCAAGAAGTTCATCTAGTCTGAGAGTACTCAAATCTTTAGCTTCCTGGATGGCTGTTACCTTTGGTCTCCAAGGTTTGGGCAGACTTCTCAGAATTTTTCTTACCATATCCTGATTTGAGTATGTTCTTCCTAGTGATTTCAGGTCATTTGTTATGACAGTGAATCTCCTCACCATGTCTTCAATGCCTTCATCTTCATTCATCTTGAAGAGCTCATACTGTCTGACCAGTATGTTGATCTTGGCTTCTTTAACTTGATTTGTCCCTTCATGTTCAACTTCAAGAGCATCCCATATTTCTTTAGCTGAGACACACCCAGCTACCTTGTCATATTCACTTCTGCTTAAGGCACAAGTGAGAAGGTATTTAGCTCTTGAGTTGAGTACATATCTTGCCTTCTCAGCATCTGTCCACTGTTCTCTGGGTTTAGCTGCCCTAAGTCCAAGCTCATCTGTGGTGTATGGAACATAAGGGCCTATTTCAATGATCTCCCAAAGATCAGCATGCTGAGATTCAATGAACAGTCTCATCCTGTCTTTCCAGTAATAATAATCAGTTCCATCAAAGGCAGGAGGTCTGTTTGTTGAAGCTCCTTCAGGAATGAACAGACTTGTACTTGGACCAGCCATGGATCTTTTTCCTCTTCACACAGAGGTGTGCTCAACCCCTAGAGGCCGAGCTCTGATACCAACTGAAGTTGGCTGAACGTCTCTAGAAGGGGGGGTTGAATAGAGACTTTCCGAATCTGTTCCTGCAATTCCACACTAAAATTGATAGTTGAGATGTGCTCTCAAGTTTGTTAACTTGGAGTCTCTGTTAAGACAAGATGGAGTTTATCAATTTTGGTAAAGATCTTTGTCTAGACTTAATTTAAAGTCTTATCTTGATTATCAATTCAACTGTATCTTTAGTTATCAAGCTGTATTAATTGATTCAAGATAAGCAGATATAAGAATAAGGTAAGAGACAAGAGACAGAGATCTTATCCTGGTTCACCCACTCCTTGGGCTACGTCCAGTCCCCACAACCTGTGAGATTTTCCACTATTGACAAACCAGTCAATACAAGTATTCTTACAGCCTCTTCAGGACGTCTCACTCACACTAAGCCTAGGCACACCTCCTATCTTAGCTGAGTCACAAGTATTCTTACAGCCTCTTCAGGACGTACACACCTCACTCTAAGACTAGGCACACTCCTATCTTAGATGAGACAGGTTACAGATAGATGTTTGTGATAAGTCTAGCCTAAGCTCATACAAAGTATGGATAAAAGTAAATGAGCTAGACTAGGTCTCAACTCTGGTTACAGTATTGGAATGATATTCACAGAGAGGAGATGAAAGAGACAGATGTATGATCTCAAGATGAGATGTGTCTGTGCTCAGACAGCTGGTAGATACACTTGAGATGTCTGTTGAGATGTGATAAGATGCTTAATGATTTCACGGAAGTGTAGGCAGTCTCTCTCACTTCTCAGCTCTTGATAATGTCTCTTTTATATCAAGACTTGAGAAACTAGCCGTTATATGGCCGTTACAGTCCGTTGGAGGGTACAACAGTAGGCACAGTCTTTACAGTAGGCAGACAACAACTTTTCAGTCTTTAAGGTACTGTGTCAGTGTCCTTGTGTCCTTGTTTGTCTTCATGCTGACTCTACTTGCTGTCTTCTCAGCTGAGCTTGAATTCTTGCTTCTGTTCAGAGTCTGACTTACTTTTCTTGCATCTGTGCTAAGATCTCATCCTTCTACGTCTGACCTTGAGACGACGTCTCAAGCTGTTCTTGCATCTCAAGCTGAACTTGCATCTGTTCATGGCTTGCATCTCAAGCTGTGCTTGAGTCTCTTTTTAGTTCTAAGTCTTCTTGCATCTTAGCTGGGTCCTCATCTGATCATGAGACGACATCTGAACATACAAATCTTGCATCTCATGCTGTGTTGATTTTTGAAGTGTTTCTCATAGTCTTAGCCATAAGCTTTGGTTGCACCACATCTGTTCTGATTCAGATTATGTCTTAATCAGTGAAGCTCTTGTGAATTCTGATCTTGTGTTACTTTGCTTGTATCCTTGCTTTCTCAAGTGGATTAAAGGTCCTTTCTATCTTTATGTATTCCTGTAACAACTTTAGATGTAGAAAGTCTCTGCCACACTTGAACACACAGTTAGTGACACAAGATGCATCTCATCTGGATATTTAAACTTACTCAGTTTGTCATATTAAAAACTTCTTTAGGGTGAGCTTGTCTCAACAAATGTAGCCTAAGGAGTGGGTGAACCAGGATAAATCAGTGTGCATCTTTCCCTTATCTCTTATTTATATTGTACATTTAACACCTGAGACGTATCTATTCAAAACGAATTAAACTTGACTAAACCATTGAGTCTTAACTGCTGAGATTCACACATGGATAATTAATAATTATACTAAGTTAAGACAACGTCTTATCTAACCTTCTGAGCCTCCAAGTTATTAAACTTGAGAATACGTCTCAGCTTGAGCTTAAGTGTTTTTCGGGAACAAAATTTTAAAAGTCTCTATTTAACCCCCCTTCTAGAGACAATCAGCCAAATTCATTAACTGCCTCTTCAAGCAAACACCAGTATTCTCTTACTGGGCCTCTCCAGGCTCCTAAGTATTCTTTTCTATCAAGCCACTCGAGGCTCTACAATAAGTATTCTTTTTCTGTCAAGCCTCTCAATGCTTTACAACAAGTATTCTATATTACCAGGCCTATTCAAGCTCTTACAACAAATATTCTATTTCTTCAATCCTCTTCAGGCTTCTTACAATAAGATTAAATACAAATGATTTGAACTCAGAAGATGAGTTCTATGTTCTAGATGTACAATGTAAAATAACAGTGACTTGACACTAAATAAAAGATCAATTCTTGCACATTGTATACAAACATAAGCATGACTTCTGACAACTTCTAGCAATGCATATTGATGATTTGAACCAATCAGCTACTCGACTCTTAAGCTTAGCAGCTCAATAGTATGCTTCTCAGCAATTCTTCATTACTTCTGAATTTCTGTACTCCTTTTTGACTTAGAGCTTGCACCCTTCCTTTTGATTTTGCAGTCTTTAATCTTGAGCTCCATCTTGGTGTTTTTGTGATGCATATGTTGTAGATATGCTATTCTGTGCATGTTCACAAACTTGTGCTTATTCCTTGTGAATATTCATTGCGCACACTATCTCCTTTCTTCACTTTCTTCATTATTAATCTTTTTTCTTTCTGAGAGCACATAACTCTTACTTGAAGAAGGATGTTCTTGAGAGTTCAACTATTCTGAAAACCACCAGCCCCTTGGAGCCTCTCCAAAAAAGCTCTTGCTTGGTGAATCACCCTAGAGTATTTATACTTGAGTTTGAGAAGTCCATTAAAAAGACGTTGAGAGATAGAATTTTCCCATTGAGAATCCTTTTTGACAAAGATTCGATATTGCAGCTCTCTTTTTAACTTTTGCAGCTTGACCATAACGAACTTTCCTTGTTAAGCTTGACGTTGAACTTTTAGCAAAAAAGGTTGTTTCTAGTTTTGCCTTTTTGGAGTCCTGAGGTTGCGTGTAGTTCTGGTACTAACTTTGACCTGCCACGTCATGTGCCCTAGTACTTCAGACAGACTTAGTCTTCGGATGGGAACCATCGTCTGAACTAGTTTCACTTCAGACAAATCCTTGATCTTCAGACCTTGAGTCTTCAGAGCTTGACCAACTTCATATCTTAGCTTGACTTCAGACAGACTTCTTTCAGATCGATGACGCACTACAGGTGAGATGTTTTGCATACCTTAAATGTTAATGCATTCCTCAGGGAGTCTTAAAAGATATTAACTTAGTTTATTTTAGGTTGTATTCATCAAAACTTGAGACTCAACATCTTCCAGAGGGCACCCCCTTCTCTAGATGACTCTCACTTAAGTGAGACCCTTCTCATTTAAACAAAAATATTCAGAGAGCAATTTCTCTTCCCTTCCTTCTCGCTTAAGCAAGAGCCTTCTCTCTCAAGCGAAAATATCAGGTCCCATTTTCCCAATTTTTGCTAATAGATTCACTCAAGTGAGGTTACTCTCACTTGAGCGGGTTGCCTTCTTGCTTAAGCGAGGCTATCCTCGTTTGAGCCAGAATGCTGCATAATGGAAATCCTAGTTCCTTTTTGTAAAACACCTTTCAATCATATTCAACTTTATGAAAATGATTTGTGAAATTTGGGAGGTTACATTTGTTGATGAAAATAAAATCATTCATCCTAAATCTTTATGAAGAACTAAAGGGGATGCTTCTCCTGGTAGTTATTCTTGAATATCTAGGACATTACTTATTATGTCACAATCCTACAGTTGCACAGGGTGATTATTGTTGTGAGGTCGGGCAGTGTAAAGGAAGGAACATGCCATGCATAAAATGACATTTGTATTGCCTTCTCAGTCTTGACCAAACAACTTAGTAATTAAGTCCACATGAGTAAGCCATATAATCAAATACCACATTCGATTGCAATCACATATATATTACGAAGAATATGGCAATACCATACTACATATCCAATGATTAATAATATATATGAAACTATGGTATGCCTTATTGCAATAAGTGTTGTAAGATACTAGATAGAGGATAAGTAAAAGTAACACGACTTGAATTTAAGACTTATTCATATTCTGTTAATATCCATATCCTCTACTAAATTTTAGAAACAAATGACAACATATTCATTGGAAAAATTACCATGACCTGAACACATAGTTTTCGTTAAAGGGTTTATTGTTACTTTATTCTCTAATACTAATCACTACTATGGCACTAAGCCACTAATGAACCACTCACTTATTGGATTAAATCCAAACAATATATGTTTATGTTAGAGTAAGTCATGAATGACAATTGCTATAGTCCGATATAGTCATCCAAATTTTGCTAACTTGATACACATGTTACATGTTCATCTACCTAAGTGGATCTCATGTTGTCGGGAAAAATCTTCAAATACAACACCATTGATAGAAGACCAATTTCTCATATTCTAGATATTAATAATTATATTAAATACCTACAAATGTTTTTATCAAATATTCTTGAACCGATTATTGATATAAAAGACCCTATTTGGTGTACAAAACTCCTAACAATTATCCTTTGTTTTTTTTTATTATCTTCAATATTGTATGAGAGAAAAATCATTTTGTAAAGTGTTCTACAATTCCTTTTAGTCCAACTACATGCAAATCACCGAAGGAAAACTATATATACAACTCTAGAGTGAAATTCAAATATATTACAATAATTTAGACTTGATTATGATTTCAAAAGGAAAGATATCTTTAATATATATGTATATTTAAAGATACAATAAATTGTAATACCATTTTTTAATAAGGATGTGCAATGGTTTGATTTTCATTAAATGTTTCCATCCCTATATTCATGCACCGGTTTATACTTATATAAAGAATATGAATACTCAAAAAGTTGTAATATCCATTTGACATGAACAAAAAGTAAAATTTCATTTAATGGCATTTAATCCAGTATCGTAATTGTATTAATAGTATATTATTTAGTTTGTTAATATAATATATATATATATATACAAAATATAAAAAGTAAGTCAAATGATATATAGTCCTAGTCAAAATTGTATCCCAACAACTCATTTAAGGTTTTCCATTTTTCAACTTCAATATAAAAGTTCCATATTTCACATATTCTCTAATAATGGTAATGCATTAAGGGGTGATTATTATGGCACGCGATTTTTAGTTATCTTATAATATAATACATTTAGTCAAATATAGTAAAATATAGGAATAAAATATACAGGGGGTAGGTGAGATAGCTCTTTATAAAGCCCAAAATGTTCAGGCAAATATTCATAAAAGATTCTAACTTTTTATTATATTCTCTGCATTACTTCCATGGCTAGGAGGAGGGTGATGAAACTTGCATATATCTCTAATGACTCGAAAAGAAAAGCAACATATAGGAAAAGGAAGAAGGGTATCATAAAAAAGGTGAGTGAACTCACCGTTCTTTGTGGGATTCCAAGCGTGTGCTATAATTTGCAGTCCTTTTGATTCTCAAATAGAGGCCTGGCCAAACCGTGAAGGGGTCGAGCGGGTGATTGAGAGGTATGAGAATACATTTGTGATAGATCAAAGCAAGAATGTAAACCAAGAGCTTCCTCAGGGAGAGGATTTCCAAAGTGAAGACCAACTGAAGAAGCTGCGTCGGGACAACCATGAGAAAGAACTGACCATGGCTATGTTCCAACATATGCAAGATGGAAACCTTCAAAACATGTCCTTTGAAGATGCGATTGATCTTAATAAACTGATTGAGAAGAATTTGAATGACATTGAAATTAAGATGACAAAGCTTAGTGTTTAGAGGCATGGCCTCCGTTTTTAATTATTATATTATCTAGTGTTTAGAGGCTTGTCCTCTCTCTTTACATTGTAATTCTATTTAGGGTTTTGGGACATGACCTCTGTCTTTGACTACATTTAAAAAAATATAATAAACTTTGTCATTTTAATTCTCCTTGCTAAAGACCAAGAGATGATGAGATTCTGGCAAGCGTACCAAAATTTCAACATTATAGTAAATATGAGTTTATCGTATTCATAGGGAACGGTTCGCTTAGTATTTACTCGTGATCAGATTATAAAGTAGAAATGGTATTTGAGAATTTTATGGTGAGGAAAGTAAATTTGCATTAAAAGAAAGAGACGATTTGAGAGAGGATAAAATACTTTACTTGGATTAGGATTGATCTTCGTATCATCGCACCCCTTTATGCATGTTAAATCCCTATATTATTTATGAATATATTTCTATAATATCCTAGCCAAACTATATTGCTTTACCCCGAGTTACCAATGTAGTTAACCACTCGAAGATAATTCATGCGGGTTCTCCCAGGCGACAAATTACCCCAGCTTGATTGCTCTATCTTTTCGTTTGTTTAATACTATCTATTCGCCCTATGGACCTATAGTGTCATCAATGAGAGATGCCTAGTCTTCTTCAATGGTCACTTTCTTCCTATAACCCTATAATAACTACTATGAGTACATTTACCAATCAGACTGTGAGTTTCCTAAGTATCGGTTCCCCCAAATTCATTGTTAATTTTATAGAAACATCTGTCACCTAAATCCTAAATTAACCTATAACTCCGGCACACAGGCGGAAGCTACGCATTAAGCAAGATAAAATACCGATATTATAAAACAGGGATTCATAAATAAATACGAGAATTCACATACACTTTGGGGATTGAATCAACTACATTCAATCCTATCGAGACGTTTAGCTACGCATGGTAGCCATTACAACCCAATGGAGAAGCTGTCACCTTGCTCCAATCCTAGCTCTGCCTTTGTCGTCTCTCTAATCTCCTTCCTAAATGCTCCTTTGCTAACCTACCTTCCTTCTTTACAAAGGGTTCTATTCATAGACTAAGGAAAGCTATCTTGAATCTGGAAGAAATCTGATTGCTCCAAGGTTCTATTTACCGAGTGAAGCGTGGAACGCGTAACTGATTACTCTGTTTCTTCTTTTAACAGCTTGATCTCTTCATGATCTTATTCTTGTTTGCTTGGCTTTCCTTGTTTCCTTCTTTTTGATCTGATTCTGTGTTGTATTCTGTCTTTGAATTTAAATTGGGAAGTTATCTGCAGAATCCTTGTTTAAATGCAGCTGATCTTATCTCTATTTGCTCTGATTTAATCTTCAAATAGCAGATCCTCTCCTCAAATAATGCTATCTTCTTTCCTCATTCAAATCTTCTCATAAATATGCAAATTAACAGATTTTCTATTAAAATAGCATCAAATTCAAATTCAAATCAAATAATCACAATTATTACAAGTATTACTAAAAAGAGATTATTTTGGGGCATAAATTACTATTTTAACCTTGATAAGTGCCAGTAAAAAATACAAGAATTTATCATATAATTTGCACTTATCAAATACCCCCAACTTAACTTCTTGCTGTCCTCAAGCAGGAAACCTCTTTGCAAGCAAAAATCAATTCAATCCCCCTGTACAATTCTAAAAAATAAGGACAAATTTTTCATCATCTCTTTATTAGGCTGAAGTCACTTTCCATGTAACGCCCTAATTTCTGGTCTCAGAAATAATGCCCGTTGGAGACACTATTCCTGAATCCTTGAAATCATTCCGTTAAATTTTCGATATCGTCATACATTTGCCTTAAACTTTCCAATGATTAGCTTAAGCCAAAACAAGACAAACATTAAAGACCTTAAATAAGTATGAAACCTACTTAAGTTCAGGGAAAGATTCACACTTAGATAAGTGTGAATTCAATGAACTCATACCGGAAATCCGACAGAGTCTCCCCTAAAAATCGGACAATTACCAAATTCAGCTTAACCTGAAAATCAGCAAAACCAGTACAACTCAATATCATACATATCATAAGAGTAACAACTAGGCCTCAGTGGCCAACTCAGAAATAATTACACTTATACAATTTACATCAATACACTTCAGTGAATACCCAAATATACAAATATGAATAATCCAGGAACTACTCCTATTAACTAATCTCTCTGCTAAATTAAGACTCAGCTCCACCCTCACCTGAACTGCCTCAACCTCACCGGAGGTACCTGCACCACTAAATAATGTCCCCGAAACGTGGGGTGAGATAATAATCCCAGTGATATACAACCACATGCATGAATGCAGGGAGCAGATATCAATAACAAACTTAACGATTCAACAAAACTTCATATCTTACACTTTCATGAATCCAAATACATAACACATGATTACCATTAGTCAATATCAACTAAAAGCAACACATAATTCGATTAATGTGAAATGTTGAGTAATGCAAGTTATGATGCTCATGATGCACTCACTGTTGTGCCCAGCAGGCATGATCTTATCACTTTCTAGAGTTAGACCTGAGCTCAGACTACGGGAACCGACTTTCCCGGGGACGAATCCCACCCAAACTGGACCGAAGTCGTGTTTTACTTACTTACTTGATTTTTAACTCACAGCGCAAAGGCTGGCTTAATTAACTCACGGTCGAAACCGGCTTATATTACTCAAATGCACATATTCTCAATGAATCAATAAATGACATTCTAAGGTTTTCAGTGCAAAACTTACTACCAATCACCCCATCTTAAACAAACGTTACTAAATCATTCAAAATAACTAAATGGAAAGGGAGATCAAGGAGTTGGGTTCATACATTGAGCATAACAACAGTTCGTAAATCTCGAGTTTTCGAAAGTTCGTTTCTACAAACATACATCTCAATTTCCAATCCAAACATCAAACTAGCCATTTCAATCCATAAGTAGTACTAAACAAGGAATTATAACCGGATAGAATACTCATATGAGCTACAATCGAGGGGTTTCGATAGTTTCGATAGTTTCGCTAACTTCGAAACTAAGGATTTCTGACGCTCGATTCTATACTCATATGCTCAAACTATCAATAATCAAGCCAAACAACAAAAAATTATCAATTCAAACATCATTTAACCAGCATCAAGAAGGGGAAGAGAAAGGGGGTGGGAACATGCAATGAGACCAATAGTTTCTACTCTAAAAGTGAGTTGTACTCACCAATCCTAGAAATTCAAGAGGATAAGGATGTTTGTGGGTGAAATCCTTGTTGTTTCCTTGCTCCGAATCCATTCTCAAGCTCTGATATGAAGTTTCTCTCTAGGGTTCGCACTCTCTCTCTCTAAGATGAAGGAGGTGAAGAAGAAAATGAAAATCTGACTTAATTTTCGCACCAGCTATTTATTTTTTATGTGCTGGTAATCGATTACAGACTTACTGTAATCGATTACCATAGGCTAAAAAGACACTAAAGAGCCCATTTCTGGTAATCTAGTAATAGATTACCACTCCTGGTAATCGATTACTAGAAACCCAGATTTCTGATAATCGATTACTAAACCCTGGTAATCGATTACCAAAAATCCTGCTCTCAGGTAATCGATTACCACATCCTTGACAGGCGATTACCAACAAAACGACTCTCTGGTAATCGATTACCAACTCTTGGTAATCGATTACCAGGGACTTAAACTCCTAGAATTTACTTATTTTAAGAATCCCAAACTTAGATTTATTCCCTAATCCTTATTACTTTCAGTTTCTCAACTAAACATACACAAATTACCCTTTAAATCTTATAAGTTATAATAGCCTAATATGCGGGATGTTAAATTCCAAATATAAGAAAAAATCAGAATTAAGAGATGTCACCAATGCTCAATCAGGATAGTATACAATCAGTCAGTCAAACTTTTTCAGACATAGTAATTAAAGCAATAAATGATAAACCAAGGAATTCTCTCATGCTCACGGGTAAGTGTTTCCCTCAATTTTTCCACCACAGTTGAACAATTAGAATTGATAGTCGTTTCTAGCTCCTAACATGCACATGGTCAATATGGATCAAAAAGGTCTTTTCTTTGGTTGTAATGAGGCTGGGTTATCAAGAAATCATGGTTTTTTCTGGATAAGCAAAGAACACTTAGAATAGAGAGCATCTTTTGATTTTTCTTGAATTTGGAACTTCTCTCCATTCTCCATCTCATTCATGATTTGTCATATTCAACTGGCCTCTTTCTTTGTTTGAAAATTTACTCCCCCCAACTTATTCAATTCATTCACTTTTCTTTTTAATTTTTGAGGGGGGGTGATCCACTTTTGCTTTCTTGTGCCTGCATTTTGTATTTCTTTGACTTTCAATTTACCAACTTTTCTTCCCATTATATCAAGATGCACCTTGCTCTCTATCCCAAGTGTGTAAGGGACAGGATATAGATATCAATTATGGTTGGGGTGCATAAGAAGAAACATTAAAACTCAAATGGGTTACCAAAAAAAATTGGAAAAATTAAATCAAGGGTTGGCTTTTTGGCACTAAGCAAATAATGTAAAAACAAAAAATTGCCTTTGTCACTTCCATATTTTCCATGCACAGAGTAAATCCAAAAACTCAATCAATAACAATTGACAAGCAGCAGTGAAAACTCTCAATTTAAGTGTTTGGACTCACAACTCACCGGCTTTTTAGCTAAATTCCTTGATAAAGCACTTACTAGTTTTAATTAACTACCCTGATAGGTTCTCTTGAGAAGTATCATAATCCTAACTGATTAAGGAATTAATCACAAAACCCTTTCTTCTTTCCTAATCTGGTTAGTTAAACTGCCTAATTTCAGAGAATTTTGAAAAATTTTCCTTTAAATCCTAATTTCTAAATCCTAAATTTTTTTAAAAAATCCTAAAATAAATAAAATGCTGAAAATGCACTGCATGACATAACAATGTATCAGTGGGGTATATATACAATACATATCAGAATAAAATAAAATAAAAAGAAAATAAAAGAAAAAGAAAAGAAAAGCACCAAATCAAAATAAAATCAGTCCTCCTGGTCCATGTCAGCTGCTTCATCTCCAGCTGCTCCACCTTCCCCTGGAAGAATAGGCCCGTCCCCAGGCCACTGCAAATAAGCTCTAAATTGATCAGGGTGCAATGCCTGGGTACGGTTCCGAGCGAGACTGAAAGTGCATGTCCTGAAAATGTACAGCTGCTCGGTGGAGACTAGACAACTGAGCCTGCATATGAGTGTTCTGGGCCAGAAGCTGCTGGGCCCAGACTGGAGTTTGTATGTCTGCTACTGGTGGTGGTTGTGGTGCCTCTGGCTGTTGCTGGTCATCCTGCTCCTCATTCTCCTCATCCTCTACAGGGATGCAGTGGGCCTCTATATATCCTCTAGTCATGGGTCTCAAGATGCGTACCGAACGACTACCTCAATACCCCTAGACTCACAGAGGGAAGTAATGAGTGATATGAAACCTAGACTGATCCTAGAGGTCTCATTGCGCTGCTCTACAGAAGATATGAAATCTATTATCTTCTTTGAAATGACACTGACAATGTCAATGTCTGCGCCAGTAATGATGTTGTAGAGGAGGTGTGCTACTGGCATGATGACATCTGAAACGTGTCTTGTAGGGGTGATGTTGGCTAGTACCAATACTGTCCACATCCGTGTGATTGTTGTCATGTCTCGCTTAAGAATGCGAGCAGACTCTCTATATGCATTCCTCTCGAAGGAAACGACCTCGCAGGCATAGACACTCTGCGGTATGAATATCCAAGGGATCATTGTCATGGATCTCCACTGCTCTCATCCTCTCACGGTGCTGGCATACCCTAAGTCCTCTATCCTCGGGCCATGGGAACTATAATAGAGCATTGATCGCATTGCGACCATAAGAAATCACCCGCCCTCGAACATAAGACTCCCGCCTAGTATGAATGCCATTGGCCTCAATAACATTCACATAAAATTCCCTAACAATGTTAGGGTCAAAGTAATCATCTGGGCGGCTAAGGCGGACCCAGTTTCTTCTGACTATCTCCGCTCTGAAGTCCTCGTACTCATCAGGCTCCAAAACTACCGGCCTCTCCTTAATAAAGTTACAGTTCATCAGTGAACTGTAAGCTTCAAAGGCTTCAACGTTCTTGAAACATTGAGCATCGAATTCAGGGTCCTCTTGGGGTGCTTGCCTAGCTCTCTTGGCACCCCCTGCCTCTGCTAGAGGTGCCAGTTCCTTTGACGACTTTGGTGCGAGCCATCTGCAAAAATCAAACCAAGATCATTTTAAGCAATTCATAGATTACTCATAATTAATGAAATAAGTGGTCAAATTAATTCAAAAATCAGAGCAATGATTCAATCAAGCACTTGTGCACACAATCTTGATTTTTAAGTTACCAATATGCCAATTAATTAATTTATTAAGAGCATGCTAAAGTGATCAATTAAAGCAGTCCTAATTAATTTTTAAAGAACATGGCATACAGATTGGGAACAAAAATTAAGCTAAAAAATCATGTTATCAGTAACATGCAATAAGACACAGTTATTCATGCATGGGCATGAAAAATATGAAGCATTCTAAGCATACATGTGTAACATCCCAAAATTTATAAATTTAGAAATATAATTTAAATACGTATAATTATATTTCAATGACGTTAGCTATAAAAATAGAAGTTACATAATAATAATAGTAAATATTATTATAACTGTATTTATGAGATAATAATAATATAATATTATAAATATTAGGAGAGACGTCATATTATTAGGATCTTAATCAAATATTTTATATTGAATATAATAAATAATACTATTAAGAGATAAATCATAAGATTGCAATTAACATTAATTGTATAAATATAGTAATTGTTATATTAATAAAATAATATCAGGATTAATAATGATAATCTTATGAGAGAGATATGTTTAGTGTTTAATTTAGGATTTAGTGTTTAATTTAGGATCATATTTTAAAATAGGAATACTGAGATCATAAGGATTAAGGGTAAGAATCAATACAAATTTAGGATAAGATTTAATTATAAGATTTGAATTTAAATTTGAATGTAGATGGATAAGGACTCTATAATATCCTAATAATTTCTAATGAATAAATAGAATAAAATAAGACTTATGAAGAAAATAATAATAATAATATCATTATATTATTATGTTTAGAAAAAGATATTATTTAATTAAAAAGGGTAATGGGTGGGTAGGAGTAGGCCCAACTCAGTTAGATATTTAAATAGGGGGAGGGTTATCTATTTCACCCTATTAGCTTTCAAAAGTCAGATAACCAAACCCTAGTAGGAGAGAAGTAACTTCACACGAGGAAGGTGTAGCAGAGTAGATCATCAAGGGAGTGGAGTGTTGCTTTTTGTTTTAATCGTCAACTCTAAGGTACGGTGGGGGAAAGAGTGTTGCTTGTATGTGTATGTGGGAGTGCTTGGGTAGTGAGGGCAACCATAAGTCCCTCTAGGATTCCTAAATTTGAGATTATGAGCGATGATTGTATATAAGATGTTGAAAAGCGAGATTGTTTGCATGGTTTCTATTCGCTTCAAGTTTCAAGAACTAATTTAATTTGACGCATCGGAAAGTATGGTATTCCATGTTTAATTTCTCATTCCTGGCCTTGGTTATTTCATGCATTGGAGTTTGAATCTTAATATTAGTATTGATTGCTTGTATCATATGTTCTCTGCTCCTTTCCAAGAACCTAGTTTCAATTCAAGAATACGTAGCCTTTGAGCAACCACAGTTGCTGGCACCTACTTATGGTTCCGCTGTGCGTCTCAAGTTATTTATAGTACTTTGGGTATTGAACTAATTTGGGTAATCATTCTGGTTTCTAGCTATGAGAATTATACAACTTTACTGTCGATTATTAGGTTTAAACTTGACATTTGAGTGTCATTTTGATGTATTGTAGTGACCAAATACTTACTTGATGGATGTTTATCTAAGACAAGATTTATTTTGTGGAATTGATAGATTAAATTAGATGCATAGAGATTGTGTTTGTGGTATGAGTATTGTGGTGTGAGTATCTTATGTGTTGTTATATGTTTATAATATTATGGAATGTGGAATGATTAGAGTATGTGTCTTGAATTTGAGATGTGATGTGGAATGAGTAGAGTAGACTATGTTGTATGAGAAATGTATAAATGATGATTGATGCATTGAGCATGAGTATATGAGATGTGACTGTATGAGATGACATATTGATGTAATGAGCTTATGAGGTATGAGGTGTATGATGATTATATATTGATACATTGAGCATACGATGTATGTTATGATAATGATGATATATTGATGCGTTGAGCATATGAGCTATGTGATAATGATGATATAGATGCATTGAGCACATGAGGTGTGTTATGATGATGATTATGCGTTGAGCATATGAGATGTGGTACCTGAGATGCAGGAGCCCAAGAGAGGGGTGTTGTGCAACCTACCGGCCTGTGTGGTGATTAACGGTAGGGTGCAACTCAGAAGGTGAACTGCACGGGCCCATCGAGGGGGTGCAACCTATCGGCCTGTGTGGTGATTAACGGTAGGGCCATCATTGCGGGGATGATGTCTCTGCAAGAGCCCAAGAGAGGGGTGTTGTGCAACCTATCGGCCTGTGTGGTGATTAACGGTAGGGCCATCATCGGTAACAACTAAGGAGATTGATAAGGTGCACCCATTGTGCGAAGTTCTGAATCATGATCCTTGGGATGAGGTTTGGTGTACATGATGATAGAGTGAGCCTGCATTGCATTTTATGATGAAATTGAAATATGATATGATGATATGAGTACTATGTGTTGAGTGTGGAGATTGTGTGTGCTTGATGATTTGCAAGTGTGACTTATAAACTGGTGATGAGATAATATATTTGCTAATAAGAGTATGAGATGATATGAGTATGATATTATTTGATATTGATGATGATTATATGTGGGTGAGGATAGGGTAGCCTTCTGTGTGCATGTATGAGTTTGTATTCTTTTCCTCACCGTTTTCTTTGTGGTTTATTTATAGGCAATGATGATGGCACATCAGGTGCTGAGTATTGAATTGAAGGGGTGTCGCTCTGATACTTGTGACATCAGGGCTTAGTAATAGGGGTTTTATTTTATGTTATTAAGAAGAGATTATGAAAACTATTTTTAGTGCCTTACGTGGCTAAGAGTGATATTTTAATGAGAGAATGTGAACCTTTTTACCCAACGTGGTTCGTAAATTTTCTAAGTCTTCCGCTTGCTGATTATATATGAATTCGGGGTAGAAGGGTGTCACAACATGCACCAAACAGAGCAACTTGCAAAAATTTATTGACCACTTGAAAAACTACCACCTAAGTACACCAAAATATACCAATAAACATACCAAAGCAACAAACATACTAAACAAAAACTCTATTGACAAATTTCTTAATTTAAAAAGGTCCTAAGACCCTAAGTTTTCTACCCTAAGGTTTTTCTCAAATAAATGAAAAACTGAAAATTTCAATCGGTGCAAACTAATTAAAACTATAAAAACATACCTGGTGTAGCCTCAGAAATTGAAAGGAAGTGGAAATGGAAGTGAAAAGGTCAACGATAAGGATGAGTTTTCAGAGAAAATGGGAGTTCAGGAGTTGAGGAAAGGTTGAAATGACCTTTCCTCTTTTCAAATTTCAAACTTATGGTGCAGCACGCGCTTGCGCTACACTCTCACTCAGCGAGAGTGCAGCGCGTACTTCATATGAATATGAAGCGTGCCGCTGCACTTCACCTACGCTTAGCGCGGGTGAAGCATAGAAAATAGAGAGTAATTTGATATTTCTGCGCTTTACCTTCACTTAGAGAGAATAAAGCGCAGAGAAACAGAGACTGTTTTTCAAACCTGCGCTTCACCTGTGCTAAGCGAGGGTGAAGCGCAGAAAACATAGTTAAAATTCTATTTTATGTTTTCCACTGCTTCCTAACTCCAATTGCTTTTCATCCTTTACTCATTGAAATCAATCCAATTTCTAACAATTTCTTAATATACACAGGTATTGACTCTAAACAACAAAAATAAAAAACAAAATCAAAGAAAAATTAAAAAAAAATGCTGGATTGCCTCCCAGGAAGCGCTTGTTTAACGTCTGATAGCTCGACGCCTGGTCACTTAGAAATTTATGGTGGCCTCAATTGGAGGATAATGGTTGACTCTGTTCCCGTCCTTCCTTTTAGTTCCCATCCTCCATACCAATTTCTTAGTTTCTTATCATCACTGTCTTTACTCATTTCTTCCTCTGATGCTGCTCTTTTTCTCTTTTTAAATCTGAACTCCAACATGCTTTCTGGTTGTTTAACTCTCATTCTTGGTTTCCTCAGAAATCCAGAGACCTTTTTCTTCTTTTGCTCCACAATATCTGGGGGAGCTTCTTTCTTTCTTACCTTTGGCAGCTGAGATTTAGATTTAAATTTATAGATCCCATCAGTAGGATCCATTTTTAATTTTTTTGGACTCTTTTGTACTTGGGGGATTCCCCTGTCAATGTGAAACACAATGCTCTCATCTTTAGAGCTCAATTGATATTTTCCCCGATCAACATCCACTATTGCCTTGGCAGCTTTCATAAAGGGTCTTCCCAAATTAAGGGGACATCAGTATCCTCCTCTTCTATCTCTGCAATTTAAAAGTCAACAAAATACACAAACTTGTCCACTTTAACTGGTAAATCTTCAACCCTCCCATATGGGCTTTGAGTGGACTTATTTGCAAGTTGTAACTTTACGTTGGCAGGCTTGACCTTCAAAATTCCCATCATGTTAAAATATGATAGCGGCATCAAGTTGATGCTCGCTCCAAGATCCAATAAAGCATAAGTAGCTGGTTGATTACCTATAGAAAGAGGTACAGTGAACTTACCTGGGTCAAGTGACTTGCCTGTGGTGTAGACCTCTTCTGGTTCTCCTTCTTTTTGCAAAATCTCTTCTGGCTTTCTAATTGAACACTCTCATTGACGATCTCCTCTTTGGGCACTTGTTCTTCAAATGTGATACTTTCTTCTACATCACTTTCTTCTGTAATGTTGCCATCAGTAGCAATAAAATTGCAGTGCTCTTTTGGATTTGTCTGAGTGTTTGCTATAAAGTGGCCATTCTTGTGTTCTACCATCTCTGTTGCTAATTGCCCCACTTGATTTTCTAATGCTTTGATTGGTGCATCTGTGTTCTTCTTGAATCCATCAAATCCTTGTATGAATGCATCAATCTTCTCTTCCAACTTGTTCAATCTGTCATATGTTGATGGTTGCTGCTGGTATGGTGTCTGTCTGTTCCCTCCATTCTGCCCCCATCCAGAGTTGTTTTGGTTATTCCTCCATCCTTGCTAGTACTGGTTGTTATTGTTGGAGAAATTTCCTTGCCTCTCCTGGTTACCCATGAAGTTGACTTGTTCGGCTTGGTTTTCTTGGTAAGAGCATTGACCATTGGGATTGTCGCCTCCGCAAAAGTCATAGATCAAAGGTTGGGCTTGAATAGGTTGGGATTGGACAACTTTTAACTGTTGAGGAAGTTCTTTCAACTGTTCTGTGAGTGCTTCTATCTGTCTCTTGATAAGCTTGTTTTATGCTAGAATAGCATCACTATTGTTGAGTTCCAACACTTCTTTCTTCTGTATTTGAGCTGGCTGTCGTCCACACTGAGCTTGCTGATCATTCTGAGCAAAGTTGTCAATGATTGAGATTGCTCGCTCTGCATCCACGGATAAGATAGTTCCTCATGCTGCAACATCTATGAAAAATTTGGAATCAGATCTGAGTCACTTGCAAAAAATGTTGAGTTGGGCAATGTCATCATAGCCATGATTGGGACATTTGCGTAGCATAGATTTGTATCTCTCCCAAGCTTCACATAATGGTTCATCTGATCCTTGTCTGAATGTGGAGATATATGCTTTAGCTTGTATGTGTTTCCCTGGTGGGAAAAATCTTGTCAGAAATTTTTCTTCAACCACATCCCAGTTGTTTAGACTTTGATTTGGATGCGACTTCAACCACTCCTTAGCTTTTCCTATTAATGAAAGAGGAAATAAACATAAATATACAGATTCTAAATCACCTTCCTCAAAACCCATAGTGCCTATTAATTCATAAAAGTTTGAAAGATGTGTATTTGGATCCTCATGATCCAATCCTGCGAATTGATTGGCACTGATAATATTGAGGTGAGCAGCCTTAAACTCCAAGGACTTCGCAGTTGTGGGTAAGACAATGCTTGAAAAATGGTGAGGTCCTTGATGCATGGCATATTCTCCTAAGGTCCTTCTTCTTGGTGGTTGTTCTTCTGCCATATTTTTGGGTTCTTCCTTAAATATCCTTCTTCTCCTTCTCTTGTTTCTACTTTTGTTCTTCCTTGATGTCCTTTCTATTTCTGGATCAAACTGTAACTGATTTGGGGACACCTGGCCTCTTAAAAGCATAAACAAGAAAACTTGAAACGGGTAAGTGTGGAAGAGAATTTTAAAAAATAAAAATTAGAAATAAAAACAAAAAGAAAAATTCCTAAAATTTCCTAAAAATAAAAATCTAATCCTAAGATAGAGTATATACAACTTGATAATTAGACCTCCCAAGTCTATACGAATTGATACACCGTTCCCCGACAACGGCGCCAAAAATACTTGATGAGATTCAGACAAGTGTACCAAAATTTCAGCAGTATAATAGTAAGTATGAGTTTATCGTATCCACAGGGAACGGTTCGCTTCGTATTTA
The DNA here is from genome assembly GCA_026901365.1 of Sesbania bispinosa. NCBI lineage: Eukaryota > Viridiplantae > Streptophyta > Magnoliopsida > Fabales > Fabaceae > Sesbania > Sesbania bispinosa. Next base: position 53,487 of record QLOH01000173.1, read on the forward strand.
CTCGTGATCAGATTATCAAGTAGAAAACGGTATTTGAGAGTTTGTGGTGAGGAAAGTAAATTTGCATAAAAGAAAGAGACAATTGAGAGAGGATAAAATACTTTACTTGGATTAGGATTGAACTTCATATCATCGCACCCCTTTATGCATGTGAATCCCTATATTATTTATGAATATATTTTTATATTATCCTAGCCTAACTATATTGCTTTACCCCGAGTTACCATGTAGTAAACCACTCGAAGATAATTCATGCGGGTTCTCCCAGGCGACAAATTACCCCGGATTGATTGCTCTATCTTTCCGTTTGTTTAATACTATCAATTCGCCCTATAGACCTATAGTGTCAGCTATGAAGAGATTGCCTAGTTCTTCTTCAATGGTCACTTTCTCCTATAACCCTATAGTAACTACTATGAGTACTTTTACCAATCAGACTTTGAGTTTCCTAAGTATCGGTTCCCCCAAATTCACTGTTAATTTTATAGAAACATTTGTCACCTGAATCCTAAAATTAACCTATAACTCCGGCACACAGGCGGAAGCTACACATTAAGCAAAGATAAAAATACCGATATTATAAAACAGGGATTCATAAATAAATACGAGAATTCACATACACTTTTGGGATTGAATCAACTACATTCAATCCTATCGAGACATTTAGCTACGCATGGTAGCCATTACAATCCAATGGAGAAGCTGTCACCTTGCTCCAATCCTAGCTCTGCCTTTGTCTTCTCTCTAATCTCCTTCCTAAATGCTCCTTTGCAAACCTACCTTCCTTCTTTACAAAGGGTTCTATTTATAGACTAAGGAAAGTTATCTTGATTCTGGAAGAAATCTAATTTGAAAATAGATCAGAAAACAGATCTAAAACTAATTATGCACAACTGCCATTCATCTGCGCTCAGAGCATCTGCAGCGTAGGAAACAGTAATCCAATTCTGAATCTGCGCTTCACTTGCGCTAAGCGCGAGTGAAGCGTGGAACGCGTAACTGATTGCTCTGTTTCTTCTTTTAACAGCTTGATCTCTTCCTGATCTTATCCTTGTTTGCTTGGCTTTCCTTGTTTGCTTCTTTTTGATCTGATTCTGTTTTTATTCTGTCTTTGAATTTAAATTGGGAAGTTATCTGCAGAATCCTTGTTTAAAGGGCAGCTGATCTTATCTCTATTTGCTCTGATTTAAACTTCAAATTAGCAGATCCTCTCCTCAAATAATGTTATCTTCTTTCGTCATTCAAATCTTCTCATAAATCTGTAAATTTAACAGATTTTCTATTAAAATAGCATCAAATTCAAATTCAAATTTAAATTCAAATCAAATAATCACAATTATTACAATTATTACTAAAAAATGATTATTTTGGGGCATAAATAACTATTTTAACCTTGAGAAGTGCAGTAAAAATACAAGAATTTATCATATAATTTGCACTTATCAAGAGATACCATCTTAAATTGCAATGCTTTAAAGCAGTAAGAATCTTTTGCAAGATTAGAATCATAGCTGAGATATACAAGCATAATACTAATTCTTTTTTATAAGAATTAGACTTGATTGAAAATTAAAATTCTAATGTTTGGATTAAATAAAAATTATTTGTATGGTTTTTAATTGCAGTTATGAATTTTTTTTATCACTGTCACATTGTGGGCCAATGCAAAGCTACGGATTTTGCAATTTCAATATAATGTTGTGGTGGTCACCGCTTTCGATATGTCGTGGGCAAGTAGAAGAATTATAGTGATTGTCACAATAGAGTGGGTGAGTAGCAGCATGGCATAAGTAAGTGTTGTGATGTTGGTTGAAGGCAAAAACAAAAGCTAAAAGAGATTAGTGTTGTGGGAGTGTTGGGACGAGTGGCTACTAGTGGCATTGGGCTCGGTACAATGATGGACGGAGGCTTGCATGACTACCTATATTGGGTAGCTAAGTACATGTGTACCTTATCCGACTCAATGATGTAACATCCCCAAAAGTAGGACTCTAAGAATGTAAGAGGAATCATATTAGAGGGATATAATAGGAATTTAAGAAAAATTATAAGTTCTAGAGAGAATTCTGAACGTAGAGTCCAACATTAAGTGCCTATTTCCAATCTTAAATGAACTTAGGAGAGAATTAAGTTAAGACATGAGGGGTAGGTTTTAGTAGTGAGGAAAAAAAGGAAAAACATTGTGATGAGCAAACTTTTATAGACGCTTAGAACCTTTAACCTTAGCCTTATTGGATTGAATTGATGATTTATATCATTGTTCACTTGGGATGTACCCCGTTGGGCTTAAATTAAAGTTGTTGCTTAATTTCAGATTTTAAGCCTCATGACCTTTGTCCACTAATTTGATGATATCTAGAGTTGAAGGTGGACGATTTAGGTGATTCAACTTGCATTAAAAAGCTAAGATTCAGAGACTCAGTTTGATACGCTACACGATAGTATTACTATTCCATTTTCGCTCCAGAGAGTTTCATTTTCACTCAAGATAAGAATTTCTCGCGTGAGCGGAAATGTCACAAGAAACAGCAGCTTGAAATGCTGTCATTTCCGCTTGATTGAAAATTCTCTCGCTCAAGCAAAAATCAGGAAGAATTCTAAATAAGGGAGTCCATTCAGTAGCGTTAAACTCAGGAAATAGGTCAACTCCACTCTCCTTGAGAACATTGAGGCTAAGAGTCTTGCTTTGAACAATGTTTCCTCCGACAGATTTCTTGCATGCCATTGATAAGGTTCAAGGAATGAGATAAATCAGAGAGGGTTTTTGGAAGGTCTTAAGAAGATTCTTGCTCGAGAAGGTTTGTTCGAAGTGAGGAAAAGGTAGCCTTTATGCAGTTTCCTTCTCTCCAAATATATAAACGCATATACTGACAGTTATAGTCATGATTGCGTGATTATAGGGAGTCGTGCAGTGGGAAGCTTTAACAAATGAAACGATGAATTCTAAAGGTTTCATATTAACACGTCATTGGATGATAGGCAAATTCAGAGCATTATTTAATCATGTGCACTTCAAATCATATGTTCATATGATGATGCAAGCATATTTAAGATGATGCATTTCAGACAATATGAGTTTAGACAATCACATATTTTAAGATGAGCATACAAGTTCAAATACAAAAACAATTTAAGACAACCAGTTTTCAGACAATGTATATAATCTAAAGTAAAAAATATAGTTTACCAAAAGTTAGTAACCTTCCCTTGACGATGTAGCTAAACTCCTTTTGAAGCTTTCCTTGCGTCTTATGGTTTCCATCTGGATCTTTTTCCTCAGCACGATCAAGTGCTCAACACGAGGTTGAGCTCTGATACCAACTGTAGGGACACACAGGAAAACACTAGAAGAGGGTTGAATAATGCTTTTATGAACTAATCATTTTTACGAAAACCTTTGGTAAAACTAAGTTTTGAAGGCTTTCAGAAGGAGGTTCATACATTGTCTAAAGGCGTAAGTCTTCGTATGAAGATTTTCAGACAGAGGTTTTTAATAAAGCTTTTCATAAATATCTTTCTCAAAAGCGCTTATAAAAACTTAGTTTAAAATCCCTCTTCTTGTTAGGATAAATTGAAAGTAAATAGTTAAGGGAAAGAGAAAGTACTCAGCTAATTTATCCTGGTTCACCCACAACCTTGGGCTACATCCAGTTATCACACACCGTGAGATTTTCCACTAACTTATGCAAGTTACAAGTATTCTTTGTTATTAACTACCTCTTCAGGCAACACACCAAGTATTCTCCTTACAGGGCATCTCCAGGCTCCTAAATATTCTTTTCTATCAAGCCTCTCGAAGCTCTACAATAAGTATTATTTTTCTGTCAAGCCTCTTAATGCTTTACAACAAGTATTATTTATTACCAGGCCTTTTCAAGCTCTTACAACAAGTATTCTTTTTCTTCAAGCCTCTTCAGGATTCTTACAATAAGATTGAATACAAATGATCTGAACTCAGAAGATGAGTTCTATGTTCTGGATGTACAATGTAAAATAACAGTGACTTGACACTGAATATAAATGTTTAATTCTTGTACATTGTATACAAACATAAGCAGGACTTCTGACAGCTTCTAGCAATGCATATTGCTGATTTGAACCAATCAGCTTCTCGACTCTTAAGCTTAGCAACTCTATTGTAAGCTTCTCAGCAATTCTTCATTACTTTCGACTTTCTACATTCTTTTTGACTTAGAGCTTGCACCCTTCCTTTTGATTTTGCAGTCTTTAATCAGCTTAATCTTGCTGTTTTTCCGCTGCATATGTTGTAGATTTGCTATTCTGTGCATTTTCATACAAACTTGTGCTTGTTTCCTTTTGAATATTCATTCTTGCGCACACTATCTCCTTTCTTGACTTTCTTCATTATTAATCTTTTTTCTTTCTGAGAGCACATAGCTCTTACTTGAAGAAGGATGTTCTTGAGATTTCAACTATTCTGAAAACCACTAGCACCTTGGAGCCTCTCCATAAAAGCTCTTGCTTGGTGAATCACCCTAGAGTATTTATACTTGAGTTTGAGAAGTCTGTTAAAAAGACGTTGAGAGATAGGATTTTCCCGTTACGAATCCTTTTTGACAAAGATACGAGATTGCAGCCCTCTTTCTGACTTTTGCAACTTGACCACAACGAACTTTCCTTGTTAAGCTTGACGTTGAAGTTATAGTGAAAAAGGTTGTCTTTAGTCTTGCCTTTCTAGAGACCTGAGGTTGTGTGTAGTTCTGGTACTAGCTTTGACCTGCCACGTCATGTGCCCTAGTACTTCAGACAGACTTAGTCTTTGGATGGGAACCATTGTCTGAACTAGTTTCACTTCAAACAGATCCTTGATCTTCAGAACTTGACCAACTTCATATCTTAGCTTGAATTCAGACAGACTTCTTTCAAATCGATGATGCACTACAGGTGAGATGTTTTGCAAACCTTAAATGTTAATGCATTCACCAGGGAGTCTTAGAAGATATTAACTTAGTTTATATTAGGTTTGTATTCATCAAAACTTGACACTCAACATCTTCCAGAGAGCACCCCCTTCTGTGGATGACTCTCCCTTAAGTGAGACACTTCTCGTTTAAACGAAAATATTCTAGAGTGCAACCATTTCACATCCCCTCCTTCTCGCTTAAGCAAGAGCCTTCTCGCTCAAGCGAAAGTATCAAATCCCATTTTCCCCATTTTTGCTAATAGATTCACTCAAGTGAGGTTAATTACTCTCACTTGAGCGAGAATGCTGCCGAATGGAAATTCTAAATTTCCATCCCTAGCCTTCTCTACCACTTTTACCCTATTTTTCCTAGTTCCTTTTTATAAAACACCTTTCTAATCCTATTTAGCTTCATGAATATGATTTGTGAAATTTGGGAGATTACATTTGTTGATGAAAATAAAATCATTCATCCTAAATATTTATGAAGAACTAAATGGGATGCTTCTCCTGATAGTTGTTCTTTAATATCTAGGACATTACTTATTATGTCACAATCCTATAGTTGCCCAGGGTGATTATTGTTGTGAGGTCAGGCTTTATAAAGGAAGGAACATGCCATGCATAACATGACATTTGTATTGCCTTCCCAGTCTTGACCAAACAACTTAGTAATTAAGTCCACATAATGAAAAGACAATTTCCAGTACTTGATTACCTCTATGTTTCACCTCCATCTCTACTATATGAGTAAGCCATATAATCAAATACCATATTTGATTGCAATAACATATATATTAAGAAGAATATGGCAATACCATACTACATATCCCATGATTAATAATATATATGAAACTATTGTAACGTCCTAATTTCTCAACTCAGAAATAATGTCCGTTGGAGACACTATTCCTGAATTTCAGAAATTATTTCGCTCAATTTTGATATCGTCAAACATTCGCTCAGGCTTTCCAACGATTAGCTTAAGCGGTTACTAATACATACATCATAATCTCATACATACAAAAACTTAATTAAACCTAGGGAAAGAACCTACACTTAAAGTGTTATGGTTCATGAGACTTATATCGGAAGTCCGACTAAGTCTCCCCTGAAATTTGGGTGTTTACCAATTTCAAACTTGACCTGAAACTCAGTAAAATCACCAGTAGAGTCTAATAACATGAATTCATCAACATCAGAATAAAGCCTCCGTGGCTAAAACACAATATACTTCCACATATACAACAATATTTAACTACCTATCATTACATAAAAACTAATTCTACTAAATGAATCTTCCACTGGAAGTAATACTCAGCTCCCCAGTTCCTGTTCACAGCTTTATCATCACCGGGGATTTCCTGCACAGCTAAAGTATATCCCCGAAACGTGGGGTGAGGCTACAATCTCAGCGAGTACAACCATACAAATATAGTGTGGGAAACAATTAATCATGTGACAACCAACACATAATACATGTAAATAAGTAATTCGTGACTACATTCTAATACTTAACATAATGGAAATTAATCTAAGTCAAGGTAAGATACATGTATAAACTCTAATGCATAATTGTTTAGGCATAAATAACACATCATGATCCATTCAAGTTAAAGGTAATTATGATGCAACTCACTGTTGTGCCCAGCAGGCATGATCTTCTCACTTTCTGGAGTTAGAACTGAGCTCAGACTACGGGAAACGTCTTTCCCGGGGACGAATCCCACCCATTACTGGACCGAAGTCAAGTTTTCACACAATAACTTATTTTTACTCACGGCTGAGGCCGGCTTAGATTAACTCACAGTCGAAACCGGCTTATATTAGCTCACGGTCGAAACCGACTTATATTAGCTCATGATCGAAACTGGCTTAAGATGTTACAATGCTCAAATTAAGGAATCATGTGATCTATGTTGGCTTTAATTGTCAGCGTCACCCTTAGGATTCGATGGGCTTAACATCCCAACCCATGGCGCCTCTAACGGGCGCAGCCCCTTAAGCTAAATGCGGCTCTATCCCTTAAGGAAATAAAGTTGCGCCCTTGCTAACAGCTATAGCTTTTGGCCTGATGGTAAGCGCTTGATCCGCAAAGTGGTATCAGAGCAAGGTCATGGGTTCGAATCCCCCGGCTGACACTGGGGGGAGATTGTTGGCTTTAATTGTCAGCGTCACCCTTGTGAAGTCTATTAATCAGTTTGAGCATTCAAACTTGACTCAAAGACTTAATATCTTGTAGTTTTAATGATTAACAAATAAGATTATATAAACAGATTCTACTGAGAAAGGTATTTGTTTGTTGATTGTGTTTCAGGATGAAATAATAATCAAAAGATTAGGATCAGAAGAACAAATGCAGGATCAAATATAAAGAAGTAGTCTGAAGAATGCAACTCGTCTGAAGTACGCAAACTGTCTGAAGACGTGAAGACCATATGAAGACAACATAAAGCAGTCTGAAGAAAAGAAGATGTCTGAAGCAAGGAAGCCTTCTGAAGAAAAGAAGCTGTCTGAAGCAAGGAAGCCTTCTGAAGAAATGAAGCTGTCTGAAGAAGCAGGACTCGTCTGAAGAGTTGGAGCTGTCTGAAGTAGTTCAACCCGTCTGAAGTATCAGTGTTGTCTGAAGTCTCACTTATGACGTGGCACCCTATGCTGAAGTTTGTGAAGACTTTTCTGAACCTCTGCTGCACGTACCTTTTTCAAACACGTTTATGGCAAGAAATACAGAGACCTTTCCTGGTGATTTTGAATTTCATACACCACTGAGGAAATCTCTGCAACGCAGAAATTGCAGCAACAACGATGACAGCTTTATAGCAGCACCAACGTTGTACTCTGTCAGAATTATGAAGACACCCAGAAGCGTGTCTCACGATGGATTGAATAGCATTCAATGCTTTCTCTAAAGGGTGGTATCACAACGGAAATATCATCATCACCAATTCAAAAGAAAGCACAAGAAAAGCTCAAGAGACTAAGCAGAAGCAACAAAGAGAAATGTTTGAATAACATATTTTAATTCAAACATACTTTATGATCTGCAAGAAACAGTCATTGAAAAAGACACCTCACTCAAAGAAGAAAGGAGAAATGGTGTCAGGAAGCAAACAGAAAAGGAGCTTATACAAAATAAGCAAGAGGACAAATCCAACAGATACCTCCTCATATACACTCCTAAGAAAAGCAGAGAAAATCAGAAGTCAGCTGAAGAAAAGTAAAAGGATATCAAGAGAGAGAACATGCAAAATAATATCAAGAAAATCTCTCTCAAAGAGCTCATCTACAGAAGTGTCAGAACAGGACTGTCTGAACACATATCTGCTTAAGAAGAAGCAACCGTTTGAGACACCATTACATAACGGCTATATTAGCCACATAATCAACATCTCAACGGTATTATGAATCATCTTCAAACGGCTATATTCCAACAGAACATATAAATAGCCTCAAGGAAGAATTTGAAGATGTTGAACTCATTCACTTGGTTCAATCAGTTGATCAAGATGCATCAGAAAATCCTATCAGTGTTGACCACACTTACTTGAATCAACTATGCTAGTCAAAATTGTAGTTATTCAGTTGAACAACCTACCAGGTTGTGCTTAATCTTATATGAACCAAGAATGGTTTGAAGCTGCAAGTATGCCTTGGTTTTTCCAATGATACGGGTGAGAATGTAGCCCATGGAAACCAATGGTTGGAGAACAAGGCTGGAGCTTAAAGTCAGTATCTACCTAGCCAATTCTCAGTGGATGTTATTCCTCATATCAGAGACAGGAATTGTACTTAAACTTATGTACTTGTATCACTGTCTTACCCTTGTACTTAGATTTATCCATTGTATCCTGAGTAGTACTCAGTTAACCTCTAGTACAGGAAAAGATTAAGTTTATGTTTCGTGGAAACTTAAACTTAGTTTAATTTAAAAACACTTTATGTGTCTGAGAGCCTGGAGAGGCTTGGTGGAAGAAAGAATACTCTACACTTGAATAAGTGTCAGAGAGCCTGCAGAGGCTTGGTGGAAAAAAGAATACTGAGTTGCAATGCCTGGAGAGGCTAGACTGAAAAAGAATACTGCATATGTTGCTTGGAGAGGCAGTTGAAAACAAAACAATACTTGTGTTGGCCTGAAGAGGCTGTGAACAATACTTGTATCTGTGGATTCAGATAGTGGAAAATCCAGTGGTGGTTTGCCTCTGGGACTGGATGTAGCCCACAGGTTTGTCGGTGAACCAGGATAAATTCCTTGGCTAAGTTCTCTTACCCTTATCTCTTATCAATTCTTTTTATACTAATCAAGGGGTCAGAATAATTAATCTGATATTTTTGAAGGCACAAACCATCTTTTAAAAATAGTTTTTACAAGCCGACTGAAAACTTCAGACAGCCCCGTAAAAGTCTGTCTGAAGTCTAAATGCCTTAGTTCTCTTTTCTTTAATCTCTTTATTTCCAGTTTTCATATTTATGTTGGAGTTTGAAAAGTATTTTCTATAATAAACTTAACACAAATATTTCAATAAAATGACCTTTCATATGTATAAAACATGAGATGACTCTTATATCTTTTGAAGCTTTACAAAGAATGTTCCTTGAAGAACTTCTGAAATAAATTCTCTGAAGCAAGTCTGAAAGAGATCAGTTCAGAAATCAGGAACAAACTTCAGAGAACTTCTAGTTGTCTGAAGTATTTCAGAAACCGTTCTGAAAATACTCCTTGTAATAATCTTCAGAAGACACTTTAAGAAACCTCTGTTTAAAACAATCTTAAGCTTTAGAAGAAACACTATTTTTCTTATCTTCCGCATGTTTCAACTATCTCTGATCTTAAGACTTGTTCTTAACGGTGCTCATCTTCATGATTTAAATTAAAGATTTCCAAAAACTATCAAAAAGTTTGAAACACTATTCAACCCCCCTTCTAGTGTTTCCTGTGGTTCTAACAATTGGTATCAGAGCTCTCCTTCGGGTTGAGAATCTAACAAATGCAGAAGGAGTAGATCCTCAGAAGATGGAAATCTCACCAAGCTGAAGCAACTCTGAAGAATGATAATGAGAAAATAAAATCACTTTCTTAAAACTCATTACTCATACAAGGCATCTTTCAGAAGGATATAGCTGGAAAAGGAAAGTGTATCTATCTCTAGATCACAACCGGGTAACACCTTTCCTATCTCTGTTTAAATCTAAATTTAAATATAACTGTTTATTTGGTGAATGTTTTGTTTTTACCATTACATAAGAGTACTTGTGTGAAAATAAATTATTGCATAATAAATGTCCTACATATGTATACGTATTACTTGTTTTGTGTGTAAACTATCTGCATTATATGCGTGAATATATGTGTATAATTATTTTAGTAAAATGAAGAGTCATGTATGTGTATCATGATTATCATTAAATATGATATGGCGCAACGAGGATCAATGTATCATCAACCGGTTTCTCATAATTGGCACGATGCACAACTCTCAATAACTGCTTGGTGCATGTAACCGTTATTCTTCATTGAACGAAGCAATGCTTGATTGCCTATTTAAGAATTGGAAGGTCATCATAGGAACTACACTTCAATCAACCTATCCTCAAAAGCCAGAACTCTTCAAGCACCATAATCTCCTTAGATCAATCATACTCAATGGCCAACATGTCTGCATCATCAAATAACCCAAACCATCCTATGTCTGATAAGAGATTTATACCTTCTAAGTTGGTCAATCTCTCTGATTTTGATGAGGCAGATTATAAAATCTCAGAGTATTTTGATTCCGTAGGGTGGACTCCCTTCTTCAGCAACATTTCCTCTCCATGGCATGAGAAAAGTGTAATAGAGTTCTGGGAAAACATCAAAGTCATATCTGAACCTAACATTACTGGGATTGTAACTAAAGTAATGGGAAGGTCACTGTTTGTGAATACCAAACTTATTGCTGAAGTCATAGGTGTTCCAAACTCAGGAGAACTCTATTTCCAAAAGTGGGAATCTATGCATGGTGGAACTCCTATCCTTGATCAATATCTGTTTGGAAAAGCAAGGCTTGGTCCCTTCAGACCTTCTCAACTCCTTAGCACACCCAGAGCCCTTCTTGCTGTACTAAACTGCTGCATTCTTCCCAGAGGAAGAAACAATTTGACTATAAGCATGATGGAACGGTTTGTTTTGGGACTCCTGCTGTCAAAGAAGAAAGTCAATCTCCCTTGGATACTGATGTATCAGATAATGTTCAGAGATGAGATGGGAAATGAGAAGTTCTTTCTCCACAATACCCTAATTATGAAAATTCTCCGGTACAAGAACTTTCCTATGGAAAGTCTCTATGACCAGCCATCTCCTGACTTCTTCACTTCGGTTGAATATGCTGAGTTAGACCGGACTCTAATGGAAAGAGAAGAAGCTCCTGAAAACCAATTGGTCATTCCTCCTCTCTCTGCTCCACACACTGAAGAAGGAACTGAAGATGTTCATCTGAAGTTTCATAAAAGGAAAAGGATGACGTCTGGTGCACTCTATGAGAGATGATAAGATGATTAGGTTTGCTAAGAGGCTAAAAGCAGCAAAGAAATAGCTTCAAAAGCTTAAGGCTGAAATGGTTAATAGTAAAACAAGTAGAGATAATAGCCTACTTAATGATCAATAAGGAACTTGTGCTTGGCTTCAAAATCATTGTGTCCATTTTTTTGTTTTTTTTATGTCCCTTATAATATAAATATTTTTACTTTGTTTGATTTCGTTACCCTCTAGTTGTTCATATGTGTCTCTATTTGTGCATAGTTGGTCATATTCGTAACATAAGATAGTTGATTACTGGAATTAAAACCATAAACCTAAATCATTTGTTTTACTGATAAATCAATCCTTTAAATTATAATCAGGAATTTAAGACAATTGATATAATGATTAAATATCAGAAGCTACCGTAAAGAATGCTGAAGGGATAGTCACATAAATCCAACCCAATCGAAGAAAGCATCAAGAAAATTCAGAAGAAGAAAGTTTTCAGAAAAGGAAATGCATTTCTCAAATCACTAAACAATAAAAGCTGTGAGTTATATCTCTCTCTCCTTCACATTTTTTTTTTTTAAAAATTACTAAATTCTTTGATAAGATTTAAAACGGGGAGGGTTTCATGCATCCGTACCGTCACAAATCTTGAGAAAGCAAAGGTCACGTCTTTTCACTTGTCTGTCAATCAACGCACTCTTCCCCAAAGAGACGTTGTCAGTGTCTTTATTAATATCTCTTAAGTGCCTTGTGAGTATATAAATACCCCACTAAATCTCTATCTTCAGAATATCTGCTCGCTTCATCTCGATCTTCAAAGTCTCTCTAAGAAACCATCAAAAGTCTTCTCTTTTCATCTCTAGAAATGTCTTCCTCTCTGTCCATTTTTCAAACCCGAACTGTAGACTTTCCCTATCTCTCTATAGATGGTCCTAATGTAACTGCTTATTTTGAAGCCGCCGGATGGTTACCCTTCTTTGAAGCCATTGATAGTCAATGGCATGAAGAAAGTGTGTACCAATTCTGGAACACATTATCTCTGGAAAACTCAGCAGAAGAGACTTGCCTCAAAGCCCAAGTAATGAATCAAAAGGTGATTGTGACTACAGATATTCTTGAAAGAGCTCTAGGAGTAAAAGCAGAAGGGGAACTGTTCTCAACAGGCTGGAATGACCTACATCGTTGTACTGAAGAATCTAACCATCTGATCTACAACAGGCGAGGAATGAAAGTTATCCCCAAAGTTCTCTTCAACATTCTAAAATATTGTGTGATCCCGCGAATTGAGGATAACCACAACCTTGAGATGGAAAGGTTCTGTGTTATCAATCTTCTACAAAAGAAGAAGATTAATCTTCCATGGATCATTCTATTCGATATGGCAGGAAGAAAACTGGGAGACTCTACTATTCTACCTCACAATACTGTGATCATGAAGATTCTTATGGTAAACAATGTGGTCATTGATCATCTGTATAATCACAGAAACCCAGGTCTTCTTAAGGTCAATCATCGGAACACAGAGGAAACTAATGACATCTCTGAGGTTCTAAGACTAAGAAAGGAGAACGCTCAACTTCGGCGCAAGTTAAAGGAGATAAGGAGGACTGTGTTCAACCTCACAGGCGGTCTGGGAGTTTAAAGAAGTCAAAAGGAGAAAAGATTCTTTGATATCTTTGCTTATCAACCTCTGTCAATTTTCTTTTCTCTCTTGTCTGCCTTTATGTCCTTGCCTATCTGTTGCTAATCTTAGATATCATTTCTCTTTGGATGCTGTAACCATGGTTGATTTCTTCTTCAGTCGCTATATATTATGTTTATCCTTTTAAATCAGCTTTAAGACATTACCCTGTCTATTACAAGATACTCAGGAAAGTTAATAGGGACAAAAATATAACTGATAAAAGTAACAAAAATAACAACAATAAATGAATCATTCACTCACAAAACTCAACTATATGAAACCATGAACCTTTTTAATTAATGACAAAAGGGGGAGAAATATTTAACTCACAAAATGATTTAAAAGGGACTAAACAATCAGAATGCTTGTTTAAGTAAATAAAATATTAGTTTTCAATAACAAACAATAATAATTGGTGTCTAAAAAGACTAACACAATTGGTATCTGAAAGATTAACATCTAGTTTCCAAAAGATAAGTTAACCATATCTAATCTTGTTAGAATAATGATAACAATGTGCAACATTTAACAAACTAAAAGAATAAATGTTCTTCTCAGGGGGAGTATTATAGATAGGGGAGTCTTTTATATACTTACCCATCTTTCCTTAAAACATTTTGTAAGTTATACATATCTTATTTGTCATCATTAAAAAGGGGGAGATTGTGAAGTCTATTAATCAGTTTGAGCATTCAAACTTGACTCAAAGACTTAATATCCTGTAGTTTTAATGATTAACAATAAGATTATATAAACAGATTCTACTGAGAAAGGTATTGGTTTGTTGATTGTGTTTTAGGATGAAATAATAATCAAAAGATTAGGATCAGAAGAACAAATGCAGGATCAAATATAAAGAAGTAGTCTGAAGAATGCAACTCGTCTGAAGTACGCAAACTGTCTGAAGACGTGAAGACCATATGAAGACAACATAAAGCAGTCTGAAGAAAAGAAGCTGTCTGAAGCAAGGAAGCCTTCTGAAGAAAAGAAGCTGTCTGAAGCAAGGAAGCCTTCTGAAGAAATGAAGCTGTCTGAAGAAGCAGGACTCGTCTGAAGAGTTGGAGCTGTCTGAAGTAGTTCAACCCGTCTGAAGTATCAGTGCTGTCTGAAGTCTCACTTATGACGTGGCACCCTATGCTGAAGTTTGTGAAGACTTTTCTGAACCTCTGCTGCACGTACCTTTTTCAAACACGTTTATGGAAAGAAATACAGAGACCTTTCCTGGTGATTTTGAATTTCATACACCACTGAGGAAATCTCTGCAACGCAGAAATTTCAGCAACAACGATGGCAGCTTTATAGCAGCACCAACGTTGTACTCTGTCAGAATTATGAAGACACCCAGAAGCGTGTCTCACGATCGATTGAATAGCATTCAATGCTTTCTCTAAAGGGTGGTATCACAACGGAAATATCATCATCACCAATTCAAAAGAAAGCACAAGAAAAGCTCAGGAGACTAAGCAGAAGCAACAAAGAGAAATGTTTGAATAACATATTTTAATTCAAACATACTTTATGATCTGCAAGAAACAGTCATTGAAAAAGACACCTCACTCAAAGAAGAAAGGAGAAATGGTGTCAGGAAGCAAACAGAAAAAGGAGCTTATACAAAATAAGCAAGAGGACAAATCCAACGGATACCTCCTCATATACACTCCTAAGAAAGCAGAGAAAATCAGAAGTCAGCTCAAGAAAAGTAAAAGGATATCAAGAGAGAGAACATGCAAAATAATATCAAGAAAATCTCTCTAAAAGAGCTCATCTACAGAAGTGTCAGAACAGGACTGTCTGAACACATATCTGCTTAAGAAGAAGCAACTGTTTGAGACACCATTACATAACGGCTATATGAGCCACATCATTAACATCTCAACGGTATTTTGAATCATCTTCAACGGCTATATTCCAACAGAACATATAAATAGCCTCAAGGAAGAATTTGAAGATGTTGAACTCATTCACTTGGTTCAATCAGTTGATCAAGATGCATCAGAAAATCCTATCAGTGTTGACCACACTTACTTGAATCAACTATGCTAGTCAAAATTGTAGTTGTTCAGTTGAACAACCTACCAGGCTGTGCTTAATCTCATATGAACCAAGAATGGTTTGAAGCTGCAAGTATGCCTTGGTTTTTCCAATGATACGGGTGAGAATGTAGCCCATGGAAACCAATGGTTGGAGAACAAGGCTGGAGCTTAAAGTCAGTATCTACCTAGCCAATTCTCAGTGGATGTTATTCCTCATATCAGAGACAGGAATTGTACTTAAACTTATGTACTTGTATCACTGTCTTACCCTTGTACTTAGATTTATCCATTGTATCCTGAGTAGTACTCAGTTAACCTCTAGTACAGGAAAAGATTAAGTTTATGTTTCGTGGAAACTTAAACTTAGTTTAATTTAAAAACACTTTATGTGTCTGAGAGCCTGGAGAGGCTTGGTGGAAGAAAGAATACTCTACACTTGAATAAGTGTTAGAGAGCCTGCAGAGGCTTGGTGGAAAAAAGAATACTGAGTTGCAAAGCCTGGAGAGGCTAGACTGAAAAAGAATACTGCATATGTTGCTTGGAGAGGCAGTTGAAAACAAAACAATACTTGTGTTGGCCTGAAGAGGCTGTGAACAATACTTGTATCTGTGGATTCAGATAGTGGAAAATCCAGTGGTGGTTTGCCTCCGGGACTGGATGTAGCCCACAGGTTTGTGGGTGAACCAGGATAAATTCCTTGGCTAAGTTCTCTTACCCTTATCTCTTATCAATTCTTTTTATACTAATCAAGGGGTCAGAATAATTAATCTGATATTTTTGAAGGCACAAACCATCTTTTAAAAATAGTTTTTACAAGCCGTCTGAAAACTTCAGACAGCCCCGTAAAAGTCTGTCTGAAGTCTAAATGCCTAAGTTCTCTTTTCTTTAATCTCTTTATTTCCAGTTTTCATATTTATGTTGGAGTTTGAAAAGTATTTTCTATAATAAACTTAACACAAATATTTCAATAAAATGACCTTTCATATGTATAAAACATGAGATGGCTCTTATATCTTTTGAAGCTTTACAAAGAATGTTCCTTGAAGAACTTCTGAAATAAATTCTCTGAAGCAAGTCTGAAAGAGATCAGTTCAGAAATCAGGAACAAACTTCAGAGAACTTCTAGTTGTCTGAAGTATTTCAGAAACCGTTCTGAAAATACTCCTTGTAATAATCTTCAGAAGACACTTTAAGAAACCTCTGTTTAAAACAATCTTAAGCTTTAGAAGAAACACTATTTTTCTTATCTTCCGCATGTTTCAACTATCTCTGATCTTAAGACTTGTTCTTAACGGTGCTCATCTTCATGATTTAAATTAAAGATTTCCAATCAAAAAGTTTGAAACACTATTCAACCCCCCCTTCTAGTGTTTCCTGTGGTTCTAACAATTGGTATCAGAGCTCACCTTCGGGTTGAGCATCTAACAAATGCAGAAGGAGTAGATCCTCAGAAGATGGAAATCTCACCAAGCTGAAGCAACTCTAAAGAATGATAATGAGAAAATAAAATTACTTTCTTAAAACTCATTACTCATACAAGGCATCTTTCAGAAGGATATAGCTGGAAAAGGAAAGTGTATCTATCTCTAGATCACAACCGGGTAACACCTTTCCTATCTCTGTTTAAATCTAAATTTAAATATAACTGTTTATTTGGTGAATGTTTTGTTTTTACCATTACATAAGAGTACTTGTGTGAAAATAAATTATTGCATAATAAATGTCCTACATATGTATACGTATTACTTGTTTTGTGTGTAAACTATCTGCATTATATGCGTGAATATATGTGTATAATTATTTTAGTAAAATGAAGAGTCATGTAAGTGTATCATGATTATCATTAAATATGATATGGCGCAACGAGGATCAATGTATCATCAACCGGTTTCTCATAATTGGCACGATGCACAACTCTCAATAACTGCTTGGTGCATGTAACCGTTATTCTTCATTGAACGAAGCAATGCTTGATTGCCTATTTAAGAATTGGAAGGTCATCATAGGAACTACACTTCAATCAACCTATCCTCAAAAGCCAGAACTCTTCAAGCACCATAATCTCCTTAGATCAATCATACTCAATGGCCAACATGTCTGCATCATCAAATAACCCAAACCATCCTATGTCTGATAAGAGAATTATACCTTCTAAGTTGGTCAATCTCTCTGATTTTGATGAGGCAGATTATAAAATCTCAGAGTATTTTGATTCCGTAGGGTGGACTCCCTTCTTCAGCAACATTTCCTCTCCATGGCATGAGAAAAGTGTAATAGAGTTCTGGGAAAACATCAAAGTCATATCTGAACCTAACAGAACTGGGATTGTAACTAAAGTAATGGGAAGGTCACTGTTTGTGAATACCAAACTTATTGCTGAAGTCATAGGTGTTCCAAACTCAGGAGAACTCTATTTCCAAAAGTGGGAATCTATGCATGGTGGAACTCCTGTCCTTGATCAATATCTGTCTGAATTAGTTCAACCCGTCTGAAGTATCAGTGCTGTCTGAAGTCTCACTTATGACGTGGCACCCTCTGCTGAAGTTTGTGAAGACTTTTCTGAACCTCTGCTGCACGTACCTTTTCAAACACGTTTATGGCAAGGAACACAGAGACCTTTCCTGGTGATTTTGAATCTCATACACCACTGAGGAAATCTCTGCAACGCAGAAATTGCAGCAACAACGATGGCAGCTTTATAGCAGCACCAACGTTGTACTCTGTCAGAATTGTGAAGACACCCAGAAGCGTGTCTCACGATGGATTGAATAGCATTCAATGCTTTCTCTAAATGGTGGTATCACAACGGAAATATCATCATCACCAATCCAAAAGAAAGCACAAGAAAAGCTCAGGAGACTAAGCAGAAGCAACAAAGAGAAATGTTTGAATGAAATATTTTAATTCAAACATATTTTACCATCTGCAAGAAACAGCCATTGAAAAGACACCTCTCTCAAAGAAGAAAGGAGAAATGGTGTCAGGAAGCAAACAGAAAAGGAGCATATACAAAATAAGCAAGAGGACAAATCCAACGGATACCTCCTCATATACACTCCTAAGAAAAGCAGAGAAAATCAGAAGTCAGCTGAAGAAAGTAAAAGGATATCAAGAGAGAGAACATGCAAAATAATATCAAGAAATATCTCTAAAAGAGCTCATCTACAGAAGTGTCAGAACAGGACTGTCTGAACACATATCTGCTAAAGAAGAAGCAACCGTTTGAGACACTATTACATAACGGCTATATGAGCCACATCATCAACATCTCAACGGTATCATGAATCATCTTCAAACGGCTATATTCCAACAGAACATATAAATAGCCTCAAGGAAGAATTTGAAGATGTTGAACTCATTCACTTGGTTCAATCAGTTGATCAAGATATATATCTTATTGGTGTTGAGCATGCTTACTTGAATCAACCATGCTGCTGATCTATTGATCAGTTAGTTAAAATTGTAGTTGTTCAGTTGAACAATCAACCAAGCTGTGCTTAATCTCATATGAACCAAGAATGGTTTGAAGCTGCAAGTATGCCTTGGTTTTTCCAATGATACGGGTGAGAATGTAACCCATGGAAACCAATGGCTGGAGAACAAGGCTGGAGCTTAAAGTCAGTATCTACCTAGCCAATTCTCAGAGGATGTTAATCCTCATATCAGAGACAGGGATTGTACTTAAACATATATGCTTGTATCACTGTCTTATCCTTGTACTTAGATTTATCCATTGTATTCTGAGTAGTACTCAGTTAACCTCTAGTACAGGAAAGGATTAAGTTTATGTTTCGTGGAAACTTAAACTTAGTTTAATTGGTAAACACTTTATGTGTCTGAGAGCCTGGAGAGGCTTGGTGGAAGAAAGAATACTCTACACTTGGTTAAGTGTCTGAGAGCCTGGAGAGGCTTGGTGGAAGAAAGAATATTCGTTGTAGAGCCTGGAGAGGCTTGATTGAAAAGAATACTCGTTGTAGAGCCTGGAGAGGCTTGATAGAAAAGAATACTCGTTGTAGAGCCTGGAGAGGCTTGATAGAAAAGAATACTCTTTGTAGAGCCTGGAGAGGCTTGATAGAAAAGAATACTTGTGGTAGAGCCTGGAGAGGCTTGATAGAAAAGAATACTCGTTGTAGAGCCTGGAGAGGCTTGATAGAAAAGAATACTCATTGTAGAGCCTGGAAGAGGCTTGATAGAAAAGAATACTCGTTGTAGAGCCTGGAGAGGCTTGATAGAAAAGAATACTTGTGGTAGAGCCTGGAGAGGCTTGATAGAAAAGAATACTTGTGGTAGAGCCTGTAGAGGCTTGATAGAAAAGAATACTTGTTGTAGAGCCTGGAGAGGCTTGATAGAAAAGAATACTGCAATGAGTTGCCTGAAGAGGCAGTTGAAAACAAAGTAATATTTGTGTAGGCCTGAAGAGGCTGTGAATAATACTTGTATCTGTGGATTCAGATAGTGAAAATCCAGTGGTGGTTTGCCTCTGGGACTGGATGTAGCTCACGGGTTTGTGGGTGAACCAGGATAAATTCCTTGTCTAAGTTTTCTTACCCTTATCTCTTATCAATCCTGTTTATACTAATCAAGGGGTCAGAATGATTAATCTGATATTTTATAAAGATCACAAAACATCTTTTAAAATTAGTTTTTACCAGCCGTCTGAAAACTTTAGACTGCCTCTTTAAAAGCCTGTGTGAAATCTCTATGCCTAAGTTTTTTCGTCAATCTCTTTACTTCCAGTTTTCATATTTAAGTTGGAACTTGAAAAGTATTTCTATAATAAATTTAACACAACTATTTCAATAAAATAATTTTCATGTGAACAAAACATGAGATATCTCCTATATCATTTGAAGGTTTACAAAGAATGTTCCTTGAAGAACTTCTGAAATAAAATCTCAGAAGTAAGTCTGAAAGAGATCAGTTCAAAAATCAGGAACAGACTTCAGACAACCTCTAGTAGTCTGAAGTATTTCAGAAACTGTGCTGAAAATACTCTTTGTAATAATCTTCAGAAGATACTTTGAGAATCCTCTGTTTAAAACAATCTTAAGCTTTAGAAGAAACATTGTTTTTCTCATCTTTCACATGTTTCAACTTTTTCTGATCTTAAGACTTACTTTTATCGGAGCCCATATTCATGTTGTAACCAAAAGATTTCAAAAAGCTATCAAAAATTTTAAAACACTATTCAACCCCCCCTTTTAGTGTTTCCTGTGGTTCTAACAATTGGTATCAGAGCTCACCTTCGGGTTGAGCATCTAACAAATGCAGAAGGAGTAGATCCTCAGAAGATGGAAATCTCACCAAGCTGAAGCAACTCTGAAGAATGATAATGAGAAAATAAAATCACTTTCTTAAAACTCATTATTCATACAAGGCATCTCTCAGAAGGATATAGCTGGAAAAGGAAAGTGTATCTATCTCTAGATCACAACCGGGGTAACACCTTTCCTATCTTTGTCTAAATCTAAGTTTAAATATAATTGTTTATTTGCTGAATGTTTTGTTTTATCGAAGTTACTATTACATAAGAGTACTTGTGTGAAAATAAATTATTGCATAATAAATGTCCTATATATGTATGCGTATTACTTGTTTTGTGTGTAAATTATCTGCATTGTATGCGTGAATATATGTGTATATTTATTTTAGTAAATGAAGAGTCATGTATGTGTATCATGATTATCATTAAATGTGATATGGCGCAACGTGGATCAATGTATCATCAACCGGTTTCTCATAATTGGCACGATGCACAACTCTCAATAATTGCTTGGTGCATGTAACCGTTATTCTTCATTGAACGAAGCAATGCTTGATTGCCTATTTAAGAATTGGAAGATTATCATAGGAACTACACTTCAATCAACTTATCCTCAAAAGCCAGAACTCTTCAAGCACCCTAATCTCTTTAGATCAATCGTACTCAATGGCCAACATGTCTGCATCATCAAATAACTCAAATCATCCTGTGTTTGATGAGAGAATCATACCTTCTAAGTTGGTCAATCTCTCTGACTTTGATGAGGCAGATTATAAAATCTCAGAGTACTTTGACGTCGTAGGGTGGACTCCCTTCTTCAGCAACATTTCCTCACCATGGCATGAGGAAAGTGTGTTGGAGTTCTGGAACAACTCCACAAGTGTATCTAGACCCTGGTAAAACTGGAATTGAAACTAAGGTGATGGGAAGATCACTGTTTGTGGACACCAAACTTATTGCTAAAATCATAGGTGTTCCTGACAGAGGGGAAAAATACTTCCAAAGATGGGAATCTCTTCATGGTGGAACATTTGTTCTAGACCAACATCTTTTGGAAGAAGAAGGATTGCTCCTTTCAGACCCTCTCAACTTCTGACCACACCCAGAGCCCTTCTTGCTGTACTAAACTGCTACATTCTTCCCAGAGGAAGAAACAATTTGACTATAAGCATGATGGAGAGGTTTGTATTGGGACTCTTGGTGTCGAAAAAGAAAGTCAACCTCCCTTGGGTGCTGTTGTATCAGATGATGTACAGAGATGAGATAGGCAATGAGAATTTCTATCCTCATAACACCCTAATCATGAAAATTTTATTGCACAAGGGATTTCCTATGGAAAGTCTCTTTGACCAACCGCCTCCTAACTTCTTCACTCCGGCTGCGTATGCTGAGTTAGACCGGACTCTTATTGAAAGAGAGGAAGCTCCTGAGAATCAAGTGGTGATTCCTCATCTTTTTGCTATACGCAATGAAGAAGGAACTGAAGATACCCACTTAAAGTCTCGAAAAAGGAAAAGGGATGATGTTGGGTGCATATCATCAGAAGAAGGTAAATAGCAGAATTTCCAGGCTTGCAAGAAGATTAAGAGCCGCTGAG
Source organism: Sesbania bispinosa (assembly GCA_026901365.1). Classification (NCBI taxonomy): domain Eukaryota; kingdom Viridiplantae; phylum Streptophyta; class Magnoliopsida; order Fabales; family Fabaceae; genus Sesbania; species Sesbania bispinosa. Next base: position 75,493 of record QLOH01000173.1, read on the forward strand.
AAGAAGCTTAAAAAGGGGCTCAGAGCTGAAAAGAAGAATGTTGATGATTACTGAGAACCCATCTGATGATAAATGATTCTCGTGTGTCTTTTCATTTTTTTTTTGCTAATAGTAATAATCAGTATTCTGCTCTGTTCCATCCTTGATACATTCTGTGTGGTCTATGACTGTTTATATTGTTTCTCTTATAACTATGTATGCTTAAATGAATCTTTAACTTAACACACTTCTTTAATTAGTACAACTAAAAGATAAAATCAATTGACTGAATAAGATAAGGACAGAATTAAAATTTATATATTAAGACAAGTTCTTGCTGAAATATAATTGAAATTATTAACCTAAGACACTTGTTTTAGTGATTAACTAATTCTATCAAGTAATATCATGTGCTACTGAAAGGTATTTTTAGTTTGTGCATATTTCAGAAAACAGGTTTCTGAAAATAAGCTAAAAGAAGATCAATCGGAGAAAATGCCATGTGTAAAAAGATGAATCAAGGCAACAAGAACGTCTAAGTGTGATATCATCTCCATTGTCTGAACCTGTTCAGACAGTTCACAATGAACTTACTGAAATTATGGGTCAGAAATGTTAAGACGAGTGATACACAAAGCACTAAGCCTACCTCTAAGCTTGAAAAGATAATTTTGACTTAGTAACATTTCTACTTTCTGAACCTGTTCAGAAGGGTCTCGGTGAACCTCCTGAAATTGTGGGTCAGAAATGTTAAAGTAATAAAAACTCAAGTCATTAAAGTCTATTTCAATCCTTGAGGGACAGGCTAAGATGATTGTTCAAAGATTCTCTGAAGCACAAAAAGACAAAAGACTAAAAGGAGGATCTGCAGACATCAAGTGACCTCAGAAGAAGAAAAATCTTCAAAGAAAGGTGCACTGTCATAAAAGCTTTCTTTCATCTAGAGAATAATGAGGAAATCTAATGGTAACATCACTTCACCTTAAAACTTTAATAACATAAAAGACTCAACATATTAAAAGCTTCTCAGATAATAATAATAATCATAAAATCCTTTGGTCTGATACCATAAAAATCTGTTTTCAAAAATTTTTTCTTTTTTTTTCTTAAATGTTTTCTCACATATTCCATAATATCTTCCAATACGTTTTTATGTCTCTTCTTAAATTTCTTTCAAAAACGTTTTCCAAAACTTACTTTATCCATGCTAATGACTCAGTTTCCTATAGAGCTTCATCTATGACCAATCAATGATGCACGTTTCGATACTTTCAAGATTTGAAACTGCCATCATCAAAAGCTATCTGAGCCCATATACATCGCGTGAACAACAATCCAATGGATTCATTTTCCTTACTTCTCTATTTTACCCTTGCTTCAAAGTCCTATAAATTCACTAGAGCCCTTCACACAAACTCACATCTTCAAAGCTCCTCTATAGCTTTGTCTAAGGTTCTGAGTAAGTGGCTTCCAAAAGGATGATGAAGAAGCACAGGAAAACAGAAGAAGGACCTCTGAAACATGTTGAGGCAAAGATCAAGTCATCTTGGATGATGTGTGGAATGAAGAGTAAGGGAAAGGGTTCATCTGAAAACCCGTTTCTCTATACTTGGACCATGGTGATCTTGCTGCATCACAGGTGGACTGGAAGATCACTGGGTGATCCCAGAATAGTCAATCTTATTAAAAGAACTACTGACAAAGTGGTTCTTGGAAGTAAGGTGGTGACTAATGATCGAGACACAGTCTTACATGATGCACCTCCATCGTCCCAGGGGCTAGAAGGAAAATGCGTGCAGCACGGCACGGTTGGGATGAAGTCTGGGGCTCTGATGCAACTCCTGAAGCTTCTGTAGCAGAAGGAGTGGTGATAGCTTTGAAAGAGATGAAGTCTATAAGGCTATGCCTCAGGCCTTCGAAGGAATCTCCGGAGGAAGCAATGGATGGATACATTCTATTTTTGGAATGTAACCTCTTTTCTTTTTATGAAAACCTGCTTTTTGTATTTATCAAATGTTTTGAGAAAATTTAAATCTGTGTATTTTTGTGTTTATTTCAGTTTATTTTGTTTATCAAAAGTTGTATCATTTATTTGGTATAAGAAGTTACTGTATTTCTGTTAACAATTGATATTTATTCCTTAATCTTTGGTATCTGAAAAATAACAAAAATAATTGATAAAAGTAAACAAACTCAAATAGAATGACACTCAAGTTATGAAACTCAACTATATAAAACTTATGAAATAAAAATAACAAAAGTATAACTGATAAAAGTAACAAAAATAACAAAAGGGAGAGAAATATATGAAAAATAAGAAAAATAACAAACAATTGATAAAAGTAAATGAACAACCTTTTTAATTAATGACAAAAGGGGGAGAAATATAAAACTCACAAAATGATTTTTAAAAAGGGAAAAATAAGGGACAATATAAATGTATGTCAGAAAATGACAATTGGTAATTATATAACAATCAGTATCTGTGATAAGTTAATAACAAACAATAATAATTAGTGTCTAAGAAGATTAACACATCTGATTAATAATTGATATCTGAAAGATTAACATCTAGTTTCTAAAGGATAAGTTAACAAAATCTAATCTTGTTAACAATTAGAATAATAATAATAATTTGCAACATTTAACAATTGGCAACATTTAACAAACTAAAGAATAAATGTTCTTCTCAGGGGGAGTATTATAGATGGGGGGAGCCTTTTATATACTTACCCATCTTTCCTTAAAACATTTTGTAAGTTGTACATATCTTATTTGTCACCATTAAAAATGGGGAGATTGTGAAGTCTATTAATCAGTTTGAGCATTCAAACTTGACTTAAAGACTTAATATCCTTTAGTTTTAATGATTAACAAATAAGATTATATAAACAGATTCTACTGAGAAAGGTATTGGTTTGTTGATTGTGTTTCAGGATGAAATATTTATCAAAATCAGAAGATTAGGATCAGAAGAACAAATGCAGGATCAAATAAAGAAGCTGTCTGAAGAATGCAACTCGTCTGAAGTGCGCAAACCGTCTAAAGACGTGAAGACCATATGAAGACAACATAAAGCAGTCTGAAGAAAAGAAGTTGTCTGAAGCAAGGAAGCTTTCTGAAGCGAAGAAGCTGTCTGAAGCAACGAAGCTGTCTGAAGAAGCAGAACTCGTCTGAAGAGTTGAAGCTGTCTGAATTAGTTCAACTCGTCTGAAGTATCAGTGCTGTCTGAAGTCTCACTTATGACGTGGCACCCTCTGCTGAAGTTTGTGAAGACTTTTCTGAACCTCTGCTGCACGTACCTTTTCAAACACGTTTATGGCAAGGAACACAGAGACCTTTCTTGGTGATTTTGAATCTCATACACCACTGAGGAAATCTCTGCAACGCAGAAATTGCAGCAACAACGATGGCAGCTTTATAGCAGCACCAACGTTGTACTCTGTCAGAATTGTGAAGACACCCAGAAGCGTGTCTCATGATGGATTGAATAGCATTCAATGCTTTCTCTAAATGGTGGTATTACAACGGAAATATCATCATCACCAATCCAAAAGAAAGCACAAGAAAAGCTCAGGAGACTAAGCATAAGCAACAAAGAGAAATGTTTGAATGAAATATTTTAATTCAAACATATTTTATCATCTGCAAGAAACAGCCATTGAAAAAGACACCTCACTCAAAGAAGAAAGGAGAAATGGTGTCAGGAAGCAAACAGAAAAGGAGCATATACAAAATAAGCAAGAGGACAAATCCAACGGATACCTCCTCATATACACTCCTAAGAAAAGCAGAGAAAATCAGAAGTCAGCTGAAGAAAGTAAAAGGATATCAAGAGAGAGAACATGCAAAATAATATCAAGAAAATATCTCTAAAAGAGCTCATCTACAGAAGTGTCAGAACAGGACTGTCTGAACACATATCTGCTAAAGAAGAAGCAACCGTTTGAGACACTATTACATAACGGCTATATGAGCCACATCATCAACATCTCAACGGTATCATGAATCATCTTCAAACGGCTATATTCCAACAGAACATATAAATAGCCTCAAGGAAGAATTTGAAGATGTTGAACTCATTCACTTGGTTCAATCAGTTGATCAAGATATATATCTTATTGGTGTTGACCATGCTTACTTGAATCAACCATGTTGCTGATCTATTGATCAGTTAGTTAAAATTGTAGTTGTTCAGTTGAACAATCAACCAAGTTGTGCTTAATCTCATATGAACCAAGAATGGTTTGAAGCTGCAAGTATGCCTTGGTTTTTCCAATGATACGGGTGAGAATGTGACCCATGGAAACCAATGGCTAGAGAACAAGGCTGGAGCTTAAAGTCAGTATCTACCTAGCCAATTCTCAGAGGATGTTATTCCTCATATCAGAGACAGGGATTGTACTTAAACATATATGCTTGTATCACTGTCTTATCCTTGTACTTAGATTTATCCATTGTATTCTGAGTAGTACTCAGTTAACCTCTAGTACAGGAAAGGATTAAGTTTATGTTTCGTGGAAACTTAAACTTAGTTTAATTTGTAAACACTTTATGTGGCTGAGAGCCTGGAGAGGCTTGGTGGAAGAAAGAATACTCTACACTTGGTTAAGTGTCTGAGAGCCTGGAGAGGCTTGGTGGAAGAAAGAATACTCGTTGTAGAGCCTGGAGAGGCTTGATAGAAAAGAATACTCGTTGTAGAGCCTGGAGAGGCTTGATAGAAAAGAATACTTGTGGTAGAGCCTGGAGAGGCTTGATAGAAAAGAATACTCGTTGTAGAGCCTGGAGAGGCTTGATAGAAAAGAATACTCGTTGTAGAGCCTGGAGAGGCTTGATAGAAAAGAATACTCGTTGTAGAGCCTGGAGAGGCTTGATAGAAAAGAATACTTGTGGTTGAGCCTGGAGAGGCTTGATAGAAAAGAATACTTGTTGTAGAGCCTGGAGAGGCTTTATAGAAAAGAATACTGCAATGAGTTGCTTGAAGAGGCAGTTGAAAACAAAGTAATACTTGTGTAGGCCTGAAGAGGCTGTGAATAATACTTGTATCTGTGGATTCAGATAGTGAAAATCCAGTGGTGGTTTGCCTCTGGGACTGGATGTAGCTCACGGGTTTGTGGGTGAACCAGGATAAATTCCTTATCTCTTATCAATCCTGTTTATACTAATCAAGGGGCCAGAATGATTAATCTGATATTTTATAAAGATCACAAAACATCTTTTAAAATTAGTTTTTACCAGCCGTCTGAAAACTTCAGACAGCCTCTTTAAAAGCCTGTGTGAAATCTCTATGCCTAAGTTTTTTCTTCAATCTCTTTACTTCCAGTTTTCATATTTAAGTTGGAACTTGAAAGTGTTTTCTATAATAAATTTAACACAACTATTTCAATAAAATAATTTTTCATGTGAACAAAACATGAGATATCTCCTATATCATTTGAAGGTTTACAAAGAATGTTCCTTGAAGAACTTCTGAAATAAAATCTCAGAAGTAAGTCTGAAAGAGATCAGTTCAAAAATCAGGAACAGACTTCAGACAACCTCTAGTAGTCTGAAGTATTTCAGAAACTGTGCTGAAAATACTCTTTGTAATAATCTTTAGAAGATACTTTGAGAATCCTATGTTTAAAATAATCTTAAGCTTTAGAAGAAACATTGTTTTTCTCATCTTCCACATGTTTCAACTTTTTCTGATCTTAAGACTTACTTTATCGGAGCCCATATTCATGTTGTAACCAAAAGATTTCCAAAAGCTATCAAAAAGTTTAAAACACTATTCAACCCCCCTTTTAGTGTTTCCTGTGGTTCTAACAAACTAAATAACTAATGCTCATATCCAATCCACGCAAAACCATGCTAACACTTAATAAACAAGAACCATGTTAACAAGTCATATATTACATATATTTCTTAACAATTTCAACTTGCTAATTTCTTACACATAACCTTGAAAACAACTTTAAACAAATATATCAACATAATTCCTATTTTCATGCTCCTAATCACGATAATTATAAACTTAGCAATTAATACAAGAATGAAACCCTAAATTCCGTAAATTCCATAACCTAGGTTTACCACATTTAATACCTAAATCTCCCTAATTCACTAAATACACAAAATCACTAACAATCAACATTCATAACCAAGAAGAAGGGGAATTGAAGGATTGGGTTCATATATAAGATACACAACCAGAGAAAGTGAGGGTGTGTGGGTTGTACTCACCTCCAATATGCTCAAAGAGAAGGAGATTGAAGATGAAGGAAGGCTTGAAATGAAGATCCGATGCTCCCTTTCATGCATTCAAACTCCAAAACACTTAGTTCTTACAAGAATTCCCTCCCTCTCTCTAAAACTCTCTGACTTCTCTCTAAGAATGAAGAAAGGAAAACTGAAAGAATAGAGAAATCTGTCTAAAAATTCGCTAAAAAACCATTTAAGTACATTCTCGCTCAAGCGAGACATTCTCGCTTGGGCGAGCCTGGCGGTTGCATGTTGAACAGTGCCATCTCGCTTAGGCGAGAAAAGTTCAAAGAGCTATATGATTCTGCCCTGTGTCTCGCTTAGGCGAGCCAAGTCTCGCTTAAGCGAGACTTGCAGAAACTGGTTCTTACCATTTTTTCTGCATATCTCGCTTAAGCTAGCCATTCTCACTTGAGCGAGAATGCTGAAACTTGCAAAAATGTGATTTTTAGCCTAAGTATTGTATCCAAATTCCTAATTACCCTTTTCTAGATTATTATACATACATATTCTTATCCTAATCTCTTCTAATTCACCATAATTCTTGGTTATCGGAATACTACTTGAATAAGGATTCTAGCACTCAAATTCTTAAGGTTAACTTTTTTTAACTCTCATCTTACCATAACTCATCCTTAACCTAATCATTCTTCTAAAATTCCTCCTTACACTTATAAACTCTTACTCACCCTCATATGTTTTCTTGAAATCCTTCCTTTCCTCCTCAGCTTCTCAATCCATTCTTAACCTACCTCTAATTTGCTTTAGGTCCCATTTTTCGGGATATTACAACTATGGTATGCCTTATTGCAATAAGTGTTGGAAGACACTAGATATAGGATAAATAAAAATAACACGATTTGATTTTAAGACTTATTCATATTCTGTTAATATCCATATCCTCTGCGACATTTCAGAAACAAATGACAACATATTCATTGGAAAAATTACCAGGACCTGAACACATAGTTTTCGCTAAAGGGTTTGTTTGTTACTCTATTCTCTAATACTAATCACTAATATGGCACTAAGCCACTAATGTACCACTCACTTATTGGATTAAATCCCAACAATATATATTTATGTTAGAGTAAGTCGTGAATGACATTGGCTACAATCCGATTTAGTCATCCAAATTTTGCTAACTCGATGCACATGTTACATGTTCATCTACCTAAGTGGATCTCATGTTGTCGGGAAAACCTTCAAATACAATACCATTGATAGAAGACCAATTTCTCATATTCTAGATATTAATAATTAGATTAAATACCTACAAATGTTTTATCAAATATTCTTGAACTGATTATTGATATAAAAGACCCTATTTGGTGTACAAAAACTGCTAACAATTAGCCTTTGTTTTTGTTTATTATCTTCAATATTTTATGAGAGAAATATCATTTTGTAAAGTTGTCTACAATTCCTTTTAGTCCAACTACATGCGAATCACCAAAGGAAAACTAGATATACAACTCTAGAGTGAAATTCAAATATATTACAACAATTTGGATTTGATTATGATTTCAAAAGGAAAGATATCTCTAATATATATATATATATATATATATATATATATATATTAAAAGATAGAATAAATTGTAATACCAATTTTTTTTATAAGGATGTACATTGGTTTGATTTCCATTAAATGTTTCCATCCCTATATTCATGCACCGGTTTATACTTATATAAAGAATTTTGAATACTCAAAAAGTTGTAATATCCATTTGACATGAACAAAAAGTAAAATTTCATTTAATGTGCATTTAATCCAGTATACGTAATTGTGTTAATAGTATATTATTGAGTTTGTTAATATATATATATATATGCAAAATATAAAATGCAAGTCAAATGATATATAGTCCCATTCAAAATTGTATCCCAACAACTCATTTAAGGTTTTCCATTTTTCAACTTCAATATAAAAGTTTCATATTTCACATATTCTCAAATAATGGTCATGCATTAAGGGGTGATTATTTATGGCACGCGATTTTTAGTTATCTTATAATATAATACATTGAGACAAATATTGTAAAATATAGGATTAAAATATACAAGGGGTAGGTGAGGTAGCTCTTTATCAAGCCCAGAATGTTCAGGAAAATATTCATAAAAGATTCTAACTTTTTATTATATTCTCTGCATTGCATCCATGGCTAGGAGGAGGGTGAAACTTGCATATATCTCTAATGACTCGAAAAGAAAAGCAACATATAGGAAAAGGAAGAAGGGTATCATAAAAAAAGGTGAATGAACTCACCGTTCTTTGTGGGATTCCAGCGTGTGCTATAATTTGCAGTCCTTTTGATTCTCAAATAGAGGCCTGGCCAAACCGTGAAGGGGTCGAGCAGGTGATTGAGAGGTATGAGAATACATTTGTGATAGATCAAAGCAAGAATGTAAACCAAGAGAGCTTCCTCAGGGAGAGGATTTCCAAAGCTGAAGACCAACTGAAGAAGCTCCGTCGGGACAACCATAAGAAAGAACTGACCATGGCTATGTTCCAACATATGAAAGATGAAAACCTTCAAAACATGTCCTTTGAAGATGCGAATGATCTTAATAAGCTGATTGAGAAGAATTTGAATGACATTGAAATTAAGACGGAAAAGATTAGTGTATAGAGGCATGATCTCCATTTTTAATTATTATATTACCTAGTGTTTAGAGGCATGTCCTCTGTCTTTACATTGTAATTTTATTTAGGGTATAGGGACATGACCTCTGTCTTTGACTACATTTAAAAAATATAATAAACTTTTTCGTTTTAATTCTTCTTTCTAAAGTCCAAGAGATACCATCTTAAATTGCAATGCTTTAAAACGGTAAGAATCTTTTGCAAGATTAGTATCATAACTGAGATATACAAGCATAATACTAATTCTCTTTTTATCCCTCCACATTGTAGAAACCACAGGAAACACTAGAGGGGGGTTGAATAGTGTTTTATAAAACTTAAGCAGTTTTTAGAAAACCTTTCACAAGCAGCACCTTTTCAAAGAGATTTTTATAACTTGCTGAAACTGGGATTTATGTACTTGCTTAAGTAACTTCAGTAGGTTCAATAAAAAAGTTCAGAAAACTTGTTTTTCATCTTAGTGTTATAAAACAGCAAACTCAGAGCCCTCCACTTAGTATAAACTGAATTTTAATGGAGTTTAGGTATGAGAGAACTTAGCCAAAGATTTTATACTGGTTCACCCATCACCACTGTGAGCTACGTCCAGTCCCAAAGCCAATTAGCTAAGGATTTTCCACTATCTGATCAGATATACAAGTATTCTTTTCTATCAACTTCAGGCTCTACAATAACAAGTATTCTTTCCTACCAAGCCTCTTCAGGTTCTACAGCAAGTATTGTTTAAACAACAAGCTTCTCCAGGCTCAACATAAAACTATTTAAGAAAGATAGCCTAAGCTTGAAATTACACAAGTTTGAAGCTGATAAGTGTTAGAATTGAGTAAATTTCTAAGTAATTACAGCACTTATTGACTATGAATTATTGAATTTATAATCCAAAACTACCCTTCTTAGCTTAGTTTGTGGCAATTGTAATTATTGGAGTCTCATTTGAATTTGATGTTATTCTGATGAAGGAACTGTTGATTTTTACAGATGAGAAGCTAAGGTACAAGTGAAGCATCATGTGAACAATAAGAGAGACAGAAGCTGTGTAGAGCAAGATTCAAAGGCAAGGAAAGCTGGGAAATTCAGTTACTGTTTCCTGTTTTTCACCTGCGCTGAGCGCAGGCAAAGCGTAGGAGACGTAACCCTTGCGTTTTAATGAGCCGTCAGACAGCTTTTGAGAGAGACTTGGAGTTTTGGCAGATACGGAGTTTGTGAGAAGAGTTTGACAGTTTCTCGAGACCATTCTGGAGTGAGAGGGAGACTACAACAGAGCTGGAAGGCTTCACTGCTAATCTTCTTCTTAATCCTTGTTGGTTGTAATGGCTACCATGAGTAGCTAAATTTCTTTTTAGGATTGAATGTAGTCGATTCAATCCGCGATTGTATTTTTGATCATTAATATTTAGGAAACCTTGTTTTATTAATAAACTGGTGTTTTATTTCTATTCTTAATGCTTAACTTCCTTCTTGTAACGGAGTTATGATCTGATTTCTTGAATTAGCTGGGAAGCAGTTCTCTAAATCCAATTTAAGTAAAAACACTCAATAGGTTTAATACCTAGGGATAGGATTCAATTTATTGATAGCTTTTAACAACTTTTCTTAAAGCTAGGCAATTTGTTAAATATCCGAGGGATCGGTGTTTAGGGAATTGTTCTAAGAATTTCACATTTGAGGAATCAATGTGAATGAAATTTATTTGTGCTTCAGTATTGTTAATTACAAATTCTTAAATTCTATTTAGTTTAAAAAATACAAGAGGGGTGCGATAGACACAAGCTTTTGATAGCTTACTGCAACAGACAAACCAGAGGTAGGTGTACAACAGCGCTGACTCTACTTTTCTGAACACAGTGTACTTTTGTAGCAGAAGCTTCCTTTTTGGTGAACAGGAATTTGAAATATGCCAAAAAGGTTCTGATTTGCCTTGCCCAAAAGTGTGAGACGCAAACAACTGGTAGAAAGCGTTGAAAAGACTTGAGTCTTCAAAGATTCTTTAGAGAGACTCACTCCAAAGATGATTTGCTTGTGAGAAGTACAACGTCTCCAAACTTTAGCAAGTACCAATGCTTCAGCAGGTCCTAATTACTTCAAAGGATTCCTTTCCTTCAGAAGGTTGCACCCACTTCAGAGGGTTGCATAACTTCAGAGAGTTGCTCTTTCAGAGGGTTGCTGAAACACACAAAATACCTTAAAGAGAATTTACACCATCTTTTAGAATACTTTGACCAAATTTGTTATTCATTAAAACATAGGATTATGAGACTTAAACATTATCAATTACTTAATAATATTTTTGAGACTCAACACACATGATTTGCGGCATACTCGGTAACCACCTTTATAGTCACTGGGTTAGGCATGACGTTTGATGGCACCAAAGCATACGACTCCTCATGTTGGGAACCGTAGTGACATCAGGTCAAAGGACCACATACACCATTGTCACTATGAGAATCGCTAATGACATACAACATAATCCATGTAGCATTCTCATTGTGAGTCCTTCCAATACACTATTAAAACCCTTTAAAGTGCACCCATGTGAAAGATTTGATATCACATATCCATGACTAGTGAGACATAGTCATCAATCTACTCACATACTAGTCTAGACGTATTATTGTTGTCCTTTTCACAATACATGACTAGGGATGACTTGAGAATGATGTTCTGAAGTAGCCTTTAGAATCTCACTATCAAGTCAAAAATTATATCTTACAGCCACAAACAAATCATTCTAAGGACTTTATCATATTAATTAATTAATATAATAAATAATGTATTTTATAATTAACACGACATACATTGTATGCTAAAAGGGGTGAATATACCATTGGCCTCTAGCGCATACACCAACACAGCAGACGGGGTCTTTCCACTGATTTTAGGGCTAGACCTGAGCTCAGACTACAAGAAATCTCTTTCTTCGGGACTATTCCCGCCATTATTCTGGGGGCCGAAACCCAAATTTTACTTTGGGGACCGAAGTCCAATCTTGATTAATTAAGGTGATCTGGGGCCGAAGCCAAAATTTGGGGTCGAAGCCAAATTCATTTTTAACTGGGAGCCAAAGCTGAAATTCATTTTCCGATTAACTGGGGCCAAAGGCCATAATGCAAACGCTAACACATATCAAATAACACACACCTCATGATAGATCTAAGCATTATCATAGCAAGACTAACACCCTAACATGTGAATCCCATGATAAAACCCCACAGTCATCAATACCCACATATGATTCATGGATGTACAAGACAACAATCAAGAGATAGTGAAGCCCTAAGCTTACAATACCCCTATTCCATGATCCTAATCACAAACCTCATACGATACACATAATAGGGAACCATCAATTCAACATTCACATACAAGGCTAAAGAAAGGGAGAACAAAGAGGTAGGGTTCATAGGAGAGGTTCAAGCATGAATGGGTGGAGGTGTGTGAGTTATACTCACCTCAAGAGCACTCTAAGAGAAGGGGGAACAAGTTGGGGGAGGCGAGATCCTTGGTTCTCCTCTTCTTTCTCCAATCTCCACAGCGCTTTCTCTCTCTAGGAAACCTCTGTCTCTCTCTCTAGAATAAAAGGAACGGAAGGGAAGATTGAGAAATAAACCCCAACTTAGTATTTTTAAAATTGACACGTGCATTCTCATTCAAGCGAGCCCTTCTCGCTTGAGTGAGAATGCTGAGGGGATTCTAGATTCGTATTCTCGCTCAAGCGAGAAGCCTCTCGCTTGAACGAGAATACTCCAGAGAGCATCCCCTCTCTATGGATGAATTTCGCTTGAGCGAGACCCTTCTCGCTTGAGCAAAATTCTTCCAAAGAGCACTCCCATCTCTGATTGAATTTCGCTTGAGCGAGACCCTTTTCGCTCAAGCAAAATTCTTCTAGAGAGCACTCCCTTGCTCTCCTGTTTCTTGCTTGAGCGAGAACTTCCTCGCTCGAGCGAGAAAACCAAATTACAAATTCTTCATTTTTACTGATATGCTCGCTCAACCGAGCCCTTCTCGCTTGAGGGAGAGCATCAGAACTTGAAATCCTGATTCTCACTTCTAACCATTTCTAACTTAGTTCCACCTACTTTTTCCCTAATTCTTTCTAATAACATACCAATCCAACTTAGTTCCTCTTCATCTAAACCTCTTCCCCTCATCTTTATAATTTATAATTCTCCCTATCTCATGGTGTTATATCTTCTAAGTTTGGTCTACAGTTGTTTTGACTTAGCACTTGGTTTCTGTTCTAAATTATCTTAAAACTTATGACTCCTAATATATTCCCTAATTCTTGTTTTGATTCACACTCAAACCCCGAAGTCCTCACTTTACTTCTTACTTTGTTCTTGCGTTGGGATTCACAGCCTAAGACTTTCACTATATTTCTAGGCCCTAATTTCTGGGATGTTACAGGTTTAGGAACAAAATAAGTATAATTGACATTTGTTGGTGAAAATAAAATCATTCTTCCTAGATCTTTATGTAGAACTAAAGGGGATGCATTTCCTGGTAGTTGTGCTTGAATATCTAGGACATTACTTATTATGTCATAATCCTGTTATTGGATGGAATGATTATTTTTTAGGTTGGGGCAGTGTAAAGGAAGGAACATGCCATGCATAACATGACATTTGTATTGCCTTCCCAGTCTTGACCAAACAACTTAGTAACAAGTCCACGTAATGAAAACACAATTTCCAGTACTTGATTACCTCTATGTTTCACATCCATCTCAGCTCATGAGTAATCCATATAGTCAAATACCACATTCGATTGCAATCACATATATATTAAGAAGCATATGGCAATACCATACTACAGATCCGATGATTAATTATATATATGAAACTTTGGTATGACTTATTGCAATAAGTCTTGGAAGATACTAGATAGAGGATAAATAAAAGTAACAAGACTTGAATTTAAGACTCACTCATATGTTGTTAATATATACATCCTCTACTACATTTCCAAAATAAATGACAACATATTCGTTGGAAAAGAATACCATGACCTGAACACATAGTTTTTGGTAAAGGGTCTGCTTGTAACTTTGTTCTCTAATACAAATCACTACAATGGCAGCAACTAATGAACCACTCACTTATTGGATTAAATCTAAACAATATATATTTATGTTTTATGTTAGAGTAAGTCAGGAATGACAATGGCCACAATATGGTTTAGTCATCCAAATTTTACTGGTTCATCTACCTAAGTGGATCTCATGTTGTAGGGAAAACACTTCAAATACAATACAATTGATAGAAAACCAATTTTTCATATTCTAAATATTAATAATTAGATTAAATGCCAACAAATTTTTTATCAAATATTCTTGAACTAATTATTGATATAAAACTCCATATTTGGTGTATAAAAACTCCTAACAAATATCTTTTTTTTGTTTATTGTCTTCAATATTTTATGAGAGAAAAATCATATTGTAAAATGGCCTACATTTCCTTTTAGTCCAACTATAAGCTAATCACCAAAGGAAAACTAGATATGCAACTCTAGAGTGAAATTAAAAAATAGTATTATAATCTGGATTTGATTATAATTATCCTAAAGATTGAATGCCTTTTGAAAATGCTAGATATCTTTAATATATATATTTTGAAACATACAATAAATTGCAATACCAATTTTTTTATAAGGATGTGCAATGGTTTGATTTTCATTAAATGTTTTCATCCCAATAGAATTCATGCACCGACTTATACATATATAAAAAAACATTGAATACTCAAAAATTTATAACAGGCATTTGACATGAATAAAAAGTAAAATTTCATTTAAAGTGCATATAATCTATTATAGGTAATTGTGCTTATAGTATATATCTGAGTATGCTATCATATATAGAAACCAAATATAAAATGTAAGTCAAATGATAGATAGTCTCATTCAAAATCGTATCCTAACAACTCATTTAAGGTTAACCATTTTTAAACTTTAATATATAATTCCATATTTCACATATTCTCTAATAATGGTAATGCATTATGGTGTGAAAATTTATGGCACGCGATTTTCAGTTATATTTTAATACAATACATTGAATCAAATATTGTAAAATATAGTAATAATCTATACATAGAAGAATTTCTATTTAAAACATAAGATAATATCTAGCCCTCAAACAAAATCTCGTTATAATTTCTTGGGGTAGGTGAGATAAGGCTTTATAAAGCCCAAAAGGTACATGGTAAATAACATAAAAGATTATAACTTTTGATTATATTCTCTACAATTCCAGTCATGGCTAGGAGGAAACTTACATATATCTCTAATGACTTGGCAAGAAAAAAACATACAAGAAAAGGAAGAAGGGTATCTTAAAGAAGGTGAGTGAACTCACCATTCTTTGTGGGATTCTAGCGTGTGCTATAATTTGCAGTCCTTTTGATTCTCAAATAGAGGTCTGGCCAAACCAAGAAGGAGACGAGCAGTTGATTGAGAGGTATAAGAATACATCTTTGATAGATAAAGGCAAAAATGTAAACCAAGAGAGCTT
Organism: Sesbania bispinosa; assembly: GCA_026901365.1. Classification (NCBI taxonomy): domain Eukaryota; kingdom Viridiplantae; phylum Streptophyta; class Magnoliopsida; order Fabales; family Fabaceae; genus Sesbania; species Sesbania bispinosa. The sequence goes on from QLOH01000173.1 coordinate 90,876, forward strand.
CCTTATGCAGGAGATTGCCAAAGCCCAAGACAAACTGAAGAAGTTGCACCGAGACAACCATGAGAAGGAAATGACTATTGTGATACCCCTAGTTACCACTAAAAGTACCACATGCATTACACGTGACCAACGAAGTAGAACATAAAAAATGCGGAAGTTTTTTTTTTGAAAAGGGTTTAGGTGTCATTGACCTATTACCTCTCTAGCTTTATTTTAAGTACTTATGAAATATCCTTTCCTTCACTTTCAAAAACTTATCTTTCCGTAAGCATCGAAAGAATTAACACCTTACGCGCATACACAACATACACATGGTTAAAGACCTTGAGAGAACATAAAACAGTTTGACATAAATACATACACACATATTAAGTAGCATCGATGTACCTCTCGAATACCCACATGACCACATTAAAACATGAGTTCCGGTAGTAAAATAAATGAGACCTCTAACAGAATACAAAAGAAGAGATTCCTAACTCAGAGTTGCGTACTACCTAGACTTAACACATACCTAGTCCTTCTCAGGTACAAGAGGAAGTCCGGGGTGCGTGATGATGACACAGACTCCCCCCATAGAACTCACACCTGCGCAGGATACCCGTCACCCTCCGGGTGCCCCTCGGCAACCATCTGATTCGCACCTGCATTGACGTCATGACGGAAGTCCTCGATACCGACTATCAACGTGACGAGAAGAGCATAGAAAGAAAGAGATAGAAAAGAAGGGTGAGAACATCGCATGAACTCACAACATGTAGGATACAACAACTAGAGCACACACACAGAGGCAATTCACACAGTCGAATCAATAAGCAATCACGACATCTCATCATGGTGTACTCATATGAACGCAACTTTACTATTATAATGCAATATCTAATGCATTGGGGGCCCAGGGAAACATCACCATCTGCAGTGCACATAGCAGCTGCCCGACCATATATACACAGCGCATCAGGAGTTAGAGTCTGTACTAGCATTGGTACAAAGAGCATTGCTCATTCATTTTGGCCAAATCATTTAAGAGTTCTTCCAGACAATCTCAACTGACCCCGAAAATCATGAGAGCGACAAGAATAGCTAAGTTGGGTTCCCCAATCTCGACAGTAGGGAGCTAATCTACGTCACCTGGGATCTTCCGAGAGCTAGGCTATCCTCAGGGCTGGCGTCCCTTTTGAGGACCCACTGGTGTTCTTTGCAAAACCCAGTTACACCCTTCCCAACCGGTTTCAAACTGTACCAAGTGTCACTGCCATATAGGTCGTAAGGTTTTCAACCTCGAATATCATCAATGCTTATGATGCATGACACACAACAAGGTTTCAAAGCAATTACATTCTTACGGGTAAAGCCCATCGAATCATTCAACGTCACCACTTACCCGTGGTACGGCCCGATTCAATGTCTTTCCATCAAAGAAAACCGAACCCCATCTTGGGTTGGAACCGCACTCTCTCACTAAGCTTCTCGATTCTTATGTAAGAAAAGGGTGTTGGTTATAATCTTTTATAGTAGTTCGTACTAACGTTCTTTGATAATCATGTCCACTTAAGTCCTATAATTTACTAAGACTTATGATTGTATCTTATGGATGGTATTACTTATCCTAATTCTCCTTGTATAAATAATTAAGATTAAGTTTAACCTTTAATTATAATAGTCTTAATCTTCTTTAATTAAGTCTTAATCCTTACTTAAGATCCTAATTAATTCCTAATTATTCCTTAATCTCTTCCTTAATCTTGGATTAAGCTTTTAATTATATTTGATTAAGGTTAATCATAATTAATTAGTTCTTTATCATCATTATTGATTAATTACTTAATTAATACTTTCATTAAGGTTAATTAACTTTGGACTTAATTAATCATTCTTTACTTAATTAACTTAAGTGAATTAGGTTGATAAACTTAGGTAATTAAATTAGTTAAGCCCACTAATTAATCCTAAGTTTTAACTTTTAATTACTTGGATTAGAGTTGAAGTCCAACTCTAATCTAAACCCAAATCCATAAATAAATTTTTGGTTGACTTTTAAATGAGTCTTTGACTCACCTTTTTTAAGGTTTGGGCATAAATCAAAAGCCCAAAGGTTTGATAACTCTTAGAAATTCATTTTTACTCATAATAAGTCAAAAAGTTGACTTTTATGTTGACTTTTATTTTGGTGAAAGTAGGAATCCAAATTTAGTCTTTTACTATTTTAAAAACTTTCTTCATTTGCATTTTAACCCTTTACTTATAAAATTATTCCTCAGTCCTTTTGGACCATCAAGCCCATAAACATGTTTTCAACATTTACTTGATATTTTCAAGATCAAAAAGCATTCTTGATGAGTTTCATCAAGAACAACTCAAGAACATCAAGAACACCTTGAATGTTCATCAAAACTCCAATTTTTCAACAACATCCAAACTTCACCAAATCTTCACACATTCATCAACAAACAATCTAAATGCCAAATATCATACTAATCCACTCAAAATCATCCACATACACATTAAAGATCATAACTCCATTTTCAAGCTCATAAACACTATTTTTCAAAGATCAATCATCCAAAATAATTGTATACATTCAACCAACTTTATGCATGTTCATAGATTCATCATACAAACACATTCCAAGCACCAAAAAATTTTTGAAAAACATGCAGCCCCAAAATCCCTCAAGGCCGAGAGCTATTAGAGGAAAAAGGGGAAAATTTTTCCAAAATTGTTTCTTGGCTTGCATGGATCAACAATCACACTCCAAGCACATTCCAAGCATCATAATAAACTTAAAACATGTAAACAACCCAACTCCAAGAATCCAAAACATTTGCTCAAAGAAAGGCTCAAAAAGTGATTTTTTTTCAAGAACAAGAGTAAAAACAAGGATTTTAAGGGCAAATCCTTGACTCTAGTTACCAATCCTACTAGAGTTCAAGTTCTCCCCCCCTTTACCTCAAATTTTCAAGAAAATGAGTGCAGAATTCTGGTCCCAAAACAGCCCCCAAAGATGCCTCCTTTAGTCACCAACAAGGATTTTTCAAGGCTAGAAGGCTTAGAAATTGAAGCATTGGTTCAAAAGATGGAACCTTGGCTTGGTTGTGTTTAATGGAGGATGAAAGTTTTGGAGAGAAAATGGGAAGGAAGCTCACGGCTGCAAGAGGATGAGAATGAGTGAAATGAGAGAAAAAAAATTATGGTTTGCATGTGAAAGGAAAAAGGAAGAAGGTGAAATTTTGCTTTAGGAAACATAAATGACACATGGCTTATTTGCTTGCACACTTGTCTTGTAAGAAAGGGGAAAATTTACAAGTGGTCATCATTCCCATTATTCTGCATGCACGGCTGTTATGATGTGTCAAGGTGAGTCAGTGTAAATTTTTCTGGCCTGGATCAAGAGTACTTGGGCCCGGTTCGGGGGCAGGAGGGGCAAAAAAGGTCATTTTTCGCAGACAAATTTCCAAAAATCTCCAGAAATTCTAGAAAGATAGGAAATATATTTCTAAACTCAAAAACATAAACTTTGATGATTAAAAATAATTTTAATCACTCAAAATTTAATAAAACACAAAATACGGCAAAACGGTAAGAAGCGGGCGTTACAGTAAGCAGAGAGAGAAAATTAAGGTTTTATTTACAGAGATTGTATAGAATTATAAATATCATTTTAAATCATCTTTTAAGGTTCAAAATATATTTTCCATATTTTTCTACAATTTTTTTCATATGCTGGCTATGGTTATACTATTAACTGGGGGCATTTTGATCTTTTTGCCCAGAAGTGCCAGAAAAATTCTAAATAATTTTCTAAAACTCATCACTAATTATATTAAGAGTATTTTGAATAAAGGTATAGATCCCTTAGAGTTTTAGCTATTTTTAATAATTAAATATATATTTCCTTAACTGTATAATTACTAAAGGTATCTTAGGTTATTTTCTCAAACACCTCTCTAGAGAAAATTACTCATAATTGTGGTTGGGTATTATAAATTTGGCTGTCTATTAAAAGCTACTAAATACTTTATAATTAAATGATTATTACTATTTTAAAATTTTCTTTATTCTATTTATACACCAGTAAGAGAAATTGCGGGTGTTACATTTCTCCCCTCCTTTAAGAAATTTCGTCCTCGAAATTTGGAGTTCCTACTGCTGGATAGGGATAAATCCATCTTCTTAAGCTTTAAGAGCTACCCTCCTAATTAGACCATATAAGACCTTAATGGTTCCCTAAAAGTTGGATAATTATTCTTCTTAACATTTCCTTCTAATTCCCAATGTCCTCTTACGATATCTTATTTTCTTATCACTAGGCACTCATATCCTACCCTTGAATCTAACAGTTCCATCAGCTTCCTTACAAAACTCAGATTCTCCTTTCTTAGGGACTAGATTCCTCAAATCTTGCAAAGACTGATCCATTTCCTGTGTTACATGAACTTGTTCCAAGAAATCATTTGAAATCCTCAATGTTCCCAATCTTACACTCTTAGGACCAAGTTCAACGTCTAGGTTAAGATCTCTAAACTCTTCTATCAGTTCTAGCTCCTTAACCATCATTGCTGACATATGCAAAGATTTCCGACTTAACGCATCAGTTACGACATTAGCTTTCCCAGGGTGGTACTGCAGACTAAGCTCATAATTCTTCAAAAACTCCATCCATCGTCTCTGCCCCACATTCAGTTCCTTCTGGCCAAACAGATACTTCAAACTCTTATGATCGCTAAAACTTCAAACCTAGCGCCATACAAATGGTGTCTCCAAATCTTCAAGACAAAAACTACTGCCGCCAACTCTAGATCATGCGTAGGGTAGTTCACTTCGTGTGTTCGCAATTTCCTAGAGGCATAAGCCACTACCTTTCCTTTTTGCATTAACACACAGCCTAATACTTGTTTTGAAGCATCACAGTATACTTCCAAACTCTCTTGTGGATCAGGTAAAACTAACGCAGGCGCAGAAGTTAACCTTTTCTTCAATTCCTGAAAACTATCTTCACACTACTGGCTCCACACAAAAGGTTGGTCTTTCCTAATCAAACGGTTCAACGGAGTTGCTATCCTTGAAAATTTTTCAATAAACTTACGGTAGTAACCAGCTAACCCCAAGAAGCTTCTCACTTTCGTTAAAGTCCCAGGTGCTTCCCACTGTAACACAGTTTCTACCTTAGCTGGGTCTACGATAACTCGTCCACTATAGATCACATGACCTAGGAAATTCACTTCCTTTAACCAAAACTCACACTTAGATAGCTTAGCATACAACTTCCTATCCATCAAGATTATTCCAAAGAATGCTATACTCCCCATTGGATCCTAGAAATAGGAGAGAACATTGCACGAAAGAATGAGGATAAGTTGGCTTAAATGAGGCTAGAAAACTAGGTTCACTAAGGAAGGAAAGGAACACCAATGACAACCAATCCAGATGGAATTACTAGACACCTGTAGCATCTGTGGTAAAGTCCAAAGCAGATTGTAAGATTACCTATAGTCTCGGTATATAGATAGAGGCAATCTATCTTTAAACCTATCCTTGGGAATATTATTATTATTATTATTTCTTATGGTTATCCTACTCCCACGGATTGTATTTGTCCCCTAGGGCATCCTTACGCGAAACGTCACCTACTTATCTAGTACTATTCCAATCCAATCTTTAAAATCCTGCCTAGATATTTACTAATTTATATACCTTTCCTTGAGAGTCTAAGTCCATTAAGATTAATGTACAAACTAATCTTGTAAATTGGTATGACCATACTAAATCAACGTGTCATAATTCCTACCAATTCCAATCTTAATCATTTATGAGATTCCATTCACATACCTTATTCAATCTATAGAAGCATCAATCAAGTATACTCTTAGTCATCAAAATCAACACATACAATAATCGCTCATTATTTGACATATCTATTATTTCTACTAACCTCATGGAAGTGTTGTCCTTACTTAGCTCATACCATTGTAGCTCTTGTAGTGCTTACTCGTGCATATGATTCTCCATCACATGATCTCTTTCTTCAATTTCCTGCGTAATCTTGATACTAACAGATCATTTGCTTAGTCATATCCTACCATCCGACTAAAATTTCTTAAGAACTACATCTTGTGCTATTGGCCTCAATACTTTCACATCCTTTGTCTTAAATCGAGTTTTCCACTTGTTTCTATAAATCCTTATTTTATCAATCCGTTAGAGATAGCGATCATACTCTAGTGTATCTATCAAACTTCAATCATGACACTCATTCCACAGTCAAACCCTTTTATACTTCAAGTTCATCAACAGGGTATCCAAATATGCCTTAACTGTTAAGATCAAACCCCAATCGTGTGTTTGTCATTCTTATTCTAAACTCCATCATTATTTATCCTGAGTATACCCCAAGTCGTCGATTATTTCTAACTTGCTTTGCCAAATTATATATATATTTTCAATAACTGAATCCTCAAGAGCTATTAGCACAAATCCCCAAATCTCAAAACCTTAATAATTAAACCTCAATGATCAATCATCTTAACCTTGAATTTACAGCCTCGAATTCATTATCGATCCCTTAGGTTACTCATCTAAAGGAATGGGAACCTAACCTTAGCGGTCATCCTACTCTAACTTTTAACGTCTCACTCAGTACTTCAAACCACAAGCCAAATCAACTATTGGCTTCACTAATGTACAACCTTAGGACCTAGAGGTCTTAGCAGTAGGGGTGGAAACAACAAGATCAGAGGGCAGTCTAGTAACAAGAAATTTTTTTTTCACATTCTAGAGGAATGAAAGAATGCGTCGCACCCGAATCATATAATACAATTAAAGGAATCCCACTTATGATGCACTTACCTTGGATTAGATCTTTGGATTCAGCAGCTCCAGTACCGCTACCACTTCCCTTCCGAGCAGGGCAATTCCTCTTGATGTGGCCAGTTCGTCCACAATGAAAGCATGCACGTTCGTTAGACTGGTTTGAGATCGGGCTCTTGATCGGACGGTCCCTCAGGAAGTGACTTCTCTTACTGTGTGGACAACTACCATCGTTGTTTCCGACACTGTTTGCAGGATTTCCCCCACTAGCAACCACTAAATGCGGTCTCGCAATGCCCCTAGATGATGAGCCAAAATTGTTTCTTGGAACGAAATAAGGCTTCCTCCTTTCTCGCGCAACCTTGAGTTTGTTCCTCTGTGGGCCGGAATTCTTCCAATGAGCTTGGCTCTCCTTGGTGTCATTTTCAAGGATGTGGCACACGCTGACCAACGTCTGCTGCTGATTTTCTAGAATGTTCACGATCTTCCCTAGAAGATCGTTTGTCCCAGGATTACCTCTCCCTGCCATGGAGTCCTGCATTCGCAGAACAAGTCAGCCTCTTCCGTTCTATGCAGAACCACTAAGGCAAGAACAAGTAACGCTACACACAGATACTCATATTACTAAGATAGTAAGATGAGAGCAGACAATTTACCCAAAGCAAACAATCCACACAAACAAACATTCAACACAGAGTAAACACAGAGAGAAGGGTATTGCAGACCATACCCGAGGCCAAAAGGAAAGAACAGCTCTGATACCACCAAATGTGATACCCCTAGTTACCACTAAAAGTACCACATGCATTACACGTGACCAACGAAGTAGAACATCAAAAACGCGGAAGTTTTTTTTTTTTTGAAAAGGGTTTAGGTGTCATTGACCTATTAGCTCTCTAGCTTTATTTTAAGTACTTATGAAATATCCTTTCCTTCACTTTCAAAAACTTATCTTTCCGTAAGCGTCGAAAGAATTAACACCTTACGCGCATACACAACATACACATGGTTAAAGACCTTGAGAGAACATAAAACAATATGACATAAATACATACACACATATTAAGTAGCATCGATGTACCTCTCGAATACCCACATGACCACATTAAAACATGAGTTCCGGTAGTAAAATAAATGAGACCTCTAACAGAATACAAAAGAAGAGATTCCTAACTCAGAGCTGCGTACTACCTAGACTCAACACAACCTAGTCCTTCTCAGGTACAAGAGGAAGTCCGGGGTGCGTGATGATGACACAGACTCCCCCCCATAGAACTCACACCTGCGCAGGATACCCGTCACCCTCCGGGTGCCCCTCGGCAACCATCTGATTCGCACCTGCATTGACGTCATGACGGAAGTCCTCGATACCGACTATCAACGTGACGAGAAGAGCATAGAAAGAAGAGATAGAAAAGAAGTGTGAGAACATCACATGAACTCACAACATGTAGGATACAACAAACAAGAGCACACACACAGAGGCAATTCACACAGTCGAATCAATAAGCAATCACGACATCTCATCATGGTGTACTCATATGAACGCAACTTTACTATTATAATGCAATATCTAATGCATGCGGGCCCAGGGAAACATCACCATCTGCAGTGCACATAGCAGCTGCCCGACCATATATACACAGCGCATCAGGAGTTAGAGTCTGTACTAGCATTGGTACAAGAGCATTGCTCATTCATTTTGGCTAAATCATTTAAGCGTTCTTCCAGACAATCTCAACTGACCCCGAAAATCATGAGAGCGACAAGAATAGCTAAGTTGGGTTCCCCAATCTCGACAGTAGGGAGCTAATCTACGTCACCTGGGATCTTCCGGGAGCTAGGCTATCCTCAGGGCTGGCGTCCCTTTTGAGGACCCACTGGTGTTCTTTGCAAAACCCAGTTACACCCTTCCCAACCGATTTCACACTGTACCAAGTGTCACTGCCATATAGGTTGTAAGGTTTTCAACCTCGAATATCATCAATGCTTATGATGCATGACACACAACAAGGTTTCAAAGCAATTACATTCTTACGGGTAAAGCCCATCGAATCATTCAACGTCACCACTTACCCGTGGTACGGCCCGATTCAATGTCTTTCCTTCAAAGAAAACTGAACCCCATCTTGGGTTGGAACCGCACTCTCTCACTAAGCTTCTCGATTCTTATGTAAGAAGAGGGTGTTGGTTATAATTTTTTATAGTAGTTCGTACTAACGTTCTTTGATAATCATGTCCACTTAAGTCCTATAATTTACTAAGACTTATGATTGTATCTTATGGATGGTATTACTTATCCTAATTCTCCTTGTATAAATAATTAAGATTAAGTTTAACCTTTAATTATAATAGTCTTAATCTTCTTTAATTAAGTCTTAATCCTTACTTAAGATCCTAATTAATTCCTAATTATTCCTTAATCTCTTCCTTAATCTTGGATTAAGCTTTTAATTATATTTGATTAAGGTTAATCATAATTAATTAGTTCTTTATCATCATTATTGATTAATTACTTAATTAATACTTTCATTAAGGTTAATTAACTTTGGACTTAATTAATCATTCTTTACTTAATTAACTTAAGTGAATTAGGTTGATTAACTTAGGTAATTAAATTAGTTAAGCCCACTAATTAATCCTAAGTTTTAACTTTTAATTATTTGGATTAGAGTTAAAGTCCAACTCTAATCTAAACCCAAATCCATAAATAAATTTTTGGTTGACTTTTAAATGAGTCTTTGACTCACCTTTTTGAAGGTTTTGGGCATAAATCAAAAGCCCAAAGGTTTGATAACTCTTAGAAATTCATTTTTACTCATAATAAGTCAAAAAGTTGACTTTTATGTTGACTTTTATTTTGGTGAAAGTAGGAATCCGAATTTAGTCTTTTACTATTTTAAAAAACTTTCTTCATTTGCATTTTAACCCTTTTACTTATAAAATTATTCCTTAGTCCTTTTTGGACCATCAAGCCCATAAACATGTTTTCAACATTTACTTGATCTTTTCAAGATCAAAAAGCATTCTTGATGAGTTTCATCAAGAACAACTCAAGAACATCAAGAACACCTTGAATGTTCATCAAAACTCCAATTTTTCAACAACATCCAACTTCACCAAATCTTCACACATTCATCAACAAACAATCTAAATGCCAAATATCATACTAATCCACTCAAAATCATCCACATACACATTAAAGATCATAACTCCATTTTCAAGCTCATAAACACTATTTTTCAAAGATCAATCATCCAAAACAATTGTATACATTCAACCAACTTCATGCATGTTCATAGATTCATCATACAAACACATTCCAAGCACCAAAAAATTTTTGAAAAACATGCAGCCCCAAAATCCCTCAAGGCCGAGAGCTATTAGAGGAAAAAGGGGAAAATTTTTCCAAAATTGTTTCTTGGCTTGCATGCATCAACAATCACACTCCAAGCACATTCCAAGCATCATAATAAACTTAAAAACATGTAAACAACCCAGCTCCAAGAATCCAAAACATTTGCTCAAAGAAAGGCTCAAAAAGTGATTTTTTTCAAGGAAAAACAAGAGTAAAAACAAGGATTTTAGGGGGCAAATCCTTGACTCTAGTTATCAATCCTACTAGAGTTCAAGTTCTCCCCCCCCCCCCCCTTTACCTCAAATTTCAAGAAAATGAGTGCAGAATTCTGGTCCCAAAACAGCCCCCAAAGATGCCTTCTTTAGTCACCAACAAGGATTTTTCAAGGCTAGAAGGCTTAGAAATTGAAGCTTTGGTTCAAAAGATGGAACCTTGGCTTGGTTGTGTTTAATGGAGGATGAAAGTTTTGGAGAGAAAATGGGAAGGAAGCTCATGCCTGCAAGAGGATGAGAATGAGTGAAATGAGAGAAAAAAATTCTGGTTTGCATGTGAAAGGAAAAAGGAAGAAGGTGGAATTTTTGCTTTAGGAAACATAAATGACACATGGCTTATTTGCTTGCACACTTGTCTTGTAAGAAAGGGGAAAATTTACAAGTGGTCATCATGCCCATTATTCTGCATGCACGGCTGTTATGATGTGTCAAGGTGAGTCAGTGTAAATTTTTCTGGCTTGGATCAAGAGTACTCGGGCCCGGTTCGGGGGCAAGAGGGGCAAAAAGGTCATTTTTCGCAGACAAATTTCCAAAAATCTCCAGAAATTCTAGAAAAATAGGAAATATATTTCTAAACTCCAAAACATAAATTTTGATGATTAAAAATAATTTTAATCACTCAAAATTTAATAAAACACAAAATACGGCAAAACGGTAAGAAGCGGGCGTTACAGTAAGCAGAGAGAGAAAATTAAGGTTTTATTTACAGAGATTGTATAGAATTATAAATATCATTTTAAATCATCTTTTAAGGTTCAAAATATATTTTCCATATTTTTCTACAATTTTTTTCATATGCTGGCTATGGTTATACTGTTAACTGGGGGCATTTTGATCTTTTTGCACAGAAGTGCCAGAAAAATTCTAAATAATTTTCTAAAACTCATCACTAATTATATTAAGAGTATTTTGAATAAAGGTATAGATCCCTTAGAGTTTTAGCTATTTTTAATAATTAAATATATATTTTCCTTAACTGTATAATTACTAAAGGTATCTTAGGTTATTTTCTCAAACACCTCTCTAGAGAAATTTACTCATAATTGTGGTTTGGTATTATAAATTTGGCTGTCTATTAAAAGCTACTAAATACTTTATAATTAAATGATTATTATTATTTTAAAATTTTCTTTATTCTATTTATACACCAGTAAGAGAAATTGCGGGTGTTACAACTATGGCTATGTCCCAGCATATGCAAGATGAAAACCTGCCAAACATGTCCTTTGAAGATGCAAATGATCTAAATAAGTTGATTGAGAAGAATTTGAATGACATTGAAATTAAGATTGCTAAGCTTAATTGATTAGATGTGATCTTGATGTTGTTTACATCGTAATTCTGTTTAGTGTTTAGAGGCATGCTCTCCATCTTTGATTTTGATATTGTCTATTGTTTAGAGGCATGTCCTTTGTCTTTACATTATAATTCTATTTAAGGTTTAGGGGCATGACTTTTGTCTTTGACTGCATTTAAAAAATATAATAAACTTTGTCGTTTTAATTCTCCTTGCTAAAGACCAAGAAATACATACATCTTAAATTTCAATGCTTTAAAGCAATAAGAATCTTTTGCAAGATTAGATTCACGATTAAGATATACAAGCATAATGCTAATTCTCTTTTTATAAGATTTGGACTTGATTGAAAATTAAAATTCCACTGTTTGGATTAAATAATATTTATTTTCAAGGTTTTTAATTAATTGCAGTTGTGAATACCTTGTGGTCATTGTCACATTGTGGGCCAATGCAAAGCTATGGATTTTTCAGTTTCAATTTAATGTTGTTGCGGTGGTCATCGCAATAGAGATGTTATGGGCAAGTAGGAGAATGATAATGCAGGTCGCAATAGAGAGGGTAAGTAACAGCATGGCACAAATATGTGTTATGATGTCGGTTGAAGGTACAAACAAGAGTTAAAAGAGAATGGGGAGGTGGGTGTGTTTGGAGGAGTGGCTACTAGTGGCATTGGGCTTGGCACGACGATGGATGGAGGCTTGCATGACTATATAGAGTGGGAATAGAGATGGAGCATGGTGGCACAATTAGTTTAGCGGTGGTTTCTGGGTAAGTTAAATGAGAAGGTAGCAAAGAAAGAGTTGTTACAATCAAAATAATGTGAGAGTTGGTAGCAAAGGAAGGTTGGTGCGATAGTGATTAATAGTTCCTTAATGAAGAACTGTTAAAGGTTTTTGTAAGGAAGTGCTATTAAACACCTCCATGCCTTTCTTAATTGTTTTTTTCGCCTTAAAAATCTATTAAAATGTTAAAAGTCTTTTATGACGTAGTGATGGTGGAGAGAAATGGAGTTTTCTTCTCACTTTCTTATTCTTATAAAAGGTAGAATGACCAATATTTTATCCAGTTTTTGTTATTAGGGTTGGCGTCGATCCCCTCTATTGCATCAAACAGAAGGACCAATTTTGTGTAAGGAATATTTTTCAACATGAACATACCTTTGTAAATTCATCTATTAGGTTAATGTCATAATCGGGGTCACGACGGGACGGCGAGCCAAATTAGAAAAAAAATTATGTTTTCAATGGATTCGTCACCAAAATTTATTTTAAGGAAAAGTTTAGGAAAAACCCTTTAAATAAAAGAAATATATGGTCTATGGAATCAGAATTGGATCTGGGAGTCGATTACGCGTAGGAAGGGTATCAACATTCTATGGGGTCCGTCCTAATTGTGCAAAATTAATTAACTTGAAAAACATTTATTTTACCTTAATTTTCAGAAATCATCAGAGAATGAATAATTCCTTGAAAGGTTAACATGAGTTCCCTGTGTTTTTTCTATTTTGATGTCATTAACCATAATTACCAATCCATTAACCATCATTGGACTCATAATTAACCATTCGTTCACAGAATCCGGTTAGCACAAAGAACCCATCACACAATAATCATCCTTACGTTAAATTGTAATAAAAGTTAAATGTTAGTCATTTTGAACATTAATTAAAGTAACTTTGATATTAACAAATTGATTATGAGTATTAACCACATAAAAGTAGTAGTAATAGTCCAATTGAGTATGAGTACCCAATTGTTTACCACCGAGTGCGTGGTTCAGATGGTAATGTTTGTTCTAACTTAACCAGTGGTTTTGAGTTCGAGCCCTGGGCATGCAGGACTACCCTCATGAAGGATATGTGTGATTCATAAAAAATATAAATATACGATGAATCAAAATATAAAACAATAATTTTATTCAAGTAGGTGAAAATAAAATAATTATAAATTTCATCATTCTAATTAAAAAATATGAATAGAAAGAGCAATCGAATGTATATTGTTAGTAGTGTTACTAACTTTTAAAATAAATAAGAGTGTTGTTGTCAATACAAAAGGATATTGGGCTTTCTCATAAAGCTTTTAAATTAATTTCTAACATAAATAGGTGTGTTTTTATAATTAAAATATGGTGTTGGTATTAAGCAATAACAACAACAACAACAATAACAACAACAACAACAACAATAATATAGTAGTAACACAAAGACCCAATCATTTCAAATCTCTTCCTATTTATCTTTCCATATGAAGATTTTTTTTTCTATTTATCTGTTACATTTATAAATTCAATAAAGTATTAATTACGTTTTTTTTTACTTTTACTCTTGACCTAATAAGTTAAAATGTAAATGAATAAAATAGAGAGATAAATGATATATTGAAAAAAAACACAATAAATTTAATATAAATCAATATATTTATTATATTTCTTAATTTATATTTTTAGGTAATAAGATAAATAAAAAAAGGAAGTTAATAATAATAAAATAAATAAATAAATAATGCAAAAATAATTATTGCCATAAAAGACAAAAACTAAAAATAAATTTTAAAAGTAAAAGAAAAAACTGAACCAACTAGATTAGTGTACATGAGTGTACACTAATTAGTTTACATGGAACTCAAATCCTCTCCAGTTTTAAAAAAAACTGGACGAGATCTCAGTCGTCCAAATTTCACTGATCGGATTAAAATAAAACCAAAATACGTAATACAAAAATTGTTGGCCATTGGATACCCACTGGACACTCTCCAGTACTAAAGAGGATACGGGTTTACATGAATCATTTCCGCCTCTTAAGATTCAGTGTGCAAACTTTCACTCTCATCTCTCATCGATGGTCCTCTTTTCCATTACTCTTCCTTTAACATATTTTATTATTTTTAGGTTATTTTTACTATTATATTATTTATTTTCATTTTTAATAAAATTTCTTATCTTTAATAAAGTTGTGCCTCCCGCTGACTATAATTCTGACAACCAATTCATGCCATCCTATCCTAGCTTCCTCTATAAATAGCTAGGCACGAAAACTCCATCCAGCAGCTACAATCAATCCAAACTTAATTGTCTCAAACAATTTTGCAAGTTGGTGACCGCAAGTTGTTGCAGGCATCTTCTCCAGCTTCTACGGCTAATGTAGTTGTGGCAAAAGATGGCTCTGGAAAGTACACAACTGTCAGTGCAGCCATAAATGCTGCACCACAAAGTAGCAGTGGAAGGTATGTGATATATGTGAAGGCAGGGACATACAATGAGCAAGTTGAGATAAAGGCAAAGAATATAATGTTGGTTGGAGATGGCATTGGAAAGACCATAATCACAGGTAGCAAAAGTGTTGGAGGAGGCACCACAACCTTCCGATCCGCCACTGTTGGTAAGTAAAAAAAAAAAAAAACTTCCTTTTTCTATCTTAATTTTTAACTAAATATAACAATTTAGTAAGAAGAAATGAACAATTGATACCTTCAAATATTAGGCACCTGACCATATATTTGAATTTTTTGCAGCTGTTGTTGGGGATGGATTTATAGCTCAAGATATCACATTCAGGAACACTGCTGGTGCAGCAAACCACCAAGCTGTTGCATTGCGTTCTGGATCTGACTTATCTGTCTTTTATAGATGCAGTTTTGAAGGTTATCAAGACACACTGTATGTGCACTCTGAGAGACAATTCTATAGGGAGTGTGACATCTATGGTACAGTTGATTTCATTTTTGGTAATGCTGCTGTGGTGTTCCAAAATTGCAACCTCTTTGCAAGAAACCCTCCAAACAAAGTTAACACAATCACTGCTCAAGGAAGAACCGATCCAAATCAGAACACTGGGATTTCCATTCACAATTGCAGAGTGATAGCTGCCTCAGATTTGAAACCATCTCAAGGCTCAGTAAAAACTTACCTTGGAAGACCTTGGCAACAGTACTCAAGGACAGTATTCATGAAGACATATCTTGATAGTTTGATCAATCCAGCAGGTTGGATGGAATGGAGTGGTAATTTTGCCTTAAGCACTCTGTACTATGGAGAGTACATGAACACAGGACCAGGTTCTTCAACCACAAACAGAGTTAACTGGTCAGGATATCATGTCATTACCAGCGCTTCTGAAGCCTCAAAATTCACTGTTGCTAATTTTATTGCTGGAAACTCGTGGCTACCATCCACCCGTGTGCCCTTCACCTCTACTTTATAAGTTCTATCATTTGTTTGTGAATTTATTGATTCCTAATTCTTTTATTTTGTTTCCCACCAATATAAGTTTGAATGATGTATTATAAAAAACAATAGGAAAATTACTTAGCCTAGCTATAGTTGTTAATTGGTTTCTTCCGCCAAATGATTTGATTTCATTCGTTATTGATATATACTGAGAATACACAAAATTATGCATTAGTAATTACTTAGTCTAGTTGTTAATTGTTTTTAAAATTAATATGTCTCTGCACTTTATTTATAATTGCAGTTGGGAGCACATTACTTAGAGTAAATTTTGGAAGCTTCATAGAATTTGTAATATTACTGAGATAGCGAATACTTTTATGAGAAATTAAGGTTTTGAAGACAAAGGTAAAAGTTGATAAACCATATAACGGTGTGTTTGATCAGTTATATTTTTTAGTTTTTTAAAACTGTTTTACAAAATTATTTTTTATAAATGAAATTATTTATTTACAATATTTCCATCACAAAGTAAAAAAGCTAAAAAATAGTTTTTCAAACATCTCAAAATAGTTTTAAAATTTTAATTTTTTAAAAACAGAAAAACAGTTAAACTTTTTAAAAATTTTATTAAAAATTATTTGTTAAACAAGTTTTTCAATTTTATATATGTTTTTCAAAATAGAATACAATGTTTAAAAACAGTAAACAAACACACCATAAATTTTGTACCTTTTGTCTTTTTTATGTGTTTTATGGGTTCTCATCTTTGATTCTTGGTGTGTGATTTTTTCCAACACCTTATAATAATGAGTAACATGTTTTTTTTATATAAAATTATATATTGAATAATAAAAATTCTAAATTAAATAATAAAAATATAAATTATTTATAAATATATAAAAATTTTATAGCCCGGAGTTTCGTCACTTTCTTTATAACTAGATTTTTAACCACTATGAAATGTAGAAATAATATTTCTAGTTTGTTGACACCTCTAAAATAAATAAAAGAAAATGATCAACTATAAAAATGATATATTTTAAAATTTGAACAAAAACATTTACAACACTTTAGCATGTCATTAAAGTTAGCTTATAAATTATTGGGTCAATCTAGGATGAAGAGCAGCGTGTAGGTATCGCACCGGTATGACGCTATTTTGACTTAGGATAGGCGGTCATGTTACCTATTAAATAAAACGTTAAATTTTAATTAATTTGTAGTTTAGGGCCTACCATTGCCATACCAAAACACAGGGTCGTTCTAGGGTGTTTCATTGTATTGGTGAAACACCGGTGTTTCACCTTTTTAAAACACATGTTGACCTGTTACAAGGAGTTGAGTTACCGGATAGGTTTAAAAAAGGAAATTTTTGTGCATGCCCCTAGAGAATGGTTAATTGCTAGAAAAGAAACAGTCATGTCCCGTGAAGTGAAGTGCTATAATGAATTGCTAGGAAAGAGGGAAAAAAAACTGACGTGCACCTTGATTGCATGTGATACAGTGCCTTTCTTACAATAGGATTAGGTGGCCCTCCTTGTGTTAATTCTTTTTTCTTTAAAAGAGTGTTGGAGAAGACAGGTGTATGGGAGCTTGTTGTGTCATATGAGCTTTCTCCTTCGCCGCCCTAGGAGATCAACGAACTGTGCACTAAGTTGAAGAGGAGGAGATTGTGAAGTCTAGTAATCAGTTTGAGCATTCAAACTTGACTCAAAAACTTAATATCCTTTAGTTTTAATGATTAACAAATAAGAGTATATAAAGAACATATAAGAACATAATAAGAACAAATAAGATTATATAAACAGATTCTACTGAGAAAGGTATTGGTTTGTTGATTGTGTTTCAGGTTGAAATATTCATTAGAAGAAGAAGAAGATTTGATGAACAGAATCAGAATCAAAGATCAGGATCAGAAGAACGCAACTCGTCTGAAGCGTAGAAGGTGTCTGAAGTAAGCAACTCGTCTGAAGTGCAGAAGCTGTCTGAAGTAAGCAACTCGTCTGAAGACGTGAAGACCGTCTGAAGACATGAAGACTGTCTGAAGACGTGAAGATCATCTGAAGACGTGAAGACCATCTGAAGACGTGAAGACCATCTGAAGACGTGAAGACCGTAAAGAGATGTGAAGACTATCTGAAGAAGCCAACAAACAGAATCAAGAATTTATCTCTTGAAGACGTTGCTAAAGTGTAAAGCACACTCTACCAAAATGGAGTACACTTATTTCAGTATAAAAGCTAAACATGCTTTTATGCCTCGATCAAAGTCTTACACAAATAAAGAAACTCTGCAAAGACTTTCTGCAACACCTGGTGCACCTGCAACAAAAGGCATTTTTGTGTGCGTAGACCTACTGCACCTGCACCTGCACCTGCTGGCTGCCCAGAACTTATCAGAAGACTGAGAAAAAAAAAAGCAACCAGAAAAATGTTTGAATAAAATACAATTGATTCAACATCTTTATTCATCTACATCTCAGAAGAAGAAGAAGAAGTTGCAAAGAAGAACAAAATAGAAATCAGCTGAAGTAGAAGAAAAGCTGGAATTAATATGATATAATATTCAAGCTGAAGAATTGAGAAAAGCCTGAATTAATATGATGAGCACAAGTTGAAGTACATCACGATGAGATAAAAGCAAGCATTTGAGTATATTGTCTGAACATATAAACTCTCTAAGTGCATGAAACATATTTCAACATTGAAGAAATCAATACAGAAGCTAAGACTATACGATACAACGACTATAATATCATATGTCTTTATTCAAAGAAGAAAGAAGAAATGGTGTTAGGAAGCAAACAGAAAAGGAGCATATACAAAATAAGCAAAAGGACAAATCCAACGGATACCTCCTCATATACACTCCTAAGAAAAGCAGAGGAAATCAGAAGTCAGCTGAGGAGCGCAGAAGAAATCACAAGACAGCTGAAGAAAAGCAAAAGGATATCAAGAGAGAGAACATGCAAAATAATATCAAGAAAATCTCTCTAAAGAGATCATCTACAGAAGTGTCAGAACAGGACTGTCTGAACACGTATTTACTTAAGAAGAAGCAACCGTTTGAGACACTATTATATAACGGCTATATGAGCCACATCATCAACATCTCAACGGTATTATGAATCATCTTCAAACGGCTATATTCCAACATAACATATAAATAGCCTCAAGGAAGAATTTGAAGATGTTGAACTCATTCACTTGGTTCAATCAGTTGATCAAGATGTATCAGAAAAACCTTATTGGTTGTTGACCATGCTTACTTGAATCAACCAAGTTGAGAAAGTTGAAAAAGAATCAACCATGCTGCTGATCTATTGATCAGTTAGTCAAAGTTGTAGTTGTTCAGTTGAACAACCAACCAAGCTATGCTTAATCTCAAATGAATCAAGATTGGTTTGAAGCCGCAAGTATGCCTTGGTTTTTCCAATGATACGGGTGAGAATGTAGCCCATGGAAACCAATGGTTGGAGAACAAGGCTAGAGCTTAAAGTTAGTATCTACCTAACCAATTCTCAGAGGATGGTATTCCTCAAATCAGAGACAGGGATTGTACTTAAACTTATATACTTGTATCACTGTCTTAACCTTGTACTTAGAATTCATTCATTGTATCCTGAGTAGTACTCAGTTAACCTCTAGTACAGGAAAAGATTAAGTTTATGTTTCGTGGAAACTTAAACTTAGTTTAATTTGTAAACACTTTATGTGTCTGAGAGCCTGGAGAGGCTTGGTGGAAGAAAGAATACTCTACACTTGGATAAGTGTCTGAGAGCCTGGAGAGGCTTGGTGGAAGAATAATACTCGTTGTAGAGCCTGAAGAGACTTGATAGAAAAGAATACTGCAATGAGTTGCCTGGAGAGGCAGTTGAAAACAAAGAATACTTGTTGAGCCTGGAGAGGCTTGTCTGTAAAAGAATACTGCAATGAGTTGCCTGGAGAGGCAGTTGAAAACAAAGAATACTTGTTGTGCCTGGAGAGGCTGCCTGCAAAAGAATACTCATTGAGTTTCCTGGAGAGGCAGTTGAAAACAAAGAATACTTGTTGAGCCTGAAGATGCTTGTCTGTAAAAGAATACTGCAATGAGTTGCTTGGAGAGGCAGTTGAAAACAAAGTAATACTTGTGTTGGTTTGAAGAGGCTGTGAATAATACTTGTATCTGTGGATTCAGATAATGGAAAATCCAGTGGTGGTTTGCCTCTGGGACTGGACGTAGCTCACGAGTTTGTGGGTGAACCAGGATAAATTCTATGCCTAAGTTCTCTTTCACTTAATCTCTTTATTTACAGTTTTCATATTTATGTTGGGGATTGAAAAGTATTTTTCATAATAAACTTAACACAACTATTTCAATAAAATGATCTTTCATATGAACAAAACATGAAATGTATCTCATATCATTTGAAGCATTATAAAGAATGTACCTTGAAGAACTTCTGAAATAATTATCTGAAGTGAGTCTGGAAAGAACTCAGTTCAGAAATCAGAAACAGACTTCAGACAACATCTAGTCATCTGAAGTATTTCAGAAACCATTCTGAAAATACTCTTTGTAATAATCTTCAGAAGATACTTTGAGAAGCCTCTGTTTAAAACAATCTTAAGCTTTAGAAGAAACTCTATTTTTCTTATCTTCCGCACGTTTTAATTATCTCTGATCTTAAGACTTGTTTTGAACATTGTTCATCTTCATGAATTAAATTAAAGATTTCCAAAATCAATCAAAAAGCTTAAAACACTATTCAACCCCCCTTCTAGTGTTTCCTGTGGTTCTAACAATTGGTATCAGAGCTCACCTTCGGGTGAGCATCTAACAAATGCAGAAGGAGTAGATCCTCAGAAGATGGAAATCTCACCAAGCTGAAACAACTCTGAAGAATGATAATGAGAAAAGAAAATCATTTTTCTTAAAACTCATTATTTATACAAGGCATCTTTCAGAAGGATATAGCTGGAAAAGGAAAGTGTATCTATCTCTAGATCACAAACGGGTAACACCTTTCCTATCTTTGTTTAAATCTAAATTTAAGTATAACTGCTTATCTGCTGAATGTTTTGTTATTACATAAGTGTACTTGTGTGAAAATAAATTAATGCATAATAACTGTCCTATATATGTATGCATATTACTTGTTTTGTGTAAATTATCTGCACTGCATGCGTGAATATATGTGTGTAAATGAAGAGTCATGTATGTTTATCATTTAATATGAAACGACACTTTGTGGGATAATGGATCATCAAACGGTTTTCTCATAACTGGCACGATGCACAACTCTCTATAACTGCTTGGTGCATGTAACCGTCACTCCTCATTGAACGAAGCAATGACCACTGCCTATTTAAAAGGAGTTTGGATGATCATAATGGAAATTACACTTCATTCAATCATTTTCTTAAAAAGGTCAAAGCTTCCTCAAAGCACCTATTCTCAGAAAGTTCAACAGTTCAATAGTACTCAATGGCCAACATGTCTGCATTATCAAATGACTCAAACCATCCCGTGTTTGATGAGAGAATCATATCCTCTAAAATGGTAAAACTCTTTGATTTTGATGAGGTTGGGTATAATATCACAGAGTACTTTGACGCTGTGGGGTGGACTCCTTACTTCAGCAATATCTCCTCACAGTGGCATGAAGAAAGTGTATTAGAATTCTGGAACAACTCCAACATTGTGTCAAATGATGATTGGATCAGGATTAAAACAGAGGTAATGGGAAGACCAATTTGTGTGGACTACAAATTGATTGCTGAAGTGATTGGTGTGCCTGCTAGAGGAGAACAGTACTTTCAGAGGTGGGAATCCTTGCATGGTGGAACTTTCATCTTTGATGAAGTTCTCTTTGGAGGAAGATGTCTAGCACCCTACCGACCTTCTCAACTTTTGAAGATTCCCAGAGCACTTCTTGCTGTGCTAAACTGCAGCATCCTTCCAAAAGGACGCAACAGGTTAGAAGTAAATCAGCTGGAAAGGTTCGTATTGGGACACTTGCTGACAAAGAAGAGAATCATTCTTCCCTGGGTGCTGATGTATCAGATGATCTTCAGACAAAATATGAGCAATGGAGATCTCTATCCTCACAACACCCTGATAATGAAAATACTGATGCACAAGGGCTTTCCAGTGGAAAGTCACTTTGACCAACCGCCTCCTCACTTCTTTACTCCGGGAATGTATGATCAGTTAGACCGGACTCTAATTGAGAGAGAAGAAGCTCCAGAGAATCAGGTGATTATTCCTCCCTTGGTTTCTCCACGCAACAAAGGAAAAAAGGTTTTTACTCATCTGGGTGCTCATAAAAGAAAAATGATGGTGTTGGGTGCATACAATCTGAAGAGGGTGAATGACAAGGTAAATCGGCTTGCAAAGAGGCTGAGAGTGGCTGAGAAAGAGCTGCAAGAGCTCAAAGCTGAGAAAGAGATTGCCAACGCCGCTGAGAACCCATCTGATGACCATTGAATCCATTTCAAGTGTCTTGTCTTTTTGTTATTATTTTTGTTTTACATCTTAAATATTATAAATATTTTTATATGATTATCAAATCTCTTCTTGTCTGTGTATGTTTAAACAATGTGTCTTTTATCTTTGAATGAATCTTTAACTCAACACAACTTTTTCTTAGTACAACTACTTGATAAAATCAATTAACTTAATAAGGTAAAGACAAAATTAAGATTCATCCACTATAAAAAATCTTCTAATAATTTAACTTGCTGAAATTTGATAAAATTAAAATAATTAATCTAAGACATTTGTTTTAATGTTTAACTAATATGATTAAGAAATATCAGATACTACTAAAAAGCATCTTTAGTTTATGTTTCAGAAAAACAGGTTTTTGAAAATAAACTCAAAGAAGATCAACCGGAGGAAATGCCATGTGTAAAAAGATGAATCAAGGCAACATCGTCTAAAAGAATGTCTAAGTGTGATATCATCTCCATTGTCTGAACCTATTCAGACAGTTCACAATGAACTTACTGAAATTGTGGGTCAGAAATGTTAAGATGGTTGATACACAAAGCACTGAGCCTACCTCTACGCTTGAAAAGATAATTTTGACTTAGTAACATTTCTACTTTCTGAACCTGTTCAGAAGGCTCTCGGTGAACCTCCTGAAATTGTGGGTCAGGAATGTTAAAGTAATGGAAACTCAAGTCATTAAAGTCTATTTCAATCCTTGAGGGACAAATTAAGATGATTGTTCAAAGATTCTCTGAAGCACAAAAAGACAAAAGACTAAAAGGAGGATTTGCAGACATCAAGCGACCTCAGAAGATGAAAAGTCTTCAAAGAAAGGTGCAATGTCAGAAAAGCTTTCTTCCATCCAGAGAATAATGAGGAAATCTAATGGTAACATCACTTCACCTTAAAACTTAAATATCTGTGAAAAATTGTTCTCTAGTAAAGATTTTAATCAACAAATAAAATTTTAATTAATGATTAAAAACTTAAAAGACTCAACATATTAAAAGCTTCTCAGATAATAATAAACATAAAATCCTTTGTTCTCATACCATAAAAATCTGTTTTTTAAATTTTTTTAAATGTTTTCTCACATATTCTATTCTATTTTTTTCTTTCTTTTCTGTTTCTAAAAAGTGTTTCGAAAAAGTATTTTCAAAAATATCTTCAAATATGTTTTATGTCTCTTCTTAATTGTTTTTCAAAAACGTTTTCCAAACTTACTTTATCCATGCTAATGACTCAGTTTCCTATAAGGCTTCATCTATGACCAATCAATGATGCACGTTTCGATACTTTCAAGGTCTGAAATTGTCATCATGAAAAGCTACCTGAGCCCATATACATCGCGTGAACAACAATCCAAAGGATTCATTCTCCTTACTTCTCTATTTTACCCCTGCTTCAAAGTCCTATAAATTCACAAGAGCTCTTCACACAAACTCACATCTTCAAAGCTCTTCTATAGCTTTGTCTAAGGTTCTAAGTAAGTGGCTCCCAGAAGGATGATGAAGAAGCAAAGGAAAATAGCCGAAGGATTTCTGGAACATGTTGAGGCAAAGATCAAGTCATCTTGGATGATGTATGGAATGAAGAGTAAGGGAAAGGGTTCATTTGAAAACCCGTTTCTCTATACTTGGACCATGGTAATCTTGCTGCATCACAGGTGGACTGGAAGACCACTGGGAGATCCCAGAATAGCCAATCTTATAAAAGAACTACTGATAAAGTGGTTCTTGGATTTAAGGTGGTGGCTGTTGGTCGAAACACAGTCTTACATGATGCACCTCCACTGTCCCAGAGGTTAGAAGGAGAATGCGTGCAAACAAAGCACGGTTGGGACGAAGTCTGGGGCTCTGAGGCAACTCCTGAAACTTTTGCAGCAGAAGGAGTGGTGATGGCTTTGAAAGAGATGAAATCTGATAAGGCTATGCCTCAGGCCTTCGAAGGAATCTCCGGCGTTAGTAATGAAAAATGCATTCTATTTTTGGAATGTAACTTGTTTTTTCTTTTAAAGATTCCTTTCTCAAATGTTTTGAGAAAATTTAAACTTGTGTATTTCTGTTTTTATTTCAGTTTATTTTGTTTATCAAAAAGTGTTTCATTCATTAACAGTTGGTATTTATTTAAAGTGTATTTCAATTTCTCTTATTTCATTTATTAACAGTTGGTATTTATTCTTTAATCTTTGGTATCTGAATAATAATAATAACAATTTGAGTAATAACATCCCTGCAAAATTAGAACAACTGATTCAGACAATGTCTAAAAACTTTAATGTAAGATAAAAATGGGGAGAAATATAATCAGTAAAGAAATAAGACTAATAATTATTGATAAAAGTAAGTGAACTTAAAATAGGGAGAAATATTGATAAAAGACAATGTCTATGAACCTTTTTAATTAATGACAAAAGGGGGAGAAATATAAAACTCACAAAATGATGTTAATATTGTATGTACTGAAAGAATATAAAAGGGGAGAAATATAAAAATAAAGGGAAAAATATACAAATAATAAAATGATGTATGTAACAGGTAACTAGAAAGTCAGAAAATAACAACTGTCATAACAGTGAGAATAACTTATAATAGTGTAAATATATAACAATCGGTATCTGTGATAAGTCATAATATGTGATAAGTCATATTAGTTTTCAATGAATAACAAACAATAATAATTGGTATCTAAAAAGATTAACATCTGATTAATAATTGGTATCTAAACGATTAACATCTAGTTTCTAAGAAGTACTAACAATTGGAATCTAAAGATTAACATCTAGTTTCTAAAGGATAAGATAACAAAATGTATCTAATCTTGTTAGTATAATAACAATTGGCAACATTTAACAAACTAAAGAATAAATGTTCTTCTCAGGGGGAGTATTATAGATAGGGGGAGCCTTCTATATGCTTAACCATCTTTCCTTAAAACATTTTGTAAGTTATACATATCTTATTTGTTATCATTAAAAAAGGGGAGATTGTGAAGTCTAGTAATCAGTTTGAGCATTCAAACTTGACTCAAAGACTTAATATCCTTTAGTTTTAATGATTAACAAATAAGAGTATATAAAGAACATATAAGAACATAATAAGAACAAATAAGATTATATAAACAGATTCTACTGAGAAAGGTATTGGTTTGTTGATTGTGTTTCAGATTGAAATATTCATTAGAAGAAGAAGAAGATTTGATGAACAGAATCAGAATCAGAAGATCAGGATCAGAAGAACGCAACTCGTCTGAAGCGTAGAAGGTGTCTGAAGTAAAGCAACTCATCTGAAGTGCAGAAGCTGTCTAAAGTAAGCAACTCGTCTGAAGACGTGAAGACCGTCTGAAGACATGAAGACTGTCTGAAGACGTGAAGATCATTTGAAGACGTGAAGACCATCTGAAGACCGTATGAAGACGTGAATACTATCTGAAGAAGCCAACAAACAGAATCAAGAATTTATCTCTTGAAGACGTTGCTAAAGTGTAAAGCACACTCTACCAAAATGGAGTACACTTATTTTAGTATAAAAGCTAAACATGCTTTTATGCCTCGATCAAAGTCTTGCACAAATAAGGAAACTCTGCAAAGACTTTCTGCAACGCCTGGTGCACCTGCAACAAAAGGCATTTTTGTGTGCGCAAACCTACTGCACCTGCACCTGCTGGCTGCCCGGAACTGATCAGAAGACTGAGAAAAAAAAAGCAACCAGAAAGATGTTTGAATAAAATACAATTGATTCAACATCTTTATTCATCTACATCTTAGAAGAAGAAGAAGTTGCAAAGAAGAACATAATAGCAATCAGCTGAAGTAGAAGAAAAGCTGGAATTAATATGATATAATATTCAAGTTGAAGAATTGAGAAAAGCCTGAATTAATATGATGAGCACAAGTTGAAGTACATCACGATGAGATAAAAGCAAGCATTTGAGTATATTGTCTGAACATATAAACTCTCTAAGTGCATGAAACAGATTTCAACATTGAAGAAATCAATACAGAAGCTAAGACTATATGATACAACGACTATAATATCATATGTCAAGATTCAAAGAAGAAAGAAGAAATGGTGTCAGGAAGCAAACAGAAAAGGAGCATATACAAAATAAGCAAAAGGACAAATCCAACGGATACCTCCTCATATACACTCTTAAGAAAAGCAGAGGAAATCAGAAGTCAGCTGAGGAACGCAGAAGAAATCACAAGACAGCTGAAGAAAAGCAAAAGGATATCAAGAGAGAGAACATGCAAAATAATATCAAGAAAATCTCTCTAAAGAGCTCATCTACAGAAGTGTCAGAACAGGACTGTCTGAACACTTATTTGCTTAAGAAGAAGCAACCATTTGAGACACTATTATATAACGGCTATATGAGCCACATCATCAACATCTTAACGGTATTATGAATCATCTTCAAACGGCTATATTCCAACAAAACATATAAATAGCCTCAAGGAAGAATTTGAAGATATTGAACTCATTCACTTGGTTCAATCAGTTGATCAAGATGTATCAGAAAAACCTTATTGGTTGTTGACCATGCTTACTTGAATCAACCAAGTTGAGAAAGTTGAAAAAGAATCAACCATGCTGTTGATCTATTGATCAGTTAGTCAAAGTTGTAGTTGTTCAGTTGAACAACCAACCAGGCTGTGCTTAATCTCAAATGAATCAAGAATTGTTTGAAGTCGCAAGTATGCCTTGGTTTTTCCAATGATACGGGTGAGAATGTAGCCCATGGAAACCAAAGGTTGGAGAACAAGGCTGGAGCTTAAAGTCAGTATCTACCTAGCCAATTCTCAGAGGATGGTATTCCTCACATCAGAGACAGGGATTGTACTTAAACTTATATACTTGTATCACTGTCTTAACCTTGTACTTAGAATTCATTCATTGTATCCTGAGTAGTACTCAGTTAACCTCTAGTACAAGAAAAGATTAAGTTTATGTTTCGTGGAAACTTAAACTTAGTTTAATTTGTAAACACTTTATGTGTCTGAGAGCCTAGAGAGGCTTGGTGGAAGAAAGAATACTCTACACTTGGATAAGTGTCTGAGAGTCTGGAGAGGCTTGGTGGAAGAAAGAATACTCTACACTTGGATAAGTGTCTGAGAGCCTGGAGAGGCTTGGTGGAAGAAAGAATACTCGTTGTAGAGCCTGAAGAGGCTTGATAGAAAAGAATACTTGTTGAGCCTGGAGAGGCTTGTCTGTAAAAGAATACTTGTTGAGCCTGGAGAGGCTTGTCTGTAAAAGAATACTTGTTGAGCCTGGAGAGGCTTGTCTGTAAAAGAATACTGCAATGAGTTGCCTGGAGAGGCAGTTGAAAACAAAGAATACTTGTTGCGCCTGGAGAGGCTGCCTACAAAAGAATACTCATTGAGTTGCCTGGAGAGGCAGTTGAAAACAAAGAATACTTGTTGAGCCTGGAGAGGCTTGTCTGTAAAAGAATACTGCAATGAGTTGCCTGGAGAGGCAGTTGAAAACAAAGTAATACTTGTGTTGGTCTGAAGAGGCTGTGAATAATACTTGTATCTGTGGATTCAGATAATGAAAAATCCAATGGTGGTTTGCCTCTGGGACTGGACGTAGCTCACGGGTTTGTGGGTGAACCAGGATAAATTCTGTGCCTAAGTTCTCTTTCCCTTAATCTCTTTATTTACAGTTTTCATATTTATGTTGGGGATTGAAAAGTATTTTTCATAATAAACTTAACACAACTATTTCAATAAAATGATCTTTCATATGAACAAAACATGAAATGTATCTCATATCATTTGAAGCTTTATAAAGAATGTACCTTGAAGAACTTCTGAAATAATTATCTGAAGTGAGTCTGGAAAGAACTCAGTTCAGAAATCAGAAACAGACTTCAGACAACATCTAGTCATCTGAAGTATTTCAGAAACCGTTCTGAAAATACTCTTTGTAATAATCTTCAGAAGATACTTTGAGAAGCCTCTGTTTAAAACAATCTTAAACTTTAGAAGAAACTCTATTTTTCTTATCTTCCGCACGTTTTAATTATCTCTAATCTTAAGACTTGTTTTGAACATTGTTCATCTTCATGAATTAAATTAAAGATTTCCAAAATCAATCAAAAAGCTTAAAACACTATTCAACCCTCCTTCTAGTGTTTCCTGTGGTTCTAACATAGATCTGGGTATATTACTGTGCGAGATTTAATGAAGGGAAAGTATTGAAAACACGAGAAGTCCCCTGTTCGTTGTATTTGTTTACTTAGGCAGCTCTATTTTATTTTTTTGGTAATTGGAAACAATATTAGAACAAAACAACGAGAAAAGAAGCTAATCAAGCCTATTTGAGATTATCCAGTGCAAAGGTTGAGGAGGAGTCCACCAAGTGTGCAAAACTGAGTCAGAAAGAGCACCCAATTTAGCCAACGAATTTGCAACATGATTAGAGGATCTATGGACCCAATTAACAGACACGTCCCAAGCAAGGGTAATACCCTGTGCAATTGCCAAAGGCTCAGCCATGCAATGCAAGCAATAGTTGCAATCAATGCCCAGAAAATCCAATAACATTGTATTCCATTTTGTGTTGCTATTTTTCCCCGTTGCTAATCATGTGTGCACATTGCACCTCCTCTCGTATCGGGCCAAATCCAAAACTTCAAAACCAAGCTCTGCAACACTTGAGGAACAAAATAATTAAGGGCCGCAAAACAATTTCATATCATTAACGAGTGCTAACTTAAAAAAAACGGAGGGACCAACTTGTTATTTTTAATAAATGCAGCTAACAGGTATCCTGTATATATCTCTCCACCGTTGATTAATAATTTACAATATCTAACGGTTTTAGGAAGATGAAACACCCCCTAGACAAAGCCCAAAACACATTCTTAGAGTAATACTAACATACACATAAGTCGGTCCAACTACTACATTGTGCCTTACGCATTGCCTTCCATTTAGGATAATTTTCGTTAATAACAATCATTAAAAATTATTTTCAAATTACAAGGTAATATTAAAAAATGGAATTTTGTAACCTCAGTACAAAAATTACAAAGTAATATTCTTAATAATTATTTTGAACATAAAAATTGCAATTATAATACGTGCAAGTAATTATATTGTTCATAATTATTTTCAACATAATACGTGCAATTATTAAAATTTATTTTTTTACAAAGTAAAAAGATATATGAGGTAACCTTTAATTACATATTTTGAACATAATACAATTTTAACAAGATTTTACACACTTTTTTTTTTGCAAAGGCGATTTTTAATTGATTTAAGTTTTTTTTTTCACTAAGTAAATCATTAAAATTACATTTTTCATCAAAAAAATCTCCAAGGCCATCCAGCACACTCAAACACACACACCCTTTGTCCTAAAATGAAAATATCAAAACTTGCAACTTGGGTGTTCACATGTGTCCTCATACGTACCCAAGGGTGGTCCTTCTTCATGACAGGGGGAGCCATCAGCCATGGCTTCCCCAAACTGTTTCAAAATAAAAAAAAAATATATATGTATATATATAATTATTTAAGAGTGTATATAATTTTCTTATTACTAATTAAATTTTTCATAATATTTAAAAAA
The DNA here is from genome assembly GCA_026901365.1 of Sesbania bispinosa. Classification (NCBI taxonomy): domain Eukaryota; kingdom Viridiplantae; phylum Streptophyta; class Magnoliopsida; order Fabales; family Fabaceae; genus Sesbania; species Sesbania bispinosa. Next base: position 120,837 of record QLOH01000173.1, read on the forward strand.
TTTACAATATCATCTAATGCTATGTTATCATATTATTAAATGAGTATAACACCCCACTTGTTATTAAATTTAATAATAACACTCCTTCGTCCGTTCCAAAACTCTTGTTAGTAAATTTTACTTATGTTTCAAAACTTTCGTTGTTTTATAAATCTAGAATTAATTAATTAATTTTTTCAACTATACTCTAATTTAATATTACTCCAATTAACAACTATAATTATATTTCTCATTTACTTTCCTTAAATAGTATACTACCTTTGTTTCCAATTAGCTGTCAATTTAGATAAAAAAAAATTCACAGTCACCAAATGTTAGGGTTAGGGTTTCTAACCCTTACTTTTGCTCAAGTAACCTATCCCCAAACATATCCATCTTCCAATATCCACAAATTCGACCATGCTTCATACCGCATCACAGTCACCGAATGGACATACAAATAATTTCAAATGCTTCACATATTGATTTGCATTGCATTCTCATACAAATTAAGACACTCCCTTACACAACTGGAAAAAAATCCTTAATGATTAAATCAAATATTTAAATTCAAAAAATAATTGTTTGCGGAATTAATAACCTACATGAGAAAGCTTGCTTAAACATTTCATCTATTCAAAGAGTCAAAATATAGCACATAAATGATCTTGTAAATTCACTTAAAAGAAATGTCTAAATAGCAATAAGATGTAATTGTTTAAAAAAAATGAAAGGACTAATTGGCAAATTACACCTTCACCGGTTTAGCAGGTTGTAAGTACTCAATCGAACATTAAATATAATAATAATAATAAATCTAGTGGCTAAAAAGTTGTGTCATACCTATATGACACCAACATAATGCTATACCTTAGACAGATCCTAAATTATTTGACCAGCTTATGAGTTTTTTTATTAGCTTATAGGTGTTTGATAAATAATAAGTTTTCTTCATTAGCTTATAACATGTAAGCTACGCACATATAGCTTATTTTTATTTTTCTTCTTTTACATTTAGTAAATAAGATCTTTTCATTACCCTCTTTTTTTTCGATGATTTTATGGCGAGGAAATTTTGTTTCCCCATCAATGGACCAATATACTTAGAACTCATTAGTTTCCCATTTAGGCACAATGCAGAATCAATTCCACATAATTGATTTTAAATTACTTATGTCCAACATGTTTCGTAAAGTGTGTATCACTTATTTACAACCATTGATTCTAGTTAAAACCAGTTCTACTCAACTATAAACCAAACATACACTTCTTATCGTAACAGGTTGTCCCTTGTGTAGACTAATTGTTAGATAGTCCCTATTATGGGTTTAGGAGCAAAATAAGTTTAATTGACATTTGTTGGTGAAAATAAAATCATTCATCCTAAATCTTTATGAAGAACTAAAGGGGATGCATCTCATGGTAGTTGTGCTTGAATATCTAGGACATTACTTATTATGTCATAATCTTGTTGTTGGATGGATTGATTATTTTGAATCTCAAAAATATCATAAGGAAAATTATGATGTTTTAGATAGCTCACTTCTCAAGTTTTAATGCTTAACAAATTTGGGTTAAAATACTTATCATAGATATATAAATGCTTAATGACTTATCTATAATTTCAGCAAGCCATTCTGAACTTATAAAGACTATCTAAAGTGCTTTCAACCTGTCTAAAGTGGAAAAGCCTTCTGAAAGTTCAACCTGTCTGAAGTGTTGAAGCCGTCCAAAGTGCACAACCCGTCTGAAGTGTTGAAGCCTTCTGAAGTGCGCAACCCGTCTGAAGTGTTGAAGCCGTCTGAAGTCTCATTAGTGACGTGGCACTCTTTGTTGAAGTATGTGAAGACATCTCTGAAGTTCTGCTGAGTCAAGCGTTCTCTGCTGCACGTACCTTTTCAAACATATTTATGGCAAGGAACACAGAGACCTTTCTCGGTATATTTGAATTTCATACACCACTGAGGAAATCCCAGCAATGCAACCTTTGCAGCAACAACAGTGGCAGCTTTATGGCAGCAGCAACCTGGTACTGTGTGTCAGAAAAAAATCAGAACTCTCAGAAGCATGTCTCACAATGGATTAAATAGAATTTAATGCTATCTCTAAACGGTGGTATTTCAACGGATTGAAGATTGGTTATAAATAGCCCTTCATGAAGACCATCAATAGAGCGAACTGCATATACAAGAAAGTCTAAGAGATATCACGCTGCAAGTTTTTCTGTAAAAACACTCTGATTTCATATTCATTGTACATCATTTGTATATCCTGAGTATACCTCAGTTTTTATTGTACATCGTCTCTGTTTAAGCTTCAAACTTGTGTAGTTTAAAAGCTTAGACATATCTCTTTGTAAAAATTGTCTTTGAGCCTGGAGAGGCTTGTCTGTAAAAGAATACTTGGTTGTAGAGCCTGAAGAGGCTTGACTGTAAAAGAATACTTGTAATCTTGGTGAAGATTAAGAGAAAATCCAAGTGCTAGTTGGCATTGGGACTGGACGTAGCTCACAGTGGTAGTGAGTGAACCAGGATAAGTTCCTTGGCTAAGTTTTCTATCCCTTATCTCTTGTCAATTTATTTATACTAACCAAAGGGTGTTGAAAACTGTTCTGATAATTTTAAAAAGCAAGAAACCTTTTTAAAAGATCTTTTCAGAAGCCTTCTTAAGAAACTTCAGACAACCTCTTAAACCTGTCTGAAACTGTTGTAAACTTAATCGTTTGCGAAAAGCTTCCATAAATTATTAAGAAACACTATTCAACACCCCTTCTAGTGTTTCCCTGTGTTTCTACAGTTGGTATCAGAGCTCAACTCAGGGTTGAGCACCTTACAAGTGTTTGAGGATTAAAGATCCAGATGGAAACTGCTAACAACAGACAGTACATCACTGGAGGAGCCTCTATCACAAGACCCACAACATTCAATGGAGTGGACTACCACTATTGGAGGGATCGTATGAAGTTGTTCATTGAGAGCAACAACATTGATGTTTGGGATGTGGTCACTGATGGAGACTATGTGCCTATACATAACGGAGTGCCAATACCTAAGGCTGAATGGACCTTAGAGCAGAAGGCTAGAGCTCAGTTAAATGCTAAAGCCAAACTCTATTTGATATGTTCTCTGAACAAATCAGAGTATGAGAAGGTTCATGGATGTTCATCTGCCAAGGAGATTTGGGATACACTTGCAGCCGCCCATGAAGGGACTGAGACTGTCAAACAATCCAAAATCAGCATGCATATACATCGATATGAGATGTTCAAGATGGAAGAATCTGAAACCATAGATCAAATGTTTGGGAGGTTTCAGACTATAACTAATAGACTCAGGTCTTTAGGTAGAACTTTTGAATCTGGAGACAATAATAGAAAGATTCTGAGAAGTTTGCCAAAGTCCTGGAGACCCAAAGTTACAACCATTCAAGAGGCCAGAGACTTAAACTCTCTTAGAATGGAAGAACTGTTGGGATCTCTCAAAGTTCATGAGCTTGAACTTGGGGAAGATGACATCAAGAAGAAATCTCTGGCATTAAACTCCAAAGCCAAACACCCTAGGCATGGCAACATTAAAGCTGTGCAAGCTGAGGAAACTTCAGAAGCAAATGAAGATTCTGGAGATAGCTCAGAAGATGATGATCTTGCTCTTCTCAGCAGGAAAATTAAGAGGATGCTGCAAAACAGAGGAAAGTTTAAAAGAACCAACCCTCAACCTCTAAATCAGGTAAGTCAGGTAAGGATTCTCAAAATGACAAAATTATATGCTATGAGTGTAAACAGCCAGGTCATATGAAGGCTGAATGTTCAAGACAAAAGAAGAACAACTTCAAAAAGAAGAAATTCTTCAAGAAGAAGAAGGGTCTGATGGCAACATGGGAGGATCTTGATGAGTCTACCTCAGAAGAAGAGGAAGACACTTCAGAAGAGGCCAACCTGTGTCTCATGGCCAGCCTGCCCTCATCAGATAGCTCAGAATCTGAGGTATTTCCCTTAACTCTTCAAGAGATGTATGATGACCTGATGGAAAGTTCCAAGGAACTCTTCCAAGAGTATAAGAATCTATCCAAGGCCCACACAGAAATGTGCAGTAAATATGAGGCTCTTGAGATAGAAAATATTATGATCAAGGAGAGAATTCTTGTGACTGAAAGCAGCAGTTCACAAACTGTCTCTGAAGAAAACAAAAAACTTCAGAAACAAGTTGAGGAACTGACAAAAGACTTAGCTAAATTTGTCAAAGGAACAGAAAACCTTAACAGATTGCTTGACAATCAAAGGGATCCCCTTGACAAAAGTGGATTAGGCTTTTGTGATCATGATACCTCTGAACATCATATTTTCAAAAATTTTACTAAAGGCAAAGAGAAAGCTACTGGGTGTTCTCACTGTGGCAAGCCTGGACACAATGTGGCTCAGTGTAAACACAAGGGAAAAGCAAAACCCAAATCTAACAAGAAAGGACCCAAAAGAATATGGGTACCTAAGAACTTGATCATTCCTGTTGCAGATGTGTTTAACAGGACAAAGGAGACCCCACAAATGGTACCTGGACAGTGGGTGCTCGCGACACATGACAGGAGAAAGGTCTTTGTTCCAAAACCTTAGGCCCAGAGCAGGAGGTGTGGTCACCTTTGGTGGAAATCAGCAAGGGAAAATCACAGAAATAGGGACTGTAGGTATCTCTCCTCTATCCCTTATTAAGAATGTTCTTCTAGTAAAGGGACTTCAGCACAATTTACTGAGCATAAGTCAATTGTGTGACAGTGGATATGTGGTTTCCTTTACTAAAGAAGGATGTATAGTCAAAGACTCTCGTGATCAAATTCTTTTTACTGCTAAGAGACATAGCAATGTGTACAAAATTGATCTAGAGGATTTGGCAAGTCAAAATGTAAAATGTTTTCTCTCTGTTGAAGATGAAAAACATATTTGGCACCAAAGACTTGGGCATGCCAGCTTGAGATTGATCTCAAAGTTAGCAAAACACAACCTTGTTAAAGGACTGCCCAAGCTTTCTTACAAATCTGACATTTTATGTGAAAGCTGTCTGAAAGGAAAACAAACAAGACACACTTTTCAGAGTAAGGATGTTGTTTCCACTAGCAGACCTTTAGAATTGTTACATATTGACTTGTTTGGTCCTATTAGAACAGAAAGCATTAGTGGTAAGAAATATGGTTTGGTCATTGTTGATGACTATTCTAGATTCACATGGGTGTTATTCCTAAGAAGCAAGGATGAGACTTTCAGGAATTTCACAATATTCTGCAAGAAGGTACAGAATGAAAAAGGATTCTGTATATCTGCTATCAGAAGTGATCATGGTGGAGAGTTTGAGAATGTAAACTTTCAACTGTTCTGTGATGAGAATGAGATCTCACACAATTTCTCTGTGGCAAGAACACCTCAGCAAAATGGGGTTGTTGAGAGAAAGAACAGAAGCTTGCAAGAAATGGGAAGAACCATGCTCAACTCATGCAATCTACCAAGATCTTTCTGGGCAGAAGCTATTAACACAGCTTGCTACCTTCAAAACAGAATATTGGTAAGACCAATTCTGAAAAAGACTCCTTATGAATTGTGGAAGGGAAGAAAACCCAACATATCATATTTCCACACCTTTGGTTGTGAGTGTTTTATACTCAACACCAAGGATGATCTTGGAAAATTTGATGCAAAATCTGACAATGGAATTTTCATAGGATATTCTGAAACATCTAAAGCCTATAGAGTATATAACTCTAGAACTTTAACTGTAGAGGAATCAATCCATGTTAAATTTAATGACAAGAAAGAGACTCATAGGGAATTATCAGATCTAGAAGATGACTTTGCAGGAATAGAGCTGAATAATCATGATAGCATCAAGGATGAACAGGTGTCTGAAGCACCATCTGTCACTGAACCTCTTCAGACCAATGTTGAGTCTCAGACTGATTTGATATCACCTCAGAAACCTGATTGGAGATACAAATCACATCATCCAAAAGAGCAAATCATTGGCAGCACTTCGGAAGGAGTTAAGACAAGATCAAAATTCAAGAATCTGAATTCTCTTGCTCTCCTGTCTGAAATTGAGCCAAAGAACATTGATAAAGCTCTACATGATGAAGGGTGGATTCTAGCCATGCAAGAGGAGCTAAACCAATTTGCTAGGAGTGATGTCTGGACACTTGTTGCTAAACCCCATGGGAAAACAATTATTGGAACCAAATGGGTGTTCAGAAACAAGTTGTCTAAAGAAGGAAAAATGGTCAGAAACAAAGCAAGATTGGTGGCTCAAGGATACAATCAACAAGAAGGTATTGACTTCACCGAAACCTTTTCCCCTGTTGCTAGATTAGAAGCAATTAGGATTCTTCTCTCTTATGCTGTAAATAATGGCATCAAACTATATCAAATGGATGTCAAAAGTGCCTTCCTCAATGGTTTCATTGAAGAAGAAGTTTTTGTTAGACAACCCCCTGGTTTTGAAGACACTGCTTTTCCTGATCATGTTTTCAAATTGAAAAAGGCTCTGTATGGTCTGAAACAAGCTCCAAGAGCATGGTATGACAGACTGAGCAGTTTTCTTATCAAAAATGGTTTTGAAAGAGGAAAAGTAGATACCACCCTTTTCAGAAAAACAGTCTAACAAAGATTTTATACTTGTTCAGATATATGTTGATGACATTATATTTGGTTCAACTGATTCTTCTCTGTGCAAGGAGTTTTCTGAGTTGATGCTATCAGAATTTGAAATGAGTTTAATAGGAGAACTAAAATTTTTCTTGGGACTTCAAATTAAGCAAGATTCTGATTGTATATGGATCCATCAAGAAAAATATACAAAAGAAATGCTTAAGAAGTTCAACATGAGTGATTGCAAACCTATGTCAACTCTTATGCATCCCTCTGCATCTTTGAGCAAAGATGACAAAGAAGAACCAGTGAATCAAACTTTGTACAGAGGAATGATTGGCTCTTTGTTGTATCTAACAGCAAGCAGACCTGACATAATGTTCAGTGTTTGTCTCTGTGCTAGATTTCAATCAGATCCAAGAATTACTCATTACAAAGCTGTTAAAAGAATTTTTAGATATCTGAAAGATACTACTAATCTTGGTCTATGCTATAAGAGGAGCAAAGATTGCAGGTTAATAGGATACTGTGATGCTTACTTTGCTGGAGATAGAATGGAAAGAAGAGAACCAGTGGAGGATGTCATTTCTTTGGAAATAACATGATCAGCTGGTCAAGCAAAAGGCAAAGCACCATTGCTTTATCAACAACAGAAGCAGAGTATATATCAGCAGGCAGTTGTTGTTCACAACTGCTATGGGTTAAGTATCAGCTTGAGGATTTTAATATTCCTATCTCTGCTATACCTGTTCTTTGTGATAATACCAGTGCAATTAATTTATCCAAAAATCCCATTCAACATTCTAGGGCAAAGCATATAGAAACCAAACATCATTTCATTAGAGACTATATTCAGAAAGGTGTTTTTGATATTCAGTTCATTGACACAGAGCATCAATGGGCAGATATATTCACAAAACCCCTGGCTGAAGATAGATTTAAGTTCATACGCAACAATTTAAATATACATGCATTCTCTAAAAATTATTTGTGTCTGATATTATTATGTTATCTGAAATTTTTAGTGCGTCTGAAATTTCAGTGTGTCTGAAACAGTGACATGTCTGAAATTTTAGGTTATCTGAAATTTATTTGTGTGTCTGAAATTTTCACCTATCTGAAGTAACTGGCTGACGTGGGTATCTGAGACAGTTGAATTCCTTCTTTTAAAGTTTTTGTCTCTTCCACTTCGCACGTTACCCGAAGTCTGCGCAGCCGGTAAAGGGCATCGTTGCATCATGGGTATATAAATGCAGGAGTAAATGTGTCGAGGAAGCCTTACACTCTCTTTCCTCAATACTCAGTTTGATCTTCTTCACTGCTCAAGCAACCTTTTTCTCTCAAAGTTTCCTGCAACTCAACAATGGCACCCAAGAAGACCGCTGGTTCTGGTGGAAATGTGGTTAGATCAAAGGGAGTGAATCTTGACGAGCTTCACAACATTGGCATGGATTTGGCTGAGGAATTTGATGCAGCTAGGTGGACTTCTTTCTTCGACCACATTAATTGTCAATGACATGAACAAAGCGTGGTGGATTTCTGGTCTTCTGCTCGAAGAATACCTAATTCTAAGGGAGTGTATGAAAGCATCAAAGCCTCTGTTCTAGGGGTTTCAGTTTTTGTTGATCAAGGCATTCTCTCCACAATCACTGATGTTAAGGTTGAAGGTGCAACCTTCATTCCTGGGTGGGAGATGAAGAATGGTGGGCACAAGCTGTTTACAAAGATGCTGTATGGAACAGAAGAACCCGAAAGCCTGGATTCCAAGTTCTTGCTAGAGAAGGTCATAGTTCTTCATGCTATCTTAGGGTGTGCAATAATCCCTAAGAGTGGAAGCAGAAACCATGTCTCAGAATTGGAAAGGTTCTGTCTGATTCACCTGCTTCAGAAGAAGAAAGTCAATCTCCCAAGCATTATCATGTTCCATATGCAGAAGAAGATTCGAGACTCTGCTGGAAATCTTCCCCACAACACTCTCATCATGAAGGTACTTATGCATTTTAAGGTACCTGTTGAAAGATTATGTGACCATAAATCACCTGCGTTCTTTGGTGAGTCAAACTTGAAGAGCATGGGAATCAAGCTCACTCCACGACCTCCATCTCCTACTCTGAAGGAGAGTGCTCTTTTGGAGAAGGCCTCAAGAAGAGGAACCACTCTTGAGATTCTTGAAAAAGAGCTTCAGGGGGATATCAGAAAAGATGAGTTCAAGCCTTCCAAGACATCCCTTCATCTGAAAAGGAAGAAGCTCACTGTCAGGAGTTCAGCAAAGGTGTCTCTAGAAGCTATGGACTTGCACACTCAGACATCTGAACCTGTTTAGAAGGCTTTGCAAAAGCCATATGAAATTGTGGGTCAGGGTTCTGAAGATGTAAGAACTCTTACTCCTAAGCCTACTTTTGAAACAGAAGGAAAGGCTCATGAGGAAGAGGTAGCTGAGATTGCTGATCCTGAAGCTTTGAAAGCAGCACCTCTGGCTGCATGTCCTTTTGATCCTGAGCTTATTCAAGTAGCAGCCCTTGCTACAGCTTTGGAGAATGAAGAAATGGAGAAGAAGGCTGAGCAAGAAAAAACTGATTAAGCTTTTGCAGTAGCCTCTCAGCTAGCTCTTGCTGAAGATGAAAGGCTAGCTTCCATTGCTCAAGAGACCAAGAAGAGAAAAAGATCCAGTGCACAGCAAAGAAGGAGAACAAAAACAAAGTTATTTCAGCCAGCTCCTGAACCCTCTGTTAGGATTACACGGAGCACTGCAAGTCAGCTGGAGGAAATGGATGAGGCTGGCAAGTATCAAAACTTTGTCAAAGCAAACCTGTTTTTCAAGAGAAGAAGAGAAGAGAAGCAAGCTGAAAAGGAAAAGGAGAGGGAACCTGAGAAAACTAAACCTCCTCAGAAAAGGCTCAGGGTAAGGTTTGATAATTTGACCCCATCACCACCTTCATCACCTGAGAAGAAAATAGTAGAGGAGAAAGAAGAAGAAGCACCTTCATCACCTCCCTCATCACCACCTTCTTCACCTTCATCATCTTCAGAATCCACTTAGTCTGAAGACCCCACAGTTAAACATCAGCAAGGTGACAGCTCTGAAGTATGGAAAGGAAGCATGCTGTCTGCGCATATAAGGCTAGGACCCAAAAGTAGGGACTTCTTCACAGAGCCTACATTTGATCCTTATGCTTTTCCTCTCACTCAGCACCAATTTGATGCAGCTGCTGAAGTAATCCACAAAAAGTATGAGGAACCTTTCAGTGAGAGGGTCAGAGTCCCCAAGTTCCCCAACTTATTTGAAGAGCTGCAGTTCTTCAGAAATGAACCCTCCATCTCTCTTCACCATGGCCTTATCAAGCTCACTGCTGATGAAGAAAGGGCAAAGTATCAAGGAAGTTCAGATCAGTATTACTCAGGCCAGATTGAAAAGATCAGAAAGGGTGCAGTTCCACCTGCTCATAAGTGGGCTCCACTTAACCCCTTCTCTGGTGACTCCCTCAGGTTGTCTAATGATGAATGGTGTTTTGTCAGGAAACTGTCTACTGAAGCTGAACTTTTGAGAGGGAGTACTTGAAGTCAATGGGCATGAGAGGCTATAGGCCACCTAGAACAATCTCCATCAGGCCAACCACAGAGATTCTGGTGCAACCTGACAGGATTGTTCCTAGGTACCCCCTGGAAGAAGGCCCTGCTGACAAGTTCAAGGAACCTAAAACTTATCCAGTTCCCCAGAAACCTTTAACTCCAACAGAATGGAAGGAGCTACCTGCTCGGATCAAAAGTCAAGGTGGAGGTTTAGATCACAGCTACAGGGATAGGGTATGGTTATCCCACCGGAAGATCAGAGAGGATGTTGGATCCTCTTCTGGATCTGCAGGACCAGATGATGACTCCATCATAGGCTATGGTGTCTCCACCAATGTGCAGTATCAGTATATCAGAGGCAGATTCCCCATGTCTGAACCCTTTAATGAAGACTGGAAGCTAATCTGCCCTATCAGAACTTTCTTCTTTCCTGTGAGCCATCCCGAAGATTATGGGTTGCATCCAGGATTCAATCAGCTCAGATTCGTTTGCAGGAACATTCAGATAATTCTATATGAAGTAGAACTGAATCTTGAGGAAGAGAACAGGAAGCTGAGGCATCAAGTGAAGAGCTTGGAGAAAAGAAATGCTACTCTTGTTGCTAAGAAAGATCAAATCCTTCAAGAGCAACAGCACATCAGAACTAGGCAAGAAGAATTGAAGACTGCTGTCATTTCTCAGATTGACAAGGCAAAGGAAGATTTGCTCTCCTTTATGAAAGAGACCTTGCTGAAGAAAGATGGATAGTCTATGATGTTTAGCCATGTTTAGTGTTAACTTCATTTTGAGTGCTTAATTTCTGATATGTGAACTCTTTTGTTTGATAATATATTCTGTTTGTTCTCATGAATGCTGGTATCTCAATGTTGTGATTATTTTACTGTGATTATTGTGACTATATTACTGTGATTATTTTGCAGTTATACTCTGAAATTCCCTTTTGATTGATGACAAAAGGGGGAGTATTAAAACTAACAAAATCTGAAGTAATTACAGGTCTCAGGAGGAGTATTTGATAAGAGTAATTGATCAGAATTTGTTTGACCTGAGAGATCTTTATCCGAGGGGGAGTTATTTTTTTTAAGTTTATTTTATTTTAAAACTCCTTTCAGATTTCTTTATTTTAAACAAATTTGTCATCATTAAAAAGGGGGAGAATGTTGAGTCTCAAAAATATCATAAGGAAAATTATGATGTTTTAGATAGCTCACTTCTCAAGTTTTAATGCTTAACAAATTTGGGTTAAAATACTTATCATAGATACATAAATGCTTAATGACTTATCTATGATTTCAGCAAGCCATTCTGAACTTATAAAGACTGTCTAAAGTGCTTTCAACCTGTCTAAAGTGGAAAAGCCTTCTGAAGGTTCAACTTGTTTGAAGTGTTGAAGCCGTCTGAAGTGCGCAACCCGTCTGAAGTGTTGAAGCCGTCTGAAGTCTCATTAATGACGTGGCACTCTTTGCTGAAGTATGTGAAGACATCTCTGAAGTTCTGCTGAGTCAAGCGTTCTCTGCTGCACGTACATTTTCAAACATATTTATGGCAAGGAACACAGAGACCTTTCCTGGTATATTTGAATTTCATACACCACTAAGGAAATCCCTGCAACGCAACCTTTGCAGCAACAACAGTGGCAGCTTTATGGCAGCAGCAACCTGGTACTGTGTGTGTCAGAAAAAAATCAGAACTCTTAGAAGCATGTCTCACAATGGATTAAATAGCATTTAATTCTATCTCTAAATGGTGGTATTTCAACGGATTGAAGATTGGTTATAAATAGCCCTTCATGAAGACCATCAATAGAGCGAACTGAATATACAAGAAAGTCTAAGAGATATCACGGTGCAAGTTTTTCTGTAAAAATACTCTGATTTCATATTCATTGTACATCATTTGTATATCCTGAGTATACCTCAGTTTTTATTGTACATAATCTCTGTTTAAGCTTCAAACTTGTGTAGTTTAAAAGCTTAGACATATCTCTTTGTAAAAATTGTCTTTGAGCCTGGAGAGGCTTGTCTGTAAAAGAATACTTGGTTGTAGAGCCTGAAGAGGCTTGACTGTAAAAGAATACTTGTAATCTTGGTGAAGATTAAGAGAAAATCCAAGTGCTAGTTGGCATTGGGACTGGACGTAGCTCACAGTGGTAGTGAGTGAACCAGGATAAGTTCCTTGGCTAAGTTTTATATCCCTTATCTCTTGTCAATTTATTTATACTAACCAAAGGGTGTTGAAAACTGTTCTGATAATTTTAAAAAGCAAGAAACCTTTTTAAAAGATCTTTTCATAAGCCTTCTAAAGAAACTTCAGACAACCTCTTAAACCCGTCTGAAACTGTTGTAAACTTAACCATTTGCGAAAAGCTTCCATAAATTATTAAGAAACACTATTCAACCCCCCTTCTAGTGTTTCCCTGTGTTTCTACAGATTATTGTTGTGAGGTCGGGGCAGTGTAAAGGAAGGAACATGCCATGCATAACATGACATTTGTATTGCCTTCCCAATCTTGACCAAACAACTTAGTAATTAAGTCCTCGTAATGGAAACACAATTTCCAGTACTTGATTACCTCTATGTTTCACCTCCATCTCTGCTACATGAGTAATCCATATAATCAAATACTACATTCGATTGCAATCACATATATATTAAGAAGAATATGGCAATATCATACTACAGATCCAATGATTAATTATATGTATGAAACTATGGTATATGCCTTATTGTAATAAGTGTTGGAAGATACTAGATAGAGGATAAATAAAAGTAACAAGACTTGAATTTAAGAGTCACTCATATGCTGTTAATATCTACATCCTCTGTTACATTTCAGAAATAAATGACAACATATTCGTTGGAAAAATTACCATGACCTAAACACATAGCTTTCGCTGAAGGGTCTACTTGTTACTCCATTCTCTAATACAAATCACTACAATGGCACCAAGCTAAGTCACTAATGAACCACTCACTTATTGGATTAAATCCAAACAATATATGTTTATGTTTTATGTTAGAGTAAGTCATGGATGACAACGACAACAATATGGTTTAGTCATCCAAATTTTGCTAACTTGATACACATGCTACTAGTTCATTGATAAGTGTTAGAATTACGTAAATTTCCGGATAAGTTACAACACTTATTGATAATGGATTATTGAATTTACAACCCAATTCCACCCTTTTTAGCTTAATTTATGGCTTTTGTAATTATTGGAAATAAATCTGAATTTGATGCTATTTTAATGAAGAATATGTTGATTTTTACAAATAAAAATCTAAGGTACAAGTGAAGCATCAAAAGGACAGTGAGCAAGGATAGGAACAACGTAGAACAAGCTCCAAAGGATGAAATTTAAAGGAGTCAGTTGCTGTTTCCTGCGCTCCACCTGCGCTAAGCGCAGGAAGAGCGCAGGAATGACTGTTCAGTTACTGTTTCCTGCACTTCACCTACGCTGAGCACAGGAAACGTAACCTAATTTGTAATGGGCCACAAACAGGGTTCCAACTGGCCTTTAGACAGTATTTATAGGTCTTTTAACAGTCAGTTTTAGGCATTCAGAGAGTACGAAGTCGATGAGCAGCTACGGAGTTAGGAGAAAAGTGTGACAGTCTCTGGAGTGTAATGGCTACCATGTATAGCTAAATCTCTCTTTAGGATTGAATGTAGTCGATTCAATCCCCAATTGTATTTTGGATTTTTCTTTGTTATTTAGGAATCTCTGTTTTTATAATATTGGTGTCTTTATTCTGTTCTTAATGCTTAGCTTCCGTCTTTGTACCGGAGTTATGATACGATTTCTTAAATACGCTGGGAAGCGGTTTTCTAAATCTGATTTGGTAAAAACATTCAATAGGTTGAATACCTAGGAATTGGGTTCAATTTATTGATAGCTTTAACAACTGATCTTAAAGCTGGGGCAATTTGTAATTGTGGGAACCAATATGAATTGTTCTAAGTATTTTATAGTTGTGGGAACCTTTATGAAATAAAATTATTTGTGCTTCAATATTTATAATTATAAATTCCTAGATATCATTTATTTCCAAAATACAAGAGGGGTGCGATAGACGAAGTTCAATCCTAGTTTCTCTTTATTTTCTCAATCTCATCCTTGTTTCTCCTTGTCTCATCTTTTATTTTAATTTACTATTATAATCTTCACAAACGAATCATTCTTCATAATCTTTCTTACTTAATAAGTGTGAGCACTAAGAATTTGAGTTGTACCGTTCCTCGTGGGTACGACAACCCTTACTTTTAACTATTATACTGCTGCGATATTGGTACGCTTGCCAAGATCTCAACATTCATCTACCTAAGTGGATCTCATGTTTTCGAGAAAACCCCTCAAATACAACACAATTGATAGAAGACCAATTTCTCTTATTCTAAATATTAATAATTAGATTAAATACCAACAAATGTTTTATCAAATATTCTTGAACCAATTATTGATATAAAAGTCCTTATTTGGTTTATAAAAGCCCCTAACAATTATCCTTTGTTTTTGTTTACTGTTTTCAATATTTTATGAGAGAAAAACCATATTGTAAAATGGCCTATATTTCCTTTTAGTGCAACTATATGTTGATCACCAAAGGAAAACTAGATATACAACTCTAGAGTGAAATTAAAATATATTACCATAATTTGGATTTGATTATCATCATCCTAAGGATTGAATGCCTTTTGAAAACGCTAGATATCTTTAATATATATTTATATTGAAAGATACAATAAATTGAAATACCACTTTTTTATAAGGATGTGAAATGGTTTGATTTCCATTAAATGTTTTCATCCCAACAGATTTCATGCACCAGTTTATACATATATAAAAAATATTGAATACTCAAAAAGTTATAATAGCAATTTGACTTGAATAAAAAGTAAAATTTCATTTAATGTGCATATAATCCAATATAGGTAATTGCGTTAATAGTATGTATCTAAGTATGCTATTATATATAGAAACCAAATATAAAATGTAAGTCAAATGATAGATAGTCTCATTCAAAATCATATCCTAACAACTCATTTAAGGTTAACCATTTTTAAACTTTAATATAAAATTCCATATTTCACATAATCTCCAATAATATATGGTAATGCATTAAGGGGTGAAAATATATGGCACACACGGTTTTCAGTTATATTTTAGTATAATACATTGAATCAAATATTGTAAAATGTAATAATAATATATACATAGAAGAATTTCTATTAAAAACATATGATAATATCTAGCCCTTAAAAAAATCTCGTTATAATTTCTTGGGGTAGGTGAGATAGCGCTTTATAAAGCCCAAAAGTTACATGGAAAATAATCATAAGAGATTAAAAATTTTTATTATATTCTCTGCAATTGCAGCCATGGCTAGGAGGAGGGTGAAACTTACATATATCTCTAATGACTTGGCAAGAAAAAAACATACAAGAAAAGGAAGAAGGGTATCATAAAGAAGGTGAGTGAACTCACCATTCTTTGTGGGATTCCAGCGTGTGCTATAATTTGCAGTCCTTTTGATTCTCAAATAGAGGTCTAGCCAAACCAAGAAGGAGGCGAGCAAGTGATTGAGAGGTATAAGATTACATCTTTGATAGATAAAAGCAAGAATGTAAACCAAGAGAGCTTCCTCATGCAGAGGATTGCCAAAGCCTGAGACCACTTGAAGAAGCTGCGTCGAGACAACCATGAGAAGGAACTGACCATGGCTATGTTCGAGCATATGCAAGATGAAAACCTGCCAAACATGCCCTTTGAAGATGCAAATGATCTCAATAAGCTGATTGAGAAGAATTTGAATGACATTGAAATGATGATTGCTAAGCTTAATTGATTAGATGTGATCTTGATGTTGTTTACATTCTAATTCTGTTTAGTGTTTAGAGGCATGTCCCATGTCTTTACCTTATAATTCTATTTAGGTTTTAGGGGCATGACCCCTATCTTTGACTGTTGAGTCTCAAAATATTATTAAGAGATTAATAATGTTTAAGTCTCATAACCCTAAGTTTTAATGAGTAACAAATTTGGTTAAAATATTCTGAGAAATAGTACAAGTTCTACTAAGGGTACTTTATATGTTTCAGTAACTCTCTGAAGGAGCAACCCTCTGAAGTGGTGCAACCTTCTGAAGGAAAAGAACCTGTTGAAGTTCATCAACCCTCTGAAGAACTATGCTATCTGAATTAAGAAGACCTGCTAAAGTCTTTCTAAGTGGCAATTGTCTAAAGTCAGAAGGCTTTCTGCTCAAGACTTAAATGCATCCTCAACGTCTTCTGCAAGTTTGTCTCATTTAAGGAAAGATTATAGAGACCCTTTTGAGATTTTTAAATCAACTTACCAGAAAAGGGAAACTGCTGTAACATAGTACCTGCAAATGTGTCGGAACTGAGTCAAGGTCTGCACACCTGCAGTGTTCAAGTTAGAAGCTATCAGAAGATTGTCTCACAATGGTTCTCATAGCATTTATTGCTACCTCTCAACGGTGATTTTAAGCAATCTTCAACGGACTCAATCATGTTCCTATATATAGCTTCATGAAGGACTTCAAAGCAAGAGATAAGATTTTAATATCAAGCCAAAACGCTGTCAAAACATTTATCCTGAGTCTTACTCAGTTACTTTGTACAAGTTTATTTCAGTTTAAGTTAGGAACTTGCTTTATTCTGTAACTTAAACAAATTCATTTGTAAACACTCTTAAGTTTCTGAGAGCCTGGAGAGGCTTGGTGGAAGAAAGAATACAAGTTGTTGAGCCTGGAGAGACTTGTGGATAAAGAATACTTGGTTTAGAGCCTGAAGAGGCTTGACTAAAAAAGAATACGTGTTGTATAGAGCTTGAAGAGGCTTGACTGTAAAAGAATACTTGTAATCTCTGAGATTTGTGAAAATTCATTGCTAGTTGGCTTTGGGACTGGACGTTCACAGTGGAAGTGGGTGAACCAGTATAAATCTGTGGCTAAGTTTTCTCTTACCCTTATCTCTTTACATTTGATTTAAACTAACCTGGAGGGTTCTGAGTAAACTGTTTTATAAGTTGAAACTGAAAACAAATTCAAACGAAATTAAAAACAAGTTTTCAAAACTGTTTTATTGAACCTGCTGAAGTAACTTTAGCAAGTACCTCAACTCCCAGTTTTAGCAAGTTGATCAAATTCTTTGTGAAAAGTTTTGCTTGTTAAAAAGGTTTTCCTAAAATCAGTTTGAAATTATAAAACACTATTCAACCCCCCTTCTAGTGTTTCCTGTGGTTTCTACAATTGGTATCAGAGCTCAACCTCGGGTTGAGCATCTAACAGTGCTGAGGAAGAAGATCCTAGATGGAAACCTCAACAAGCTATGGTCTCTACATCTCTGAAGGAGAATCTGTAACCAGGCCTCCAGTTTTCAATAGAAAAGATTATCTTTACTGGAGAGAACACATGAAGCTGTTCATTGAAGGCCACAATCTGGATCTCTGGGATATAATTGCTGATGGTGATTATGTTCCTATGAGATATAGAGTACCTATTCCCAAAGCTGAGTGGTCCTATGAGCAAAAGATTAAGGTTCAACTTAATGCTCAAGCCAAACTCTACTTGATTTGTTCCCTGAACAAAACTGAGTATGAGAAAGTTCAAGGATGCAACTCTGCTAAGGAAATATGGGACTGGCTAGCTTCATCTATTCATGAAGATGCAATGGATAACAAGTCTGTTCAATCAGATCTAGAAGATTCCACTTCAGAAGACGAAGAGGACTCATCTGAAGAGACAAACCTGTGCCTAATGGAAAATCAACTTTCTTCTGAAGGTACATATTCTAAGGTAACATCTCTAACTCCTCAAGATGAATATGATGGTTTGGTAGATAGTTCCAAAGAACTTTTCAGAAAGTATAAGAAACTCTCCAATGCATATACTATTTTGTGCAATAAAAACAAAAATCTTGAAAAGGAGAATCTTACACTTAAAGAAAAGATTCAGGAACATGAGAATGAAACTCACATTCTCCTTTAACCATTTGGTTTCCATAGCTTTGCCATTTGTCAATCTTCCCTTGGCCAGTCTCGTGGTGACCTTTGACTACTGTCCACCTTCCACCGTCCACTTAGCTTCATTGATTGGTTCATTCTGGGGACATATTTATTATTCTCCCTTTCTCCTCTCCTGTAAATAGGAGTTCCATTCTGAACATATTCTTCATTCTTTTTCAGTCTTCTCTACTCTTCTCTTAGTTCAAAATGGAAAAGCTTCTTCCTTTGGCTACTGCGTTTGACCTAATATTTAATAATTTCATTTTTGATAAGGTCGACGAGATAGCCAAAGCTATAAGCTTTTTCAATCCTTTTTAAGGATTTCCTCTTAGGTCGAACGTATTAGCCAATTTCCACTGCTTTTGGTCTTCACTTCATCTTCCTTACTTTTCGATTGGATTGTAGGGCTGCTCAATCATGTCTGCATAATATTATTACCCTGGTGGTTCAAAGGTTGTGGAAGAGAAAGAGGAAGAAGAGGGTCATGAAGGCAAAAAAGGACCATGAAGGCAGGAGTCAAGTCCTTTCTAAAAACATAGGATAGTTCTTTTCTAGATATTCGAAGACATTGGATAGCCTTTTTCTATTTGTACCTTTACATTTTTCTATGTATTGCATTTGAACTTTATGTAATTCAAATTACCTTTGTATGAATAAAAGAACTTATCCTTTCTTTTCTGTGTAACAAAAATATTTTATTTTCGAGCTTATATTTCAATATACCACAATTTCTTTTCGAAACTAAATAAACTCCTTCTAAAATCTTACTAAGTTAACTTAGTTATTAACCAACAAGTCATTCAAATTTCCCTTTCTATTATTTATATACGAAGACATTGGTTCTCTAATAACTTAGCAACATTTCTACTTTCACTTCATCAATACCTCAACTTATTCGAAAACATCAATAAGCTTTTCGAATCATGTAAAGACTTTTGTCTTCTGAAATTCAAAGGTATTTAAAATTTGATACCAAAATTGTATACAAACATAAGAAGAACTTCTGACATCTTCTAGCAATGCATATTGCTGATTTGAACCAATCAACTTCTCGACTCTTAAGCTTAGCAACTCTATAGTATGCTTCTCAGCAATTCTTCATTACTTCTGACTTTCTGCACTCCTTTTTGACTTAGAGCTTGCACCCTTCCTTTTGATTTTGCATTCTTTAATCTTGAGCTCAATCTTGGTGTTTTTTCTGATGCATATGTTGTAGATCTGCTATTTTGTGCATGTTCATACAAACTTGTGCTTGTTTTCTTTTGAATATTCATTGTTGTGCACACTATCTCCTTTATTCACTCTCTTCATTATTAAACTTTTTTCTTTCTGAGAGCACATAGCTCTTACTTGAAGAAGGACGTTCTTGAGAGTTCAACTATTCTGAAAACCACCAACCCCTTGGATCCTCTCCATAAAAGCTCTTGCTTGGTGAATCACCCTAGAGTATTTATACTTGAGTTTGAGAAGTCCGTTAAAAAGACATTGAGAGATAGGATTTTCCCGTTGCGAATCCTTTTGACAAAGATACGAGATTGCAGCTCTCTTTCTGACTTTTGCATCTTGACCACAACAAACTTTCCTTGTTAAGCTTGACGTTGAAGTTCTAGCGAAAAAGGTTATCTCTAGTCTTGCCTTTCTGGAGTCCTGAGGTTGCATGTAGTTCCGGTACTAGTTTTGACCTACCACGTCATGTGCCCTAGTACTTCAGACAGACTTAGTCTTCGGATGGGAACCATCATCTGAACTAGTTTCACTTCAGACAGATCCTTGATCTTCAGACCTTGAGTCTTCATAACTTGACCATTTTCAGATCTTAGATTGACTTCAGACAGACTTCTTTCAGATCAATGATGCACTACGGGTGAGATGTTTTGCATACCTTAAATGTTAATGCATTCATCAGGGAGTCTTAGAAGATATTAAATTAGTTTATTTTAGGTTTGTATTCATCAAAACTTGAGACTCAACATCTTACAGAGAGCACCCCCTTCTATGGATAACTCTCGCTTTAGTTAGACCTTTCTTGTTTAAACGAAAATATTTAGAGAGCAACCATTTCCCATCCCCTCCTTCTTGCTTATGCATGAGCCTTCTTGCTCAAGCGAAAATATAAGATCCCATTTTCCCCATTTTTGCTAATCGATTCACTTAAGTGAGGTTACTCTCACTTGAGCGAGTTGCCTTCTCGCTGAAGCGAAGCTATCCTCGCTTGAGCGAGAATGCTGCATAATGGTGTTGGTCCCAGAAGGAATCTAGAAGGGGGGTTGAATAGATTCACTGAAATTTTTTTGCTTTGTTAATTTTTAAAATTCATTTTTCCCTTTCAAAAATTGCCTTTAAAATTCTTTCAAATATCAATTTCAAATATTAATTTATCAGAGTTTAAAATCAAGAGATAAGTGCAGCGGATCAAAGATATTGCAATAGGTAATTGATTACCAATTCAGTGCGTAATTGATTACCAATTTAGAAAACAGTAAGTAATTGATTATCAAGATTGATTCCACAAGGTTAATGATTTGACTTTCAATATACAAATCAATATATCAGAAATCAATCAATTTTTCTATTTAACTTTCTGTTATTTTAATGATCAAGAACCATATTCATATAACCAAGAAACTCAATGCACGATAGAGTAGGGATAGAGAAGATTACACAGAGATTTATACTGGTTCAGCCACAAAAGGGGCCTACATCCAGTTTTGATCTAGCACACCACTAAATCAGCTTTCACTATAGAATTGATTACAAACACCATGCACACTCAATCCTAAAGAAAGACTTTCTAACAAACAAAAGGTTTGACTCTTGCACCCCACAAGAGCATGTTCATATGTGACACCCCGTCACTCGAACAAAAACCTTACTTATGACACCCCGTCACAAGATTTCACAAACAATCTAAATGAACACCCCGTTCTGGACATGATGACTTTTCTTGAAGAATCTTTTTCAGAAAGAGTTTTTCATTCTCTCACAATTCAGCTCTCTCTCTTTTCTTCTCTTCTTTTTTTTTATTTTTGAAATTTACATTTATATATTGCATTTAAAGATTTAAAAATTAGTTAGAAAATAGTTTAAAAACAATTAAAAACGTCCAGTGTTTCCGCAGAATCTATGGTAATCGATTAGCTTAGTGAGTAATCGATTAAACCAGAACGTTTTGTTTCATAGAACTCATCACAGGAACAGGGGTAATCGATTACTACATGGGGTAATCGATTAAACCAATGAGCACATAATTTTATCTTATACCAGGTGCAGCGGTAATCGATTATCTTCATGAGGTAATCTATTATTTTCATTCCTGTACCTGAAATCATGCCGTTTTCAGTTTCGATTCAACTTGGGGTCAATTACCAACTAAAGTAATCGATTATACCAGTGGCAAATCAGTACATAGTTGAGTAATTTAGCTTCCAAGCTATCCAAACATGAAAACAAAAACACGAGTTCAACTTACATGATTACAATCAAGATAAAACCAATTAACAAACACATATCAATTGCCTAAAGCTAAAAACAAACAATACAAGTGCCACATCCGTTGAAACTTCTTTGGCACTGCAAAATGATTTGAAATATTAAATTTCTACTTCCTACAACAAAACCAAAACTTGTTAGTATGTGAGAGACGTGATGATCAACTTGTATCTCCAATGTAGCTTAAGTCCAACAATTGGAAATTCTAAATTTCCATCCCTAGCCTTCTCTACCACTTTTACCCTATTTTTCCTAGTTCCTTTTTATAAAAAACCTTTCTAATCCTATTTAGCTTTATGAAAATAATTTGTGGAATTTGGGAGGTTACATTTGTTGGTGAAAATAAAATCATTTATCCTAAATCTTTATGAAGAACTAAAGGGGATGTTTCTCCTGGTAGTTGTTCTTGAATATCTAGGACATTACTTATTATGTCATAATCCTATAGTTGCACATGGTGATTATTGTTGTGAGATCGGGCAGTGTAAAGGACGGAACATGCCATGCATAACATGAAATTTGTATTGCCTTCCCAGTCTTGACCAAACAACTTAGTAATTAAGTCCACATAACGAAAAGACAATTTCCAATACTTGATTACCTCTATGTTTCACCTCCATCTCTACTACATGAGTAAGCCATATAATCAAATACCACATTCGATTGCAATCACATATATATTAAGAAGAATATGGCAATACCATACTACATATCCAATGATTAATAATATATATGAAACTATGTTATGCCTTATTGCAATAAGTGTTGTAAGATACTAGATAGAGGATAAATAAAGGTAACACGACTTGAATTTAAGACTTATTCATATTCAGTTAATATCCATATCCTCTGCTACATTTCAGAAACAAATGACAACATATTCATTGGAAAAATTACCATGACCTGAACACATAGTTTTCGCTAAAGGGTTTGTTTGTTACTCTATTCTCTAATACGAATCACTACTATGGCACTAAGCCACTAATGAACCACTCACTTATTGGATTAAATCCAAACGATATATGTTCATGTTAGAGTAAGTCATGAATGACAATGGCTACAATCCGATTTAGTCATCCAAATTTTACTAACTCGATACATATGTTACTCGTTCATCTTTCTAAGTGGATCTCATGTTGTCGGGAAAAATCTTCAAATACAATACCATTGATAGAAGACCAATTTCTCATATTCTAGATATTAATAATTAGATTAAATACCTACAAAAATTTTATCAAATATTCTTGAACCAATTATTGATATAAAAGACCCTATTTGGTGTACAAAAACTCCTAACAATTAGCCTTTGTTTTTATTTATTATCATCAATATTTTATGAGAGAAAAATCATTTTGTAAAGTGTTTGACAATTCTTTTTAGTCCAACTACATGTGAATCACCAAAGGAAAACTAGATATACAACTCTAGAGTGAAATTCAAATATATTACAATAATTTAGATTTGATTATGATTTCAAAAGGAAAAATATCTTTAATATATATATATATATGTATATATATTAAAAGATACAATAAATGGTAATACCAATTTTTTTATAAGGGTGTGCAATGGTTTGATTTCCATTAAATGTTTCCATCCCTATATTCATGCACCGGTTTATATTTATATAAAGAATGTTGAATACTCAAAAAGTTGTAATATCCATTTGACATGAACAAAAAGTAAAATTTCATTTAATGTTCATATAATGCAAAATACGTAATTGTGTTAATAGTATATTATTGAGTTTGTTAATATATATATATATATACACACACACACAAAATATAAAATATGAGTCAAATGATATATAGTCCCATTCAAAATTGTATCCCAACAACTCATTTAAGGTTTTCCATTTTTCAACTTCAATATAAAAGTTCCATATTTCACATATTCTCTAATAATGGTAATGTATTAAGGGGTGAATATTTATGGCACACGGTTTTTAGTTATCTTATAATATAATACATTGAGTCAAATATTGTAAAATATAGGAATAAAATATACAAGGGGTAGGTGAGATGACTCTTTATAAAGCCCGGAATGTTCAGGCAAATATTCATAAAAGATTTTAACTTTTTATTATATTCTCTGCATTGCATCCATGGCTAGGAGGAGGGTGAAACTTGCATATATCTTTAATGACTCGAAAAGAAAAGCAACATATAGGAAAAGGAAGAAGGGTATCATAAAAAAGGTGAGTGAACTCACCGTTCTTTGTGGGATTCCAGCGTGTGCTATAATTTGCAGTCCTTTTGATTCTCAAATAGAGGCCTGGCCAAACCGTGAAGGGGTCGAGCAGGTGATTGAGAGGTATGAGAATACATTTGTGATATATCAAAGCAAGAATGTAAACCAAGAGAGCTTCCTCAGGGAGAGGATTTCCAAAGCTGAAGACCAACTGAAGAAGCTGCGTCGGGACAACCATGAGAAAGAACTGACCATGGCTATGTTCCAACATATGCAAGATGAAAACCTTCAAAACATGTCCTTTGAAGATGCGAATGATCTTAATAAGCTGATTGAGAAGAATTTGAATGACATTGAAATTAAGATGGCAAAGCTTAGTGTTTAGAGGCATGGCCTCCGTTTTTATTTATTATATTATCCAGTGTTTAGAGGCATGTCCTCTGTCTTTACATTGTAATTCTATTTAGGGTTTAGGGACATGACCTCTGTCTTTGACTACATTTAAAAAAATATAATAAACTTTGTCGTTTTAATTCTCCTTGCTAAAGACCAAGAGATACCATCTTAAATTGCAATGCTTTATAGCAGTAAGAATCTTTTGCAAGATTAGAATCATAACTGAGATATACAAGCATAATACTAATTCTTTTTTTAAAAGAATTGGACTTGATTGAAAATTAAAATTCGAATATTTGGATTAAATAAAAATTATTTATAAGGTTTTTAATTGTAGTTATGAATTTTTTATCATTGTCACATTGTGGGCCAATGCAAAGCTATGGATTTTGCAATTTCAATATAATGTTGTGGTGGTCACCGCTTTCAATATGTCGTGGGCAAGTAGAAGAATTATAGTGATTGTCACAATAGAGTGGGTGAGTAGCAGCATGGCACAAGTAAGTGTTATGATGTCAGTTGAAGGCACAAACAAAAGCTAAAAGAGATTAGAGTGGTGGGTGTGTTGGGACGAGTGGCTACTAGTGGCATTAGGCTTGGTACAACAATGGACGGAGGCTTGCATGACTACCTATACTGGATAGCTGAGTACATGCGTACATTATCCGACTCAATGATGTAACATCCCGAAAAGTAGGACTCTAACAAATGTAAGAGGAATCATATTTGAGGGATAGAATAGGAATTTAAAAAATTATAAGTTCTAGAGAGAATTCTGAACGTAGAGTCCAACATTAAGTCATCATTTCCAATCTTAAATGAACTTAGGAGAGAATTAAGTCAAGACATGGGGGGTAAGTTTTAGTAGTGAGGAAAAAAAGGAAAAACATTGTGATGAGAAAATTTTTATAGACGCTTAGAACCTTTAACTTTAGCCTTATTGGATTAAATTGATGATTTATATCATTGTTCACTTGGAATGTACGTCGTTGGGCTTAAATTAAAGTTGTTTCTTAATTTCGGATTTTTAGCCTAATGACCTTGGTCCACTAATTTGATGATATCTAGAGTTGAAGGTGGATGATTTAGGTGATTTAACTTGCATTAAAAAGCTAAGATTTAGAGACTCAGTTTGATATGCTACTCGATAGTATTACTATTCCATTTTTGCTCCAGAGAGTCTCATTTTCGCTCAAGAGAAGAATTTCTCGCGTGAGCGGAAATGTCAGCAGAAACAACGGCTTGAAATGCTGTCATTTTCGCTTGAGCAAAAATTCTCTCGCTCAAGCAAAAATCAGGCAGAATTCCAAACAAGGGAGTCCAACCAGCAGCGTCAATCTCAGGAAATAGGTCAACTCCACTCTCCTTGAGAACATTGAGGCTAAGAGTCTTGCTTTGAACAATGTTTCCTTTGGCAGATTTCTTGCATGCCATTGATAAGGTTCAAGGAATGAGATAAATTAGAGAGGGTTTTTGGGAGGTCTTAAGAGGATTCTTGCTCGAGAAGGTTTGTTCAAAGTGAGGAAAAGGTAGCCTTTATGCACTTTCCTTCTCTCCAAATATATAGACGCATATATTGATAGTTATAGTCATGATTGCGTGATTATAGGGAGTCGTGCAGTGGGAAGCTTTAACAAATGAAATGATGAATTCTAAAGGTTTCAGATTAATACGTCATCGGATGATACGAAAATTCAGAGCATTATTTAGTCATGTGAACTTCAAATCATATGTTCATATGATGATGCAAGCAGATTTAAGATGATGCATTTCAGACAATATGAGTTAAGACAATCACATATTTTAAGATGAGCATACAAGTTCAAATACATAAACAATTTAAGACAACCAATTTTCAGACAATGTATATAATCTAAAGTAAAAATTATAGTTTACCAAAAGTTAGTAACCTTCCACTGACGATGTAGATAAACTTCTTTTGCAGCTTTCCTTGCGTTTTATGGTTTCCATCTGGATCTTTTTCCTCAGTATGATCAAGTGCTCAACTCGAGGTTGAGCTCTGATACCAGTTGTAGGGACACATAGGAAAAAACTAGAAGAGAGTTGAATAATGTTTTTTTGAACTAATCATTTTTATGAAAACCTTTTGTAAAACTAAGTTTTGAAGGCTTTTAAACTGAGGTTCAAACGCTGTCTAAATGCGTAAGTCTTCGTCTGAAGATTTTCAGACAAAGGTTTTTAAGAAAGCTTTTCTTAAATAGCTTTCTCAAAAGCGCTTATAAAAGTTTAGTTTAAAATCACTCTTCTTGTTAGGATAAATTGAAAGTAAAGAGTTAAGGGAAAGAGAAAGTACTCAGCTAATTTATCCTGGTTTACCCAATACCTTGGGCTACATCCAGTCCTCACACAACGTTAGATTTTCCACTAACTTATGCAAG
This sequence comes from Sesbania bispinosa, assembly GCA_026901365.1. Classification (NCBI taxonomy): domain Eukaryota; kingdom Viridiplantae; phylum Streptophyta; class Magnoliopsida; order Fabales; family Fabaceae; genus Sesbania; species Sesbania bispinosa. The sequence continues at coordinate 147,515 of QLOH01000173.1, forward strand.
TTACAAGTATTCTTTATTATCAACTGTTAAGACAAACTCACTCCTAATGTTTTTAATGAAGTCAAACCATCAAGGAAAGAGGTTGCAAAAGCAAAGCATGTCATGCATCTTGTTATTACTAACTGTTTGCTCAAAATGTTGGCAGAATTCTGGACTTTAAATTTGTAGGATAAATCCTTTTTTATAAGATGATGCCAAAGACTCAAATCTGCTCCAAATCATTCTTTGAGGCATGAAATGAATAAATCCAGAATCAAGATTTGTCAAGATAAAGACAAAAACAAGAGCTGCTGAGCAAATAAGATCCAAGGTCAGACTCAGACTGAGAGTCAGACTCAGATGCATAACTCAGATGCAGGACTGAGACTCAGACACAAGCCTACATAAAAGAACTGAGACTCAGATGAGAGCCTAAGACTGAGACCAATGAAGTTGGTTGAACGTCTCTAGAAGGGGGGTTGAATAGAGACTTGAAATTATTGTACCTGAAAATTCACACTTAAATTCACGTTGAGACATGATTTCAAGTTTGACACTTGGAGTCTCAAATAGGTTAGATGAGACGTTGTCTCAACAATAATTTTATAATCAAGTAGAGATGATTTGTTAATTTATGAAACTTGATTATCTCTTAATAGATTTGATTTAGTTTAGCAAACAGATCTTAGATGTAAGATTAATTAGCTCAGCAAATGTTAAGACCTTAAAATAGGATGAGTGAGACTATTGACTGATTCTCAGGTTGAGATAGGATCTGAGATGAGATGGGTCTGAGACGAGATGTAAGATGAGATGCATGGACAAATTTTAGTAATTACAACTTGGTTTTCTCTGAACAGATTTAATTTATATTAACAAACAAATTTTAGATATGAGATGTGCAATATAAATAAAGAGATAGGGAGAAGAGATGCACACTGAGATTTATACTGGTTCACCTACAACCTTGGGCTACGTCCAGTCCTCACAACTCGGAGATTTCCACTATTGAAAAACCCGTCAATACAAGTATTCTTACAGCCTCTTCAGGACGTCCCTCACACCAAGCATAGGCACTCCTACCTTGGTTGAGCCACAAGTATTCTTTGTTCTCAACTGCCTCTTCAGGCAACTCATGCAGTATTCTTTGTTTTCAACTGCCTCTCCAGGCAACGCATGCAGTATTCTTTGTCTTCGACTGCCTCTCCAGGCAACTCAGTGAGTATTCTTCTTAAAGTGCATCTCCAGGCCTTACAAACGCCCACACTAAGCTCAGGCACCTCTTGACTTAATTGAGACTTGGTGGTATGAGATGAGATGTGATTGATCTAGCTTAGTCTACATACAAAGTATGGATAAACCGTGAGCTCAGCTAGATGGTAGCTCTCTAAATCACTCAAAGAGTGTATATAAAATAGTACAAAACAAGAGCTAAACCTACTACAAGATATTAGCTAAGATAGCATAGGTAGGTAGGTTGAGATTCACTTGAGACTTGGATTTTTCTGGTTGTGCAGCAGCATCTCTGCTGAGTCTCACTGTGTCTCTCACCCATCTCATCATAATGAGACCTCCTTTATTAGTCTTCAGAAAACTAGCCGTTAATAGAGCCGTCATACTAGCCGTTGGAAGTGAGAGAAGCTGTTTTTCACTTTTCTGATGTGAGACATGTGCTTTTCTGATGCTGTCTCTGCTGTGACAGTGTACTTGCGTTGACTTGCTTTTGCTGCTGAGACTCTGTCTGCATCTCATGTCTGCGTCTCAATTCTGAGTCTCATGTCTGCATCTGATCTCTTCATCTCAAGTCTGAGTCTCATGTCTGCATCTGATCTCTGCGTCTGATCTTGAGACTGCATCTGATTTAAGACTGTCTCATGTCTGCATCTGTATCTCTGCGTCTGAACTTGAGACTGCGTTTGATCTTGAGACTACATCTGATCTGAGACCGTCTCATGTCTGATTCTGCATCTCAAGTTGAGTCTACATCTCAAGTCTGATTCTGCATCTCTGTTGAGTCTGCATCTCAAGTCTAACTTTGAATCTCATCTTTGCTCAGCTTCATATTTCAAAGTTCTTCTTTGTCATGCTTGGACTGAATATGATCTTAGAATGAATTTGGGCTTGTCTCAATCTGACTTTACAGTTTGAGCTTGTCTCAAGCTGACTTTGAATCTCTTCTTGGTTTAGCATCTTCTATTCTGATCTTATCTCTTGATTTCTGAAGCTAAGTTAGAGTCTCATCTCTTGGCAAATCTTGCATCTGACTGTTGATCCTTCGTTTTAAGTTTATAGATGAGTCTCTTCTTTGAGCATTAGTCTTAAGCTGATTTTTAGACTGAGCTTGCATCTGAACATGAGATAACATCTTATGCTTGAGTCTGCGTCTCATCTTGAGTTTCAAATATTGGTCTTCTTGATGCAACTTATTTCACTATTTGAGCTCTTCTTGACTTGACTTGATGATTGGCATTCTTAGTAGAGACCCTTTCTGATTGTAGCTGAGATTTTACTCTAATATGCACCTCTATCAACTTAGGCTATCTTCCATTCAAAGCTTCTGAAGACTTTCTGATAAAGGATATGTTTTGAGGCCTTCTTCTGAAATTACCTTCAGCATATAGAACTTCTAAGCTTTGCCCATACTCCATAAATGATTCTGAAGTCTGATGTTTCTTAACACTAGGATTCTGATCTTTCTGAATTTTTCATGAGAATCCTGTCTTTCTAAGATCTCACATACAAAACATCAGTAACTTCAAGAATAGAAAACATTAAGTTTGATCAAAAGGTTTGTTGTCATTAAAACCAAATCTCAGAGGGTTTTTGCGCTAACATTCTCCCCCTTTTTGATGATGACAAACCTATTTGAACAAAGTTAAGTTTTCATACATAATAGCATATAAGGGATGATGAGAGTCTATAAATTTTTCATAGTATGATCCACTCAAATGAACTCCCCCTGAATTCATAGGTATAACAATATTTCAATCAATAACATAGCATGGTTCAGAATTTATATTATGCTATTATGCACAGAAATACTTTCATGATTCAGAATTTATATTATGCTATTATGCACATGAATACTTTCCAATACTTTCCTATTTCTCCCCCTTTTGGCATCAACAAAAAGATGGGGCAGAGAAATATATCAAACTCATAGCATCAAATTCTTAACTTCTTCTCTATAAAAATCTGTCAAATAACCATTTCATATTGATTTTTATCTGTACTAATGGCATCAAAGACATGTTTTACACTTATCAAGCATATGGGTGATCTCAACAGAGGTTTTTGAGCAAGTATGCAGTGATATTCTTAATTTCCCAACAACAATATGATACAATAATAGATCACACATATGGTTATAACAATGATCCCAAGAGTTCAAGATAAAGCAATATGATATGGAAAGGGATAAATGTTCCAACAAGAATAGTTGGAATAGAAGAATCAAAGACCAAGTTAAGAAGAAAAGTTTTTTAGAGTCTAGATTCCAAAATTTTCTTAGTAACTTGATATCCATATTTTACAGAATCTTTCACTCTAAGTTCAGAATCTTCTTAAACTTCTTTCTTAATCATTTGCTTACACTTTTCCTTTGATCTTCTTTCTTAATTGAAGCTTTGAGAGAGCTATTTTCCCATTCTCTTTTCTTTAACATTTCCTCTAAAAAAAGTGATTTCTAGGGTTGTAGAGGAAAGAGGTGTATGCATTCATCAAATTCCATAAATGATCACTCCCCAACTGAGTCAACATACATGGTTAGCATATTAGCAAACAGTTTGACTGACTCCCCCTCAAAGTGAGAAGGTTCTGCTTATCTTTCCAAAGTTTCTGGTTTAGCAACTTTTCAATAATTGATGCAGAAAGATAATTATTTAGTTCCAAGATTGAATAGGGGATGCAGTTAGGATTGATCATTAGAAAACATAACTCAATCTTAAACCAGAACAAAAATTTATTCCATTTGCATACTTGATTAAAATGATAGGAATTTCAATTGATGCATGTTCAAGTAGCAAGAAAACATTCAGCACAAAGATTGGTTCAGCTACTCCCCCTAAATATGTTACTCACATTGATTTTTATGCCCATAGTGAGTTGAATGTGAGAGAGTGGATAAAAGCATAAAAAGTCAAGATTACAGACTTGGACAACAGGGGAAGACAGAACAGAAATTCATGATTTGTAGATAAGATCATAATCATTGAATATTTTTTAGCATTAAAAGAAATCTGTTCTGGTATCATTTCAAAGATTAAGATATTCCATGTTAAGTTCTTCTTCATATTCATTGATTTACCCAATATTCCAAATCATAATATGCACATCAATTTGATATAGCAATTCACTTTTGATATGCCAAAGTTTATCACAGATTTGGGAATCAAGGGGACATTGTCAAAGGCTTCACTCTCAATGGATCAAGTTTCACTACTTTTCAATCACATAGCCTTAATCATTAACAAGTACTGCTCCTTTTATAGATTGATCTAGAAATTTATATTCTATCACAATAAACCACATCATGAAAACTTTCCAATGCCACAAAAATCAACTCATTTGGATTGGTACAATTAAAGATATTTTAACTTGAAGTTTCAGTACCAAAACAGAAAACATCCATTGACTTAGCTACTTAAATCTGAACTTGTGAGTCATTTCCAATTCATATAAATATGAGATTTCAACACAATAAACTAGACATCACAAGCTTTATAATGGTATAAAAGTCATTCAATTTGGAGTTTTCTATCATAAGATATGAGTGATTAAAGTTGGCAGTTCTATAATAGAGTGCTTATTGTGACAGGTCTGGTTTTTCATTCACTGTGATCAATCTATACATCCAAAAATAGTGAAAATTAATACTATTAAACCATTGAACAACATCTTTCAAATCCAACTGGTTTCATTTGAAAAGGATTTTCCTAGCTCCAGATATAAGCATTCAAAACAGATGTGTTCAGATTTGATTACATGAGAGAACAGTCAACTTGAAGTCTTTGCTGGGAATTATGAGGATGATGAAAAATTCTGAAACTTTCCAGTCAAATACTTATATGAGTAAGCTTTCTCACAAAGTTGGTTTCACTCAAAAATCATTTCTATAGCTCGAGTTATGATCAATTTAAGTGAACAGGTTTATATCAGACTTTGTATCAGTGAGACTGTGTTCACTAATTTACTGGCACTTTTGTGGTTAGTATAAAGTCTTCAAAATTTCCAGTTTGGTACTCATATAAAATATCTTTCACACAGAATTTGTTTCACTGAAAAAGCACTTCTATAACTTCAGTTATGATCTTTTTAAGTGAACATGTTTGTATTGAAGCTTCCAACACTGCAACTGAGTTCACAAATTTTCTGGTACTTCTGTGATTAGTATGAAAATCTCAAATTTTCCAATTTGATTCTATTTTAAATTATCTTTCCAATAAAATTGGTTTCACAGAAAAACAACATCTACAATTCCAGTTATGATGATTTTAATAAAACAGGTTTTCTATGAGTACTTGTATCACTACAGCTGTGTTAATGAATTTTCTGGCACTTCTGTGGTTACTGTAACAGCTTCAAACTTTCCAGTTTTGCACTCTTATAAGTTAGTTTTCCAACAAAACTGGTTTTACTCAAAAATCAATTTTGTAGCTCATGTTATGATCATTTTAGTCAGGCTATATCAGAAAAATTTCTGCATACAGTACAATAACCTTTTTGCCTTCAAATTTCACTTATTTCAAAATCCTTTTATGAGCCTTCAATCTCAGAATTTCTTATTCATATCATTTACTTAGAGGATTGACTTGATTAAGGAAATGGAGAGCATATAGACTTAGCTTGTAGAAATGTTTCTCCTAAACAATCAACTCAATCTTTCCAAGTTCTCTTTTCTCTTTTATCATGAAATTGACTCAAAGATATCTTTTCATATGATCAGCTCATGTTTCATCATACATAGATTTCAAACTCAAATTCTCACATGATGCAAGATCACAACTTAAGCATATGTTGCATTACAGCATACTCACAATAGTTGAGATTCAAAGTTGTATTTAAGGTTAAGACAAAACATCATTCAGAATTCTAATTATCCAAGAAACATAGAATCATTCAAGTAAGCATGTTTGTCATTGAAAACTGAATTCTAAATTCTGCATAGCACCATCATACTTTAAATCCTATCTTCAAAACGAGAATATCACATATGCATCATCATGAGAGATTAGAGTTTCAGAGTACCTCATGAAGTAATCTTCAAGTTAGCATTTGAACCTCGTGATTTAAGAATTTGCAGCTTGATATATGAAGAGACAGACTTAACTTCTGCATTTCCTTTTTCAATCTTAGTCATTTCCTTGTGCCTTCTCCTTTTAGAAGCTTCTTACTCTTTCTCATATTGTGGGAAATCTCTTGCCTTCTTGAGCAGCAGCCATTATCTCAGTTGACTATGATTCATAGATTTCCTTTTGTTCTGTCAGATTTAGAGCTTTAACTGGAGTTTCACTTGGCTGTTTTATATATTTCTGTTTAGGCCTCAGTCTCAGTCTCATCTTGGGACTCATATGAGACTCTTCTCAAATGCAACTTTACTTTCTTGCTTTTTAGAATTTCTGAACATCCTTTTGGCTTGGATATGAGGATTTTCTCATATTGTTCTTGTTGAGATCCAAGCATTCCACTTTGTCTCCAAATCTACAATCGTTCTCATCTCAAGTGTAGGATTAGTCTTGTCAAAACTATCATGCATATTTTCTTTCACATATTGAGCAATGAGATTGTAGACTTTATAGTTACTTGGATGTAATAGAATGTTCAGAAAATATTCAGATTTGAAATTGGCATATTGTTTTAAAGATATGAATGTACAAAGAACTTTCCAACAAGAGGATTTCTATCATTTGATACTCCAAACTCTAAGTAATCATATGAGACATTTAAGCATTTGATAAAGGGAGAAAAAATATGATTTTGATCTGCTGTTCAGAATTTTAAATAACAACAGCAGTGGCCATAGATGATGATCAAATAGATGTCCTTTTTTGCAAACAAGGTATCTACAAATCCAGCATGCATGTATATTAAAATACTTACAACCATGATGCAACAAGTAAGGACATGTAAAAGGAGTTGTTAATGATTTGATCAAGTATGTTTTAGTTCAAATGCAAGGAGGGATAAGAGATTGATATTACCAATGAGCGTTCCTTATAAGTAACTTCAACCTCCAATCTTAATGGAAGTAATGACTTTAATAAAGTGATCAATGCTAAGGATTTGAAAGATCTTCAAACCACCCATCCGGAGGAGCCAGCTGATTTGTACTTGAATCTTTTATGACATTTCATTTTGGGCTAGAAGCTTTTTGGTGGTCTTCTTTATTCTATTGGATTAGCACAAATTTTCCAAGCTATAGACTCACTGCATCTTCAAACTAATTGGAGGTTCTCTGCCTATGAAGACGACTTTTCACAGCTTTTCAACACTACTAAGGAGTCTCTTCATGCAGACAGAACCACATAGCTAAGGAGTGCTTCAGTTTTGAATATAAGATTGTCTTCTTCTAGGTCCTTGGTTATTTCAAGGTACTTAGTAGCACACCTTAGCCTAGAGATATTTCCAAATGTTAAATCAATAGTAATTCCATAGCAGAATTTTGCTGCAAGCTCAAAAGCCTTAGGTCCACTAGGAAGATCATCCATAACTGACTTATTTAAGTCAGGAACATGAAAATCATATATGATTCATTAATTCTGTTCAGCTTCCCATTTCGAGACAGCAAAGGACACTTTTTGCAAGTGGAAGTTAGCTTCTCCAATTTGAACTAGAAGACCACTTTGAAGCATATCAAGATTTGCTTCTTTGCTAAATTCCTTATATCTCAATACCATGATTAGTTGAGGTGAGAAGTCCATCCCATATTTCCTTCCTCCTTCTTGACTAGATCAGTGTGACAATTTCATGCATAATCAAATCACTGGGGGAAAATTTTGGTACCCATTTAACTCTTGGGTCCAAGTGGGTTAATGATCAAGATGTTTATCATTTTAGCATATGTATAAGGTTAATATCAATGTTCAATCATTTCATTGCATTCTTTAACTGAAATAACCATTCATTTCAAATCAAAGAGCAACGTTACCCAGGCCAGCAATTCTTTTACTTTTGTGTTGTCCGCTTTCATTTTGTCCAGGTCTGCAACTTCAAATCTTGGACAACTTCTTTAGTTTGATTCGGAATCTGTCTGTAAATAAGCTACTGCGCTGCCCATAGTGAGAGAAACTAGAGCAACAAAGTAAATTGGCAACTTTATTTCCCTTTAAGGTTTCCTTTGAAATATCTTCTTGAATTTCCTTTCGAACGTCTTCAAATCTTAGAAGAGGATAACTCTGCTTCTCTTGCACAATCACTCATTTTCTTTGGTGCAATTGTTCAGACCAATGTTGAAAATGAAACCTTCCAACCCAAGTTTAGATTCCCCTGGCTTTGAAGATAATGGAGGAAGGAGGCTCTCAAATTTGTCAGGCAGTTCATCAAAGAATGGGCCTTCAGCATATTAGTAATTCTCAGTTGAGAGCAAAATGACTTCAAACCAGATTCTTCCACCAAGCTGAAAGTAGTAAATCCATAGTAGGGTGGTATGGGTCTGGAAACTCTGCAAGGAATTTGCTGAAACCTCCATACAGCTTCTCTTCAGAAGAGGACACCACAGTCTCCAACGAATGCACTCTATTTTATTCACTCCTTTAATTTTCTTGGTTTTCTTTGACTTCTCATTCTCCAGCTTCATTGCTGAAACCTCATTGTTCTTTTTCTGCACTATAAGAATCATCCTGACTACTGCTTCTGTTAATGCAGTCTCAGTGGCTTTTCTGCATTTCTTGTTTCAGTTGGTTTAATTATGCCACTATTCCTTTTGTCAGAAACTTCAACTGCTTAAGCATTTTCCCTTTCAGCTTTGGCAGCTATCTTCCTTCTCTTCAACCATCTTTCTTTCTTAGATCTTTCTCCTTTTCACACGTTGGTGTGATCAACCCAAAGAGGCCAAGCTCTGATACCAACTGAAGTTGGTTGAACGTCTCTAGAAGGGGGGGTTGAATAGAGACTTGAAAATATTGTACCTGAAAATTCACACTTAAATTCATGTTGAGACATGATTTAGTTTAGCAAACAGATATTAGATGTAAGATTAATTAGCTCAGCAAATGTTAAGACCTTAAAAGAGGATGAGTGAGACTATTGACTGATTCTCAGGTTGAGATAGGATCTGAGATGAGATGGGTCTGAGATGAGATGTAAGATGAGATGCATGGACAAATTTTAGTAATTACCACTTGGTTTTCTCTGAACAAATTTAATTTATATTAACAAACAAATTTTAGATATGAGATGTGCAATATAAATAAAGAGATAGGGATAAGAGATGCACACTGAGATTTATACTGGTTCACCTACAACCTTGGGCTACGTCCAGTCCTCACAACTCGTGAGATTTCCACTATTGAAAAACCCGTCAATACAAGTATTCTTACAGCCTCTTCAGGACGTCCCTCACACCAAGCATAGGCACTCCCACCTTGGTTGAGCCATAAGTATTCTTTGTTCTCAACTGCCTCTTCAGGCAGCTCATGCAGTATTCTTTGTTTTCAACTGCCTCTCCAGGCAACGCATGCAGTATTCTTTGTCTTCGACTGCCTCTCCAGGCAACTCAGTGAGTATTCTTCTTAAAGTTCCTCTCCAGGCCTTACAAACGCCCACACTAAGCTCAGGCACCTCCTGACTTAGTTGAGACTTGGTGGTATGAGATGAGATGTGATTGATCTAGCTTAGTCTACATACAAAGTATGGATAAACCGTGAGCTCATCTAGATGGTAGCTCTCTAAATCACTCAAAGAGTGTATATAAAACAGTACAAAACAAGAGCTAAACCTACTACAAGATATTAGCTAAGATATCATAGGTAGGTAGGTTGAGATTCACTTGAGACTTGGATTTTTCTGGTTGTGCAGCAGCATCTCTGCTGAGTCTCACTGTGTCTCTCACCCATCTCATCATAATGAGACCTCCTTTATTAGTATTCAGAAAACTAGTCGTTAATAGAGCCGTCATACTAGCCGTTGGAAGTGAGAGAAGCTGTTTTTCACTTTTCTGACGTGAGACATGTGCTTTTCTGATGCTGTCTCTGCTGTGACAGTGTACTTGCGTTGACTTGCTTTTGTTGCTGAGATGATGTCTACATCTCATGTCTGCGTCTCAAGTCTGAGTCTCATGTCTGCATCTCATGTCTGCGTCTCAAGTCTGAGTCTCATGTCTGCATCTGATCTCTTCATCTCAAGTCCGAGTCTCATGTCTGCATCTGATCTCTGCGTCTGATCTTGAGACTGCATCTGATTTAAGACCGTCTCATGTCTACATCTGTATCTCTGCGTCTGAACTTGAGACTGCGTCTGATCTTGAGACTACATCTGATCTGAGACCGTCTCATGTCTGATTCTGCATCTCAAGTTGAGTCTACATCTCAAGTCTGATTCTGCATCTCTGTTGAGTCTGCATCTCAAGTCTAACTTTGAATCTCATCTTTGCTCAGCTTCATATTTCAAAGTTCTTCTTTGTCACAATGAATTTGGGCTTGTCTCAATCTGACTTTACAGTTTGAGCTTGTCTCAAGCTGACTTTGAATCTCTTCTTGGTTTAGCATCTTCTATTCTGATCTTATCTCTTGATTTCAGAAGCTAAGTTAGAGTCTCATCTCTTGGAAAATCTTGCATCTGACTGTTGATCCTTCATTTTAAGTTTATAGATGAGTCTCTTCTTTGAGCATTAGTCTTAAGCTGATTTTTAGACTGAGCTTGCATCTGAACATGAGATAGCATCTTATGCTTGAGTTTGCGTCTCATCTTGAGTTTCAAATATTGGTCTTCTTGATGCAACTTATTTCACTATTTGAGCTCTTCTTGACTTGACTTGATGATTGGCATTCTTAGTAGAGACCCTTTCTGATTGTAGCTGAGACTTTACTCTAATATGCACCTCTATCAACTTAGGCTATCTTCCATTCAAAGCTTCTAAAGACTTTCTGATAAAGGATATGTTTTGAGGCCTTCTTCTGAAATTACCTTCAGCATATAGAACTTTTAAGCTTTGCCCATACTCCATAAATGATTCTGAAGTCTGATGTTTCTTAACACTAGGATTCTGATCTTTCTGAATTTTTCATGAGAATCCTGTCTTTCTAAGATCTCACATACAAAACATCAGTAACTTCAAGAATAGAAAACATTAAGTTTGATCAAAAGGTTTGTTGTCATTAAAACCAAATCTCAGAGGGTTTTTGCGCTAACAACCAATACTCAGATGCAAGAACTGCCATAAGACAAAGCCTGAGACTCAGACTCAGCCTAAGGACACAAGGCCCAGGGAGTCAACGGAAGTCAAGACAAGGACACTGCACACGCTGATACAAGGCAGAGCGCACAGTACCTTTTGGCAGGATACTCTTCTCTCTCTGCAATGGTCACAAACGTCCATATAACGGCTAGTTTCATTTGAATTAAATGCCATAATCAACAGTGAAGAAGAGAGAGAGACTACGCTGAATATTGAAGAAATCTTTGCATCTCAAGTCAATCTCAAGCCCTTCTCATCTCAGATACAGTCTAAACTTGAGAATATCTTTGTAGTCTCATCTATTCTCTTTCAAGATCTTAAATTCCTATCTTTGTAAAAGAGAATATACCTAGCTGGACTCACTGTATATCCATACCTTGTATGTTGTAAGCTAGACCTTCATCATTCTATCAATCCTTGTAAGCTATCTCAGCTAAGATAGGAAAGAGCATAGTCTCAGTGAGTTGTAAGCAGCTTGAAGAGGCCTAGTGAAGAATACTTGTTTTACAGCCAAGGTAGGAGAGCCTAAGCTTGGTGTGAGGGTGAGCCTGAAGAGGCAGCAAGAATACTTGTAATTGACAAGGTTTTCAATAGTGGAAATCTCACAAGTTGTGAGGATTGGACGTAGCCCAAGGAGTGGGTGAACCAGGATAAATTAGTGTGCATCTCTTTCCCTTATCTCTTTATTTATATTGCACATTTAACACCTGAGACGTATCTATTCAAAAAGAATTAAACTTGACTAAACCATTGAGTCTTAACTGCTGAGATTCGCACATTCATAATTAATAATTATACTGAGTTAAGACAACGTCTTATCTAACCTTCTGAGCCTCCAAGTTATTAAACTTGAGAATACGTCTCAGCTTGAGCTTAAGTGTTTTTTCAGGAACAAAATTTTAAAAGTCTCTATTCAACCCCCCCTTCTAGAGACAATCAGCCAAATTCATTAACTGCCAATTCAGGCAACACACCAAGTATTCTCCTTACAGGGCCTCTCTAGGCTCCTAAGTATTCTTTTCTATCAAGCCACCCGAGGCTCTACAATAAGTATTCTTTTTCTGTCAAGCCTCTCAATGCTTTACAACAAGTATTCTTTATTACCAACAAATACTCTATTTCTTCAATCCTCTTCAGGCTTCTTACAATAAGATTGAATACAAATGACTTGAACTCAGAAGATGAGTTCTATGTTCTAGATGTACAATGTAAAATAACAGTGACTTGACACTGAATATAAAAGATCAATTCTTGCACATTGTATACAAACATAAGATTGACTTCTGACAACTTCTAGAAATGCATATTGCTGATTTGAACCAATCAGCTACTCGACTCTTAAGCTTAGCAGCTCAATAGTATGCTTCTCAGCAATTCTTCATTACTTCTGAATTTATGCACTCCTTTTTGACTTAGAGCTTGCACCTTTCCTTTTGATTTTGCAGTCTTTAATCTTGAGCTCAATCTTGGTGTTTTTGTGATGCATATGTTGTAGATCTGCTATTCTATGCATGTTCACACAAACTTGGGCTTATTTCCTTGTGAATATTCATTCTTGCGCACATTATCTCCTTTCTTCACTTTCTTCATTATTAATCTTTTTTCTTTTTGAGAGCACATAGCTCTTACTTGAAAAAGGATGTTCTTGAGAGTTTAACTATTCTGAAAACCACCAGCCCCTTGGAGCCTCTCCAAAAAAGCTCTTGCTTGGTGAATCACCCTAGAGTATTTATACTTGAGTTTGAGAAGTCCGTTAAAAAGACGTTGAGAGATAGAATTTTCCCATTGCGAATCCTTTTTGACAAAGATACGAGATTGCATCTCTCTTTTTAACTTTTGTAGCTTGACCATAACAAACTTTCCTTGTTAAGCTTGACGTTGAACTTCTAGCAAAAAAGGTTGTTTCTAGTCTTGCCTTTCTGGAGTCCTGAGGTTGCGTGTAGTTCTGGTACTAACTTTGACCTACCACGTCATGTGCCCTAGTACTTCAGACAGACTTAGTCTTCGGATGGGAACCATCGTCTGAACTAGTTTCACTTCAAACAAATCCTTGATCTTCAGACCTTGAGTCTTCAGAACTTGACCAACTTCAGATCTTAGCTTGACTTCAGACAGACTTCTTTCAGATTGATGTCGCACTACAGGTGAGATGTTTTGCATACCTTAAATGTTAATGCATTCACCAGGGAGTCTTAGAAGATATTAACTTAGTTTATTTTAGGTTTGTATTCATCAAAACTTGAGACTCAACATCTTCGAGAGGGCACCCCCCTTCTCTGGATGACTTTCACTTAAGTGAGACCCTTCTCATTTAAACGAAAATATTCAGAGAGCAAGCATTTCTTATCCCTTCCTTCTCGCTTAAGCAAGAGCCTTCTCGCTCAAGCGAAAATATCAGGTCCCATTTTCCCTATTTTTGCTAATAGATTCACTCAAGTGAGGTTACTCTCACTTGAGCGGGTTGCCTTCTCACTTAAGCGAGGCTATCCTCGCTTGATCCAGAATGTTGAATAATGGAAATTCTAAATTTCCATCCCTAGCCTTCTCTACAGTTTTTATCCTTTTTATCCTAGTTCCTTTTTATAAAACACCTTTCTAATCATATTCAGCTTTATGAAAATGATTTGTGAAATTTGGGAGGTTACATTTGTTGATGAAAATAAAATCATTCATCCTAAATCTTTATGAAGAACTAAAGGGGATGCTTCTCCTTGTAGTTATTCTTGAATATCTAGGACATTACTTATTATGTCACAATCCTACAGTTGCACAGGGTGATTATTGTTGTGAGGTCGGGCAGTGTAAAGGAAGGAACATGCCATGCATAACATGACATTTGTATTGCCTTTTCAGTCTTGACCAAACAACTTAGTAATTAAGTCCACATAACAAAAAGACAATTTCCAATACTTGATTACCTCTATTTTTCACCTCCTTCTCTACTACATGAGTAAGCCATATAATCAAATACCACATTCGATTGCAATCACATATATATTACGAAGAATATGGCAATACCATACTACATATCCAATGATTAATAATATATATGAAACAATGGTATGCCTTATTACAATAAGTGTTGTAAGATACTAGATAGAGGATAAGTAAAAGTAACACAACTTGAATTTAAGACTTATTCATATTCTTTTAATATCCATATCCTCTGCTACATTTCAGAAACAAATGACAACATTTTCATTGGAAAAATTACCATGACCTGAACACAGTTTTCGTTAAAGGGTTTGTTTGTTACTTTATTCTCTAATACTAATCACTATTATGGCACTAAGACACTAATGAACCACTCACTTATTGGATTAAATCCAAACAATATATGTTTATGTTAGAGTAAGTCATGAATGACAATTGCTATAGTCCGATTTAGTCATCCAAATTTTGCTAACTCGATACACATGTTACTTGTTCATCTACCTAAGTGGATCTCATGTTGTCGGAAAAAATCTTCAAATACAACACCATTGATAGAAGACCAATTTCTCATATTCTAGATATTAATAATTAGAGTAAATACCTACAAATGTTTTATCAAATATTCTTGAACCGATTATTGATATAAAAGACCCTATTTGGTGTACAAAAACTCCTAACAATTATCCTTTGTTTTTGTTTATTATCTTCAATATTGTATGAGAGAAAAATCATTTTGTAAAGTGTTCTACAATTCCTTTTAGTCCAACTACATGCGAATCACCAAAGAAAAACTAGATATACAACCCTAGAGTGAAATTCAAATATTACAATAATTTAGACTTGATTATGATTTCAAAAGGAAAGATATCTTTAATATATATGTATATATTAAAAGATACAATAAATTGTAATACCATTTGTTTAATAAGGATGTGCAATGGTTTGATTTTCATTAAATGTTTCCATCCCTATATTCATGCATCGGTGTATACTTATATAAAGAATATTGAATACTCAAAAAGTTGTAATATCCATTTGACATGAACAAAAAGTAAAATTTCATTTAATGTGCATTTAATCCAGTATACGTAATTGTATTAATAGTATATTATTGAGTTTGTTATTATATATATATATACAAAATATAAAAAGTAAGTCAAATGATATATAGTCCCATTCAAAATTGTATCCCAACAACTCATTTAAGGTTTTCCATTTTTCAACTTCAATATAAAAGTTTCATATTTCACATATTCTCTAATAATGGTAATGTATTAAGGGGTGATTATTTATTGCACACGTTTTTTAGTTATCTTATAATATAATACATTGAGTCAAATATTGTAAAATATAGGAATAAAATATACAGGGGGTAGGTGAGATATCTCTTTATAAAGCCCAGAATGTTCAGGCAAATATTCATAAAAGATTCTAACTTTTTATTATATTCTCTGCATTGCATCCATGGCTAGGAGGAGGGTGAAACTTGCATATATCTCTAATGACTCGAAAAGAAAAGCAACATATAGGAAAAGGAAGAAGGGTATCATAAAAAAGGTGAGTGAACTCACCGTTCTTTGTGGGATTCCAGCGTGTGCTATAATTTGCAGTCCTTTTGATTCTCAAATAGAGGCCTGGCCAAACCGTGAAGGGGTCGAGCGGGTGATTGAGAGGTATGAGAATACATTTGTGATAGATCAAAGCAAGAATGTAAACCAAGAGAGCTTCCTCAGGGAGAGGATTTCCAAAGCTGAAGACCAACTGAAGAAGCTGCGTCGGGACAACCATGAGAAAGAACTGACCATGGCTATTTTCCAACATATGCAAGATGGAAACCTTCAAAACATATCCTTTGAAGATGCGAATGATCTTAATAAGCTGATTGAGAAGAATTTGAATGACATTGAAATTAAGATGGCAAAGCTTAGTGTTTAGAGGCATGGCCTCCGTTTTTAATTATTATATTATTTAGTGTTTAGAGGCTTGTCCTCTGTCTTTACATTGTAATTCTATTTAGGGTTTTGGGACATGACCTCTGTCTTTGACTGCATTTAAAAAAATATAATAAACTTTGTCGTTTTAATTCTCCTTGCTAAAGACCAAGAGATGATGAGATTCTGGCAAGCGTACCAAAATTTCAGCAGCATAATAGTAAATATGAGTTTATCGTATCCACAGGGAACGGTTCGTTTCGTATTTACTCGTGATCAGATTATCAAGTACAAAACGGTATTTGAGAGTTTGTGGTGAGGAAAGTAAATTTGCATAAAAGAAAGAGACGATTGAGAGAGGATAAAATACTTTACTTGGATTAGGATTGAACTTCGTATCATCGCACCCCTTTATGCATGTAAATCCCTATATGAATATATTTCTATAATATCCTAGCCAAACTATATTGCTTTACCCCGAGTTACCATGTAGTAAACCACTCGAAGATAATTCATGCGGGTTCTCCTAGGCGACAAATTACCCCGGCTTGATTGCTCCATCTTTCCGTTTGTTTAATACTATCAATTCGCCCTATAGACCTATAGTGTCAGCTATGAAGAGATTGCCTAGTTCTTCTTCAATGGTCACTTTCTCCTATAACCCTATAGTAACTACTATGAGTACTTTTACCAATCAGACTTTGAGTTTCCTAAGTATCGGTTCCCCCAAATTCACTGTTAATTTTATAGAAACATCTGTCACCTGAATCCTAAAATTAACCTATAACTCCGGCACACAGGTTGAAGCTACGCATTAAGCAAAGATAAAAATACTGATATTATAAAACAGGGATTCATAAATAAATACGAGAATTCACATACACTTTGGGGATTGAATCAACTACATTCAATCCTATCGAGACGTTTAGCTACGCATGGTAGCCATTACAACCCAATGGAGAAGCTGTCACCTTGCTCCAATCCTAGCTCTGCCTTTGTCGTCTCTCTAATCTCCTTCCTAAATGCTCCTTTGCTAACCTACCTTCCTTCTTTACAAAGGGTTCTATTTATAGACTAAGGAAAGCTATCTTGAATCGAGAAGAAATCTGATTTGAAAATAGATCTGAAAACAGATCTAAGACTAATTCCATGCAGCTGCGCTTCATCTGCGCTCAGCGCATTTGCAACGCAGGAAACAGTAAGCCAATTCTGAATCTGCGCTTCACTTGCGCTAAGCGCGAGAGAAGCGTGGAACGCGTAACTGAATTCTCTGTTTCTTCTTTTAACAGCTTGATCTTTTCCTGATCTTATCCTTGTTTGCTTGGCTTTCCTTGTTTCCTTCTTTTTGATCTGATTTTGTGTTTATTCTGTCTTTGAATTTAAATTGGGAAGTTATCTCCAGAATCCTTGTTTAAATGGCAGCTGATCTTATCTCTATTTGCTCTGATTTAAACTTCAAATTAGCAGATCCTTTCCTCAAATAATGCTATATTCTTTCCTCATTCAAATCTTCTCATAAATCTGCAAATTTAACAGATTTTCTATTAAAATAGCATCAAGTTCAAATTCAAATCAAATAATCACAATTATTACAATTATTACTAAAAAGGGATTATTTTGGGGCATAAATTACTATTTTAACCTTGATAAGTGCAGTAAAAATACAAGAATTTATCATATAATTTGCACTTATCAAGAGATACCATCTTAAATTGCAATGCTTTAAAGCAGTAAGAATCTTTTGCAAGATTATAATTATAACTGAGATATACAAGCATAATACTAATTCTTTTTTTAAAAGAATTGGACTTGATTGAAAATTAAAATTCGAATATTTGGATTAAATAAAAATTATTTGAATTTCCAAAGCTGAAGACCAACTGAAGAAGCTGCGTCGGGACAACCATGAGAAAGAACTGACCATGGCTATGTTCCAACATATGCAAGATGAAAACCTTCAAAACATGTCCTTTGAAGATGCGAATGATCTTAATAAGCTGATTGAGAAGAATTTGAATGACATTGAAATTAAGATGGCAAAGGTTAGTGTTTAGAGGCATGGCCTCCGTTTTTATTTATTATATTATCCAGTGTTTAGAGGCATGTCCTCTGTCTTTACATTGTAATTCTATTTAGGGTTTAGGGACATGACCTCTGTCTTTGACTACATTTAAAAAAATATAATAAACTTTGTCGTTTTAATTCTCCTTGCTAGAGACCAAGAGATACCATCTTAAATTGCAATGCTTTAAAGCAGTAAGAATCTTTTGCAAGATTAGAATCATAACTGAGATATACAAGCATAATACTAATTCTTTTTTAAAAGAATTGGACTTGATTGAAAATTAAAATTCGAATATTTGGATTAAATAAAAATTATTTATAAGGTTTTTAATTGTAGTTATGAATTTTTTATCATTGTCACATTGTGGGCCAATGCAAAGCTATGGATTTTGCAATTTCAATATAATGTTGTGGTGGTCACCGCTTTCAATATGTCGTGGGCAAGTAGAAGAATTATAGTGATTGTCACAATAGAGTGGGTGAGTAGCAGCATGGCACAAGTAAGTGTTATGATGTCAGTTGAAGGCACAAACAAAAGCTAAAAGAGATTAGAGTGGTGGGTGTGTTGGGACGAGTGGCTACTAGTGGCATTAAGCTTGGTACAACAATGGACGGAGGCTTGCATGACTACCTATACTGGATAGCTGAGTACATGCGTACATTATCCGACTCAATGATGTAACATCCCGAAAAGTAGGACTCTAACAAATGTAAGAGGAATCATATTAGAGGGATAGAATAGGAATTTAAAAAATTATAAGTTCTAGAGAGAATTCTGAACGTAGAGTCCAACATTAAGTCATCGTTTCCAATCTTAAATGAACTTAGGAGAGAATTAAGTCAAGACATGGGGGGTAAGTTTTAGTAGTGAGGAAAAAAAGGAAAAACATTGTGATGAGAAAATTTTTATAGACGCTTAGAACCTTTAACTTTAGCCTTATTGGATTAAATTGATGATTTATATCATTGTTCACTTGGAATGTACGTCGTTGGGCTTAAATTAAAGTTGTTTCTTAATTTCGGATTTTTAGCCTAATGACCTTGGTCCACTAATTTGATGATATCTAGAGTTGAAGGTGGATGATTTAGGTGATTCAACTTGCATTAAAAAGCTAAGATTTAGAGACTCAGTTTGATATGCTACTCGATAGTATTACTATTCCATTTTTGCTCCAGAGAGTCTCATTTTCGCTCAAGAGAAGAATTTCTCGCGTGAGCGGAAATGTCAGCAGAAACAACGGCTTGAAATGCTGTCATTTTCGCTTGAGCAAAAATTCTCTCGCTCAAGCAAAAATCAGGCAGAATTCCAAACAAGGGAGTCCAACCAGCAGCGTCAATCTCAGGAAATAGGTCAACTCCACTCTCCTTGAGAACATTGAGGCTAAGAGTCTTGCTTTGAACAATGTTTCCTTCGGCAGATTTCTTGCATGCCATTGATAAGGTTCAAGGAATGAGATAAATTAGAGAGGGTTTTTGGGAGGTCTTAAGAGGATTCTTGCTCGAGAAGGTTTGTTCAAAGTGAGGAAAAGGTAGCCTTTATGCACTTTCCTTCTCTCCAAATATATAGACGCATATATTGATAGTTATAGTCATGATTGCGTGATTATAGGGAGTCGTGCAGTGGGAAGCTTTAACAAATGAAATGATGAATTCTAAAGGTTTTAGATTAATACGTCATCGGATGATACGAAAATTCAGAGCATTATTTAGTCATGTGAACTTCAAATCATATGTTCATATGATGATGCAAGCAGATTTAAGATGATGCATTTCAGACAATATGAGTTAAGACAATCACATATTTTAAGATGAGCATACAAGTTCAAATACATAAACAATTTAAGACAACCAATTTTCAGACAATGTATATAATCTAAAGTAAAAATTATAGTTTACCAAAAGTTAGTAACCTTCCATTGACGATGTAGATAAACTTCTTTTGCAGCTTTCCTTGCGTTTTATGGTTTCCATCTGGATCTTTTTCCTCAGTATGATCAAGTGCTCAACTCGAGGTTGAGCTCTGATACCAGTTGTAGGGACACATAGGAAAAAACTAGAAGAGAGTTGAATAATGTTTTTTTGAACTAATCATTTTTATGAAAACCTTTTGTAAAACTAAGTTTTGAAGGCTTTTAAACTGAGGTTCAGACGCTGTCTAAATGCGTAAGTCTTCGTCTGAAGATTTTCAGACAGAGGTTTTTAAGAAAGCTTTTCTTAAATAGCTTTCTCAAAAGCGCTTATAAAAGTTTAGTTTAAAATCACTCTTCTTGTTAGGATAAATTGAAAGTAAAGAGTTAAGGGAAAGAGAAAGTACTCAGCTAATTTATCCTGGTTTACCCAATACCTTGGGCTACATCCAGTCCTCACACAACGTTAGATTTTCCACTAACTTATGCAAGTTACAAGTATTCTTTATTATCAACTGTTAAGACAAACTCACTCCTAATGTTTTTAATGAAGTCAAACCATCAAGGAAAGAGGTTGCAAAAGCAAAGCATGTCATGCATCTTGTTATTACTAACTGTTTGCTCAAAATGTTGGCAGAATTCTGGACTTTAAATTTGTAGGATAAATCCTTTTTTATAAGATGATGCCAAAGACTCAAATCTGCTCCAAATCATTCTTTGAGGCATGAAATGAATAAATCCAGAATCAAGATTTGTCAAGATAAAGACAAAAACAAGAGCTGCTGAGCAAATAAGATCCAAGGTCAGACTCAGACTGAGAGTCAGACTCAGATGCATAACTCAGATGCAAGACTGAGACTCAGACACAAGCCTACATAAAAGAACTGAGACTCAGATGAGAGCCTAAGACTGAGACCAATGAAGTTGGTTGAACGTCTCTAGAAGGGGGGGTTGAATAGAGACTTGAAATTATTGTACCTGAAAATTCACACTTAAATTCACGTTGAGACATGATTTCAAGTTTGACACTTGGAGTCTCAAATAGGTTAGATGAGACGTTGTCTCAACAATAATTTTATAATCAAGTAGAGATGATTTGTTAATTTATGAAACTTGATTATCTCTTAATAGATTTGATTTAGTTTAGCAAACAGATCTTAGATGTAAGATTAATTAGCTCAGCAAATGTTAAGACCTTAAAAGAGGATGAGTGAGACTATTGACTGATTCTCAGGTTGAGATAGGATCTGAGATGAGATGGGTCTGAGACGAGATGTAAGATGAGATGCATGGACAGATTTTAGTAATTACAACTTGGTTTTCTCTGAACAGATTTAATTTATATTAACAAACAAATTTTAGATATGAGATGTGCAATATAAATAAAGAGATAGGGAGAAGAGATGCACACTGAGATTTATACTGGTTCACCTACAACCTTGGGCTACGTCCAGTCCTCACAACTCGTGAGATTTCCACTATTGAAAAACCCGTCAATACAAGTATTCTTACAGCCTCTTCAGGACGTCCCTCACACCAAGCATAGGCACTCCTACCTTGGTTGAGCCACAAGTATTCTTTGTTCTCAACTGCCTCTTCAGGAAACTCATGCAGTATTCTTTGTTTTCAACTGCCTCTCCAGGCAACGCATGCAGTATTCTTTGTCTTCGACTGCCTCTCCAGGCAACTCAGTGAGTATTCTTCTTAAAGTGCCTCTCCAGGCCTTACAAACGCCCAGACTAAGCTCAGGCACCTCTTGACTTAGTTGAGACTTGGTGGTATGAGATGAGATGTGATTGATCTAGCTTAGTCTACATACAAATTATGGATAAACCGTGAGCTCAGCTAGATGGTAGCTCTCTAAATCACTCAAAGAGTGTATATAAAACAGTACAAAACAAGAGCTAAACCTACTACAAGATATTAGCTAAGATAGCATAGGTAGGTAGGTTGAGATTCACTTGAGACTTGGATTTTTCTGGTTGTGCAGCAGCATCTCTGCTGAGTCTCACTGTGTCTCTCACCCATCTCATCATAATGAGACCTCCTTTATTAGTCTTCAGAAAACTAGTCGTTAATAGAGCCGTCATACTAGCCGTTGGAAGTGAGAGAAGCTGTTTTTTCACTTTTCTGACGTGAGACATGTGCTTTTCTGATGTTGTCTCTCCTGTGACAGTGTACTTGCGTTGACTTGCTTTTGCTGCTGAGACTCTGTCTGCATCTCATGTCTGCGTCTCAATTCTGAGTCTCATGTCTGCATCTGATCTCTTCATCTCAAGTCTGAGTCTCATGTCTGCATCTGATCTCTGCGTCTGATCTTGAGACTGCATCTGATTTAAGACTGTCTCATGTCTGCATCTGTATCTCTGCGTCTGAACTTGAGACTGCGTCTGATCTTGAGACTACATCTGATCTGAGACCGTCTCATGTCTGATTCTGCATCTCAAGTTGAGTCTACATCTCAAGTCTGATTCTGCATCTCTGTTGAGTCTGCATCTCAAGTCTAACTTTGAATCTCATCTTTGCTCAGCTTCATATTTCAAAGTTCTTCTTTGTCATGCTTGGACTGAATATGATCTTAGATTGAATTTGGGCTTGTCTCAATCTGACTTTACAGTTTGAGCTTGTCTCAAGCTGACTTTGAATCTCTTCTTGGTTTAGCATCTTCTATTCTGATCTTATCTCTTGATTTCTGAAGCTAAGTTAGAGTCTCATCTCTTGGCAAATCTTGCATCTGACTGTTGATCCTTCGTTTTAAGTTTATAGATGAGTCTCTTCTTTGAGCATTAGTCTTAAGCTGATTTTTAGACTGAGCTTGCATCTGAACATGAGATAACATCTTATGCTTGAGTCTGCGTCTCATCTTGAGTTTCAAATATTGGTCTTCTTGATGCAACTTATTTCACTATTTGAGCTCTTCTTGACTTGACTTGATGATTGGCATTCTTAGTAGAGACCCATTCTGATTGTAGCTGAGATTTTACTCTAATATGCACCTCTATCAACTTAAGCTATCTTCCATTCAAAGCTTCTGAAGACTTTCTGATAAAGGATATGTTTTGAGGCCTTCTTCTGAAATTACCTTCAGCATATAGAACTTCTAAGCTTTGCCCATACTCCATAAATGATTCTGAAGTCTGATGTTTCTTAACACTAGGATTCTGATCTTTCTGAATTTTTCATGAGAATCCTGTCTTTCTAAGATCTCACATACAAAACATCAGTAACTTCAAGAATAGAAAACATTAAGTTTGATCAAAAGGTTTGTTGTCATTAAAACCAAATCTCAGAGGGTTTTTGCGCTAACATTCTCCCCCTTTTTGATGATGAAAAAGCTATTTGAACAAAGTTAAGTTTTCATACATAATAGCATATAAGGGATGATGAGAGTCTATAAATTTTTCATAGTATGATCCACTCAAATGAACTCCCCCTGAATTCATAGGTATAACAATATTTCAATCAATAACATAACATGATTCAGAATTTATATTATGCTATTATGCACAGAAATACTTTCATGATTCAAAATTTATATTATGCTATTATGCACATGAATACTTTCCAATACTTTCCTATTTCTCCCCCTTTTAGCATCAACAAAAAGATGGGGCAGAGAAATATATCAAACTCATAGCATCAAATTCTTAACTTCTTATCTATAAAAATCTGTCAAATAACCATTTCATATTGATTTTTATCTGTACTAATGGCATCAAAGACATGTTTTACACTTATCAAGCATATGGGTGATCTCAACAGAGGGTTTTGAGCAAGTATGCAGTGATATTCTTAATTTCCCAACAACAATATGATACAATAATAGATCACACATATGGTTATAACAATGATCCCAAGAGTTCAAGATAAAGCAATATGATATGGAAAGGGATAAATGCTCCAACAAGAATAGTTGGAATAGAAGAATCAAAGACCAAGTTAAGAAGAAAAGTTTTTTAGAGTCTAGATTCCAAAATTTTCTTAGTAACTTGATATCCATATTTTACAGAATCTTTCACTCTAAGTTCAGAATCTTCTTAAACTTCTTTCTTAATCATTTGCTTACACTTTTCCTTTGATCTTATTTCTTAATTGAAGCTTTGAGAGAGCTATTTTCCCATTCTCTTTTCTTTAACATTTCCTCTAAAAAAAGTGATTTCTAGGGTTGTAGAGGAAAGTGGTGTATGCATTCATCAAATTCCATAAATGATCACTCCCCAACTGAGTCAACATACATGGTTAGCATATTAGCAAACAGTTTGACTGACTCCCCCTCAAAGTGAGAAGGTTCTGCTTATCTTTCCAAAGTTGCTGGTTTAGCAACTTTTCAATAATTGATGCAGAAAGATAATTATTTAGTTCCAAGATTGAATAGGGGATGCAGTTAGGATTGATCATTAGAAAACATAACTCAATCTTAAACCAGAACAAAAATTTATTCTGTTTGCATACTGTTTATGGTGAAAAATCTAATTTCGAAAATTAAACTTATCACTTTGATTCTAAGAACAATCTGGGGATTAGAATCAGATCCTCCTACGGGACTCTTTTTAAAAAGTAGGTTTATGGTGTTTCTGATTTATTGAAATAGACTTTTCAAAGTTCAATTTTCTGGGTGAAAATGTTTGATTGGTACAGAATTTCACCAAATCAATTACTATGTTTTCGAAAAATCCAGAAATGATAGATTCCAGAAAGTTGATTCAGAATTTTAACAAAGAACTTTTCTTTCGAAAGAAATTAGAACTACTTGATTCAGAATTTTATCAAAGTTCTAAAGTTTCCACTTGACTTCTTTTAGAATAAAGAGAATCACAGTTTCAGAATGTTTGAAAGAATACAGAATTTAAAGCAAAGAGATAAAAGTGCATGAAATGAAGAATACTGAATGTAAATTGCAGAAAGTAAATGAATTGAAAGAATAAATTGCATAAAGATAAAAGTGGATGGGATCATCACATACAGTCAATCCTTGTAAACCTGTTGGTTGCAGTGTGATCGGACGTGAAGGTATTTAAGGATATGAGTATAATGAATTTTCCAACCCTTATTACATTATGGGTTTACCTATTTATAGATTTCTAATCCTAACGGCTAACTAATGCATGTTTGACACATCAACAACCTATCTATGTTGGCAGCATGTATGCTTGCCACGTTTTCTGCTATCCAGAAAACTAATTACATTTTTTCAAAATGAACCACTAACTTAATGACACCTGTCTTTGTCATTTGTAACTTCCTCTAACTGCTCCTTTGGTGTCTTGTGACTTCTGTTTCTTCGAAAACTTGTGTTCAGATTTTTCGAAATCCTGTCTTTGGATTTCTTGAAGTCTTCTTTCTGATTTCTCGAAGAGGTCTTCTTTCTGATTTCTCGAAGAGGTCTTCTGATTTCTCGAAATCTTCTTTCTGGAATTTTGACTTTATGGTTTCGAGATTTTGACTACCTTGTGCCACATGTTTAATTTTATTTGGCCTTTTCAAAGGTTACAAAGACCCCCGGCCACCGTCCATTTGATTTTTACCATGAGGATTTTTCTTATTGGGCATAGAAATGGTTTCATTAATGGCACTTGAGTTGTTTTGCTCCTATAAATAGGAGTATTCTTCTTCATCTTTCTCACAACTCTTCCTTCTTTTCTCTTTTCTTATAATTTCTTTTTAGAGAATTCTTCAGAAAATATGAAGAAGGTAATCTCTTTGGCTATTTTGTGCAATCTGATCTAGAATGATTTCATTTTTTATGAGATTGACAAAATAGCCAAAGTCATTGGCTTCTCCAACCTTTATCTTCGAGTGTTTTCTTTTAGATTGCACAAAATAGCCAAATATCATTTTATTTAATTAATAAATGAACTTATTTAAAGCTATTTATTCTGATCTGATCTGATCTTCTTCCTCTGGTAAAGGTTATTCAACAGGTTGGAAGCAATATTCTCCTTTCCCTCTCCCAAGTTAACCACTGAGTTGCTTCTAATAAAGCTTTTCGAGGAGAAAGAAAAGAAAGTGGCAGAGCACCATGAGCTAAAGGCTCTCTTAGATTTTAGGATAGTTTCATTTCTAATGTTCTAGGCATTTAGGATAGTTTTCTTTCTAATGTTCTTTCCATGTATTCGAACTAATGTAATTCGAATTTAGAGTTTGAAAGAATTATCCTTTGTACCTCTCTGAATATCAGAAACATTATGTCTTTTTTCTTCGAATTTCTAAAGTCTTTGTATTAACTTCACTTAAGAATTTTTCTAAGTTAACAGACTTGTTATCCAATTCGAAACAAGGTAACTTCATCCTCTTCTGTAAATTCGAAATGAGCTTTACTCATAACATTTTGGGAATTCGAACAATTTGGAAATCAAATCCCAACACATACTTGATTAAAATGATAGGAATTTCAATTGATGCATGTTCAAGTAGCAAGAAAACATTCAGCACAAAGATTGGTTCAGCTACTCCCCCTAAATATGTTACTCACATTGATTTTTATGCCCATAGTGAGTTGAATGTGTAGAGAGTGGATAAAAGCATAAAAAGTCAAGATTACAGACTTGGACAACAGGGGAAGACAGAACAGAAATTCATGATTTGCAGATAAGATCATAATCATTGAATATTTTTCAGCATTAAAAGAAATCTGTTCTGGTATCATTTCAAAGATTAAGATATTCCATGTTAAGTTCTTCTTCATATTCATTGATTTACCCAATATTCCAAATCATAATATGCACATCAATTTGATATAGTAATTCACTTTTGATATGCCAAAGTTTATCATAGATTTGGGAATCAAGGGGACATTGTCAAAGGCTTCACTCTCAATGGATCAAGTTTCACTACTTTTCAATCACATAGCCTTAATCATTAACAAGTACTGCTCCTTTTATAGATTGATCTAGAAATTTATATTCTATCACAATAAACCACATCATGAAAACTTTCCAATGCCACAAAAATCAACTCATTTGGATTGGTACAATTAAAGATATTTTAACTTGAAGTTTCAGTACCAAAACAGAAAACATCCATTGACTTAGCTACTTAAATCTGAACTTGTGAGTCATTTCCAATTCATATAAATATGAGATTTCAACACAATAAACTAGACATCACAAGCATTCTAATGGTATAAAAGTCATTCAATTTGGAGTTTTCTATCATTAGATTTGAGTGATTAAAGTTGGCAGTTCTATAATAGAGTGCTTATTATGACAGGTCTGGTTTTTCATTCACTGTGATCAATCTATACATCCAAAAATAGTGAAAATTAATATTATTAAACCATTGAACAACATCTTTCAAATCCAACTGGTTTCATTTGAAAAGGATTTTCCTAGCTCCAGATATAAGCATTCAAAACAGATGTGTTCAGATTTGATCACATGAGAGAGCAGTCAACTTGAAGTCTTTGTTGGAATTATGAGGATGATGAAAAATTCTGAAACTTTCCAGTCAAATACTTATATGAGTAAGCTTTCTCACAAAGTTGGTTTCACTCAAAAATCATTTCTATAGCTCGAGTTATGATCAATTTAAGTGAACAGGTTTATATCAGACTTTGTATCAGTGAGACTGTGTTCACTAATTTACTGGCACTTTTGTGGTTAGTATAAAGTCTTCAAAATTTCCAGTTTGGTACTCATATAAAATATCTTTCACACAGAATTTGTTTCACTGAAAAAGCACTTCTATAACTTCAGTTATGATCTTTTTAAGTGAACATGTTTGTATTGAAGCTTCCAACACTGCAACTGAGTTCACAAATTTTCTGGTACTTCTGTGATTAGTATGAAAATCTCAAATTTTCCAGTTTGATTCTATTTTAAATTATCTTTCCAATAAAATTGGTTTCACAGAAAAACAACATCTACAATTCCAGTTATGATGATTTTAATAAAACAGGTTTTCTATGAGTACTTGTATCACTACAGCTGTGTTAATGAATTTTCTGGCACTTCTGTGGTTACTGTAACAGCTTCAAACTTTCCAGTTTTGCACTCTTATAAGTTAGTTTTCCAACAAAACTGGTTTTACTCAAAAATCAATTTTGTAGCTCATGTTATGATCATTTTAGTCAGGCTATATCAGAAAAATTTCTGCATACAGTACAATAACCTTTTTGCCTTCAAATTTCACTTATTTCAAAATCCTTTTATGAGCCTTCAATCTCAGAATTTCTTATTCATATCATTTACTTAGAGGATTGACTTGATTAAGGAAATGGAGAGCATATAGACTTAGCTTGTAGAAATGTTTCTCCTAAACAATCAACTCAATCTTTCCAAGTTCTCTTTTCTCTTTTATCATGAAATTGACTCAAAGATATCTTTTCATATGATCAGCTCATGTTTCATCATACATAGATTTCAAACTCAAATTCTCACATGATGCAAGATCACAACTTAAGCATATGTTGCATTACAGCATACTCACAATAGTTGAGATTCAAAGTTGTATTTAAGGTTAAGACAAAACATCATTCAGAATTCTAATTATCCAAGAAACATAGAATCATTCAAGTAAGCATGTTTGTAATTGAAAACTGAATTCTAAATTCTGCATAGCACCATCATACTTTAAATCCTATCTTCAAAACGAGAATATCACATATGCATCATCATGAGAGATTAGAGTTTCAGAGTACCTCATGAAGTAATCTTCAAGTTAGCATTTGAACCTCATGATTTAAGAATTTGCAGCTTGATATATGAAGAGACAGACTTAACTTCTGCATTTCCTTTTTCAATCTTAGTCATTTCCTTGTGCCTTCTCCTTTTACAAGCTTCTTACTCTTTCTCATATTGTGGGAAATCTCTTGCCTTCTTGAGCAGCAGCCATTATCTCAGTTGACTATGATTCATAGATTTCCTTTTGTTCTGTCAGATTTAGAGCTTTAACTGGAGTTTCACTTGGCTGTTTTATATATTTCTGTTTAGGCCTCAGTCTCAGTCTCATCCTGGGACTCATATGAGACTCTTCTCAAATGCAACTTTACTTTCTTGCTTTTTATAATTTCTGAACATCCTTTTGGCTTGGATATGAGGATTTTCTCATATTGTTCTTGTTGAGATCCAAGCATTCCACTTTGTCTCCAAATCTACAATCGTTCTCATCTCAAGTGTAGGATTAGTCTTGTCAAAACTATCATGCATATTTTCTTTCACATATTGAGCAATGAGATTGTAGACTTTATAGTTACTTGGATGTAATAGAATGTTCAGAAAATATTCAGATTTGAAATTGGCACCTTGTTTTAAAGATATGAATGTACAAAGAACTTTCCAACAAGAGGATTTCTATCATTTGATACTCCAAACTCTAAGTAATCATATGAGACATTTAAGCATTTGATAAAGGGAGAAAAAATATGATTTTGATCTGCTGTTCAGAATTTTAAATAACAACAGCAGTGGCCATAGATGATGATCAAATAGATGTCCTTTTTTGCAAACAAGGTATCTACAAATCCAGCATGCATGTATATTAAAATACTTACAACCATGATGCAACAAGTAAGGACATGTAAAAGGAGTTGTTAATGATTTGATCAAGTATGTTTTAGTTCAAATGCAAGGAGGGATAAGAGATTGATATTACCAATGAGCGTTCCTTATAAGAAACTTCAACCTCCAATCTTAATGGCATTAATGACTTTAATAAAGTGATCAATCCTAAGGATTTGAAAGATCTTCAAACCACCCATCCGGAGGAGCCAGCTGATTTGTACTTGAATCTTTTATGACATTTCATTTTGGGCTAGAAGCTTTTTGGTGGTCTTCTTTATTCTATTGGATTAGCACAAATTTTCCAAGCTATAGACTCACTGCATCTTCAAACTAATTGGAGGTTCTCTGCCTATGAAGACGACTTTTCATAGCTTTTCAACACTACTAAGGAGTCTCTTCATGCAGACAGAACCACATAGCTAAGGAGTGCTTCAGTTTTGAATATAAGATTGTCTTCTTCTAGGTCCTTGGTTATTTCAAGGTACTTAGTAGCACACCTTAGCCCAGAGATATTTCCAAATGTTAAATCAATAGTAATTCCATAGCAGAATTTTGCTGCAAGCTCAAAAGCCTTAGGTCCACTAGGAAGATCATCCATAACTGACTTATTTAAGTCAGGAACATGAAAATCATATATGATTCATTAATTCTGTTCAGCTTCCCATTTCGAGACAGCAATGGACACTTTTTGCAAGTGGAAGTTAGCTTCTCCAATTTGAACTAGAAGACCACTCTGAAGCATATCAAGATTTGCTTCTTTGCTAAAATCCTTATATCTCAATACCATGATTAGTTGAGGTGAGAAGTCCATCCCATATTTCCTTCCTCCTTCTTGACTAGATCAGTGTGACAATTTCCTGCATAATCAAATCACTGGGGGAACATTTTGGTACCCATTTAACTCTTGGGTCCAAGTGGGTTAATGATCAAGATGTTTATCATTTTAGCATATGTATAAGGTTAATATCAATGTTCAATCATTTCATTGCATTCTTTAACTGAAATAACCATTCATTTCAAATCAAAGAGCAACGTTACCCAGGCCAGCAATTCTTTTACTTTTGTGTTGTCCGCTTTCATTTTGTCCAGGTCTGCAACTTCAAATCTTGGACAACTTCTTTAGTTTGATTCAGAATCCGTCTGTAAATAAGCTGCTGCGCTGCCCATAGTGAGAGAAACTAGAGCAACAGAGTAAATTGGCAACTTTATTTCCCTTTAAGGTTTCCTTTGAAATATCTTCTTGAATTTCCTTTCGAACGTCTTCAAATCTTAGAAGAGGATAACTCTGCTTCTCTTGCACAATCACTCATTTTCTTTGGTGCGATTGTTCAGACCAATGTTGAAAATGAAACCTTCCAACCCAAGTTTAGATTTCACTGGCTTTGAAGATAATGGAGGAAGGAGGCTCTCAAATTTGTCAGGCAGTTCATCAAAGAATGGGCCTTCAGCATATTAGTAATTCTCAGTTGAGAGCAAAATGACTTCAAACCAGATTCTTCCACCAAGCTGAAAGTAGTAAATCCATAGTAGGGTGGTATGGGTCTGGAAACTCTGCAAGGAATTTGCTGAAACCTCCATACAGCTTCTCTTCAGAAGAAGACACCACAGTCTCCAACGAATGCACTCTATTTTATTCACTCCTTTAATTTTCTTGGTTTTCTTTGACTTCTCATTCTCCAGCTTCATTGCTGAAACCTCATTGTTCTTTTTCTGCACTATAAGAATCATCCTGACTACTGCTTCTGTTAATGCAGTCTCAGTGGCTTTTCTGCATTTCTTGTTTCAGTTGGTTTAATTATGCCACTATTCCTTTTGTCAGAAACTTCAACTGCTTAAGCATTTTCCCTTTCAGCTTTGGCAGCTATCTTCCTTCACTTCAGCCATCTTTCTATCTTAGATCTTTCTCCTTTTCACACGTTGGTGTGATCAACCCAAAGAGGCCAAGTTCTGATACCAACTGAAGTTGGTTGAACGTCTCTAGAAGGGGGGTTGAATAGAGACTTGAAAATATTGTACCTGAAAATTCACACTTAAATTCACGTTGAGACATGATTTCAAGTTTGACACTTGGAGTCTCAAATAGGTTAGATGAGACGTTGTCTCAACAATAACTTTATAATCAAG
Organism: Sesbania bispinosa; assembly: GCA_026901365.1. NCBI lineage: Eukaryota > Viridiplantae > Streptophyta > Magnoliopsida > Fabales > Fabaceae > Sesbania > Sesbania bispinosa. Next base: position 179,346 of record QLOH01000173.1, read on the forward strand.
TAGAGATGATTTGTTAATTTATGAAACTTGATTATCTCTTAATAGATTTGATTTAGTTTAGCAAACAGATCTTAGATGTAAGATTAATTAGCTCAGCAAATGTTAAGACCTTAAAAGAGGATGAGTGAGACTATTGACTGATTCTCAGGTTGAGATAGGATCTGAGATGAGATGGGTCTGAGATGAGATGTAAGATGAGATGCATGGACAGATTTTAGTAATTACAACTTGGTTTTCTCTGAATAGATTTAATTTATATTAACAAACAAATTTTAGATATGAGATGTGCAATATAAATAAAGAGATAGGGATAAGAGATGCACACTGAGATTTATACTGGTTCACCTACAACCTTGGGCTACGTCCAGTCCTCACAACTCGTGAGATTTCCACTATTGAAAAACCCGTCAATACAAGTATTCTTACAGCCTCTTCAGGACGTCCCTCACACCAAGCATAGGCACTCCTACCTTGGTTGAGCCACAAGTATTCTTTGTTCTCAACTGCCTCTTCAGGCAGCTCATGCAGTATTCTTTGTTTTCAACTGCCTCTCCAGGCAACGCATGCAGTATTCTTTGTCTTCGACTGCCTCTCCAGGCAACTCAGAGAGTATTCTTCTTAAAGTTCCTCTCCAGGCCTTACAAACGCCCACACTAAGCTCAGGAACCTCCTGACTTAGTTGAGACTTGGTGGTATGAGATGAGATGTGATTGATCTAGCTTAGTCTGCATACAAAGTATAGATAAACCGTGAGCTTAGCTAGATGGTAGCTCTCTAAATCTCTCAAAGAGTGTATATAAAACAGTACAAAACAAGAGCTAAACCTACTACAAGATATTAGCTAAGATATCATAGGTAGGTAGGTTGAGATTCACTTGAGACTTGGATTTTTCTGGTTGTGCAGCAGCATCTCTGCTGAGTCTCACTGTGTCTCTCACCCATCTCATCATAATGAGACCTCCTTTATTAGTCTTCAAAAAACTAGCCGTTAATAGAGCCGTCATACTAGCCGTTGGAAGTGAGAGAAGCTGTTTTTCACTTTTCTGACGTGAGACATGTGCTTTTCTGATGCTGTCTCTGCTGTGACAGTGTACTTGCGTTGACTAGCTTTTGCTGCTGATACTCTGTCTGCATCTCATGTCTGCGTCTCAAGTCTGAGTCTCATGTCTGCATCTCATGTCTGCGTCTCAAGTCTGAGTCTCATGTCTGCATCTGATCTCTTCATATCAAGTCTGAGTCTCATGTCTGCATCTGATCTCTGCGTCTGATCTTGAGACTGCGTCTGATTTAAGACCGTCTCATGTCTACATCTGTATCTCTGCGTCTGAACTTGAGACTGCGTCTGATCTTGAGACTGCATCTAATCTGAGACCGTCTCATGTCTGATTCTGCATCTCAAGTTGAGTCTACATCTCAAGTCTGATTATGCATCTCTGTTGAGTCTGCATCTCAAGTCTAACTTTGAATCTCATCTTTGCTCAGCTTCATATTTCAAGGTTCTTCTTTGTCATGCTTGGACTGAATATGATCTTACAATGAATTTGGGCTTGTCTCAATCTGACTTTACAGTTTGAGCTTGTCTCAAGCTGACTTTGAATCTCTTCTTGGTTTAGCATCTTCTATTCTGATCTTATCTCTTGATTTCTGAAGCTAAGTTAGAGTCTCATCTCTTGGCAAATCTTACATCTGACTGTTGATCCTTCGTTTTAAGTTTATAGATGAGTCTCTTCTTTGAGCATTAGTCTTAAGCTGATTTTTAGACTGAGCTTGCATCTGAACATGAGATAGCATCTTATGCTTGAGTCTGCGTCTCATCTTGAGTTTCAAATATTGGTCTTCTTGATGCAACTTATTTCACTATTTGAGCTCTTCTTGACTTGACTTGATGATTGGCATTCTTAGTAGAGACCCTTTCTGATTGTAGCTGAGACTTTACTCTAATATGCACCTCTATCAACTTAGGCTATCTTCCATTCAAAGCTTCTGAAGACTTTCTGATAAAGGATATGTTTTGAGGCCTTCTTCTGAAATTACCTTCAGCATATAGAACTTCTAAGCTTTGCCCATACTCCATAAATGATTCTGAAGTCTGATGTTTCTTAACACTAGGATTCTGACCTTTCTGAATTTTTCATGAGAATCCTGTCTTTCTAAGATCTCACATACAAAACATCAGTAACTTCAAGAATAGAAAACATTAAGTTTGATCAAAAGGTTTGTTGTCATTAAAACCAAATCTCAGAGGGTTTTTGCGCTAACAACCAATACTCAGATGCAAGAACTGCCATAAGACAAAGCCTGAGACTCAGACTCAGCCTAAGGACACAAGGCCCAGGGAGTCAACGGAAGTCAAGACAAGGACACTGCACACGCTGATACAAGGCAGAGCGCACAGTACCTTTTGGCAGGATACTCTTCTCTCTCTGCAATGGTCACAAACGTCCATATAACGGCTAGTTTCATTTGAATTAAATGCCAGAATCAACAGTGAAGAAGAGAGAGAGACTACGCTGAATATTGAAGAAATCTTTGCATCTCAAGTCAATCTCAAGCCCTTCTCATCTCAGATACAGTCTAAACTTGAGAATATCTTTGTAGTCTCATCTATTCTCTTTCAAGATCTTAAATTCCTATCTTTGTAAAAGAGAATATACCTAGCTGGACTCACTGTATATCCATACCTTGTATGTTGTAAGCTAGACCTTCATCATTCTATCAATCCTTGTAAGCTATCTCAGCTAAGATAGGAAAGAGCATAGTCTCAGTGTGAGTTGTAAGCAGCTTGAAGAGGCCTAGTGAAGAATACTTGTTTTACAGCCAAGGTAGGAGAGCCTAAGCTTGGTGTGAGGGTGAGCCTGAAGAGGCAGCAAGAATACTTGTAATTGACAAGGTTTTCAATAGTGGAAATCTCACAAGTTGTGAGGATTGGACGTAGCCCAAGGAGTGGGTGAACCAGGATAAATTAGTGTGCATCTCTTTCCCTTATCTCTTTATTTATATTGCACATTTAACACCTGAGACGTATCTATTCAAAACAAATTAAACTTGACTAAACCATTGAGTCTTAACTGCTGAGATTCGCACATTCATAATTAATAATTATACTGAGTTAAGACAACGTCTTATCTAACCTTCTGAGCCTCCAAGTTATTAAACTTGAGAATACGTCTCAGCTTGAGCTTAAGTGTTTTTTCAGGAACAAAATTTTAAAAGTCTCTATTCAACCCCCCTTCTAGAGACAATCAGCCAAATTCATTAACTGCCTATTCAGGCAACACACCAAGTATTCTCCTTACAGGGCCTCTCTAGGCTCCTAAGTATTCTTTTCTATCAAGCCACCCGAGGCTCTACAATAAGTATTCTTTTTCTGTCAAGCCTCTCAATGCTTTACAACAAGTATTCTTTATTACCAACAAATACTCTATTTCTTCAATCCTCTTCAGGCTTCTTACAATAAGATTGAATACAAATGCCTTGAACTCAGAAGATGAGTTCTATGTTCTAGATGTACAATGTAAAATAACAGTGACTTGACACTGAATATAAAAGATCAATTCTTGCACATTGTATACAAACATAAGATTGACTTCTGACAACTTCTAGAAATGCATATTGCTGATTTGAACGAATCAGCTACTCGACTCTTAAGCTTAGCAGCTCAATAGTATGCTTCTCAGCAATTCTTCATTACTTCTGAATTTATGCACTCCTTTTTGACTTAGAGCTTGCACCATTCCTTTTGATTTTGCAGTCTTTAATCTTGAGCTCAATCTTGGTGTTTTTGTGATGCATAAGTTGTAGATCTGCTATTCTATGCATGTTCACACAAACTTGGGCTTATTTCCTTGTGAATATTCATTCTTGCGCACACTATTTCCTTTCTTCACTTTCTTCATTATTAATCTTTTTTCTTTTTGAGAGCACATAGCTCTTACTTGAAAAAGGATGTTCTTGAGAGTTCAACTATTCTGAAAACCACCAGCCCCTTGGAGCCTCTCCAAAAAAGCTCTTGCTTGGTGAATCACCCTAGAGTATTTATACTTGAGTTTGAGAAATCCGTTAAAAAGACGTTGAGAGATAGAATTTTCCTATTGCGAATCCTTTTTGACAAAGATACGAGATTGCATCTCTCTTTTTAACTTTTGTAGCTTGACCATAACAAACTTTCCTTGTTAAGCTTGACGTTGAACTTCTAGCAAAAAAGGTTGTTTCTAGTCTTGCCTTTCTGGAGTCCTGAGGTTGCGTGTAGTTCTGGTACTAACTTTGACCTACCACGTCATGTGCCCTAGTACTTCAGACAGACTTAGTCTTCGGATGGGAACCATCGTCTGAACTAGTTTCACTTCAAACAAATCCTTGATCTTCAGACCTTGAGTCTTCAGAACTTGACCAACTTCAGATCTTAGCTTGACTTCAGACAGACTTCTTTCAGATTGATGACGCACTACAGGTGAGATGTTTTGCATACCTTAAATGTTAATGCATTCACCAGGGAGTCTTAGACGATATTAACTTAGTTTATTTTAGGTTTGTATTCATCAAAACTTGAGACTCAACATCTTCGAGAGGGCACCCCCTTCTCTGGATGACTTTCACTTAAGTGAGACCCTTCTCATTTAAACGAAAATATTCAGAGAGCAAGCATTTCTCATCCCTTCCTTCTCGCTTAAGCAAGAGCCTTCTCGCTCAAGCGAAAATATCAGGTCCCATTTTCCCTATTTTTGCTAATAGATTCACTCAAGTGAGGTTACTCTCACTTGAGCGGGTTGCCTTCTCACTTAAGCGAGGCTATCCTCGCTTGAGCCAGAATGCTGAATAATGGAAATTCTAAATTTCCATCCCTAGCCTTCTCTACAGTTTTTACCCTTTTTATCCTAGTTCCTTTTTATAAAACACCTTTCTAATCATATTCAGCTTTATGAAAATGATTTGTGAAATTTGGGAGGTTACATTTGTTGATGAAAATAAAATCATTCATCCTAAATCTTTATGAAGAACTAAAGGGGATGCTTCTCCTTGTAGTTATTCTTGAATATCTAGGACATTACTTATTATGTCACAATCCTACAGTTGCACAGGGTGATTATTGTTGTGAGGTCGGGCAGTGTAAAGGAAGGAACATGCCATGCATAACATGACATTTGTATTGCCTTTTCAGTCTTGACCAAACAACTTAGTAATTAAGTCCACATAACAAAAAGACAATTTCCAATACTTGATTACCTCTATTTTTCACCTTCATCTCTACTACATGAGTAAGCCATATAATCAAATACCACATTCGATTGCAATCACATATATATTACGAAGAATATGGCAATACCATACTACATATCCAATGATTAATAATATATATGAAACAATGGTATGCCTTATTACAATAAGTGTTGTAAGATACTAGATAGAGGATAAGTAAAAGTAACACAACTTGAATTTAAGACTTATTCATATTCTTTTAATATCCATATCCTCTGCTACATTTCAGAAACAAATGACAACATTTTCATTGGAAAAATTACCATGACCTGAACACAGTTTTCGTTAAAGGGTTTGTTTGTTACTTTATTCTCTAATACTAATCACTATTATGGCACTAAGACACTAATGAACCACTCACTTATTGGATTAAATCCAAACAATATATGTTTATGTTAGAGTAAGTCATGAATGACAATTTCTATAGTCCGATTTAGTCATCCAAATTTTGCTAACTCGATACACATGTTACTTGTTCATCTACCTAAGTGGATCTCATGTTGTCGGGAAAAATCTTCAAATACAACACCATTGATAGAAGACCAATTTCTCATATTCTAGATATTAATAATTAGAGTAAATACCTACAAATGTTTTATCAAATATTCTTGAACCGATTATTGATATAAAAGACCCTATTTGGTGTACAAAAACTCCTAACAATTATCCTTTGTTTTTGTTTATTATCTTCAATATTGTATGAGAGAAAAATCATTTTGTAAAGTGTTCTACAATTCCTTTTAGTCCAACTACATGCGAATCACCAAAGAAAAACTAGATATACAACCCTAGAGTGAAATTCAAATATTACAATAATTTAGACTTAATTATGATTTCAAAAGGAAAAATATCTTTAATATATATGTATATATTAAAAGATACAATAAATTGTAATACCATTTGTTTAATAAGGATGTGCAATGGTTTGATTTTCATTAAATGTTTCCATCCCTATATTCATGCACCGGTGTATACTTATATAAAGAATATTGAATACTCAAAAAGTTGTAATATCCATTTGACATGAACAAAAAGTAAAATTTCATTTAATGTGCATTTAATCCAGTATACGTAATTGTATTAATAGTATATTATTGAGGTTGTTATTATATATATATATATATATATACAAAATATAAAAAGTAAGTCAAATGATATATAGTCCCATTCAAAATTGTATCCCAACAACTCATTTAAGGTTTTCCATTTTTCAACTTCAATATAAAAGTTCCATATTTCACATATTCTCTAATAATGGTAATGTATTAAGGGGTGATTATTTATTGCACACGTTTTTTAGTTATCTTATAATATAATACATTGAGTCAAATATTGTAAAATATAGGAATAAAATATACAGGGGGTAGGTGAGATATCTCTTTATAAAGCCCAGAATGTTCAGGCAAATATTCATAAAAGATTCTAACTTTTTATTATATTCTCTGCATTGCATCCATGGCTAGGAGGAGGGTGAAACTTGCATATATCTCTAATGACTCGAAAAGAAAAGCAACATATAGGAAAAGGAAGAAGGGTATCATAAAAAAGGTGAGTGAACTCACCGTTCTTTGTGGGATTCCAGCGTGTGCTATAATTTGCAGTCCTTTTGATTCTCAAATAGAGGCCTGGCCAAACCGTGAAGGGGTCGAGCGGGTGATTGAGAGGTATGAGAATACATTTGTGATAGATCAAAGCAAGAATGTAAACCAAGAGAGCTTCCTCAGGGAGAGGATTTCCAAAGCTGAAGACCAACTGAAGAAGCTGCGTCGGGACAACCATGAGAAAGAACTGACCATGGCTATGTTCCAACATATGCAAGATGGAAACCTTCAAAACATATCCTTTGAAGATGCGAATGATCTTAATAAGCTGATTGAGAAGAATTTGAATGACATTGAAATTAAGATGGCAAAGCTTAGTGTTTAGAGGCATGGCCTCCGTTTTTAATTATTATATTATTTAGTGTTTAGAGGCTTGTCCTCTGTCTTTACATTGTAATTCTATTTAGGGTTTTGGGACATGACCTCTGTCTTTGACTGCACTTAAAAAAATATAATAAACTTTGTCATTTTAATTCTCCTTGCTAAAGACCAAGAGATGATGAGATTCTGGCAAGCGTACCAAAATTTCAGCAGCATAATAGTAAATATGAGTTTATCGTATCCACAGGGAACGGTTCGTTTCGTATTTACTCGTGATCAGATTATCAAGTACAAAACGGTATTTGAGAGTTTGTGGTGAGGAAAGTAAATTTGCATAAAAGAAAGAGACGATTGAGAGAGGATAAAATACTTTACTTGGATTAGGATTGAACTTCGTATCATCGCACCCCTTTATGCATGTAAATCCCTATATGAATATATTTTTATAATATCCTAGCCAAACTATATTGCTTTACCCCGAGTTACCATGTAGTAAACCACTCGAAGATAATTCATGCGGGTTCTCCTAGACGACAAATTACCCCGGCTTGATTGCTCCATCTTTCCGTTTGTTTAATACTATCAATTCGCCCTATAGACCTATAGTGTCAGCTATGAAGAGATTGCCTAGTTCTTCTTCAATGATCACTTTCTCCTATAACCCTATAGTAACTACTATGAGTACTTTTACCAATCAGACTTTGAGTTTCCTAAGTATCGGTTCCCCCAAATTCACTGTTAGTTTTATAGAAACATCTGTCACCTGAATCCTAAAATTAACCTATAACTCCGGCACACAGGTTGAAGCTACGCATTAAGCAAAGATAAAAATACTGATATTATAAAACAGGGATTCATAAATAAATACGAGAATTCACATACACTTTGGGGATTGAATCAACTACATTCAATCCTATCGAGACGTTTAGCTACGCATGGTAGCCATTACAACCCAATGGAGAAGCTGTCACCTTGCTCCAATCCTAGCTCTGCCTTTGTCGTCTCTCTAATCTCCTTCCTAAATGCTCCTTTGCTAACCTACCTTCCTTCTTTACAAAGGGTTCTATTTATAGACTAAGGAAAGCTATCTTGAATCTAGAAGAAATCTGATTTGAAAATAGATCTGAAAACAGATCTAAGACTAATTCCATGCAGCTGCGCTTCATCTGCGCTCAGCGCATTTGCAACGCAGGAAACAGTAAGCCAATTCTGAATCTGCGCTTCACTTGCGCTAAGCGCGAGAGAAGCGTGGAACGCGTAACTGAATTCTCTGTTTCTTCTTTTAACAGCTTGATCTTTTCCTGGTCTTATCCTTGTTTGCTTGGCTTTCCTTGTTTCCTTCTTTTTGATCTGATTCTGTGTTTATTCTGTCTTTGAATTTAAATTGGGAAGTTATCTCCAGAATCCTTGTTTAAATGGCAGCTGATCTTATCTCTATTTGCTCTGATTTAAACTTCAAATTAGCATATCCTTTCCTCAAATAATGCTATATTCTTTCCTCATTCAAATCTTCTCATAAATCTGCAAATTTAACATATTTTCTATTAAAATAGCATCAAGTTCAAATTCAAATCAAATAATCACAATTATTACAATTATTACTAAAAAGGGATTATTTTGGGGCATAAATTACTATTTTAACCTTGATAAGTGCAGTAAAAATACAAGAATTTATCATATAATTTGCACTTATCAAGAGATACCATCTTAAATTGCAATGCTTTAAAGCAGTAAGAATCTTTTGCAAGATTATAATTATAACTGAGATATACAAGCATAATACTAATTCTTTTTTTAAAAGAATTGGACTTGATTGAAAATTAAAATTCGAATATTTGGATTAAATAAAAATTATTTATAAGGTTTTTAATTGTAGTTATGAATTTTTTATCATTGTCACATTGTGGGCCAATGCAAAGCTATGGATTTTGCAATTTCAATATAATGTTGTGGTGGTCACCGCTTTCAATATGTCGTGGGCAAGTAGAAGAATTATAGTGATTGTCACAATAGAGTGGGTGAGTAGCAGCATGGCACAAGTAAGTGTTATGATGTCAGTTGAAGGCACAAACAAAAGCTAAAAGAGATTAGAGTGGTGGGTGTGTTGGGACGAGTGGCTACTAGTGGCATTAGGCTTGGTACAACAATGGACGGAGGCTTGCATGACTACCTATACTGGATAGCTGAGTACATGCGTACATTATCCGACTCAATGATGTAACATCCCGAAAAGTAGGACTCTAACAAATGTAAGAGGAATCATATTAGAGGGATAGAATAGGAATTTAAAAAATTATAAGTTCTAGAGAGAATTCTGAACGTAGAGTCCAACATTAAGTCATCGTTTCCAATCTTAAATGAACTTAGGAGAGAATTAAGTCAAGACATGGGGGGTAAGTTTTAGTAGTGAGGAAAAAAAGGAAAAACATTGTGATGAGAAAATTTTTATAGACGCTTAGAACCTTTAACTTTAGCCTTATTGGATTAAATTGATGATTTATATCATTGTTCACTTGGAATGTACGTCGTTGAGCTTAAATTAAAGTTGTTTCTTAATTTCGGATTTTTAGCCTAATGACCTTGGTCCACTAATTTGATGATATCTAGAGTTGAAGGTGGATGATTTAGGTGATTCAACTTGCATTAAAAAGCTAAGATTTAGAGACTCAGTTTGATATGCTACTCGATAGTATTACTATTCCATTTTTGCTCCAGAGAGTCTCATTTTCGCTCAAGAGAAGAATTTCTCGCGTGAGCGGAAATGTCAGCAGAAACAACGGCTTGAAATGCTGTCATTTTCGCTTGAGCAAAAATTCTCTCGCTCAAGCAAAAATCAGGCAGAATTCCAAACAAGGGAGTCCAACCAGCAGCGTCAATCTCAGGAAATAGGTCAACTCCACTCTCCTTGAGAACATTGAGGCTAAGAGTCTTGCTTTGAACAATGTTTCCTTCGGCAGATTTCTTGCATGCCATTGATAAGGTTCAAGGAATGAGATAAATTAGAGAGGGTTTTTGGGAGGTCTTAAGAGGATTCTTGCTCGAGAAGGTTTGTTCAAAGTGAGGAAAAGGTAGCCTTTATGCACTTTCCTTCTCTCCAAATATATAGACGCATATATTGATAGTTATAGTCATGATTGCGTGATTATAGGGAGTCGTGCAGTGGGAAGCTTTAACAAATGAAATGATGAATTCTAAAGGTTTTAGATTAATACGTCATCGGATGATACGAAAATTCAGAGCATTATTTAGTCATGTGAACTTCAAATCATATGTTCATATGATGATGCAAGCAGATTTAAGATGATGCATTTCAGACAATATGAGTTAAGACAATCACATATTTTAAGATGAGCATACAAGTTCAAATACATAAACAATTTAAGACAACCAATTTTCAGACAATGTATATAATCTAAAGTAAAAATTATAGTTTACCAAAAGTTAGTAACCTTCCATTGACGATGTAGATAAACTTCTTTTGCAGCTTTCCTTGCGTTTTATGGTTTCCATCTGGATCTTTTTCCTCAGTATGATCAAGTGCTCAACTCGAGGTTGAGCTCTGATACCAGTTGTAGGGACACATAGGAAAAAACTAGAAGAGAGTTGAATAATGTTTTTTTGAACTAATCATTTTTATGAAAACCTTTTGTAAAACTAAGTTTTGAAGGCTTTTAAACTGAGGTTCAGACGCTGTCTAAATGCGTAAGTCTTCGTCTGAAGATTTTCAGACAGAGGTTTTTAAGAAAGCTTTTCTTAAATAGCTTTCTCAAAAGCGCTTATAAAAGTTTAGTTTAAAATCACTCTTCTTGTTAGGATAAATTGAAAGTAAAGAGTTAAGGGAAAGAGAAAGTACTCAGCTAATTTATCCTGGTTTACCCAATACCTTGGGCTACATCCAGTCCTCACACAACGTTAGATTTTCCACTAACTTATGCAAGTTACAAGTATTCTTTATTATCAACTGTTAAGACAAACTCACTCCTAATGTTTTTAATGAAGTCAAACCATCAAGGAAAGAGGTTGCAAAAGCAAAGCATGTCATGCATCTTGTTATTACTAACTGTTTGCTCAAAATGTTGGCAGAATTCTGGACTTTAAATTTGTAGGATAAATCCTTTTTTATAAGATGATGCCAAAGACTCAAATCTGCTCCAAATCATTCTTTGAGGCATGAAATGAATAAATCCAGAATCAAGATTTGTCAAGATAAAGACAAAAACAAGAGCTGCTGAGCAAATAAGATCCAAGGTCAGACTCAGACTGAGAGTCAGACTCAGATGCATAACTCAGATGCAGGACTGAGACTCAGACACAAGCCTACATAAAAGAACTGAGACTCAGATGAGAGCCTAAGACTGAGACCAATGAAGTTGGTTGAACGTCTCTAGAAGGGGGGTTGAATAGAGACTTGAAATTATTGTACCTGAAAATTCACACTTAAATTCACGTTGAGACATGATTTCAAGTTTGACACTTGGAGTCTCAAATAGGTTAGATGAGACGTTGTCTCAACAATAATTTTATAATCAAGTAGAGATGATTTGTTAATTTATGAAACTTGATTATCTCTTAATATATTTGATTTAGTTTAGCAAACAGATCTTAGATGTAAGATTAATTAGCTCAGCAAATGTTAAGACCTTAAAAGAGGATGAGTGAGACTATTGACTGATTCTCAGGTTGAGATAGGATCTGAGATGAGATGGGTCTGAGACGAGATGTAAGATGAGATGCATGGACAGATTTTAGTAATTACAACTTGGTTTTCTCTGAACAGATTTAATTTATATTAACAAACAAATTTTAGATATGAGATGTGCAATATAAATAAAGAGATAGGGAGAAGAGATGCACACTGAGATTTATACTGGTTCACCTACAACCTTGGGCTACGTCCAGTCCTCACAACTCGTGAGATTTCCACTATTGAAAAACCCGTCAATACAAGTATTCTTACAGCCTCTTCAGGACGTCCCTCACACCAAGCATAGGCACTCCTACCTTGGTTGAGCCACAAGTATTCTTTGTTCTCAACTGCCTCTTCAGGCAACTCATGCAGTATTCTTTGTTTTCAACTGCCTCTCCAGGCAACGCATGCAGTATTCTTTGTCTTCGACTGCCTCTCCAGGAAACTCAGAGAGTATTCTTCTTAAAGTTCCTCTCCAGGCCTTACAAACGCCCACACTAAGCTCAGGAACCTCCTGACTTAGTTGAGACTTGGTGATATGAGATGAGATGTGATTGATCTAGCTTAGTCTACATACAAAGTATAGATAAACCGTGAGCTTAGCTAGATGGTAGCTCTCTAAATCACTCAAAGAGTGTATATAAAACAGTACAAAACAAGAGCTAAACCTACTACAAGATATTAGCTAAGATATCATAGGTAGGTAGGTTGAGATTCACTTGAGACTTGGATTTTTCTGGTTGTGCAGCAGCATCTCTGCTGAGTCTCACTGTGTCTCTCACCCATCTCATCATAATGAGACCTCCTTTATTAGTCTTCAGAAAACTAGTCGTTAATAGAGCCGTCATACTAGCTGTTGGAAGTGAGAGAAGCTGTTTTTCACTTTTCTGACGTGAGACATGTGCTTTTCTGATGTTGTCTCTCCTGTGACAGTGTACTTGCGTTGACTTGCTTTTGCTGCTGAGACTCTGTCTGCATCTCATGTCTGCGTCTCAAGTCTGAGTCTCATGTCTGCATCTCATGTCTGCGTCTCAAGTCTGAGTCTCATGTCTGCATCTGATCTCTGCGTCTGATCTTGAGACTGCATCTGATTTAAGACTGTCTCATGTCTGCATCTGTATCTCTGCGTCTGAACTTGAGACTGCGTCTGATCTTGAGACTACATCTGATCTGAGACCGTCTCATGTCTGATTCTGCATCTCAAGTTGAGTCTACATCTCAAGTCTGATTCTGCATCTCTGTTGAGTCTGCATCTCAAGTCTAACTTTGAATCTCATCTTTGCTCAGCTTCATATTTCAAAGTTCTTCTTTGTCATGCTTGGACTGAATATGATCTTAGAATGAATTTGGGCTTGTCTCAATCTGACTTTACAGTTTGAGCTTGTCTCAAGCTGACTTTGAATCTCTTCTTGGTTTAGCATCTTCTATTCTGATCTTATCTCTTGATTTCTGAAGCTAAGTTAGAGTCTCATCTCTTGGCAAATCTTGCATCTGACTGTTGATCCTTCGTTTTAAGTTTATAGATGAGTCTCTTCTTTGAGCATTAGTCTTAAGCTGATTTTTAGACTGAGCTTGCATCTGAACATGAGATAACATCTTATGCTTGAGTCTGCGTCTCATCTTGAGTTTCAAATATTGGTCTTCTTGATGCAACTTATTTCACTATTTGAGCTCTTCTTGACTTGACTTGATGATTGGCATTCTTAGTAGAGACCCTTTCTGATTGTAGCTGAGATTTTACTCTAATATGGACCTCTATCAACTTAGGCTATCTTCCATTCAAAGCTTCTGAAGACTTTCTGATAAAGGATATGTTTTGAGGCCTTCTTCTGAAATTACCTTCAGCATATAGAACTTCTAAGCTTTGCCCATACTCCATAAATGATTCTGAAGTCTGATGTTTCTTAACACTAGGATTCTGATCTTTCTGAATTTTTCATGAGAATCCTGTCTTTCTAAGATCTCACATACAAAACATCAGTAACTTCAAGAATAGAAAACATTAAGTTTGATCAAAAGGTTTGTTGTCATTAAAACCAAATCTCAGAGGGTTTTTGCGCTAACATTCTCCCCCTTTTTGATGATGAAAAAGCTATTTGAACAAAGTTAAGTTTTCATACATAATAGCATATAAGGGATGATGAGAGTCTATAAATTTTTCATAGTATGATCCACTCAAATGAACTCCCCCTGAATTCATAGGTATAACAATATTTCAATCAATAACATAACATGATTCAGAATTTATATTATGCTATTATGCACAGAAATACTTTCATGATTCAAAATTTATATTATGCTATTATGCACATGAATACTTTCCAATACTTTCCTATTTCTCCCCCTTTTGGCATCAACAAAAAGATGGGGCAGAGAAATATATCAAACTCATAGCATCAAATTCTTAACTTCTTATCTATAAAAATCTGTCAAATAACCATTTCATATTGATTTTTATCTGTACTAATGGCATCAAAGACATGTTTTACACTTATCAAGCATATGGGTGATCTCAACAGAGGGTTTTGAGCAAGTATGCAGTGATATTCTTAATTTCCCAACAACAATATGATACAATAATAGATCACACATATGGTTATAACAATGATCCCAAGAGTTCAAGATAAAGCAATATGATATGGAAAGGGATAAATGCTCCAACAAGAATAGTTGGAATAGAAGAATCAAAGACCAAGTTAAGAAGAAAAGTTTTTTAGAGTCTAGATTCCAAAATTTTCTTAGTAACTTGATATCCATATTTTACAGAATCTTTCACTCTAAGTTCAGAATCTTCTTAAACTTCTTTCTTAATCATTTGCTTACACTTTTCCTTTGATCTTATTTCTTAATTGAAGCTTTGAGAAAGCTATTTTCCCATTCTCTTTTCTTTAACATTTCCTCTAAAAAAAGTGATTTCTAGGGTTGTAGAGGAAAGAGGTGTATGCATTCATCAAATTCCATAAATGATCACTCCCCAACTGAGTCAACATACATGGTTAGCATATTAGCAAACAGTTTGACTGACTCCCCCTCAAAGTGAGAAGGTTCTGCTTATCTTTCCAAAGTTGCTGGTTTAGCAACTTTTCAATAATTGATGCAGAAAGATAATTATTTAGTTCCAAGATTGAATAGGGGATGCAGTTAGGATTGATCATTAGAAAACATAACTCAATCTTAAACCAGAACAAAAATTTATTCTGTTTGCATACTGTTTATGGTGAAAAATCTAATTTCGAAAATTAAACTTATCACTTTGATTCTAAGAACAATCTGGGGATTAGAATCAGATCCTCTTACGGGACTCTTTTTAAAAAGTAGGTTTATGGTGTTTCTGATTTATTGAAATAGACTTTTCAAAGTTCAATTTTCTGGGTGAAAATGTTTGATTGGTACAGAATTTCACCAAATCAATTACTATGTTTTCGAAAAATCCAGAAATGATAGATTCCAGAAAGTTGATTCAGAATTTTAACAAAGAACTTTTCTTTCGAAAGAAATTAGAACTACTTGATTCAGAATTTTATCAAAGTTCTAAAGTTTCCACTTGACTTCTTTTAGAATAAAGAGAATCACAGTTTCAGAATGTTTGAAAGAATACAGAATTTAAAGCAAAGAGATAAAAGTGCATGAAATGAAGAATACTGAATGTAAATTGCAGAAAGTAAATAAATTGAAAGAACAAATTGCATAAAGATAAAAGTGGATGGGATCATCACATACAGTCAATCCTTGTAAACCTGTTGGTCGCAGTGTGATCGGACGTGAAGGTGTTTAAGGATATGAGTATAATGAATTTTCCAACCCTTATTACATTATGGGTTTACCTATTTATAGATTTCTAATCCTAACGGCTAACTAATGCATGTTTGACACATCAGCAACCTATCTATGTTGGCAGCATGTATGCTTGCCACGTTTTCTGTTATCCAGAAAACTAATTACATTTTTTCAAAATGAACCACTAACTTAATGACACCTGTCTTTGTCATTTGTAACTTCCTCTAACTGCTCCTTTGGTGTCTTGTGACTTCTGTTTCTTCGAAAACTTGTGTTCAGATTTTTCGAAATCCTGTCTTTGGATTTCTTGAAGTCTTCTTTCTGATTTCTCGAAGAGGTCTTCTTTCTGATTTCTCGAAGAGGTCTTCTGATTTCTCGAAATCTTCTTTCTGGAATTTTGACTTTATGGTTTCGAGATTTTGACTACCTTGTGCCACATGTTTAATTTTATTTGGCCTTTTCAAAGGTTACAAAGACCCCCGGCCACCGTCCATTTGATTTTTACCATGAGGATTTTTCTTATTGGGCATAGAAATGGTTTCATTAATGGCACTTGAGTTGTTTTGCTCCTATAAATAGGAGTATTCTTCTTCATCTTTCTCACAACTCTTCCTTCTTTTCTCTTTTCTTATAAGTTCTTTTTAGAGAATTCTTCAGAAAATATGAAGAAGGTAATCTCTTTGGCTATTTTGTGCAATCTGATCTAGAATGATTTCATTTTTTATGAGATTGACAAAATAGCCAAAGTCATTGGCTTCTCCAACCTTTATCTTCGAGTGTTTTCTTTTAGATTGCACAAAATAGCCAAATATCATTTTATTTAATTAATAAATGAACTTATTTAAAGCTATTTATTCTGATCTGATCTGATCTTCTTCCTCTGGTAAAGGTTATTCAACAGGTTGGAAGCAATATTCTCCTTTCCCTCTCCCAAGTTAACCACTGAGTTGCTTCTAATAAAGCTTTTCGAGGAGAAAGAAGAGAAAGTGGCAGAGCACCATGAGCTAAAGGCTCTCTTAGATTTTAGGATAGTTTCATTTCTAATGTTCTAGGCATTTAGGATAGTTTTCTTTCTAATGTTCTTTCCATGTATTCGAACTAATGTAATTCGAATTTAGAGTTTGAAAGAATTATCCTTTGTACCTCTCTGAATATCAGAAACATTATGTCTTTTTTCTTCGAATTTCTAAAGTCTTTGTATTAACTTCACTTAAGAATTTTTCTAAGTTAACAGACTTGTTATCCAATTCGAAACAAGGTAACTTCATCCTCTTCTGTAAATTCGAAATGAGCTTTACTCATAACATTTTGGGAATTCGAACAATTTGGAAATCAAATCCCAACACATACTTGATTAAAATGATAGGAATTTCAATTGATGCATGTTCAAGTAGCAAGAAAACATTCAGCACAAAGATTGGTTCAGCTACTCCCCCTAAATATGTTACTCACATTGATTTTTATGCCCATAGTGAGTTGAATGTGTAGAGAGTGGATAAAAGCATAAAAAGTCAAGATTACAGACTTGGACAACAGGGGAAGACAGAACAGAAATTCATGATTTGCAGATAAGATCATAATCATTGAATATTTTTCAGCATTAAAAGAAATCTGTTCTGGTATCATTTCAAAGATTAAGATATTCCATGTTAAGTTCTTCTTCATATTCATTGATTTACCCAATATTCCAAATCATAATATGCACATCAATTTGATATAGCAATTCACTTTTGATATGCCAAAGTTTATCATAGATTTGGGAATCAAGGGGACATTGTCAAAGGCTTCACTCTCAATGGATCAAGTTTCACTACTTTTCAATCACATAGCCTTAATCATTAACAAGTACTGCTCCTTTTATAGATTGATCTAGAAATTTATATTCTATCACAATAAACCACATCATGAAAACTTTCCAATGCCACAAAAATCAACTCATTTGGATTGGTACAATTAAAGATATTTTAACTTGAAGTTTCAGTACCAAAACAGAAAACATCCATTGACTTAGCTACTTAAATCTGAACTTGTGAGTCATTTCCAATTCATATAAATATGAGATTTCAACACAATAAACTAGACATCACAAGCTTTCTAATGGTATAAAAGTCATTCAATTTGGAGTTTTCTATCATTAGATTTGAGTGATTAAAGTTGGCAGTTCTATAATAGAGTGCTTATTGTGACAGGTCTGGTTTTTCATTCACTGTGATCAATCTATACATCCAAAAATAGTGAAAATTAATATTATTAAACCATTGAACAACATCTTTCAAATCCAACTGGTTTCATTTGAAAAGGATTTTCCTAGCTCCAGATATAAGCATTCAAAACAGATGTGTTCAGATTTGATCACATGAGAGAGCAGTCAACTTGAAGTCTTTGTTGGGAATTATGAGGATGATGAAAAATTCTGAAACTTTCCAGACAAATACTTATATGAGTAACCTTTCTCACAAAGGTGGTTTCACTCAAAAATCATTTCAATAGCTCGAGTTATGATCAATTTAAGTGAACAGGTTTATATCAGACTTTGTATCAGTGAGACTGTGTTCACTAATTTACTGGCACTTTTGTGGTTAGTATAAAGTCTTCAAAATTTCCAGTTTGGTACTCATATAAAATATCTTTCACACAGAATTTGTTTCACTGAAAAAGCACTTCTATAACTTCAGTTATGATCTTTTTAAGTTAACATGTTTGTATTGAAGCTTCCAACACTGCAACTGAGTTCACAAATTTTCTGGTACTTCTGTGATTAGTATGAAAATCTCAAATTTTCCAGTTTGATTCTATTTTAAATTATCTTTCCAATAAAATTGGTTTCACAGAAAAACAACATCTACAATTCCAGTTATGATGATTTTAATAAAACAGGTTTTCTATGAGTACTTGTATCACTACAGCTGTGTTAATGAATTTTCTGGCACTTCTGTGGTTACTGTAACAGCTTCAAACTTTCCAGTTTTGCACTCTTATAAGTTAGTTTTCCAACAAAACTGGTTTTACTCAAAAATCAATTTTGTAGCTCATGTTATGATCATTTTAGTCAGGCTATATCAGAAAAATTTCTGCATATAGTACAATAACCTTTTTTCCTTCAAATTTCACTTATTTCAAAATCCTTTTATGAGCCTTCAATCTCAGAATTTCTTATTCATATCATTTACTTAGAGGATTGACTTGATTAAGGAAATGGAGAGCATATAGACTTAGCTTGTAGAAATGTTTCTCCTAAACAATCAACTCAATCTTTCCAAGTTCTCTTTTCTCTTTGATCATGAAATTGACTCAAAGATATCTTTTCATATGATCAGCTCATGTTTCATCATACATAGATTTCAAACTCAAATTCTCACATGATGCAAGATCACAACTTAAGCATATGTTGCATTACAGCATACTCACAATAGTTGAGATTCAAAGTTGTATTTAAGGTTAAGACAAAACATCATTCAGAATTCTAATTATCCAAGAAACATAGAATCATTCAAGTAAGCATGTTTGTCATTGAAAACTGAATTCTAAATTCTGCATAGCACCATCATACTTTAAATCCTATCTTCAAAACGAGAATATCACATATGCATCATCATGAGAGATTAGAGTTTCAGAGTACCTCATGAAGTAATCTTCAAGTTAGCATTTGAACCTCATGATTTAAGAATTTGCAGCTTGATATATGAAGAGACAGACTTAACTTCTGCATTTCCTTTTTCAATCTTAGTCATTTCCTTGTGCCTTCTCCTTTTAGAAGCTTCTTACTCTTTCTCATATTGTGGGAAATCTCTTGCCTTCTTGAGCAGCAGCCATTATCTCAGTTGACTATGATTCATAGATTTCCTTTTGTTCTGTCAGATTTAGAGCTTTAACTGGAGTTTCACTTGGCTGTTTTATATATTTCTGTTTAGGCCTCAGTCTCAGTCTCATCCTGGGACTCATATGAGACTCTTCTCAAATGCAACTTTACTTTCTTGCTTTTTATAATTTCTGAACATCCTTTTGGCTTGGATATGAGGATTTTCTCATATTGTTCTTGTTGAGATCCAAGCATTCCACTTTGTCTCCAAATCTACAATCGTTCTCATCTCAAGTGTAGGATTAGTCTTGTCAAAACTATCATGCATATTTTCTTTCACATATTGAGCAATGAGATTGTAGACTTTATAGTTACTTGGATGTAATAGAATGTTCAGAAAATATTCAGATTTGAAATTGGCACCTTGTTTTAAAGATATGAATGTACAAAGAACTTTCCAACAAGAGGATTTCTATCATTTGATACTCCAAACTCTAAGTAATCATATGAGACATTTAAGCATTTGATAAAGGGAGAAAAAATATGATTTTGATCTGCTGTTCAGAATTTTAAATAACAACAGCAGTGGCCATAGATGATGATCAAATAGATGTCCTTTTTTACAAACAAGGTATCTACAAATCCAGCATGCATGTATATTAAAATACTTACAACCATGATGCAACAAGTAAGGACATGTAAAAGGAGTTGTTAATGATTTGATCAAGTATGTTTTAGTTCAAATGCAAGGAGGGATAAGAGATTGATATTACCAATGAGCGTTCCTTATAAGCAACTTCAACCTCCAATCTTAATGGCATTAATGACTTTAATAAAGTGATCAATCCTAAGGATTTGAAAGATCTTCAAACCACCCATCCGGAGGAGCCAGCTGATTTGTACTTGAATCTTTTATGACATTTCATTTTGGGCTAGAAGCTTTTTGGTGGTCTTCTTTATTCTATTGGATTAGCACAAATTTTCCAAGCTATAGACTCACTGCATCTTCAAACTAATTGGAGGTTCTCTGCCTATGAAGACGACTTTTCACAGCTTTTCAACACTACTAAGGAGTCTCTTCATGCAGACAGAACCACATGGCTAAGGAGTGCTTCAGTTTTGAATATAAGATTGTCTTCTTCTAGGTCCTTGGTTATTTCAAGGTACTTAGTAGCACACCTTAGCCCAGAGATATTTCCAAATGTTAAATCAATAGTAATTCCATAGCAGAATTTTGCTGCAAGCTCAAAAGCCTTAGGTCCACTAGGAAGATCATCCATAACTGACTTATTTAAGTCAGGAACATGAAAATCATATATGATTCATTAATTCTGTTCAGCTTCCCATTTCGAGACAGCAAAGGACACTTTTTGCAAGTGGAAGTTAGCTTCTCCAATTTGAACTAGAAGACCACTCTGAAGCATATCAAGATTTGCTTCTTTGCTAAAATCCTTATATCTCAATACCATGATTAGTTGAGGTGAGAAGTCCATCCCTTATTTCCTTCCTCCTTCTTGACTAGATCAGTGTGACAATTTCCTGCATAATCAAATCACTGGGGGAACATTTTGGTACCCATTTAACTCTTGGGTCCAAGTGGGTTAATGATCAAGATGTTTATCATTTTAGCATATGTATAAGGTTAATATCAATGTTCAATCATTTCATTGCATTCTTTAACTGAAATAACCATTCATTTCAAATCAAAGAGCAACGTTACCCAGGCCAGCAATTCTTTTACTTTTGTGTTGTCCGCTTTCATTTTGTCCAGGTCTGCAACTTCAAATCTTGGACAACTTCTTTAGTTTGATTCAGAATCCGTCTGTAAATAAGCTGCTGCGCTGCCCATAGTGAGAGAAACTAGAGCAACAGAGTAAATTGGCAACTTTATTTCCCTTTAAGGTTTCCTTTGAAATATCTTCTTGAATTTCCTTTCGAACGTCTTCAAATCTTAGAAGAGGATAACTCTGCTTCTCTTGCACAATCACTCATTTTCTTTGGTGCGATTGTTCAGACCAATGTTGAAAATGAAACCTTCCAACCCAAGTTTAGATTCCACTGGCTTTGAAGATAATGGAGGTAGGAGGCTCTCAAATTTGTCAGGCAGTTCATCAAAGAATGGGCCTTCAGCATATTAGTAATTCTCAGTTGAGAGCAAAATGACTTCAAACCAGATTCTTCCACCAAGCTGAAAGTAGTAAATCCATAGTAGGGTGGTATGGGTCTGGAAACTCTGCAAGGAATTTGCTGAAACCTCCATACAGCTTCTCTTCAGAAGAGGACACCACAGTCTCCAACGAATGCACTCTATTTTATTCACTCCTTTAATTTTCTTGGTTTTCTTTGACTTCTCATTCTCCAGCTTCATTGCTGAAACCTCATTGTTCTTTTTCTGCACTATAAGAATCATCCTGACTACTGCTTCTGTTAATGCAGTCTCAGTGGCTTTTCTGCATTTCTTGTTTCAGTTGGTTTAATTATGCCACTATTCCTTTTGTCAGAAACTTCAACTACTTAAGCATTTTCCCTTTCAGCTTTGGCAGCTATCTTCCTTCTCTTCAGCCATCTTTCTATCTTAGATCTTTCTCCTTTTCACACGTTGGTGTGATCAACCCAAAGAGGCCAAGCTCTGATACCAACTGAAGTTGGTTGAACGTCTCTAGAAGGGGGGGTTGAATAGAGACTTGAAAATATTGTACCTGAAAATTCACACTTAAATTCACGTTGAGACATGATTTCAAGTTTGACACTTGGAGTCTCAAATAGGTTAGATGAGACGTTGTCTCAACAATAATTTTATAATCAAGTAGAGATGATTTGTTAATTTATGAAACTTGATTATCTCTTAATAGATTTGATTTAGTTTAGCAAACAGATCTTAGATGTAAGATTAATTAGCTCAGCAAATGTTAAGACCTTAAAAGAGGATGAGTGAGACTATTGACTGATTCTCAGGTTGAGATAGGATCTGAGATGAGATGGGTCTGAGATGAGATGTAAGATGAGATGCATGGACAGATTTTAGTAATTACAACTTGGTTTTCTCTGAACAGATTTAATTTATATTAACAAACAAATTTTAGATATGAGATGTGCAATATAAATAAAGAGATAGGGATAAGAGATGCACACTGAGATTTATACTGGTTCACCTACAACCTTGGGCTACGTCCAGTCCTCACAACTCGTGAGATTTCCACTATTGAAAAACCCGTCAATACAAGTATTCTTACAGCCTCTTCAGGACTTCCCTCACACCAAGCATAGGCACTCCTACCTTGGTTGAGCCACAAGTATTCTTTGTTCTCAACTGCCTCTTCAGGCAGCTCATGCAGTATTCTTTGTTTTCAACTGCCTCTCCAGGCAACACATGCAGTATTCTTTGTCTTTGACTGCCTCTCCAGGCAACTCAGAGAGTATTCTTCTTAAAGTTCCTCTCCAGGCCTTACAAACGCCCACACTAAGCTCAGGAACCTCCTGACTTAGTTGAGACTTGGTGGTATGAGATGAGATGTGATTGATCTAGCTTAGTCTGCATACAAAGTATAGATAAACCGTGAGCTTAGCTAGATGGTAGCTCTCTAAATCACTCAAAGAGTGTATATAAAACAGTACAAAACAAGAGCTAAACCTACTACAAGATATTAGCTAAGATATCATAGGTAGGTAGGTTGAGATTCACTTGAGACTTGGATTTTTCTGGTTGTGCAGCAGCATCTCTGCTGAGTCTCACTGTGTCTCTCACCCATCTCATCATAATGAGACCTCCTTTATTAGTCTTCAGAAAACTAGCCGTTAATAGAGCCGTCATACTAGCCGTTGGAAGTGAGAGAAGCTGTTTTTCACTTTTCTGACGTGAGACATGTGCTTTTCTGATGCTGTCTCTGCTGTGACAGTGTACTTGCGTTGACTAGCTTTTGCTGCTGAGACTCTGTCTGCATCTCATGTCTGCGTCTCAAGTCTGAGTCTCATGTCTGCATCTCATGTCTGCGTCTCAAGTCTGAGTCTCATGTCTGCATCTGATCTCTTCATATCAAGTCTGAGTCTCATGTCTGCATCTGATCTCTGCGTCTGATCTTGAGACTGCGTCTGATTTAAGACCGTCTCATGTCTACATCTGTATCTCTGCGTCTGAACTTGAGACTGCGTCTGATCTTGAGACTACATCTAATCTGAGACCGTCTCATGTCTGATTCTGCATCTCAAGTTGAGTCTACATCTCAAGTCTGATTCTGCATCTCTGTTGAGTCTGCATCTCAAGTCTAACTTTGAATCTCATCTTTGCTCAGCTTCATATTTCAAGGTTCTTCTTTGTCATGCTTGGACTGAATATGATCTTACAATGAATTTGGGCTTGTCTCAATCTGACTTTACAGTTTGAGCTTGTCTCAAGCTGACTTTGAATCTCTTCTTGGTTTAGCATCTTCTATTCTGATCTTATCTCTTGATTTCTGAAGCTAAGTTAGAGTCTCATCTCTTGGCAAATCTTGCATCTGACTGTTGATCCTTCGTTTTAAGTTTATAGATGAGTCTCTTCTTTGAGCATTAGTCTTAAGCTGATTTTAGACTGAGCTTGCATCTGAACATGAGATAGCATCTTATGCTTGAGTCTGCGTCTCATCTTGAGTTTCAAATATTGGTCTTCTTGATGCAACTTATTTCACTATTTGAGCTCTTCTTGACTTGACTTGATGATTGGCATTCTTAGTAGAGACCCTTTCTGATTGTAGCTGAGACTTTACTCTAATATGCACCTCTATCAACTTAGGCTATCTTCCATTCAAAGCTTCTGAAGACTTTCTGATAAAGGATATGTTTTGAGGCCTTCTTCTGAAATTACCTTCAGCATATAGAACTTCTAAGCTTTGCCCATACTCCATAAATGATTCTGAAGTCTGGTGTTTCTTAACACTAGGATTCTGATCTTTCTGAATTTTTCATGAGAATCCTGTCTTTCTAAGATCTCACATACAAAACATCAGTAACTTCAAGAATAGAAAACATTAAGTTTGATCAAAAGGTTTGTTGTCATTAAAACCAAATCTCAGAGGGTTTTTGCGCTAACAACCAATACTCAGATGCAAGAACTGCCATAAGACAAAGCCTGAGACTCAGACTCAGCCTAAGGACACAAGGCCCAGGGAGTCAACGGAAGTCAAGACAAGGACACTGCACACGCTGATACAAGGCAGAGCGCACAGTACCTTTTGGCAGGATACTCTTCTCTCTCTGCAATGGTCACAAACGTCCATATAACGGCTAGTTTCATTTGAATTAAATGCCAGAATCAACAGTGAAGAAGAGAGAGAGACTACGCTGAATATTGAAGAAATCTTTGCATCTCAAGTCAATCTCAAGCCCTTCTCATCTCAGATACAGTCTAAACTTGAGAATATCTTTGTAGTCTCATCTATTCTCTTTCAAGATCTTAAATTCCTATCTTTGTAAAAGAGAATATACCTAGCTGGACTCACTGTATATCCATACCTTGTATGTTGTAAGCTAGACCTTCATCATTCTATCAATCCTTGTAAGCTATCTCAGCTAAGATAGGAAAGAGCATAGTCTCAGTGTGAGTTGTAAGCAGCTTGAAGAGGCCTAGTGAAGAATACTTGTTTTACAGCCAAGGTAGGAGAGCCTAAGCTTGGTGTGAGGGTGAGCCTGAAGAGGCAGCAAGAATACTTGTAATTGACAAGGTTTTCAATAGTGGAAATCTCACAAGTTGTGAGGATTGGACGTAGCCCAAGGAGTGGGTGAACCAGGATAAATTAGTGTGCATCTCTTTCCCTTATCTCTTTATTTATATTGCACATTTAACACCTGAGACGTATCTATTCAAAACGAATTAAACTTGACTAAACCATTAAGTCTTAACTGCTGAGATTCGCACATTCATAATTAATAATTATACTGAGTTAAGACAACGTCTTATCTAACCTTCTGAGCCTCCAAGTTATTAAACTTGAGAATACGTCTCAGCTTGAGCTTAAGTGTTTTTTCAGGAACAAAATTTTAAAAGTCTCTATTCAACCCCCCCCCTTCTAGAGACAATCAGCCAAATTCATTAACTGCCTATTCAGGCAACACACCAAGTATTCTCCTTACAGGGCCTCTCTAGGCTCCTAAGTATTCTTTTCTATCAAGCCACCCGAGGCTCTACAATAAGTATTCTTTTTCTGTCAAGCCTCTCAATGCTTTACAACAAGTATTCTTTATTACCAACAAATACTCTATTTCTTCAATCCTCTTCAGGCTTCTTACAATAAGATTGAATACAAATGACTTGAACTCAGAAGATGAGTTCTATGTTCTAGATGTACAATGTAAAATAACAGTGACTTGACACTGAATATAAAAGATCAATTCTTGCACATTGTATACAAACATAAGCTTGACTTCTGACAACTTCTAGAAATGCATATTGCTGATTTGAACCAATCAGCTACTCGACTCTTAAGCTTAGCAGCTCAATAGTATGCTTCTCAACAATTCTTCATTACTTCTGAATTTATGCACTCCTTTTTGACTTAGAGCTTGCACCATTCCTTTTGATTTTGCAGTCTTTAATCTTGAGCTCAATCTTGGTGTTTTTGTGATGCATATGTTGTAGATCTGCTATTCTATGCATGTTCACACAAACTTGGGCTTATTTCCTTGTGAATATTCATTCTTGCGCACACTATCTCCTTTCTTCACTTTCTTCATTATTAATCTTTTTTCTTTTTGAGAGCACATAGCTCTTACTTGAAAAAGGATGTTCTTGAGAGTTCAACTATTCTGAAAACCACCAGCCCCTTGGAGCCTCTCCAAAAAAGCTCTTGCTTGGTGAATCACCCTAGAGTATTTATACTTGAGTTTGAGAAATCCGTTAAAAAGACGTTGAGAGATAGAATTTTCCCATTGCGAATCCTTTTTGACAAAGATACGAGATTGCATCTCTCTTTTTAACTTTTGTAGCTTGACCATAACAAACTTTCCTTGTTAAGCTTGACGTTGAACTTCTAGCAAAAAAGGTTGTTTCTAGTCTTGCCTTTATGGAGTCCTGAGGTTGCGTGTAGTTCTGGTACTAACTTTGACCTACCACGTCATGTGCCCTAGTACTTCAGACAGACTTAGTCTTCGGATGGGAACCATCGTCTGAACTAGTTTCACTTCAAACAAATCCTTGATCTTCAGACCTTGAGTCTTCAGAACTTGACCAACTTCAGATCTTAGCTTGACTTCAGACAGACTTCTTTCAGATTGATGACGCACTACAGGTGAGATGTTTTGCATACCTTAAATGTTAATGCATTCACCAGGGAGTCTTAGAAGATATTAACTTAGTTTATTTTAGGTTTGTATTCATCAAAACTTGAGACTCAACATCTTCGAGAGGGCACCCCCTTCTCTGGATGACTTTCACTTAAGTGAGACCCTTCTCATTTAAACGAAAATATTCAGAGAGCAAGCATTTCTCATCCCTTCCTTCTCGCTTAAGCAAGAGCCTTCTCGCTCAAGCGAAAATATCAGGTCCCATTTTCCCTATTTTTGCTAATAGATTCACTCAAGTGAGGTTACTCTCACTTGAGCGGGTTGCCTTCTCACTTAAGCGAGGCTATCCTCGCTTGAGCCAGAATTTTGAATAATGGAAATTCTAAATTTCCATCCCTAGCCTTCTCTACAGTTTTTACCCTTTTTATCCTAGTTCCTTTTTATAAAACACCTTTCTAATCATATTCAGCTTTATGAAAATGATTTGTGAAATTTGGGAGGTTACATTTGTTGATGAAAATAAAATCATTCATCCTAAATCTTTATGAAGAACTAAAGGGGATGCTTCTCCTTGTAGTTATTCTTGAATATCTAGGACATTACTTATTATGTCACAATCCTACAGTTGCACAGGGTGATTATTGTTGTGAGGTCGGGCAGTGTAAAGGAAGGAACATGTCATGCATAACATGACATTTGTATTGCCTTTTCAGTCTTGACCAAACAACTTAGTAATTAAGTCCACATAACAAAAAGACAATTTCCAATACTTGATTACCTCTATTTTTCACCTTCATCTCTACTACATGAGTAAGCCATATAATCAAATACCACATTCGATTGCAATCACATATATATTACGAAGAATATGGCAATACCATACTACATATCCAATGATTAATAATATATATGAAACAATGGTATGCCTTATTACAATAAGTGTTGTAAGATACTAGATAGAGGATAAGTAAAAGTAACACAACTTGAATTTAAGACTTATTCATATTCTTTTAATATCCATATCCTCTGCTACATTTCAGAAACAAATGACAACATTTTCATTGGAAAAATTACCATGACCTGAACACAGTTTTCGTTAAAGGGTTTGTTTGTTACTTTATTCTCTAATACTAATCACTATTATGGCACTAAGACACTAATGAACCACTCACTTATTGGATTAAATCCAAACAATATATGTTTATGTTAGAGTAAGTCATGAATGACAATTTCTATAGTCCGATTTAGTCATCCAAATTTTGCTAACTCGATACACATGTTACTTGTTCATCTACCTAAGTGGATCTCATGTTGTCGGGAAAAATCTTCAAATACAACACCATTGATAGAAGACCAATTTCTCATATTCTAGATATTAATAATTAGAGTAAATACCTACAAATGTTTTATCAAATATTCTTGAACCGATTATTGATATAAAAGACCCTATTTGGTGTACAAAAACTCCTAACAATTATCCTTTGTTTTTGTTTATTATCTTCAATATTGTATGAGAGAAAAATCATTTTGTAAAGTGTTCTACAATTCCTTTTAGTCCAACTACATGCGAATCACCAAAGAAAAACTAGATATACAACCCTAGAGTGAAATTCAAATATTACAATAATTTAGACTTGATTATGATTTCAAAAGGAAAGATATCTTTAATATATATGTATATATTAAAAGATACAATAAATTGTAATACCATTTGTTTAATAAGGATGTGCAATGGTTTGATTTTCATTAAATGTTTCCATCCCTATATTCATGCACCGGTGTATACTTATATAAAGAATATTGAATACTCAAAAAGTTGTAATATCCATTTGACATGAACAAAAAGTAAAATTTCATTTAATGTGCATTTAATCCAGTATACGTAATTGTATTAATAGTATATTATTGAGGTTGTTATTATATATATATATATATATATACAAAATATAAAAAGTAAGTCAAATGATATATAGTCCCATTCAAAATTGTATCCCAACAACTCATTTAAGGTTTTCCATTTTTCAACTTCAATATAAAAGTTCCATATTTCACATATTCTCTAATAATGGTAATGTATTAAGGGGTGATTATTTATTGCACACGTTTTTTAGTTATCTTATAATATAATACATTGAGTCAAATATTGTAAAATATAGGAATAAAATATACAGGGGGTAGGTGAGATATCTCTTTATAAAGCCCAGAATGTTCAGGCAAATATTCATAAAAGATTCTAACTTTTTATTATATTCTCTGCATTGCATCCATGGCTAGGAGGAGGGTGAAACTTGCATATATCTCTAATGACTCGAAAAGAAAAGCAACATATAGGAAAAGGAAGAAGGGTATCATAAAAAAGGTGAGTGAACTCACCGTTCTTTGTGGGATTCCAGCGTGTGCTATAATTTGCAGTCCTTTTGATTCTCAAATAGAGGCCTGGCCAAACCGTGAAGGGGTCGAGCGGGTGATTGAGAGGTATGAGAATACATTTGTGATAGATCAAAGCAAGAATGTAAACCAAGAGAGCTTCCTCAGGGAGAGGATTTCCAAAGCTGAAGACCAACTGAAGAAGCTGCGTCGGGACAACCATGAGAAAGAACTGACCATGGCTATGTTCCAACATATGCAAGATGGAAACCTTCAAAACATATCCTTTGAAGATGCGAATGATCTTAATAAGCTGATTGAGAAGAATTTGAATGACATTGAAATTAAGATGGCAAAGCTTAGTGTTTAGAGGCATGGCCTCCGTTTTTAATTATTATATTATTTAGTGTTTAGAGGCTTGTCCTCTGTCTTTACATTGTAATTCTATTTAGGGTTTTGGGACATGACCTCTGTCTTTGACTGCACTTAAAAAAATATAATAAACTTTGTCATTTTAATTCTCCTTGCTAAAGACCAAGAGATGATGAGATTCTGGCAAGCGTACCAAAATTTCAGCAGCATAATAGTAAATATGAGTTTATCGTATCCACAGGGAACGGTTCGTTTCGTATTTACTCGTGATCAGATTATCAAGTACAAAACGGTATTTGAGAGTTTGTGGTGAGGAAAGTAAATTTGCATAAAAGAAAGAGACGATTGAGAGAGGATAAAATACTTTACTTGGATTAGGATTGAACTTCGTATCATCGCACCCCTTTATGCATGTAAATCCCTATATGAATATATTTTTATAATATCCTAGCCAAACTATATTGCTTTACCCCGAGTTACCATGTAGTAAACCACTCGAAGATAATTCATGCGGGTTCTCCTAGACGACAAATTACCCCGGCTTGATTGCTCCATCTTTCCGTTTGTTTAATACTATCAATTCGCCCTATAGACCTATAGTGTCAGCTATGAAGAGATTGCCTAGTTCTTCTTCAATGATCACTTTCTCCTATAACCCTATAGTAACTACTATGAGTACTTTTACCAATCAGACTTTGAGTTTCCTAAGTATCGGTTCCCCCAAATTCACTGTTAGTTTTATAGAAACATCTGTCACCTGAATCCTAAAATTAACCTATAACTCCGGCACACAGGTTGAAGCTACGCATTAAGCAAAGATAAAAATACTGATATTATAAAACAGGGATTCATAAATAAATACGAGAATTCACATACACTTTGGGGATTGAATCAACTACATTCAATCCTATCGAGACGTTTAGCTACGCATGGTAGCCATTACAACCCAATGGAGAAGCTGTCACCTTGCTCCAATCCTAGCTCTGCCTTTGTCGTCTCTCTAATCTCCTTCCTAAATGCTCCTTTGCTAACCTACCTTCCTTCTTTACAAAGGGTTCTATTTATAGACTAAGGAAAGCTATCTTGAATCTAGAAGAAATCTGATTTGAAAATAGATCTGAAAACAGATCTAAGACTAATTCCATGCAGCTGCGCTTCATCTGCGCTCAGCGCATTTGCAACGCAGGAAACAGTAAGCCAATTCTGAATCTGCGCTTCACTTGCGCTAAGCGCGAGAGAAGCGTGGAACGCGTAACTGAATTCTCTGTTTCTTCTTTTAACAACTTGATCTTTTCCTGGTCTTATCCTTGTTTGCTTGGCTTTCCTTGTTTCCTTCTTTTTGATCTGATTCTGTGTTTATTCTGTCTTTGAATTTAAATTGGGAAGTTATCTCCAGAATCCTTGTTTAAATGGCAGCTGATCTTATCTCTATTTGCTCTGATTTAAACTTCAAATTAGCAGATCCTTTCCTCAAATAATGCTATATTCTTTCCTCATTCAAATCTTCTCATAAATCTGCAAATTTAACAGATTTTCTATTAAAATAGCATCAAGTTCAAATTCAAATCAAATAATCACAATTATTACAATTATTACTAAAAAGGGATTATTTTGGGGCATAAATTACTATTTTAACCTTGATAAGTGCAGTAAAAATACAAGAATTTATCATATAATTTGCACTTATCAAGAGATACCATCTTAAATTGCAATGCTTTAAAGCAGTAAGAATCTTTTGCAAGATTAGAATCATAGCTGAGATATACAAGCATAATACTAATTCTTTTTTATAAGAATTGGACTTGATTGAAAATTAAAATTCGAATGTTTGGATTAAATAAAAATTATTTGTATGGTTTTTAATTGCAGTTATGAATTTTTTTATCATTGTCACATTGTGGGCCAATGCAAAGCTATGGATTTTGCAATTTCAATATAATGTTGTGGTGGTCACCGCTTTCGATATGTCGTGGGCAAGTAGAAGAATTATAGTGATTGTCACAATAGAGTGGGTGAGTAGCAGCATGACATAAGTTGTGATGTCGGTTGAAGGCATAAACAAAAGCTAAAAGAGATTAGTGTGGTGGGTGTGTTGGGACGAGTGGCTACTAGTGGCATTGTGCTTGGTACAACGATGGACGGAGGCTTGCATGACTACCTATACTGGGTAGCTGAGTACATGTGTACCTTATCCGACTCAATGATGTAACATCCCGAAAAGTAGGACTCTAAGAATGTAGGAGGAATCATATTAAAGGGATAGAATAGGAATTTAAGAAAAATTATAAGTTCTAGAGAGAATTCTGAACGTAGAGTCCAACATTAAGTCCCTATTTCCAATCTTAAATGAACTTAGGAGATAATTAAGTTAAGACATGAGGGGTAGGTTTTAGTAGTGAGGAAAAAAAGGAAAAACATTGTGATGAGCAAACTTTTATAGACGCTTAGAACCTTTAACCTTAGCCTTATTGGATTGAATTGATGATTTATATCATTGTTCACTTGGGATGTACCCCGTTGGGCTTAAATTAAAGTTGTTGCTTAATTTCATATGTTAAGCCTCATGACCTTTGTTCACTAATTTGATAATATCTAGAGTTGAAGGTGGACGATTTAGGTTATTCAACTTGCATTAAAAAGCTAAGATTCAGAGACTCAGTATGTTATGCTACACGATAGTATTACTATTCCATTTTCGCTCCAGAGAGTCTCATTTTCACTCAAGATAAGAATTTCTCGGGTGAGCGGAAATGTCAGCAGAAATAGCAGCTTGAAATGCTGTCATTTCCGCTTGATCGAAAATTCTCTCGCTCAAGCAAAAATCAGGAAGAATTCCAAACAAGGGAGTCCATTCAGTAGTGTCAAACTTAGGAAATAGGTCAACTCCACTCTCCTTGAGAACATTGAGGCTAAGAGTCTTGCTTTGAACAATGTTTCCTCCGACAGATTTCTTGCATGCCATTGAGAAGGTTCAAGGAATGAGATAAATCAGAAAGGGTTTTTAGAAGGTCTTAAGAAGATTCTTGCTCGAGAAGGTTTGTTCGAAGTGAGGAAAAGGTAGCCTTTATGCAGTTTCCCTCTCTCCAAATATATAGACGCATATACTGACAGATATAGTCATGATTGCGTGATTATAGGGAGTCGTGCAGTGGGAAGCTTTAACAAATGAAATGATGAATTCTAAAGGTTTCATATTAACACGTCATCGGATGATAGGCAAATTCAGAGCATTATTTAATCATGTGCACTTCAAATCATATGTTCATATGATGATGCAAACATATTTAAGATGATGCATTTTAGACAATATGAGTTCAGAAAATCACATATTTTAAGATGAGCATAGAAGTTCAAATACATAAACAATTTAAGACAACCAGTTTTCAGACAATGTATATAATCTAAAGTAAAAAGTATAGTTTACCAAAAGTTAGTAACCTTCCCTTGACGATGTAGCTAAACTCCTTTGGCAGCTTTCCTTGCGTCTTATGGTTTCCATCTGGATCTTTTTCCTCAGCACGATCAAGTGCTCAACTCGAGGTTGAGCTCTGATACCAACTGTAGGGACACACAGGAAAACACTAGAAGAGGGTTGAATAATGCTTTTATGAACTAATCATTTTTATGAAAACCTTTTGTAAAACTAAGTTTTCAAGGCTTTCAGACCGAGGTTCATACACTGTCTAAAGGCGTAAGTCTTCGTATGAAGATTTTAGGACAGAGGTTTTTAATAAAGCTTTTCGTAAATAACTTTGTCAAAAGTGCTTATAAAAACTTAGTTTAAAATCCCTCTTCTTGTTAGGATAAATTGAAAGTAAAGAGTTAAGGGAAAGAGAAAGTACTTAGCTAATTTATCCTAGTTCACCCACAACCTTGGGCTACATCCAGTTATCACACACCGTGAGATTTTCCACTAACTTATGCAAGTTACAAGTATTCTTTGTTATTAACTACCTCTTCAGGCAACACACCAAGTATTCTCCTTACAGGGCATCTCCAGGCTCCTAAATATTCTTTTCTATCAAGCCTCTCGAGGCTCTACAATAAGTATTCTTTTTCTGTCAAGCCTCTCAATGCTTTACAACAAGTATTCTTTATTACCAGGCCTCTTCAATCTCTTACAACAAGTATTCTTTTTCTTCAAGCCTCTTCAGGATTCTTACAATAAGATTGAATACAATTTATTTGAACTCAGAAGATGAGTTCTATGTTCTGGATGTACAATGTAAAATAACAATGACTTGACACTGAATATAAATGATTAATTCTTGTACATTGTATACAAACATAAGCAGGACTACTGACAGCTTCTAGCAATGCATATTTCTGATTTGAACCAATCAGCTTCTCGACTCTTAAGCTTAGCAACTCTATTGTAAGCTTCTCAGCAATTCTTCATTACTTTCGACTTTCTACATTTCTTTTTGACTTAGAGCTTGCACCCTTACTTTTGATTTTGTAGTCTTTAATCTTGAGCTCAATCTTGGTGTGTTTCCGTTGCATATGTTGTAGATCTGCTATTCTGTGTATTTTCATACAAACTTGTTCTTGTTTCCTTTTGAATATTCATTCTTGCGCACACTATCTCCTTTCTTGACTTTCTTCATTATTAATCTTTTTTCTTTCGGAGAGCACATAGCTCTTACTTCAAGAAGGATGTTCTTGAGATTTCAACTATTCTAAAAACCACCAGCCCCTTGGAGCCTCTCCAAAAAAGCTCTTGCTTGGTGAATCACCCTAGAGTATTTATACTTGAGTTTGAGAAGTCCGTTAAAAAGACGTTGAGAGATAGGATTTTCCCATTGCGAATCCTTTTTGACAAAGATACGAGATTGCAGGCCTCTTTCTGACTTTTGCAGCTTGACCACAACGAACTTTCCTTGTTAAGCTTGACGTTGAAGTTCTAGTGAAAAAAGTTGTCTTTAGTCTTGCCTTTCTGGAGTCCTGAGGTTGCGTGTAGTTCTGGTACTAGCTTTGACCTGCCACGTCATGTGCCCTAGTACTTCAGACATACTTAGTCTTCGGATGGGAACCATTGTCTGAACTAGTTTCACTTCAAACAGATCCTTGATCTTCAGAACTTGACCAACTTCAGATCTTAGCTTGACTTCAGACAGACTTCTTTCAAATCGATGATGCACTACAGGTTAGATGTTTTGCAAACCTTAAATGTTAATGCATTCACCAGGGAGTCTTAGAAGATATTAACTTAGTTTATATTAGGTTTGTATTCATCAAAACTTGAGACTCAACATCTTCCAGAGAGCACCCCCTTCTGTGGATGACTCTCGCTTAAGTGAGACACTTCTCCTTTAAACGAAAATATTCCAGAGAGCAACCATTTCACATCCCCTCCTTCTCGCTTAAGCAAGAGCCTTCTCGCTCAAGCGAAAATATCAAATCTCATTTTCACCATTTTTGCTAATAGATTCACTCAAGTGAGGTTAATTACTCTCACTTGAGCGAGAATGCTGCCGAATGGAAATTCTAAATTTCCATCCCTAGCCTTCTCTACCACTTTTACCCTTTTTTTCCTAGTTCCTTTTTATAAAACACCTTTCTAATCCTATTTAGCTTCATGAATATGATTTGTGAAATTTGGGAGATTACATTTGTTGATGAAAATAAAATCATTCATCCTAAATATTTATGAAGAACTAAAGGGGATGCTTCTCCTGGTAGTTGTTCTTGAATATCTAGGACATTACTTATTATGTCACAATCCTACAGTTTCACATGGTGATTATTGTTGTGATGTCGGGCTTTGTAAAGGAAGGAACATGCCATGCATAACATGACATTTGTATTGCCTTCCCAGTCTTGACCAAACAACTTAGTAATTAAGTCCACAGAACGAAAAGACAATTTCCAGTACTTGATTACCTCTATGTTTCACCTCCATCTCTACTATATGAGTAAGCCATATAATCAAATACCATATTTAATTTCAATCATATATATATTAAGAAGAATATGGCAATACCATACTACATATCCCATGATTAATAATATATATGAAACTATTGTAACGTCCTAATTTCTCAACTCAGAAATAATGTCCGTTGGAGACACTATTCCTGAATTTCAGAAATCATTTCGCTCAATTTCGATATCGTCAAACATTCGCTTAGGCTTTCCAACGATTAGCTTAAGCGGTTACTAATACATACATCATAATCTCATACATACAAAAAACATAATTAAACCTAGGGAAAGAACCTACACTTAAAGTGTTATGGTTCATGAGACTCATATCGGAAGTCCGACTGAGCCTCCCTTGAAATCTGGGTGTTTACCAATTTCAAACTTAACCTGAAACTCAGTAAAATAACCAGTACAATCTAATAACATGAATTCATCAACATCAGAATAGAGCCTCCGTGGCCAAAACACAATATATTTCCACATATACAACAATATTTAACTACCTATCATTACATAAGAACTAATTCTACTAAAAGAATCTTCCACTGGAAGTAATACTCAGCTCCCTAGTTCCTGTTCACAGCTTTATCATCACCGGGGATTTCCTGCACAACTAAAGTATATCCCCGAAACGTGGGGTGAGACTACAGTCTCAGCAAGTACAACCATACAAATATAGTGTGGGAAACAATTAATCATGTGACAACCAACACATAATACATGTTAATAAGTAATTCGTGACTACATTCTAATACTTAACATAATGGAAATTAATCTAAGTCAAGGTAAGATACATGTATAAACTCTAATGCATAATAGTTTAGGCATAAATAACACATCATGATCCATTCAAGTTAAATGCAATTATGATGCAACTTACTGTTGTTCCCAGCAGGCATGATCTTCTCACTTTCTGGAGTTAGAACTGAGCTCAGACTAAGGGAAACGTCTTTCCCGGGGATGAATCCCACCCATTACTGGACCGAAGTCAAGTTTTCACACAATAACTTATTTTTACTCACGGCTGAGGCCAGCTTAGATTAACTCACAGTCGAAACCGGCTTATATTAGCTCACGGTCGAAACCGGCTTAAGATGTTACAATGCTCAAATTAAGGAATCATGTGAACTAAATAACTAATGCTCATATCCAATCCACACGAAACCATGCTAACACTTAATAAACAAGAACCATGTTAACAAGTCATATATTACATATATTTCTTAACAATTTCAACTTGCTAATTTCTTACACATAACCTTGAGAACAACTTTAAACAAATATATCAACATAATTCCTATTTTCATGCTCCTAATCACGATAATTATAAACTTAACAATTAATACAAGAATGAAACCCTAAATTCCCTAAATTCCATAACCTAGGTTTACCACATTTAATACCTTAATCTCCCTAATTCACTAAATACACATAATCACTAACAATCAACATTCATAACCAAGAAGAAGGGGAATTGAAGGATTGGGTTCATATATAAGATACACAACCAGAGAAAGTGAGGGTGTGTGGGTTGTACTCACCTCCAATATGCTCAAAGAGAAGGAGAT
Source organism: Sesbania bispinosa (assembly GCA_026901365.1). Taxonomy (NCBI): domain Eukaryota; kingdom Viridiplantae; phylum Streptophyta; class Magnoliopsida; order Fabales; family Fabaceae; genus Sesbania; species Sesbania bispinosa. The sequence goes on from QLOH01000173.1 coordinate 216,273, forward strand.
TGAAGATGGAGGAAGGCTTGAAATGAAGATTCGATGCTCCCTTTCATGCATTCAAGCTCCAAAACACTTAGTTCTTACAAGAATTCCTTCCCTCTCTCTAAAACTCTCTAACTTCTCTCTAAGAATGAAGAAAGGAAAACGAAAGAATAGAGAAATCTGTCTAAAAATTCGCTAAAAACCCATTTAAGTACATTCTCGCATAAGCGAGACATTCTCGCTTGGGCGAGCCTGGCGGTTGCATGTTGAACAGTGCCATCTTGCTTAGGTGAGAAAAGTTCAGAGAGCTATATGATTCTACCCTGTGTCTCGCTTAGGCGAGCCAGGTCTCGCTTAAGCGAGACTTGCAGAAACTGGTTTTTACCATTTTTTCTGCATATCTCGCTTAAGCTAGCCATTCTCGCTTGAGCGAGAATGCTGAAACTTGAAAAAAATGTGATTTTTAGCCTAAGTATTGTATCCCAATTCCTAATTACCCTTTTCTAGATTATTATACATACATATTCTTATCCTAATCTCTTCTAATTCACCATAATTCTTGGTTATCGGAATACTACTTGAATAAGGATTCTAGCACTCCAATTCTTAAGGTTAACTCTTCTTAACTCTCATCTTACCATAACCCATCCTTAACTTAATCATTCTTCTAAAATTCCTCCTTACACCCATAAACTCTTACTCACCCTCATATGTTTTCTTGAAATCCTTCCTTTCCTCCTCAGCTTCTCAATCGATTCTTAACCTACCTCTAGTTTGGTTTAGGTCCCATTTTTCGGGATGTTACATTTCTACCCCCTAAAAAGGAATTTTGTCCCCAAAATTCGCTCCGTTCATCTTCCAACACCAGTTCACCTCCTATCTCCTTCAGAGTACATGCTCAGACACCTACACTTCTTCCCTATGACCCTAATTTGGTTTTCTAATGGGGCCTCACTCTAATCACTCCACTCTACTATAACTTGACCGATCAGGTTAGGCAACTTACTTATTAGGATTAGAGGGAAATAAAAGAGTTCACACAACAACTGATCAAGGGTTCTAATTCAATATCTAATCCCAACAGCCACTAGTTAAATTTTAAATCTTATGTTGTTGATGACCTAGCCGTGCTTAGGATGATTATAGGTGGTCTCGGTTTATACTCCAAGCCCTACTGTGCTAATAACATTAAGTCATACACAATCACACAAGCACACACCACACTAAAGTGTGATGAGAGTTACTCATTCCTCTAAGAAAACATTTGAAATTCTAGCAAACACTCATCCCATGAACGTAGGTGAAATACCTACTGATCACAGCATGAACACGGTAAACTCTCCTAATCTCCTATCTTCCCGTAATGGGATCTTTCTCTACCCCACCCTATCGGTTAGGAGCTTGCACTTAGTTTGGTTCTAAGTTCCCACTGGAAAAGAAAAGTGACTTAAGGTCATCAACACCCTGGTTCTCCTAGGAGTAAGGACTTCTAAATGCCTTAGAGTTCTAACCTAGTGCGTGAGTCTAACAATCTCATAATCCTTCCTAACACTCTGGGTCGAGCCTAACTATCCATCGCCAGATCTAACTTTCAGGTTGGGTAAAACTTAGGTGTTCTCATGTACTGAGTGCCTTCCGTGGCTTCACATGCCCTTCTTATAAGGCTACCCCCTTAAGGTTTCAGGCTCTTCCTAATATCCCTCAATGTACTAAATCTTGATTCCTTCATTGGAGGTACAAAGCCTATATCCAGATGCCTAAACTAATTTGTGCTTCCCCTCATAAATTCCCTATTTCTATTTGGGGTGTTGGTATATGCAAGTATGGTTACAACTACAACATTAAGTATGTATGGTTTAGGGTTCTAGTATTTCCCTCATGGAATTCATGGATAAGGTTAGGTATTTGGGTGGTTGGAAGAAATCTATAGTTGCTTTATAAATCCTTGGCTAGCTCTAGGGTTGTCCGCTAATCTACTCATTCTACTCATTTCCCAACAGAACCTCAATCCCTTTCTAATCAATACTTAGATGTTTAAGCTATTCCCGCTACTTTGTTATCTTTAACTAAGGTGTTTGGTTCACTTACTCCCTGCCCTAATAATTTTCTCTGGTGATTCCTAATTCTTTTCTACAAGACTACCCCTAATATGACTTAATTGGGAACTTCCTATCCTTACTTGGGTTTGTGGGTAAATCTCCATTACCTTATGCAATCTATACTAGAATTCTTAACTTCCTTGACTAAGGTTCCTCTCCCTTAAGAGAGTTGTGACTAAGGTTTCTCTCTATTGGTATTAATAAGTTTAATTGGGTGACTTTGGATGGTGTACCTACTGAGTTGGCTTTCCGAGAAAAATCTAGTTTGTCCTCACTACCCTGACTAGAGACCTTTACCTCACTCCTCTCCCGAGTACTTCTCCGAGTCCTCGTGGTTAAAATCGATATGGTCAGACGGAAGGTGTGGATAAAGTGCTCTCATTTGATAATTTCAAGATTTTCAGGGTTATAAGTCACTACCCCTAAAGGTTACTAAGTGTCTTATGTTAGGAATATACACTAGAGACTTATATGTTTATGAACATCCATCACTTGTATCATGTTATTTTATAAAGGCAACTTATTCTTTTAGAATATAATTAATGTCCTTAGAATAGTAAGCTCAAATTTCATAAGAAATAAAGTAGATGACTTGATCGTGAGATCTTATGAAGAACTATTCTTAAATAGTCCCTAGTCAAGTCTCATCTTAGGACAAAGATGAATTTAGACTAGTATGTGAGTTCATTGATGATCACATCTCACAGATCATGGATATGAGATATCATGTGCTCACATAGGTACACATTAAGAGTAATGGTGTACTGGACAGACCCACCTTAAGAACATTGCATGGATTGTTACATAAGTGTCATGAACGTTTCTTAAATTGATAAGTGTTATATGAAGTCCTTCGACCTGAAATCACTACGATTCCTACATAAGGAATTATATGTTTTAATTATCATCAAACGTTACCTGTAACAGGGTAATAATAAAGTTTGTTTTTGGACATATAATAAATTATGTGGTGGAATGTGAGTGCCCTAGATGGGATTTGTCCCTCCTATGTAACATGAGTTATATCTGTAGGCCTCTTGATAAAGTGAGACTGCAAAATGCATGGCCATGCTCAGGAGGATAAACATGAGATGTTTATTTTCTGAACAGTCTACTTGGGGATCAAGAAAAACATAAATTGAACTATACAAGGTTGACACAATCCATTCCCTTGTGTTCAATTAGATATTTGGACAAAGGGACAGATTATATAAATTATCATAAAATAGGATTCGTCAAGGTTGTTGATAATCTCAATATTTGGATAGTGATGTATTGCTAGATACCGCTCACTATTTATGATATTAAATATAAAAGAGTTTTATTTTAATATCATAACCAAATATTAAAAGCCTATTGGGTCACACGCATACAACAAGCCACTAGGAAAGATAATAATTCTAATTTGATTAGAATTATAACATAATGGGCCTGGCCCATATATGTTAGGGTTAATAGAGTGAGGGATAAAACCCTAGCCACCACTCTATAAATAGAGCATAAGATGCACTACCCTAGATATGTGAAAATAAGAGTAGTCGCTCTTACTCTCTAAACACTACTAGCAGAGTTGAGGAGGGTTTCCTAATTCGGCTGTTGGCGTGGACACCACTAGAGACATGGCTGCTATTGCCTCGTTCGTAATCCTCAAAAGGTATGACCTTTTTGTTTTATACCCTTTTATGCCTTGATTCGTGTTTTCGCATAACGATCATAACAAGGGAGGGAATCCATTTATTTCCGCTGCACCCTGACCACATGCTTGATTCCCTTCATCTTATAAGTGTGAAGTAGAAAGGTTGAGGGTATGACTGCCCCATGACAACCTACCCACCTGGTAAGGTTAAAATATTTTACTGATCGCAACTCATGGTAAGGAAAAATATTAGGTAACTGAAAACTTACTACCAGTTTGGCAGATCCCCTGACGACCCCAAGATGACTCAGGGAATACACCTATTCTTACACTATCTCAAGAGAAACCTCAATCCTTAACCCTTTATAGTTTATGTTTAAATGTCTGTGATATTCATGCTATATTGTTAATTTAAGGTAAGGTCTTGGACCTATATAATTTTTCAATCTCCACATACCTTCCTAAATGTTCATATCCCTCCTGCGTACCTATGTAAGCTTTGGTTCACTCTAAATAGGATAGTTATCCTAATCTGGACTAACATTCCCATAATCCCTCTAGTGTGACCTTAGTGTTTGCACTAAAAGAAATTTTTAGATATGTGAACTACTACCTAACAGGTACACACACTCTAATACAATATGTCAGAAAACCATTCAAACAAACCAATATTACAATCAGATAGCAAGACACACAATACATTCAGATTATACAAATTACACAATCATGACTATACTATAGATCAAACAACAAATCATCCTCCACAGGAAATGAATCTATCTTAACTAACTTCCTCAGGGGTGCCTTATGTTCACTAGGGCTTCAGGGTCACATTTTATAAAGCTTCTAAGGTATGGGTTCCGTTCTTAGGAATAAACCTAGGTTACTCTATTTCTAATACATGATGGGTGGCTTTAACCTTGTTAAGGAAGTGTCCTAACTTCCTGACCAAAGTATCATACTCACATAACTAACCATAATCTCCGTGTACAACGCACACACTATAGGAGTGATCAGTCCCTATAATGAGTACGTGTACTGTGAGATCATAGTAAGTCACGGGCAACTAACCTAACCACAATCTAATTGGATTGAACTGCTCTGATACCAAAATGTAACGTCCTAATTTCTCAACTCAGAAATAATGCCCGTTGTAGACACTATTCCTGAATTTCAAAAATCATTTCTCTCAATTTCGATATCGTCAAAAATTCGCTTAGGCTTTCCAACGATTAGCTTAAGCGGTTACTAATACATACATCATAATCTCATACATACAAAAAACTTAATTAAACCTAGGGAAAAAACCTACACTTAAAGTGTTATGGTTCATGAGACTCATATCGGAAGTCCGTCAGAGTCTCCCCTGAAATCTGGGTGTTTACCAATTTCAAACTTAACCTGAAACTCAGTAAAATCACCAGTAGAGTCTAATAACATGAATTCATCAACATCAGAATAGAGCCTCCGTGGCCAAAACACGATATACTTCCACATATACAACAATATTTAACTACCTATCATTACATAAGAACTAATTCTACTAAATGAATCTTCCACTGGAAGTAATACTCAGCTCCCCAGTTCCTGTTCACAGTATTATCATCACCGGGGATTTCCTGCACAACTAAAGTATATCCCCGAAACGTGGGGTGAGACTACAGTCTCAGCGAGTACAACCATACAAATATAGTGTGGGAAACAATTAATCATGTGACAACCAACACATAATACATGTTAATAAGTAATTCGTGACTACATTCTAATACTTAACATAATGGAAATTAATCTAAGTCAAGGTAAGATACATGTATAAACTCTAATGCATAATAGTTTAGGCATAAATAACACATCATGATCCATTCAAGTTAAATGCAATTATGATGCAACCCACTGCTGTGCCCAGCAGGCATGATCTTCTCACTTTCTGGAGTTAGAACTGAGCTCAGACTACGGGAAACGTCTTTCCCGGGGATGAATCTCATCCATTACTGGACTGAAGTCAAGTTTTCACACAATAACTTATTTTTACTCACGGCTGAGGCCAGCTTAGATTAACTCATAGTCGAAACCAGCTTATATTAGCTCACGGTCGAAACCGACTTAAGATATTACAATACTCAAATTAAGGAATCAGGTGAACTTAATAACTAATGCTCATATCTAATCCACATGAAACCATGCTAAACCTTAATAAACAAGAACCATGTTAACAAGTCATATATTACATATATTTCTTACCAATTTCAACTTGCTAATTTCTTACACATAACCTTGAGAACAACTTTAAACAAATATATCAACATAATTCCTATTTTCATGCTCCTAATCACGATAATTATAAACTTAACAATTAATACAAGAATGAAACCCTAAATTCCCTAAATTCCATAACCTAGGTTTACCACATTTAATACCTTAATCTCCCTAATTCACTAAATATACATAATCACTAACAATCAACATTCATAACCAAGAAGAAGGGGAATTAAAGGATTGGGTTCATATATAAGATACACAATCAGAGAAAGTGAGGGTGTGTGGGTTGTACTCACCTCTAATTTCATTTAATGTGCATTTAATCCAGTATACGTAATTGTGTTAATAGTATATTATTGAGTTTGTTAATATATATATATATATGCAAAATATAAAATGCAAGTCAAATGATATATAGTCCCATTCAAAATTGTATCCCAACAACTCATTTAAGGTTTTCCATTTTTCAACTTTAATATAAAAGTTCCAAATTTCACATATTCTCTAATAATGGTCATGCATTAAGGGGTGATTATTTATGGCACGCAGTTTTTAGTTATCTTATAATATAACACATTGAGTCAAATGTTGTAAAATATAAGACTAAAAGATAGAAGGGGTAGGTGAGATAGCTCTTTATAAAGCCCAGAATGTTCAGGCAAATATTCATAAAAGATTCTAACTTTTTATTATATTCTCTGCATTGCATCCATGGCTAGGAGGAGGGTGAAACTTGCATATATCTCTAATGACTCGAAAAGAAAAGCAACATATAGGAAAAGGAATAAGGGTATCATTAAAAAGGTGAGTGAACTCACCGTTCTTTGTGGGATTTCAGCGTGTGCTATAATTTGCAGTCCTTTTGATTCTCAAATAGAGGCATGGCCAAACCGTGAATGGGTCGAGCAGGTGATTGAGAGGTATGAGAATACATTTGTGATAGATCAAAGCAAGAATGTAAACCAAGAGCTTCCTCAGGGAGAGGATTTCCAAAGTTGAAGATCAACTGAAGAAGCTCCGTCGGGATAACCATAAGAAAGAACTGACCATGGCTATGTTCCAACATATGCAAGATGAAAACCTTCAAAACATGTCCTTTGAAGATGCGAATGATCTTAATAAGCTGATTGAGAAGAATTTGAATGACATTGAAATTAAGATGGCAAAGATTAGTGTATAGAGGCATGATCTCCTTTTTTAATTATTATATTATCTAGTGTTTAGAGGCATGTCCTCTGTCTTTACATTGTAATTTTATTTAGGGTTTAGGGACATGACCTCTGTCTTTGACTACATTTAAAAAATATAATAAACTTTTTCATTTTAATTCTGCTTGCTAAAGTCCAAGAGATACCATCTTAAATTGCAATGCTTTAAAGCGGTAAGAATCTTTTGCAAGATTAGTATCATAACTGAGATATACAAGCATAATACTAATTCTCTTTTATCCCTCCACATTGTAGATACCACAGGAAATACTAGAAGGGGGGGTTGAATAGTGTTTTATAAAACTTAAGCAGTTTTTAGAAAACCTTTCACAAGCAGCACCTTTTCAAAGAGATTTTTATAACTTACTGAAACTGGGATTATGTGCTTGCTTAAGTAACTTCAGTAGGTTCAATAAAACAGTTCAGAAAACTTGTTTTTCAACTTAGTGTTATAAAACAACAAACTCGAAGCCCTCCACGTTAGTATAAACTGAATTTAAATGGAGTTTAGGGATGAGAGAACTTAGCCAAAGATTTATACTGGTTCACCTGTGAAGTCTACTAATCAGTTTGAGCATTCAAACTTGACTCAAAGACTTAATATCCTTTAGTTTTAATGATTAACAAATAAGAGTATATAAAGAACATAATAAGAACAAATAAGATTATATAAACAGATTCTACTGAGAAAGGTATTGGTTTGTTGATTGTGTTTCAGGTTGAAATATTCATTAGAAGAAGAAGAAGAAGACTTGATGAACAGAATCAGAATCAGAAGATAAGGATCAGAAGAACAAATGCAGGATTTAACATAGAAGTTGTCTGAAGAACGCAACTCGTCTGAAGCATAGAAGCTGTATGAAGAACGCAAGCCGTCTGAAGTGCTGAAGCCGTCTGAAGTGCTGAAGCTGTCTGAAGTGTGCACGCCGTCTGAAGACGTGAAGACCATCTGAAGACGTGAAGACCATCTGAAGACGTGAAGACCGTATGAAGACGTGAAGACTATCTGAAGAAGCCTAAAAACAGAATCAAGAATTTATCTCTTGAAGACGTTGCTAAAGAGTAAAGCACACTCTACCAAAATGGAGTACACTTATATCAGTATAAAAGCTAAACATGCTTTTATGCCTCGATCAAAGTCTTGCACAAATGAGGAAACTCTGCAATGACTTTCTCTAATGACTGCTGCACCTGCAACAAAAGGCATTTCAGTATAAAAGCTAAACATACTTTTATACCTCGACCAAAGTCTTTCACAAATAAGGAAACTCAGCAAAGACTTTCGGCAACGCATGCTGCACCTGCAACATAAGGGATCTGCGTGCGCATACCTGCACCTGTGACTGCTGCCATACAGAGGTGATCAGAAGACTAAGAAAAAGCAACCAGAAAGATGTTTGAATAAAATATGTTAAATTCAACATCTTTATTCATCTACATCTCAGAAGAAGAAGAAATTAGTGCAGAGGTCAAAACTATGATTTAACGGCTATAATATCATATATCTTTATTCAAAGAAGAAACTGCAACAACAACTATCCGACAAGACACCTCACTCAAAGAAGAAAGAAGAAATGGTGTCAGGAAGCAAACAGAAAAGGAGCGTATACAAAATAAGCAAAAGGACAAATCCAACGGATATCTCCTCATATACAATCCTAAGAAAAGCAGAGGAAATCAGAAGTCAGCTGAGGAACGCAGAAGAAATCACAAGACAGCTGAAGAAAAGCAAAAGGATATCAAGAGAGAGAACATGCAAAATAACATCAAGAAAATCTCTCTAAAAGAGCTCATTTACAGAAGTGTCAGAACAGGACTGTCTGAACACTTATTTGCTTAAGAAGAAGCAACCGTTTGAGACCCTATTACACAACGGCTATATGAGCCACATCATCAATTATCTCAACGGTATTATGAATCATCTTCAAACAGCTATATTCCAACAGAACATATAAATAGCCTCAAGGAAGAATTTGAAGATGTTGAACTCATTTTCACTTGGTTCAATCAGTTGATCAAGATGTATCAGAAAAACCTTATTGGTTGTTGACAGTGCTTACTTGAATCAACCAAGTTGAGAGAGTTGAAAAAGAATCAACCATGCTGCTGATCTATTGATCAGTTAGTCAAAATTATAGTTGTTCAGTTGAACAACCAACCAGGCTGTGCTTAGTCTCAAATGAACCAAGAATGGTTTGAAGCCGCAAGTATACCTTGGTTATTCCAATGATACGGGTGAGAATGTAGCCCATGGAAACCAATGGTTGGAGAACAAGGCTGAAGCTCAAATCCAGTATCTATCTAGCCAATTCTCAGAGGATGTCATTCCTCACATAAGAGACAGGATTGTACTTAATTTATACACTTGTATCACTGTCTTAACCTTGTACTTAGAATTCAACCTTTGTATCCTGAGTAGTACTCAGTTAACCTCTAGTACAGGAAGAAATTAAGTTTATGTTTCGTGGAAACTTAAACTTAGTTCAAATTGTAAACACTTTATGTGTCTGAGAGCCTGGAGAGGCTTGGTGGAAGAAAGAATACTCATACACTACTATGGTTAGTGTCTGAGAGCCTGGAGATGCTTGGTGGAAGAAAGAGTACTTAGTCGCAAAGCCTGGAGAGGCTAGACTGAAAAAGAATACTGCATATGTTGCCTGGAGAGGCAGTTGAAAACAAAAGAATACTTAGTCGTAAAGCCTGGAGAGGCTAGACTGAAAAAGAATACTGCATATGTTGCCTGGAGAGGCAGTTGAAAACAAAGGAATACTTCGTGTTGTCTGGAGAGACTGTACTCGTGTTGTCTGGAGAGACTGTACTCGTGTTGTCTGGAGAGACTGTACTCGTGATGTCTGGAGAGACTGTACTCGTTGCGCCTGGAGAGGCTGCCTGCAAAAGAATACTCATTGAGTTGCCTGGGGAGGCAGTTGATAAGCAAAGAATACTCATTGAGTTCCCTGGGGAGGGAGTTGATAAGCAAAGAATACTCATTGAGTTTCCTGGAGAGGCAGTTGAAAACAAAGTAATACTTGTGTTGGCCTGAAGAGGCTGTGAATAATACTTGTATCTGTGGATTCAGATAGTGGAAAATCCAGTGGTGGTTTGCCTCTGGGACTGGATGTAGCTCACGGGTTTGTGGGTGAACCAGGATAAATTCTGTGCCTAAGTTCTCTTTCCCTTAATCTCTTTATTTACAGTTTTCATATTTATGTTGGGGATTGAAAAGTTATTTTCATAACAAACTTAACACAACGATTTCAATAAAATGATCTTTCATAAGAACAAAACATGAGATGTTTCTCATATCACTTGAAGCATTACAAAGAATGTCTTTTGAATTACTTCTGAAACAATTATCTGAAGTGAGTCTGGAAAGACCTCAGTTCAGAAATCTGAAACAGACTTCAGACAACCTATAATCATCTGAAGTATTTCAGAAACAGTTTTGAAAAACATTCAATGTAATAATCTTCAGAAGATATCTTGAGAAGTATCTGTTTAAAATAATTTTAAGATTTAAAAGAAACTTTATTTTTCTTATCTTCCGCACGTTTTAATTATCTCTGATCTTAAGATTCATTTTAAACATTATTTATCTTCATGATTTAAATAAAAGATTTACAAGATTGACACGAAAAGCTTAAAACACTATTCAACCCCCCTTCTAGTGTTTCCTGTGGTTCTAACAATTGGTATCAGAGCTCACCTTCGGGTTGAGCATCTAACAAATGCAGAAGGAGTAGATCCTCAGAAGATGGAAATCTCACCAAGCTGAAGCAACTCTGAAGAATGATAATGAGAAAAGAAAATCAGTTTCTTAAAACTCATTATTCATACAAGGCATCTTTCAGAAGGATATAGCTGGAAAAGGAAAGTGTATCTATCTCTAGGTCACAAACGGGTAACACCTTTCCTATCTTTGTTTAAATCTAAATTTAAGTATAACTGCTTATCTGCTGAATGTTTTGTTTTATTGAAATTATTATTACATAAGTGTACTTGTGTGAAAATAAATTATTGCATAATAACTGTCCTATATATGTATGCGTATTACTTGTTTTGTGTGTAAATTATCTGCATTGCATGCGTGAATATATGTGTGATCATTAATTGCTGCATGTAATCTGTAAAATAGATGAAGAGTCGTGTATGTTAGTCATAATTGTTTTTTTTTTAAAATATGAAACGACACGATATGAATCATTGCATCATTAAACGGTTTCTCTCAACCGGCACGATGCACTACTTCCCACACCAATTCAGCGCACAACCGCCACTTCATAAATGCTTGAAGCACAACCCTTATAATCGCTTAAGTGCATGTAACCGTCACCTCTCATGAAATGAAGCGATGTTTGACTGCCTATTTATGGATTGGAGGGTCATTGGAAGGAATTCACAAGTAATCAATCTTCTGGAAGAAAATACCTTACCAATCTCTCTATATCTATCTCAATGGCATCAATATCTCCAATATCATGTGTTCAAAGTTCATGTGTGTACGATGAAAGAATTATTCCCACAAGAGGGGTAAGACTTAGTGACTTTGACAAAGAAGAACTCAAAATCTCTAAGTATTTCATAACTGCTGGCTGGATTCCCTATCTAGAAAAGGCATCATTTCCCTGGCATGAACAGAGTATTCTGGATTTCTGGAACAATTCAGAGGTGTTCTTTGAAGAGACTTGTGGTTTAAACTCATCTGTAATGGGTATGTCTCTCAAAGTGGACTTCAAAGTTCTGAGGGAGATATTGATGTCGTTTTAATTATCACCGATCTTAAGATTCATTTTAAACATTATTCATCTTCATGATTTAAATAAAAGATTTACAAGATTGACACAAAAATCTTAAAACACTATTAAACCCCCCCTTCTAGTGTTTCCTGTGGTTCTAACATCACCCACCACCACTGTGAGCTACGTCCAGTCCCAAAGCCAACCAGCTAAGGATTTTCCGCTATTTGATCAGATATACAAGTATTCTTTTTTATCAACTTCAGGCTCTACAACAACAAGTATTCTTTCCTACCAAGCCTCTTCAGGCTCTACAGCAAGTATTGTTTAAACAACAAGCCTCTCCAGGCTCAACAGAAAACTATATAAGAAAGATAACCTAAGCTTGAAACTACACAAGTTTGAAGCTGATAAGTGTTAGAATTGAGTAAATTTCTAAGTAATTACAACACTGTAGGAACACAGGGAAACACTAGAAGGGGGGTTGAATAGTGTTTCTGAATATTTTTGAAAGCTTTTCACAAACAGGTGTTAAAAACAGGATTTCAGACAGGCTCTTAAAGGACTGTCTGAAGTTTTCAGACGGTATAAAAATACTGATTTAAAACAATGTTTTATGCCTTTATAATATATCAGATTAATTACTCTAACCCCTTGATTAGTATAAAAAGAATTGACAAGAGATAAGGGTAAGAAAACTTAGCCAAGAAATTTATCCTGGTTCACTCACTACCACTGTGAGCTACGTCCAGTCCCAATGGCAAACAACCACTGGATTTCCACTATATGAATATTCAGATTACAAGCTTGAATGTGAGTACAGTCTCTCCAGACACAATGAGTACAGTCTCTCCAGACACAACGAGTACAGTCTCTCCAGACACAACGAGTACAGTCTCTCCAGACACCACGAGTACAGTCTCTCCAGACACCACGAGTACAGTCTCTCCAGACACCACGAGTACAGTCTCTCCAGACACAACGAGTACAGTCTCTCCAGACACAAGCAAGTATTCTTTTCTGTCAAGCCTCTTCAGGCTCTACCACAAGTATTCTTTTCTGTCAAGCCTCTTCAGGCTCTACCACAAGTATTCTTTTCTGTCAAGCCTCTTCAGGCTCTACCACAAGTATTCTTTTCTGTCAAGCCTCTTCAGGCTCTACCAAGGTTTACAAAGAAGGGGGTTTAAGCTTTTAAACTATCAAGTTTGAAGCTCAAACCAATACAATGTACAATAAAAAAACTGAGGTATGCTTAGGATATACAAATGTGTACAAAGAATTCTATCAGAGAGTTTTTGCGGAGTAAGAACTTGCAGCGTGATGTTTCTCTTGGCTTTCTTGTATGTTGATTTTTTTTTTCTTTTTCTTGGTTGCTTTTGATGGTCTTTATAGAGGGATATTTATACCCAAACTTTAATCCGTTGAAATACCACCGTTTAGAGATAGCATTAAATGCTATTTAATCCGTTGTGAGACACGCTTCTGAGAGCTCTGATATTTCTGACACGATACAAGGTTTCTCTTGCATTAAGGCTGCTACAAATGTTGTTGCAGAGGCTGCGTTGCAGAGATTTCCTCAGCGGTGTATGAAATTCAAAATCACCAGGAAAGGTCTCTGTGTTCCTTGCCATAAACGTGTTTGAAAAGGTACGTGCAGCAGAGGTTCAGAAAAGTCTTCACAAACTTCAGCAGAGGGTGCCACGTCATAAGTGAGACTTCAGACAGCACTGATACTTCAGACGAGTTGAGCTACTTCAGACAGCTTCAACTCTTCAGACGAGTTCTGCTTCTTCAGACAGCTTCAACACTTAGTCTTTTATGTAGGCTCATAGTGACTCTTGCTGAAATCACAGATAAATCTTTAAAACATATATGTATCTATGATAAATATTTTAACTCAAATTTGTTAAGCATTAAAACTTGGGAATTGAGTTGTCTTAAACATCATATTTTCTCTTATGATATTTTTGAGACTCAACATTCTCCCCCTTTTTAATGATGACAAATTTGTTTAAAATACACAAATCTGAAAAGAGTTTTAAAGATAAAAATATAGATAGCTCCCCCTCAGATGGTGATCTCTTAAACTGAATTGATCAAAAATCAATTTCTTATGTACTCCCCCTGAGTCCTGTAATCACTTCAGATTCAGATTTTGTTAGATTTTAATACTCCCCCTTTTGTCATCAATCAAAAGGGAATATCAGAGCTAAACAGTAACAGAGCAATAAATTCACATAGAACATATAGCATAATGTTAACAATGCACTCATAAAAGGATGAGAAAAGCCACTGATTGTATATATGGGAATGTTCAGATAAAGAAACAAACAATCAGACACTTGTCATAAGCATGAAAATAAACAAAAGACAATGGCTAAAATGAACAGTCTAATCTTTGTTCTTCAGCAAGGCCTCAGTGAGAAAGGAAATCAAGTCGTCCTTGGCCTTGTTTATTGCAGCTTCTACTGAGGTTTTCAAGTCTTGCTGACCAGATCTGATAAGCTGTTGTTCTTGAAGAATCTGTTCTTGTTGAGCAATCAGATGCTTAGTCTTATGTTCCTGATCAGCACACTTCTTTTCAAGTTTCTGCACTTTGGACTTCAACTTCAGATTTTCCTTAGCCAAGTCTTGCTCAGATTCATAGAAGATGAGCTGGATGTAGGGGCAAACAAATCGAAGCATTCCAAATCCTGGCTGCAGTTTGTAGTCAGATGGGCTGAACACAGGGCAAAAGAAGGTGCCAATAGGATTTAGTACAACCCAATCTTCATGGAAAGAGTCAGCAGGTGGGGGAAAGTGATCTCTCATATAGTGATATTTGACAGTGGTTGACTTTCCAAGTCCAACACCAGAATCAGCATCAGGACCAGTTGATCCAGAAGAAGATCCAACATCTTCTCTGATTTTCCAGTAAGAGGACCACAGCCAATCTTGAAGTAAATGATCCAGGCCTCCTCCTAGATTTGTGATGAATTCTGGTAAAGAGTCCCACTCTGATGGACTCATCACTTCAGGCACAGGGGAGTTTTTCTTTGAATAGCTTTTAGCTTCTTTGAATTTCTCTTCCAGTAGGGGATACCTAGGAACTATTCTATCAGGTTTCACCAAGATTTTGGTGGTTGTCCTGATTGAACAAGTTCTAGGGGGCCTGTAGCCTCTCATCCCAACTCCCTTGAGCAGATCCCTCTGAAACAGCTCAGACTCAGTGTTCAGCTGCCTCACAAAGCTCCATTCATCATTAGACAGCCTCAGGGAATCATTTGAGAATGGATTGATGGGAGCCCAAATATGTGCAAGAGGGACACCCTTCCTGATCTTGTCTAATCCACCTGAAGAAGCACTGTATTGATTCCTTACTTCAGCAGCAGTTTTCCTGATTAAGCCAGGGTGCTGATCTGAAATAATGTAGCTCTTCAGACAGGGTGCTAAACTTGGGCAGTGAGCAGGGATCAACAAGCACTTGCTCTGCTTCAACAGAGAGCTCTTCTTCCAGAGAAGGTGTAGGAGGTGGAGGTGATGAAGGTAAGAGTGGTATTAGAGCAAGGTCATGGATTTGTGGGGAAGATAATGTGGGCTCAGAGAGGTGATTCTCTTAAGGTTGTGGTGAGGTAGGTTCAGAGGGTTTGGAAGGTTCAGAGGGTTGGTTTTCTGTTTGTGGAGGTGGGGATGGTTGTTATAGAGGTGAAGATGGTTGGATTATAGGTGATAGGGGTTTTGGTGAAGGTTGTGGTGAAGGTTGTGGTGAAGGTTGATGAGGTGTTTGTTTTTCTGGTGAGGAGGGTGGTGAAGGAGTTACATTATCAAATCTCACCTTAATTCTCTTGTAGGGAGGCTTGGTTACCTCAGATTCTTTTGCCTTTGCTGCTTCCTTCTCCCTTTGTGCTTGTTTTTCTTCCCTTTTCCTTTTAAAGTATTGTTGAGCTTTAACAAAATTTTGATACTTCTCAGCTTCATCTTCTGCTGTCAGCTGAGAGGCAATACTTCTAGTCACCCTAGGTTCAGGTGCAGTCTGAAGTAGCTTGCCTTTGGTTTTCTTTCTCTGAGGTGCACTTGACCTCTTCCTTTTCTTTGCTCCCTCAGCTATGGTTGCTTGCCTATCATCTTCAGCATAGGCCAATTGTGAAGCAATAGCAATAGCTCTATCAGTCTTCTCTTGTTCTGCTTCCTTCTCCAGCTCCTCCTGCTCCAAGGCAGTAGCCAATGCTGCCACCTGAATGAGTTCAGGATCAGATGGGCATGCAGCCAATGGCTCAGCGATAACTACATCAGTTTCAGCTGCCTCTTGAGCCTGTACTTCCATTTCAGAAGTAGGTTGTGGAGTCTGTACAGGTTCAGACAACTGACTCTGCACAGATGCAGATGCTACCTTAGCGGCACTCCTTACAGGTAGCTTCTTCAATTTCGCTTGAGGAGAGGGTTTTGATGGCTTGAACTCATGCCTCCTTATGTCTCCTCTGAGTTCATTCTCAAGAACCTCCATTGTTGTCTGCCTTCTTGCAGCTTTCTCAAGAAGAAGGCTTTCCTTCATGGACGGAGAGGGAGGTCTTGGAGTCAGCTTCACTCCCATGCTCTTGAGGTTTGATTCCCCAAACACAGGTTGTGAAAGGCGATCAAAAAGCCTTTCAATGGGAACTTTGAAATGCAGCAAGATTTTGGTGATGATGGTATTGTGAGGGAAGCTCCCAGCAGAATCTCTGAGACGCTTCTGCATGTGGTACATTATGATGTTGGGGAGGTTCACCTTCTTCTTCTGCAGTAGGTGAATCAGAAAAAATCTTTCCAACTCAGAAACATGGTTTCTACTTCCATTCTTAGGGATGATAGAGCACCCTAAGATGGCATGCAAAACCCTAGCCTTGTCTGACATATGCTTCGCATCCAAGCTTACTGGTTCAGAGGTGCCATACAGAAACTCTGTGAACTGCTTCTGTCCTCCATTTCTTGCTTCCCAGCCAGGAGTGAAAACAGCTCCTTCAGTTCTGACCTCACAGATGTGAGCAATGATATCTTCATCAACGAAGACAGGAACACCACGTACTGAGGCCTTGATGCTAGTGTAGATACCCTGAGGATTGGGTATTCCTCTGGCAGTAGCCCAGAAATCCAGCACACTTTGCTCATGCCACTGTGTCAAGTTGTGATTGAAATACGGAGTCCACCCAGCTGCATCGAACTCAGCAAACAAGTCCATTCCCAGAGATTGAAGATCCTCCATAACTACACCCTTGGTCTTCACGATGTTGCTTCCAGCAGATTTCTTAGGGGCCATTGGAGAGTTTTCTGAAGAACTTGAGAGAAAAAAAAAGGATTGCTTGTAGAAGAAGGATCTCAAGAGATGACTACTGAATAGTGAACGGTGAAGTTCTGTGACCCACTAGCTTCCGTATTTATAGACCCATAAAGCAATGATGGCATGTACTGGGTGCGCAGACATAGGAGATCGTGCGAAGTGGAAGAGACAAAATAAATGGAATTAAACCGACTCATAAAGCCACGTCATTTGTTTACTTCAGACAAGTGACAGGTTTCAGAAACCCATATGAATTTCAGACACCCCAAAATTTCAGACAAGTTACTTGTTTCAGACAGACTGAAATTTCAGAAACATCATTTTTGACAGACCAGATCACACACATTCAAAATGCATGTATGTTCAGATTATTTCTAATGAACTTAAATCTATCTTCAGTCAGAGGTTTTGTGAATATATCAGCCCATTGATGCTCTGTATCAATAAACTGAATATCAAAAATACCTTTCTGAACATAGTCTCTAATGAAATGATGTTTTATTTCTATATGTTTAGCCCTAGAATGTTGAATGGGATTTTTAGACAAATTAATAGCACTTGTATTATCACACAAAACAGGTATAGCAGATATAGTAATGTTAAAATCTTCTAACTGATACTTCACCCATAACAGTTGTGAGCAGCAACTGGCTGTTGAGATATATTATGCTTCAGCTGTTGATAAGGCAATTGTGCTTTGCCTTTTGCTTGACCAGCTAATCATATTTTCTCCAAAGAAATGACATCCACCACTAGTGCTTTTTCTTTCAATTCTGTCTCCAGCAAAATCAGCATCACAGTAACCTACTAACCTGCAGTCCTTACTTTTCTTATAGCACAGACCAAGATTGGTAGTACCTTTAAGATATCTGAAAATTCTTTTTACAGCTTTGTAGTGAGTACTCCTTGGATCAGATTGAAATCTAGCACACAGACATACACTGAACATTATGTCAGGTCTGCTTGTTGTTAGATATAGTAATGATCCAATCATTCCCCTATACAGAGTTTGATTCACTGGTTCTTCCTTCTCATCTTTATTTAAAGATGCAGAGGGATGCATTGGAGTTGTCATGGCTTTGCAATCATGAAAGTTAAACTTATTAAGCATTTCCTTTGTATATTTTTCTTGATGGATCCATATACAGTCAGAATCTTGCTTAATCTGAAGTCCTAAGAAAAATTTTAGTTCACCCATTAAACTCATTTCAAATTCTGATTGCATTAACTCTGAAAACTCCTTGCATAATGAAGAGTTAGTTGAACCAAAGATAATGTCATCAACATATATCTGAACAAGTATAAGATCTTTGTTAGACTGCTTTCTAAAAAGAGTTGTATCCACTTTTCCTCTTTCAAAACCATTTGAGATTAGAAAACTGCTCAATCTGTCATACCAAGCTCTTGGGGCTGTTTTCAGACCATAGAGAGCCTTTTTGAGTTTGAAAACATGTTTAGGAAAAGCAATATCTTCAAAACCAGGGGGTTGTCTAACAAAGACTTCTTCTTCAATGAGACCATTGAGGAAGGCACTTTTAACATCCATTTGATATAGCTTGATGCCATTATTTACAGCATAAGATAAAAGAATTCTAATTGCTTCTAACCTGGCCACAGGGGCAAAGGTTTCAGTGAAATCAATACCTTCTTGCTGGTTGTATCCTTGAGCAACTAATCTTGCCTTGTTTCTAACTACCTTGCCTTCTTCAGACAGCTTGTTTTTGAACACCCATTTGGTTCCAATAATAGTTTTCCCATGGGGTTTAGGAACAAGGGTCCAGACATCACTCCTAGCAAACTGATTCAGCTCTTCTTGCATGGCTAGGATCCACCCTTCATCATGCAGAGCTTCATCAATGTTCTTTGGCTCTATTTCAGATAGGAGAGCAAGAGAATTCAGAATCTTGAATTTTGATCTTGTCTTAACTCCTTCTGAAGTGCTGCCAATGATTTGCTCCTTAGGATGATGTGATTTGTATTTCCAATCAGGTTTCTGAGGAAGTATCACATCTATTTGTTCTGTTTGAGACTCAACATTTGTCTGAAGAGGTTTGGTAACAGTAGGTACTTCAGACAGCTGCTCATCCTTCGAGCTGCTGTGGTCATTCAGCTCCATTCCTGCAAAGTCATCCTCTAGATCTGATAGTTCCCTATCAGTCTCTTTGTTATCATTGAATTTAACATGAATAGTTTCTTCAACAGTTAAAGTTCTAGAGTTATACACTCTATAGGCTTTAGATGTTTCAGAATATCCAATGAAAAATCCTTTATCAGACTTTGCATCAAATTTTCCAAGATCATCCTTGGTGTTGAGTATAAAACATTCACATCCAAAGGTGTGGAAGTATGATATGTTGGGTTTTCTTCCTTTCCACAGTTCATAGGCAGTCTTTTTCAGAATTGGTCTTACCAATATTCTGTTTTGAAGGTAACATGCTGTGCTAACAGCTTCTGCCCAGAAGGATCTTGGTAAGCTGCATGAGTTGAGCATGGTCCTTGCCATCTCTTGCAAACTTCTGTTCTTTCTCTCAACAACCCCATTCTGTTGAGGTGTTCTAGCCACAGAGAAATTGTGTGAGATCCCATTCTCATCACAGAACATTTGAAAGTTTGCATTCTCAAACTCTCCACCATGATCACTTCTGATAACAGAAATACAAAATCCTTTCTCATTCTGTACCTTCTTGCAGAATACTGTGAAATTCCTAAAAGTCTCATCCTTGCTTCTTAGGAATAACACCCAAGTAAATCTAGAATAGTCATCAACAATGACCAAGCCATATTTCTTACCACTAAGACTTTCTATTCTAATAGGACCAAACAAGTCAATATGTAAAAGTTCTAGTGGTCTGCTAGTTGAAACAACATCTTTACTCTTAAAAGAGTTTCTTGTTTGTTTCCCTTTCAGACAGCTTTCACATAAAATATCAGATTTATATGAAAGCTTGGGCAATCCTTTAACAAGATTGTGTTTTGCTAATCTTGAGATTAATCTCAAGCTGGCATGCCCAAGTCTTTGATGCCAAATCTGTTTTTCATCTTCAACAGAAATGAAACACTTTACATTTTGACTCGCTAGATCCTCTAGATCAATTTTGTACACATTGTTGTGTCTCTTAGCAGTAAAGAGGATTTGCTTAGAGGAGTCTTTGACTATGCATCCTTCCTTAGTAAAAGCTACCACATAACCACTGTCACATAATTGACTTATGCTCCGTAAGTTATGTTGTAGTCCCTCCACTAGAAGTACATTTTTAATAAGGGATGAAGAAGATATACCTACAGTCCCTATTCCAATGATCTTCCCTTGCTGATTTCCACCAAAGGTGACCATTCCACCAGCTCTAGGTCTAAGGTTTTGGAACAAAGACCTTTCTCCTGTCATGTGTCGCGAGCACCCACTGTCCAGGTACCATTTGTGGGGTCTCCTTTGTCCTGTTAAACACATCTGCAACAGGAATAATTAAGTTTTTAGGTACCCATATTCTTTTGGGTCCTTTCTTGTTAGCTTTGGGCCTTGTCTTTCTCCTGTGTTTGCACTGAGCCATATTGTGTCCAGGCTTACCACAGTGAGAACACCCAGTAACCTTCTTTTTAGAAAAATTTAAGACAGTAGGAGGTTCAGACAAGTTATGATCACAAAAGCCTAGTCCAGTTTTGTCAAGGAAATGCCTTTGATTTCCAAGCATTATATCCAGATTTTTAGTTCCTTTGACAAATTTGGCCAGATCTTTTGTCAGTTCCACAACCTGCTTCTGAAGTTTCTTATTTTCTTCAGACACAGCTTGTGAACTGCAGTTTTTAGTCTCAAGAACCTTTTCTTTGAGCATAATATGTTCTATCTCAAGTGCCTCATATTTGTTACACATTTCTGTGTGGGCTTTGGATAGATTCTTATACTCTTGGAAAAGTTCTTGAGAACTTTCCACCAGATCATCATACATTTCTTGTAGAGTAAGATGAAATACCTCAGCTTCAGAGCTGTCTGAGGACGGTAGACTAGCCATGAGACACAAATTTGCCTTTTCTGAAGTATCTTCTTCTTCTTCTGAGGTTGATTCATCAAGATCTTCCCATGTTGCCATGAGACTTTTCTTCTTTTTGGAAAACTTCTTCTTGAAGTTGTTCTTCTTCAGTCTTGGACAATCAGCCATAATGTGTCCTGGTTGCTTACATTCAAAGCAAGAAATTTTATCAGGGTTAGACTCTTTACCTGTCTTACCTGATTTGGATGATGACGGTTGGTTCTTTCTGAACTTTCCTCTGTTCTGCAACATTCTCTTGATCTTTCTGCTTAAAAGAGCAAGATCATCTTCATCTTCTGAGCTGTCTTCAGAATCTTCATCTGCTTCGGAACTGTCCTCAGCCTGCATAGCCTTCATGCTGCCATGCCTAGACTGTTTGACTTTGGAGTTTAGAGCCAGAGACTTCTTCTTGTTGTCATCTTCTCCAAGCTCAAGTTCATGGACTTTGAGAGATCCCAACAGTTCTTCCATTCTTAGAGAGTTTAAATCTCTTGCCTCTTGAATGGCAGTGACTTTGGGTCTCCAGGACTTAGGTAGACTCCTTAGAATCTTTCTGTTGTTGTCTCCAGATTCATAGGTTCTTCCTAAAGACCTGAGTCCATTGGTTATGGTCTGAAACCTCCCAAACATTTGGTCAATATTTTCAGTTTCTTCCATCTTAAACATCTCATACTGATGTATAAGCATGCTGATTTTGGATTGCTTGACAGTTTCAGTCCCTTCATGGGCTGCTGCAAGAGTATCCCAAATCTCCTTGGCAGAAGTGCATCCATGGACCTTCTCATATTCTGATTTATTCAAGGAACATATCAGATAGAGTTTGGCTTTAGCATTCATCTGGACTCTAGTCTTCTGCTCCATGGTCCATTCAGTCTTAGGTATAGGCAACCCATTTTGCATAGGCACATAATCTCCATCAGTGACCACCTCCCAAACATCAATGTTGTTGCTCTCAATGAACAACTTCGTACGATCTCTCCAATAGTGGTAATCCACTCCAATGAATGCTGGGGGTCTTGTGATAGAGGCTCCTTTTGTGATGTATTGCCTGTTGCTGTTAGAAGCTTCCATTTGGATCTTTCAGTCCTCAGTCACTTGTTAGGTGCTTCAACCCTGAGTAGAGCTCTGGTACCAACTGTAGGAACACAGGGAAACACTAGAAGGGGGGTTGAATAGTGTTTCTAAATATTTTTGAAAGCTTTTCGCAAACAGGTGTTAAAAACACGATTTCAGACAGGCTCTTAAAGGACTGTCTGAAGTTTTCAGACGGTATAAAAATACTGATTTAAAACAATGTTTTATGCCTTTATAATATATCAGATTAATTACTCTAACCCCTTGATTAGTATAAAAAGAATTGACAAGAGATAAGGGTAAGAAAACTTAGCCAAGAAATTTATCCTGGTTCACTCACTACCACTGTGAGCTACGTCCAGTCCCAATGGCAAACAACCACTGGATTTCCACTATATGAATATTCAGATTACAAGCTTGAATGTGAGTACAGTCTCTCCAGACACAATGAGTACAGTCTCTCCAGACACAACGAGTACAGTCTCTCCAGACACAACGAGTACAGTCTCTCCAGACACCACGAGTACAGTCTCTCCAGACACCACGAGTACAGTCTCTCCAGACACAACGAGTACAGTCTCTCCAGACACAAGCAAGTATTCTTTTCTATCAAGCCTCTTCAGGCTCTACCACAAGTATTCTTTTCTGTCAAGCCTCTTCAGGCTCTACCACAAGTATTCTTTTCTGTCAAGCCTCTTCAGGCTCTACCAAGGTTTACAAAGAAGGGGGTTTAAGCTTTTAAACTATCAAGTTTGAAGCTCAAACCAATACAATGTACAATAAGAAAACTGAGGTATGCTCAGGATATACAAATGTGTACAAATAATTCTATCAGAGAGTTTTTGCGGAGTAAGAACTTGCAGCGTGATGTTTCTCTTGGCTTTCTTGTATGTTGATTTTTTTTTCTTTTTCTTGGTTGCTTTTGATGGTCTTTATAGAGGGATATTTATACCCAAACTTTAATCCGTTGAAATACCACCGTTTAGAGATAGCATTAAATGCTATTTAATCCGTTGTGAGACACGCTTCTGAGAGCTCTGATATTTCTGACACGATACAAGGTTTCTCTTGCATTAAGGCTGCTACAAATGTTGTTGCAGAGGCTGCGTTGCAGAGATTTCCTCAGTGGTGTATGAAATTCAAAATCACCAGGAAAGGTCTCTATGTTCCTTGCCATAAACGTGTTTGAAAAGGTACGTGCAGCAGAGGTTCAGAAAAGTCTTCACAAACTTCAGCAAAGGGTGCCACGTCATAAGTGAGACTTCAGACAGCACTGATACTTCAGACGAGTTGAGCTACTTCAGACAGCTTTAACTCTTCAGACGAGTTCTGCTTCTTCAGACAGCTTCAACACTTAGTCTTTTATGTAGGCTCATAGTGACTCTTGCTGAAATCACAGATAAATCTTTAAAACATATATGTATCTATGATAAATATTTAACTCAAATTTGTTAAGCATTAAAACTTGGGAATTGAGTTGTCTTAAACATCATATTTTCTCTTATGATATTTTTGAGACTCAACAAACACTTATTGACTATGAATTATTGAATTTATAATCCAAAACTACCCTTCTTGGCTTAGTTTGTGGAAATTGTAATTAATGGAGTCTCATTTGAATTTGATGTTATTCTGATGAAGGAACTATTAATTTTTACAAATGAGAAGCTAAGGTACAAGTGAAGCATCATGTGAACAGTAAGAGAGAAAGAAGTTGTGTAGAGCAAGATTCAAAGGCAAGGCAAGCTGGGTATTCAGTTATTGTTTCCTGCGTTTCACCTGAGCTAAGCGCAGGCAAAGCGTAAGAGACGTAACCCTTGCATTTTAATGAGCCGTCAGACAGCTTTTGAGCGAGACTTGGAGTTTTGGCAGATACAGAGTTTGTGAGAAGAGTTTGACAGTTTCTCGAGACCATTCTGGAGCGAGAGGGAGACTACAACAGAGCTGGAAGGCTTCACTGCTAATCTTCTTCTTAATCCTTATTGGTTGTAATGGCTACCATGAGTAGCTAAATTTCTTTTTAGGATTGAATGTAGTTGATTCAATCCCCAATTGTATTTTGGATCATTAATATTTAGGAAACCTTGTTTTATTAATAAACTGGTGTTTTTATTTCTATTCTTATAATGCTTAACTTCCTTCTTGTAACAGAGTTATGATCTGATTTCTTGAATTAGCTGGGAAGCAGTTCTCTAAATCCAATTTGAGTAAAAACACTCAATAGGTTGAATACCTAGGGATAGGATTCAATTTATTGATAGCTTTTAACAACTTTTCTTAAAGCTAGGCAATTTGTTAAATATCCGAGGGATCGGTGTTTAGGGAATTGTTCTAAGAATTTCACATTTGAGGAATCAATGTGAATGAAATTTATTTGTGCTTTAGTATTGTTAATTACAAATTCTTAAATGTTATTGAGTTCCCAAAATACAAGAAGGGTTAGATAGACGAAGTTCAATTCTAGTTTCTCTATTGCTCAATTTCATCCATATTTCTCTTTGTCTCAAATTCTTTTTATTTCATTATTAAATTCACTTTTCACAAAACAATCTCAATCATTCACAATCTTTTTACTCAGTAAGCGTGAGTTCTAGGAATTTATTTTGTACAGTTCCTCGTGGGTACGACAACCCCTACTTTTCTACTATTATACTGTTGCGATATTGGTACGCTTGCAAAGATCTCAATAGAAGCCTAAACTAGGTAAGATGTACAATCTTCTGAGTTAAACTCAGGATATGAAAGTTGAGTACAAATTGAACAAAGTGTAAATATCTCGGAGAATTTTTACAGCACTTCAGCAAGTTGACGTTCGTTCTCTGTTTTTCATCTCTGCAAGAAGTCTGGTATTTATAGAGAGAGACTTTGAGATCCATTAGACTTCTCTTAAAACCCGTTGTGAGATAGCTTTTCTCCCGTTGAGACACAAGCTTCTGATAGCTTACTGCAACAGATAAAACAGAGGTAGGTGTACAGCAGCGCTGACTCTACTTTTCTGAACATAGTGTACTTTTGTAGCAGAAGCTTCCTTTTTGGTGAACAAGAATTTGAAATATGCCAAAAAGGTTCTGATTTGCCTTGCCCAAAAGAGTGAGACGCAAACAGCTGGCAGAAAGCGTTGAAAAGACTTGAGTCTTCAAAGATTCTTTAGAGAGACTCACTCCAAAGATGATTTGCTTGTGAGAAGTACAACGTTTCCAACATTCAGCAAGTACCAATGCTTCAGCAGGTCCTGATTGCTTCAGAGGATTCCTCTCCTTCAGAAGGTTGCACCACTTCAGAGGGTTGCATAACTTCAAAGAGTTGCTCTTTCAGAGGGTTGCTGAAACACACAAAATACCTTAAAGAGAATTTACACCATCTTTTAGAATACTTTGACCAAATTTGTTATTCATTAAAACTTAAGATTATGAGACTTAAAACATTATCAATTACTTAATAATATTTTTGAGACTCAACACACATGATTTGCGGCATACTCGGTAACCACCTTTATAGTCACTGGGTTAGGCATGACGTTTGATGGCACCAGAGCATACGACTCCTCATGTTGGGAACCGTAGTAACATCAGGTCAAAGGACCACATACACCATTGTCACTATGAGAATCTCTAATGACATACAACATAATCCATGTAGCATTCTCATTGTGGGTCCTTCCAATACACCATTAAAACCCTTTAATGTGCACCCATGTGAAAGATTTGATATCACATATCCATGACTAGTGAGACATAGTCATCAATCTACTGACATAATAGTCTAGACGTATTATTGTTGTCCTTTACACAATACTTGACTAGGGATGATTTGAGAATGATGTTCTGAAGTAGCCTCTAGAATCTCACTATCAAGTCAAAAATTATATCTTACAGCCACAAACAAGTCATTCTAAGTACTTTATCATATTAATTAATTAATATAATAAATAATGTCTTTTATAATTAACATGACATACATTGTATTCTAAAAGGGATCAATATACCATTGGCCTCTAGGGCATACACCAACACGGCAGACGGGGTCTTTCCATTGATTTTAGGGCTAGACCTGAGCTCAGACTACAAGAAATGTCTTTCTTCGGGACTATTCCCGCCATTATTCTGGGGGCCGAAACCCAAGCTTTACTCTGGGGACCAAAGTCCAATCTTGATTAATTAAGGTGATCTGGGGCCGAAGCCAAAATTTGGGGTCGAAGCCAAATTTATTTTTAACTGGGAGCCAAAGCTCAAATTCATTTTCCGATTAACTGGGGCCAAAGGCCATATTGCAAACGCTCACACATATCAAATAACACACACCTCATGATAGATCTAAGCATTATCATATCAAGACTAACACCCTAACATGTGAATCCCATGATAAAACCCCACAGTCATCAATACCCACATATGATTCATGGATGTACAAGACAACAATCAAGAGATAGTGAAGCCCTAAGCATACAATACCCCTATTCCATGCTCCTAATCACAAACCTCATACGATACACATAATAGGGAACCATCAATTCAACATTCACATACAAGACTAAAGAAAGGGGGAACGAAGAAGTAGGGTTCATGGGAGAGGTTCAAGCATGAATGGGTGGAGGTGTGTGAGTTATACTCACCTCAAGAGCACTCTAAGAGAAGGGGGAACAAGTTGGGGGAGGCGAGATCCTTGGTTCTCCTCTTCTTTCTCCAATCTCCACAGCGCTTTCTCTCTCTAGGAAACCTTTGTCTCTCTCTCTAGAATAAAACAAACGGAAGGGAAGATTGAGAAATAAACCCTAACTTAGTGTTTTTAAAACTGACATGTGCATTCTTGTTCAAGCGAGCCCTTCTCGCTTGAGTGAGAATGCTGAGGGGATTCTAGATTCGCATTCTCGCTCAAGCGAGAAGCCTCTCACTTGAACGAGAATACTCCAGAAAGCATCCCCTCTCTATGGATGAATTTCGCTTGAGCGAGACCCTTCTCGCTTGAGTGAAATTCTTCCAAAGAGCACTCCCATCTCTGATTGAATTTCGCTTGAGCGAGACCCTTTTCGCTCAAGCAAAATTATTCTAGAGAGCACTTCCTTGCTCTCCTGTTTCTTGCTTGAGCGAGAACTTCCTCGCTCGAGCGAGAAAACCAAATTACAAATTCTTCATTTTTACTGATATGCTCGCTCAAGCGAGCCCTTCTCGCTTAAGTGAGAGCATCAGAACTTGAAATCCTGATTCTCACTTTTAACCATTTCTAACTTAGTTCCACCTACTTTTTCCCTAATTCTTTCTGAAAACATACCAATCCAATTTAGTTCCTCTTCATCTAAACCTCTTTCCCTAATCTTTATAATTTATAATTCTCCCTGTCTCAGGGTGTTATATCTTCTAAGTTTGGTCTACAGTTGTTTTGACTTAGCACTTGGTTTTTGTTCTAAATTATCTTAAAACTCATGGCTCCTAATATATTCCCTAATTCTTGTTTTGATTCACACTCAAACCCCTAAGTCCTCACTTTACTTCTAACTTTGTTCTTGCGTTGGGATTCACAGCCTAAGACTTTCACTATATTTCTAGGCCCTAATTTCTGGGATGTTACAGGTTTAGGAACAAAATAAGTATAATTGACATTTGTTGGTGAAAATAAAATCATTCTTCCGAGATCTTTATGAAGAACTAAATGGGATGCATTTCCTGGTAGTTGTGCTTGAATATCTAGGACATTACTTATTATGTCATAATCCTGTTATTGGATGGAATGATTATTGTTGAGGTTGGGGCAGTGTAAAGGAAGGAACATGCCATGCATAACATGACATTTGTATTGCCTTCCCAGTCTTGACCAAACAACTTAGTAACAAGTCCACGTAATGAAAACACAATTTCCAGTACTTGATTACCTCTATGTTTCACTTCCATCTCTGCTCATGAGTATTCCATATAGTCAAATACCACATTCGATTGCAATCACATATATATTAAGAAGCATATGGCAATACCATACTACAGATCCGATGATTAATTATATGTATGAAACTTTGGTATGCCTTATTGCAATAAGTCTTGGAAGATACTAGATAGAGGATAAATAAAAGTAACAAGACTTGAATTTAAGACTCACTCATATGTTGTTAATATATACATCCTCTACTACATTTCCAAAATAAATGACAACATATTCGTTGGAAAAAAATACCATGACCTGAACACATAGTTTTTGCTAAAGGGTCTGCTTGTTACTTTGTTCTCTAATACAAATCACTACAATGGCAGCCACTAATGAACCACTCACTTATTGGATTAAATCCAAACAATATATGTTTATGTTTTATGTTAGAGTAAATCAGGAATGACAATGGCCACAATATGGTTTAGTCATCCAAATTTTGCTAACTTGATACACATGTTACTGGTTCATCTACCTAAGTGGATCTCATGTTGTAGGGAAAACACTTCAAATACAATACAATTGATAGAAAACCAATTTTTCATATTCTAAATATTAATAATTAGATTAAATGCCAACAAATTTTTTATCATATATTCTTGAACTAATTATTGATATAAAACTCTCTATTTGGTGTATAAAAACTCCTAACAATTATCTTTTTTTTTTGTTTATTGTCTTCAATATTTTATGAGAGAAAAATCATATTGTAAAATGTCCTACATTTCCTTTTAGTCCAACTATAAGCTAATCACCAAAGGAAAACTAGATATGCAACTCTAGAGTGAAATTAAAAAATAGTATTATAATATGGATTTGATTATAATTATCCTAAAGATTGAATGCCTTTTAAAAACGCTAGATATCTTTAATATATATATTTTGAAACATACAATAAATTGTAATACCAATTTTTTTATAAGGATGTGAAATGGTTTGATTTTCGTTAAATGTTTTCATCCCAATATAATTCATGCACCGGCTTATACATATATAAAAAAAACATTGAATACTCAAAAATTTATAACAGGCATTTGACATGAATAAAAAGTAAAATTTCATTTAAAGTGCATATAATCTATTATAGGTAATTGTGCTTATAGTATATATATGAGTATGCTATCATATATAGAAACCAAATATAAAATGTAAGTCAAATGATAGATAGTCTCATTCAAAATCGTATCCTAATAACTCATTTAAGGTTAACCATTTTTAAACTTTAATAAAAAATTTCATATTTCACATATTCTCTAATAATGGTAATGCATTATGGTGTGAAAATTTATGGCACGCGGTTTTCGGTTATATTTTAATATAATACATTGAATCTAATATTATAAAATATAGTAATAATATATACATAGAAGAATTTCTATTTAAAACATAAGATAATATCTAGCCCTCAAACAAAATCTCGTTATAATTTCCTGGGGTAGGTGAGATAAGGCTTTATAAAGCCCAAAAGGTACATGGTAAATAACATAAAAGATTATAACTTTTGATTATATTCTCTACAATTCCAGCCATGGCAAGGAGGAAACTTACATATATCTCTAATGACTTGGCAAGAAAAAAAACATACAAGAAAAGGAAGAAGGGTATCTTAAAGAAGGTGAGTGAACTCACCATTCTTTGTGGGATTCCAGCGTGTGCTATAATTTGCAGTCCTTTTGATTCTCAAATAGAGGTCTGGCCAAACCAAGAAGGAGCTGAGCAGGTGATTGAGAGGTATAAGAATACATCTTTGATAGATAAAGGCAAAAATGTAAACCAAGAGAGCTTCCTCATGCAGGAGATTGCCAAAGCCCAAGACAAACTGAAGAAGTTGCGCCGAGACAACCATGAGAAGGAACTGACTATGGCTATGTTCCAGCATATGCAAGATGAAAACCTGCCAAACATGTCCTTTGAAGATGCGAATGATCTCAATAAGTTGATTGAGAAGAATTTGAATGACATTGAAATTAAGATTGCTAAGCTTAATTGATTAGATGTGATCTTGATGTTGTTTACATCGTAATTCTGTTTAGTGTTTAGAGGCATGCTCTCCGTCTTTGATTTTGATATTGTCTAGTGTTTAGAGGCGTGTCCTTTGTCTTTACATTATAATTCTATTTAAGGTTTAGGGGCATGGCTTTTGTCTTTGACTGCATTTAAAAAATATAATAAACTTTGTCGTTTTAATTCTCCTTGCTAAAGACCAAGAGATACATACATCTTAAATTTCAATGCTTTAAAGCAATAAGAATCTTTTGCAAGATTAGATTCACGATTAAGATATACAAGCATAATGATAATTCTCTTTTTATAAGATTTGGACTTGATTGAAAATTAAAATTCCAATGTTTGGATTAAATAATAATTATTTGCAAGGTTTTTAATTAATTGCAGTTGTGAATACCTTGTGGTCATTGTCACATTGTGGGCCAATGCAAAGCTATGGATTTTTCAGTTTCAATGTAATGTTGTTGCGGTGGTCATCGCAATAGAGATGTTATGGGCAAGTAGGAGAAAGATAGTGCAGGTTGCAATAAAGAGGGTAAGTAACAGCATGGCACAAATATGTGTTATGATGTCGGTTGAAGGCACAAACAAGAGTTAAAAGAGAATGGGGAGGTGGGTGTGTTTGGACGAGTGGCTACTAGTGGCATTGGGCTTGGTACGACGATGGATGGAAGCTTGCATGACTATATAGAGTGGGAATAGAGATGGAGCATGGTGGCACAATCAGTTTAGCGGTGGTTTCTGGGTAAGTTAAATGAGAAGGTAGCAAAGAAAGAGTGGTTACATCAAAATAATGTGAGAGTTGGTAGCAAAGGAAGGTTGGTGCGATAGTGATTAATAGTTCCTTAATGAAGAACTGTTAAAGGTTTCTGTAAGGAAGTGCTATTAATCATCTCCATGCCTTTCTTAATTGTTTTTTTCGCCTTAAAAATGCTATTAAAATGTTAAAAGTCTTTTATGACGTAGTGATGGTGGAGAGAAATGGAGTTTTCTTCTCACTTTCTTATTCTTATAAAAAGGTAGAATGACCAATATTTTATCCAGTTTTTGTTATTAGGGCTGGCGTCGATCCCCTCTATTGCATCAAACAGAAGGACCAATTTTGTGTAAGGACTATTTTTCAACATGAACATACCTTTTCAAATTCATCTATTAGGTTAATGTCATAATCGGGGTCACGATGGGACGGCGAGCCAATTTAGAAAAAAAATATGTTTTCAATGGAGTCGCTACCAAAATTTATTTTAAGGGAAAATTTAGTAAAAACCCTTTAAATAAAAGAAATGGTCTGTGGAATCAGAATTGGATCCGGTAGTCGATTAGGCGTAGGAAAGGTATCAACATCCTACGGGGTTTGTCCTAATTGTGCAAAATTAATTAACTTGAAAAACATTTATTTTACCTCAATTTTCAGAAATCATCAGAGAATGAATAATTCCTTGAAAGGTTAACATGAGTTCCCAGTGTTTTTTCTATTTTGATGTCATTAACCACAATTACCAATCCATTAACCATCATTGGACTCATAGTTAACCATTCGTTCACAGAATCCGGTTAGCACAAAGAACCCATCACACAATAATCATCCTTACGTTAAATTGTAATAAAAGTTAAATGTCAGTCATTTTGAACATTAATTAAAGTAACTTTGATATTAACAAATTGAGTATGAGTATTAACCACATAAAAGTAGTAGTAGTAGTCCAATTGAGTATGAGTACCCAATTGTTTACCACCGAGTGCGTGGTTCAGATGGTAATGTCTGTTCTAACTTAACAAGTGGTTTTGAGTTCGAGCCCTGGGCATGCAGGACTACCCTCATGAAGGATATGTGTGATTCATAAAAAATATAAATATACGATGAATCAAAATATAAAACAATAATTTTATTCAAGTAGGTGAAAATAAAATAATTATAAATTTCATCATTCTAATTAAAAAATATGAATAGAAAGAGCAATCGAGAGTATATTGTTAGGAGTGTTACTAACTTTTAAAATAAATAAGTGTTGTTGTCAATACAAAAGGATGTTGGGCTTTCTCATAGAGCTTTTAAATTAATTTCTAAAATAAATAGGTGTGTTGTTATAATTAAAAAATGGTGTTGGTATTAAGCAATAACAACAACAATAACAATAACAACAACAACAACAACAATAATAATAATGCAAACGGAATATGAAATGGGAGAGTGTGAGAGGGAGTGTGAGAGAGAGTGGACCTTGGTGAGATCGAGAAGGGGGAAAGCTAGGCGACCGAGATTACAATGGAAACAAGAGGACACGGTACTACAAGAGGATTTCAGAGGACACTACAACAGGAAAATTTCATGTTCTCATCACAAAAATGGAGGCCAAACTACGTACTTCTTTGTCAATTTTCCTAAAGATTATGGGGTGGAAGCACTTTGGAGAGTATTCACCATATGGGGAGGACTTGTAGCTGATGTTTATGTTCCAAATAACAGGGATGAAAGGGGGAATCGATTTGGCTTTGTAAGGTTTAAAGATGATGAAGATCCATCCTTGAAGGAGGCGTGGTTAAGGAAGATTTGGATAGGGTCCTATAAACTTCGAGTGAACATCTCAAGAGCTCAAAGGAGTATGAGTCATGATGACGGTCTAGTGAAGAAGAAGCGAATTGAAGACAAGTTAAATCAAGACTCAAATCAAAGTTCTGGGGGTGTGGAGTCTAGAAAGACTTATGTGGAGGCAATACAAGGAAGCAGAAAGCCAATGTGGCAGCCAAAGCAGAGCTCAAAATCAGATGATGTGAAACCATGGAATGGGTTAAAGTTTAATGTTAGTGATGAAGAATTGGCGTGGTTATCTAATACATTTGTCGGTCAAGTGCATAATGCTGATGAGGTGTTTCTTGTGCAAGATAAATTATTGGCAGAAGGGATTAGCACTATTTCAGTAATCCCAATGGGAGGGGATTTGGTGTTACTACGTCCAGTTGATGATGAGGATGTTAAGGAATTGGTGAAAGAATTAGAAGATACTTTTATGCAATGGTTTTCTAATATACGTCCATGGAGCTATGAGGAGGTTGCACGGGAGAAATATACATGGATTCGTTGTCAAGGTGTTCCTTTACACGTGTGGACGGAAGAGTTTTTTAAAATGATTGCTACTCTTTTTGGAAGATTTGTTTGCATTGATAATTCTACAAAGAAGAAGGAGAGGTTTGATGTTGCACGAATTTTAGTCCAAACTACTTCTATGGAATCAATTAACAGGATAATTAAGGTGAAAATTAAGGAGTTGTTGTTCTCAATTTGTGTTATTGAAGAACCGTTTGCTATTCCATGGATGATGTTGCCAACCAGGCCAAAATCTGAAGACAGTCTCAGTTCAGTTCATGTAGTACTAATTCAACAAATCCTGATGATGATAGGTGGATGATGGTTAATTTTGGGGATAAGGAAGAAGATTTTGAATTTGAATTTCAAGTTGATAAGTCTCCAATAGATAATAAGGATAATGATGGCGCAATTCAAGGGATATCACAATCTTCTATGGGAGGAATGTTAATTGGTGAAGATCCGTTGGCAATTGATACTGTGAGTTGTTACAAAGAACCTGATTGTGCGCCTATGATTGTAAGTGAGGTCCAACTTGATTTAACTGGAGCAGACAATTATGCTGATGTGGCCCTAAAGGGGGTTTTGGTTTAATGGAGCAAGGAATGTGTGAAGCATCTTTGGTTGGTGAATCTGGGCTTGTTGGGCTGGATATGTCAGCGTGCAACAGCGTAGCCCATTACGCGTGGCACCTGATGGGCTGTATGTGAGCGGGTTGGCAATTGGATATGGGAGCATGAAGGCGCGGTCCAATCCGGTTGCAGGGGAGCTAGTATGCACGCATGATGGGCTTGTTGGGCTGGATGATGTCAACGTGCAATAGGGTAGCCCATTACGCTTGGCACCTGATGGGCTGCATGCGGGTGACTTGGCAATTGGAGATGGAAGCATGAAGGCGCGGTCCAATCCGGTTGAAGGGGAACTAGTATGCACACATGATTTGAGTGGGCTAGGTGAGGAGTGTTTGAGTGGCCCAACATATTCCTTGCAGCGGAGTGGCCCAGTACGTGATGATGTAGAACGACATGAACAATTTGTATATGATGGTGGGCGGTTATGCGAGATTAGGAGGAATACGGTTCAGCAAGGTATGGAAGGAGGGGGACACATGCATGTGCTCGGATTGGAGGAAGTTGGTGGAGTTGGAGATAATGTCACTCTTCAAGGTGATGGTGATGCACAGGAGGGGGTTCCACGTGATTGTTTCAAGGAAAATGAATCTGAAATAGCTGAGGCCCTCTACTTATTGAATGAGGATGGCTTGTGTGAGGTTCCTATTATACAAGCTCATGGGCTCGATTTATTTCTCCTAGAGATGAAGAAAGTAAAGAGTTGTGGACAAGATGGTCGTGCAAAGAGAAGACGTGGAAGACCAAAGAAACAAGTACTTCAATCCTCAGAGGTTAGTGATTCTAATTTACAACTGGTTCAAACAATATTGGCTCTAGATCAAGGTCCTTCTGAAATTGTAGACCAGGTATGGAATATGGGTAATGCTATAGGGGTATCTCATTCTGTCAATAGTAGTCAATTCATTCAATCCTTAGCGGACATGGAGGTTAGGGATCGGGAAGCAATTGGGAGAGGGAAGCCTCGAGGTAGTTGAGCTGCAGGGCACGGTTTTAGGGGTGTGTCAATCTGTATCTATGATAATTGTGTCAATTAATATTAGAGGCATTGGAGGTAGACTGAAAAAGAGGGAGGTGCGGAAGCTGATAAATTCAAAAATAGCTGACTTCATTTGCATTCAGGAAACAAAAGTAAGTGTGGTTGATGATAGACTATGTGCATCCTTATGGGGCGATGGAGATTTTGAGTGGGCTTATACACCAGCAGAGGGCTTGTCTGGGGGGTTGTTGTTAATGTGGAGGTGCTCAAAGTTTAAAAAGCATCAAATTTTCCATGGTTCGCATTTTTTAGGTGTGAGTGGATGGTGGGGGGAAAATAAAATTTGTTGTAATGTTGTTAATGTTTATGCTCCTAATGACCTGTCTGTAAAAAAGGAGTTGTGGCTGAATATGTTGGAATTAAATTAAGGAGTGTCGATGGGGTGATTTGTGGTGTTTTGGGGGTGACTTTAATGCGGTAAAATCAGAATCTGAAAGGAAGGGATCTAATACTCATTGGAGAAGGGATGATATACTCCACTTTGCTTCATTTATTGAGCAGGCAGATTTATTGGACCTTCCGCTTGTTGGGCGGAAGTATACTTGGTATAAAGCAGATGGAACGTGTATGAGTAGATTGGATCGGTTTATAGGTTCACATTCATGGATGATTCAATGGAGTAATACATCACAGTGGGGGTTGTCTAGGGGTATGTCTGATCATTGTCCTATTGTATTGAGAAATGAAGTGATAAACTGGGGGCCCAAACCGTTTAAAGTCTTTGACTTCTGGAGATTTGAGTCAAGTTATGCAGAGTTGGTTAAATAGAATTGGAAGAAAATACAAGTTGAAGGACGAGCTATCTATGTTCTTAAAGAAAAATTTAAAGCATTGAAGATGGTTTTAAGAGAATGGAATGAAAAGTCTTTTGGTCACTTGGATAACAAAATAAAGGAGGCAATAAGTAGAGCTGACACGTTGGATCTCAAAGCTGAAGATTTCGGCTTGTTGGAAGGGGAAGTGGTTCTAAGGAAGGAAGTACATGTTGAATTGTTTCATTATAATGCTCTCAAGGATAGTATGCCTTTTCAAAAGTCTAGAGCTAAGTGGCTGAGAGAGGGCGATGCAAATACAGCATTTTTCCATAGTAGCATAAATAAAAGAAGGTTGAGGAATGGGATTAGATCTTTGGTGATTAACAGTGTTCGGTATTCTGATTCCCCTTCTTTGAAAGCTGGGGTCAAGAGTTTTTTTTAGCAGCATTTTCAGAAGCATGGATTATGCAGACCTAGTATTGATGGAGCTCAATTTCAATGTTTGTCTGATGCAGATGCTAACATGCTCATTGTGCCTTTTTCAGAATTGGAAATTAAGGAAGCAGTGTGGGACTGTGAAGGTTCTAAGTGTTTTGGCCCAGACGGTTATAATTTTAATTTTATTAAAGACTTTTGGGAGGAGCTGAAAGAGGATTTTATGGCAGTCTTGAATGAATTTCACTCATATGGCAAGTTCGTGAAAGGATCAAATAGCTCTTTTATTGTGCTAGTGCCAAAAACAGACAACGCACAAAGAGTGGAAGAATATAGACCAATTTCCCTAATTGGCTGCATTTACAAGGTAGTGGCTAAGGTGTTGGCAAACAGACTGCGAAAGGTGATTAGTAATGTTATTTCTGATTGTCAGTCAGTTTTTGTACGTGGAAGAAATATTCTTGATGGTATTGTCATTGCTAATGAAATAGTGGAAGAGCTGAAGAGGGAGAACCGTAGCAGTTTGTTGTTTAAAGTTGATTTTGAGAAGGCATATGATTCTGTGAACTGGGAATTTCTTCAGTATGTGATGATGAGGATGGGCTTCCCATTTAAGTGGAGGGGGTGGATAGTTGAATGTCTAAGCACAACAAGAGTATCTGTTTTAGTAAATGGCAGTCCTTCTGGTGAGTTTGGAGTTGGTAGAGGTTTAAGGCAAGGAGACCCTTTAGCTCCTTTCTTGTTTATTATTGTAGCTGAGGGACTTAATGCTATGATGTGTAAGGCATTAGACTCTCAAGTTTTCAAAGGCCTCTAGGTGGGAAGAGGTTCAGTGTTAATATCTCACTTACAGTTTGTTGATGATACAATCTTTGTCGGCGAAGCATCTTTGCTTAATGTTTGGGCCATTAAGGCCATACTACAACTCTTTGAATTGGTATCTGGGCTCAAAGTCAATTTCTACAAGAGTAAGCTTTTAGGTATTAATGTCGACACGGAGGTGTTGAAGAACTTTGCACTATTTTTAAACTGCAAAGTGGGGTATCTTCCATTTTTGTACTTGGGCCTTCCTATTGGTGCTAACCCAAGACGTCTGAAGACTTGGGATCTAGTTATCAGTAAGGTACAAAAAAGGTTATCTTCGTGGAAAAGTAAGACTCTTTCTTTTGGTGGTAGATGTGTCCTCTTGAAGTCTATCCTGAACTCTATCCCGATCTACTATCTTTCCTTCTTCAAGGCTCCCAGAGGTATTTTATCTAAACTTCAATCTTTATTTTTAAATTTCCTTTGGGGTGGGAATGAGGATTATAGGAAGATTGCTTGGGTTGCTTGGGAGGATGTGTGTAAAGATAAAAGGTATGTAGGGTTAGGAATTAGGGACTTGAGATCTCTAAATTTAGCCTTACTAGGCAAGTGGAGATGGCGTTTGTTAGTGGAGAAGGGTAGCTTGTGGAATAAGGTGGTAGTGTCTATATATGGGGAATCTTTGGTGGGGGCCAATTATAGTGTTCGGAGGGGATCCAGATGGTGGTTAGATTTGTGGGGTATTGATAATGAGGTGTTGATCACAGATAATTGGTTTTCCAATAATTGCCATAAGGTCATTGGGAATGGGAGGGATACTGCTTTTTGGCTGGATTGTTGGTGTGGGCCAACAAATTTTAGTGTTAGGTATAACAGATTGTTTTCCATTGCAACAAATAAAAATGCTAGTGTTGCTGATATGTTTCTCTGGAGGGATGGGAGTTGGGTGTGGGATTGGAGTTGGAGGAGAAGGCTTTTTCAATGGGAAGAGGAGTTATTAGCACAATTGATAGAGGAAGTTGGTACTATGTTTCTACAGCTAGAAAAGTTAGATTTTTGGTGCTGGACAGCTTCAAATTATGCAGTTTATTCGGTGGCCTCAGCATATAAAGTCATAGTTAATGACCGAATTTATGCTGAGTTTCCACTACACAGGTTTATTTGGTCTAAATTTCTACCTTCAAGAATTTCCGGTTTTGTTTGGAGAGCTATGCTAAATAGAATTCCAACAAAAGAGAACCTTATCAAAAGAAATATTATTAACCCCGCTGACGGTGGCTGTGCTTGGTGTGGTCATATGATGGAGACTGTACCTCATTTATTCTTTGAGTGTCCTTTTGCATATAGCACTTGGATGCTTTGTTTGGATTGGCTAGGATGGCAGTCTGTCCTTAATAATTCTCGCCTCTCACATTTTGAAAATTTTATGGGATTTCCAAATTGTGATAGTCGGAATAGATTACGGTGGTCTGTTGTTTGGATGGCTACTTTTTGGTCTTTATGGATTGCAAGGAATGAGACTGTGTTCTCTCAGAAGGAAATTATTTAATCTGAATTGTTGGATCTTATTAAAGTTCGTTCTTGGAATTGGTTAAAGGCTAAAGATAATAATTTTCATTATCCCTTTTCTGTTTGGATGATGTCTCCTGGTCATTGCCTACAGTTTAATTGATGTATTGTGATCATATTGTGCTTGGTCTTCATTAATGGAATGCTCTTCAATTGGCATCTATTCACAAGCCTCTCTGGTTTATCAGTGTGCAGGACTAGTAAGGGTTGTTGTTTTGTCCGGTTTTTCACTTGTAATGATTTGCTTTATTAGTGTTTGTCTTGGTGGGACAGTAGTTTTATTTCTAACTAGATAGGTGTTTAGTGGACCAATATTGGTGAGTCGATTTGTATTGTCTTTTTACTTTCTTTTGTAAGTTTTTGTATTGGGTTGGAGTAACCCTTGTACTCTAATTAATCAATTTATTTTGCCTATAAAAAAAAACACAAAGGCCCAATCATTCCAAATCTCTTCCTATTTATCTTTCCATATGAAGTTTTTTTTTCTATTTATCTGTTACATTTATAAATTCAATAAAGTATTAATTACGTTTTTTTTTACTTTTATTCTTGACCTAATAAGTCAAAATGTAAATGAATAAAATAGAGAGATAAATGATATATTGAAAAAAAAACACAATAAACTTAATATAAATCAATATATTTATTATATTTCTTAATTTATATTTTTAGGTAATAAGACAAATAAAAAAAATGAAGTTAATAATAAAAATAAAAATAAAAAAATAAGGCAAAAATAATTATTGCCATAAAAGACAAAAACTAAAAATAAATTTTAAAAGTAAAAGAAAAAACTGTACCAACTAGATTAGTGTACATGAGTGTACACTAATTAGTTTACATGGAACTCAGATCCTCTCCAGTTTAAAAAAACTGGACGAGATCTCAGTCGTCCAAATTTCACTGATCGGATTAAAATAAAACCAAAATACGTAATACAAAAATTGTTGGCCATTGGATACCCACTGGACACTCTCCAGTACTGGAGAGGATACGGGTTTACATCAATCATTTCCGCCTCTCAAGATTCATTGTGCAATCTTTCACTCTCATCTCTCATCGGTGGTCCTCTTTTCCATTACTCTTCCTTTAACATATTTTATTATTTTTAGGTTATTTTTAGTATTATATTATTTATTTTCATTTTTAATAAAATTTCTTATCTTTAAATAAAAATGAAAAGATTTCAAAATCAATTAACTAACCTAAAACTATATTTACCTAATAAATATTGTAATCTACGAAATTAAAAATATAATTAATTTTATAAACATATATGAATATGTCTTTTATGTCATTTTATATTCTTAACAACTAATTTCATCAAACATTTCTAATTCAATTAAATGGATTATCAATCTTAAACAAATAGTTGAAAGAATAAGGATTAATTCAAACTTATCATAAGAATTTTTTTGATTTTTTAATTGATTACTTTATTATAATTTAAAATAAAATAGGAAAATCACATAGATTTTATTGAATAAGAAAATTTTCAAAATTTCATATTTTTTAAAAAATTTAAAATAAAATAAAAAATGACGTATGTATTATTGTGTGAGTTTTATTGGTTTAAGAATTGAATGTCTCACATTTAAGAATAAGAACTTAAAATTTAATGTATAATAATGATTATCTAGCAAATGCACACAATATATTCTAATTAACCATAAAAACAATGACTATAATATTATTTTAAGCATAGTTATAAAAACTAATGATTAAATAATTGTCATTGTATATATTAAACAGCAGCCGATGAACTCCTAAATTCAGATTTCAACAAAAATGTGTCAATATTTGACAATAAGGTTAATAGAACCTAGGCTTTTTATTATCTATTCATTGACCATTGTATTTGGCCATGACATGACACTTAAAGGGAGGGCATAATTAAATTAAATTGGGTTTGGGCCCCAAACTCGAGTCTGGCACAAAAAGGCATAAAGGTGATGTACATATATAACGCGGATATATAGCTTAGCAATTATATCACATGCATGTTCAATGTCATCCTAGCTAGGCACAAATTTGCCATGGTCAATATGGCAATGCATTCATTTACGTGAAGAATAAATTGCGGCTGAGCATAAATATATATTTACCCAGAAATAATTGTATTTAGCATAGGTGTGTTAATTTTTTTTATAAAATATATATTGCATCTTAATTATGTGTCAAATATTTATTAATTACTTATTATTTTTTTATAATCAATACTTAAATTTTTAATAGATATTTAGCTAATGAAAAAGGTATCGAATATTGATTTAACACATGTACTCCACGGATTCTTCCTTATTCGTTTGGAAACGGCAGACACCAACTTGACAGTCAAATATATATGCCATTTCCAATTCCAAACTTATTAGTCTGAATCAATGATTGAACAAAGGCACTGGATTTAGAAATCATAAACTTGTTTGGCTGCTTTTATTTGAATTTCAAAACATATTAGTAATTGCCAGGAAACCTTTTAGGATCGATTACACAACATTAAATATGAAGGTCAAAACATGAGTTGGTTATAATAATAGTGAAATTAAAGCATATGATAGCAAAAACGAAAACGAAAAGGATTGGAAGAGTAGAAAGTTGTGCCTCCCGCTGACTATAATTCTGACAACCAATTCATGCCATCCTAGCTTCCTCTATAAATAGCTAGGCACCAAGATTCCATCCACCTACAACCGTGTGAGTATTTCTTGACCAATAACCCCACAAACCAATATAAACCCATCAAGGAAAAAACTGATTTCCTTAAACTTTCATTGCAACTTGCTCAAGAGAGAGCACTCATAGGCCATGCAAACACTCTTTCACTTGGTTCTAAATGCCGTAACCCAAGTGAAAAAGCTGCTTGGTCTGATTGCATTGAACTTTATGAGCAAACCATCCACAAGCTCAATAAAACCTTAGACCCAAACACCAAGTGCTCTCAAGTTGATACACAAACATGGCTCAGCACAGCTCTCACTAACCTTGAGACATGCAAAGCTGGATTCTATGAGCTTGGTGTTCAAGACTATGTGCTTCCTTTGATGTCCAACAATGTTACTAAGTTGCTAAGCAACACTCTGGCTCTCAACAAAGTTCAAGATCAAGAACAACTTATTCGTTGGAAAAATTACCATGACCTGAACACATAGTTTTTGCTAAAAGGTCTGCTTATTACTCCGTTCTCTAATACAAATCACTACGGCACTAAGCCACTAATGAACCACTCACTTATTGGATTAAATTCAAACAATATATGTTTATGTTTTATATTAGAGTAAGTCAGGAATGACAATGGCCACAATATGGTTTAGTCATCCAAAATTTTCTAATTAACTTGATACACGTTACTGGTTCATCTACCTAAGTGGATCTCATGTTGTAGGAAAACCCCTCAAATACAATACAATTGATAGAAGACCAATTTCTCATATTCTAAATATTAATAATTAGATTAAATGCCAACAATTTTTTTATCAAATATTCTTGAACCAATTATTGATATAAATGTCCCTATTTGGTGTATAAAAACTCCAAATAATTATCCTTTGTTTTTATTTATTGTCTTTAATATTTTATGAGAGAAAAATCATATTGTAAAATGGCCCACATTTCCTTTTTGTCCAACTATATATATGCTATAATCACCAAAGGAAAACTAGATATACAACTGTAGAGTGAAATTAAAATATACTACAATAATTTGGATTTGATTATCATTATCCTAAAGATTGAATGCCTTTTGAAAATGCTAGATATCTTTAATTTATAAATATATATATATATATAGAAAGATACAATAAATTGTAATACCAATTTTTTTTATAAGGATGTGCAATTGTTAGATTTTCATTCAAAGTTTCCATCCCAATAGAATTCATGCACCGGTTTATACATATATGAAAAACATTGAATACCTAAAAAGTTATAATAGCCATTTAACATGAATAAAAAGTAAAATTTTATTTAATGTGCATATAATCCAATATAGGTAATAGTGTTTATAGTTTATATTTGAGTATGCTATTATATATACTAACCAAATATAAAATGTAGGTTAAATGATAGATAGTTCCATTCAAAATCGTATCCTAACAACTCATTTAAGGTTAACCATTTTTAAATATAAAATTTCATATTTCACATATTCTCTAATAATGATAATGCATTAAGGGGTGAAAATTTATGGTATGCGGTTTTCAATTATATTTTAATATGATACATTGAATCAAATATTGTAAAATATAGTAATAATATATACATAGAAGAATTTCTATTTAAAACATAAGATAATATCTAACCCTCAAACAAAATCTTGTTATAATTTCTTGGGGGTAGGTGAGATAGCGCTTTATAAAGCCCAAAAGGCACATGGTAAATAACATAAAAGATTATAACTTTTGATTATATTCTCTGCAATTGTAGCCATGGCTAGGAGGAAACTTACATATATCGCTAATGACTTGATGAGAAAAGAAACATACGAGAAAAGGAAGAAGGGTATCTTAAAGAAGGTGAGTGAACTCACCATTCTTTGTGGGATTCCAGCTTGTGTTATAATTTGCAGTCCTGATTCTCAAATAGAGGTCTGGCCAAACCAAGAAGGAGCCGAGCAGGTGATTGAGAGGTATAAGAATACATCTTTGATAGATAAAAGCAAGAATTTAAACCAAGAGAGCTTCCTCATGCAGAAGATTGCCAAAGCCCAAGACAAACTGAAGAAGTTGCGTCGAGACAACCATGAGAAGGAACTGACTATGGCTATGTTCCAGTATATGCAAGATGAAAACCTGCCAAACATGTCCTTTGAAGATGCGAATGATCTCAATAAGTTGATTGAGAAGAATTTGAATGACATTGAAATTAAGATTTCTAAGCTTAATTGATTAGATGTGATCTTGATGTTGTTAACATCGTAATTTTGTTTAGTGTTTAGAGGCATGGCCTCCGTCTTTGATTATGATATTGTCTAGTGTATAGAGGCATGTCCTTTGTCTTTACATTATAATTCTATTTAGGGTTTAAGGGCATGGCTTCTGTCTTTGATTGCATTTAAAAAATATAATAAACATTGTCGTTTTAATTCTCCTTGCTAAAGACCAAGAGATACATACATCTTAAATTTCAATGCTTTAAAGTAATAAGAATCTTTTGCAAGATTAGATTCATAATTGAGATATACAAGCATAATACTAATTCTCTTTTTATAAGAATTGGACTTGATTGGAAATTAAAATTCCAATGTTTGGATAAAATAATAATTATTTGCAAGGTTTTTAATTAACTGCAGTTGTGAATACCTTGTGGTCATTGTCACATTGTGGGCCAATGCAAAGCTAGGGATTTTTCAATTTCAAAGTAATGTTGTTGTGGTGGTCATCGCAATAGAGATGTTATGGGCAAGTAGGAGAATGATAGTGCAGGTCACAATAGAGAGGGTAAGTAGCAGCTTGGCACAAATATGTGTTATGATGTCAGTTGAAGGAACAAACAAGAGCTAAAAGAGATTGGGGAGGTGGGTGTGTTGGGACGAGTGGCTACTATTGGCATTGGGCTTAGTATGACGGTGGATGGAGGCTTGTGTGACTATAAGAGTTGGAATAGAGATCGAGCATGGTGGCACAATCAGTCTAGCGGTGGTTTCTAGATAGGTTAAATGAGAAGGTAGCAAAGAAAGAGTGGTTACATCAAAATAATTTGAGAGTTGGTAGCAAAAGAAGGTTGGTGCGATAGTGATTAATAGTTCCTTAATGAAGAATTGTTAAAGGTTTCTGTAAGGAAGTGCTATTAAACACCTCCATGCCTTTCTTAATAGTGTTTTCGCCTTAAAAA
This sequence comes from Sesbania bispinosa, assembly GCA_026901365.1. Classification (NCBI taxonomy): domain Eukaryota; kingdom Viridiplantae; phylum Streptophyta; class Magnoliopsida; order Fabales; family Fabaceae; genus Sesbania; species Sesbania bispinosa. The sequence continues at coordinate 260,644 of QLOH01000173.1, forward strand.
TGCTATTAAAATGTTAAAAGTCTTTTATGACGTAATGATGATGGAGAGAAATGGAGTTTTCTTCTCACTTTCTTATTCTTATAAAAGGTAGAAGGACCAATATTTTATCTAGTTTTTTTTATTAGGGATGGGGTCGATCCCTTCCATTGCATCAAACAAAGGACCAATTTCGTGTAAGGACTATTTTTCAACATGAACATACCTTTGTAAATTCATATATTAGGTTAATGTCATAATCGGGGTCACGACGGACGGCGAGTCAAATTAGAAAAAAAAAATTCAATGGAGTCGCCACCAAAATTTATTTTAAAGGAAAATTTAGGAAAAACCCTTTAAATAAAAGAAATGGTCTGCGGAATAAAAATTGGATCCGGGAGTCGATTACGCGTAGGAAAGGTATCAACATCTTATGGGGTCTGTCCTAATTGTGCAAAATTAATTAACTTGAAAAACATTTATTTTATCTCAATTTTCTGAAATTATCAGAGAATGAATAATTCCTTGAAAGGTTAACATGAGTTCCATGTGTTTTTCTATTCCGATGTCATTAACCACAATTACCAATCCATTAACCATTATTGGACTCATAATTAACCATTCATTCACAGAATCCGGTTAGCACAAAGAACCCATCACACAATAATCATCCTTATATTAAATTGCAATAAAAGTTAAATGTTTGCCATTTTGAACATTAATTAAAGCAACTTTGATATTAACCAATTGAGTATGAGTATTAACCACATAAAACTCACACTTAACCACATTTTGTGGTACTTGTAATTAACCGATTTGGTAGAATAAATAACCACTTTTATACATAGACTTAACTATAAATGTGTACTTTAATTGTAACGTCCTAATTTCTAATCCGAGGATTTAGTCTGTTGGAAACCAAATGTCGAATTTCTGAAATTATTTCGTTACATTTAGATATCGGAGAAAAACAACATACATTATTCAAGTTACCAACTGTAACATCCCAAATCTAGGGCTTAGGAATTGTAATAGAAGCCTAGATTATGTTTTAGCCAAGGGTTAGAGGATAGGGAAAAATTTGAAGAGATAATTAAGTTAAGAAGGTCTTTAGGCCAAGCACTCCTACTATCAATAAAGATGATATAAAAATGTGTTACACAATCCTTGTACAACATTAATTCAAATCCAACCAAAACAACCCCTGTTCTTGTGGTCATGCACCACCCTTCCTCTGTCTCCACTACCTGCACATCAGTTAAAGAGAAGCAAAATAAAAAATAAAAAAACACTGTCAGACATAGAAGAAACAGAAAAGAATGAGAACTCAAAACCCAAAAATCAGAAACAGAAAGGGAGAGAGGAGACTACTCTCCGCTCGCGGCCAGAACGGTCGTTGTCCTACCGCCTTCGTGCGGCTGCGTTTGGCCGTCGTCGATCCTCCGCGTCACGGCGAGCCACCGCTCACTGTCACCATTCCCCTCCCTTCTTGTTGCAGCCCGCCGCTGCTGTAGCATGTTCTTCCTCCTCCGCACACGGTCGCGTCACAACCGCGCCACCCACCACTGCGAAATCGGCCGATCACCTCCCAGATCCGCCGCTGCTCAGTCGTCGCGCGCGGTCGTGCCTTCCACCTACATGCAACTCTCTTTCACCTACCAAACTCCATGGCTGCCTTCTCCCTGTCGCGATTAGAAAGAGAGGAAAGGATCTAGAGAGAGGGAACTTGGGGGGAGAGGAAGATGAATATTAAAAGGGGATCTGCTCCATTTTTGAAGCTTGGGTTTGCCTCCACCCTCCATTTCCATCTCCATTTCTCCATTTCTCCTCCTTTGGAGCTCTACCTCAAGGTGAGTGAAGCTTACACACTTTCACTACATCTTGTATGGGTTTCCATCCTGATCCCCACTCTTCTAATCCCTTTCTTTTAGTATGCATATGTCGATATGTCGTTGGGATAATTGTTATTTATGTTGGGGATTACTATTAGTTGGATTAAGTTAAAACCCTAGGTTGCTATGATTTGGGGGTTTTGGGTTTCCTCGAGATTGGTTGCTATTGAGTGCATTATTTGATAATTCTATGAATTCCTTGTAGATTTGATGGATTTTATATGTAATTTTGACAAGAATATGTATAAGAGCTTGATGCTAGAGTTTTGGTGAAGGAATTGATTTAGAATCTTAATTAGAAATTATTGTATGGAATTGAATTATTAAATTTATAGGATTAGGTTTTGTTAGAAGAATGTCCATAATACTTACATGTAATCTTGTCATGGCATGAGGCATATGAGCATATCCCATTTAAGAGTAAATTTTCATGACATTAGTTATCTGTTAAGATCTCTCAGAAAGTATTCTTTATGCATTATGCAAGATAGTTCTCAAAATCAACTCAGTTTTGGCTTCGACCTAGAAATTAGAATTTGGCTTCGGCCCAATTAATCTAAAGTGAAAAGATTGATTTCAGAAATTGATTTAAGACTTGGGTGATTAGTGCCTAGCTAATGAGGGTGATTAGTACCCAGGGTGATTAGTGCCCAGTGGTGGTGATTAGTGCCCAAGGAAGACGTTCCTTGTAGTCTGAGCTCAGGTCTAGCCACACAGTTATTCCAGATTTAAGTGATAGGACCCCGACGACCGGATTATGTCGTTCATGTGCATTCATGTTCAGTTTCTGTGTATATAAGCCTATCTGAGTATTGAACGATTTGGATGATCAATATGTAAGTATCTGCTAGTTCTAATGATTTAAGATATGAAGGAAAATGACTAGAATATCCAAGTATGTTTTAATGAGCTGTGTTGAATGTTGCATTGCATCTGTCTGTTTTTCCTACACTGTATGCTGCATGCTTTGCTTGCTGAGACCGTGGTCTCACCCCACGTTTGGGGATATATTTTAGCCTGTGCAGGGTACGTCCAGCTAATGTTCAGAGAAAGATGGAGCTTTTGGAGTGGACTCACCCACTCCTAGTGGCCCAAAAAAGTTTAGTTTACTGGTGTATTGATAGTTTAATAATTGTAATTATATAGATATGTTATTGGAGAGTTACTTGTAGTACCTATTTAAATGATGTATGACGTAGAAACCTTTAGATTGGCCACAGAGGCCTATTTTTCCTTTGAACTAGATTAGTCTTCTTGTTATTATGAATTGCACTAGGTTTTTGCTGGTTTTCAGGTGATTCTGGAAATTGGGAAATGTCCAGTTTTCAGGGGAAACTCTGTCGGATTTTCGGTAGGAGTTTATGAACCTTACCACTTCAGAGTGGTGGTTCGTCCCCATATTTCTAAGTTAGATTTGGCTTTGTGAATTTTGATACTTAAATGTTGAGGAAGTCTAAGTAAACGTTGGATTGCTTAGGCGTTATGTGTGTATGACGATACTTGAAATGGCGCGAAGTAATTTAGGAAATTCAGGATAATGTTTCCAACGGACATTGTTCTTGGATTTAGGAAATTAGGACGTTACATTTGGTATCAGAGCAGTTCAATCCAATTGGACTATGGTTAGGTTAGTTGCCCGTGACTTACTATAATCCTATAGTATTTCGTATTCAATATAGGGCCTGATCACCCCTCTGTTGGATGTGTTGTACATAGGATTATGGTTAGTGACGAGAGTATGATGCTTTGGTTAGGGAATTAGGACACTTGTCTAACAAGGTTAGAGCCACCCACTTGAGCGTTAGGAAGATAATGACTTAGGTCCATTTTCAAGAGCAAAACTTGCACCCTAGAAAATCTTGTAGGAGGTCATCTATAGTTCTAGCTGACACGAGGTACCCTTATAAGGGAAGGTAAAGTAGAAGTTTGAGAGAGTGTGCATAATTTACTTGGGAAGTCGAGGGAATAGAATGAGTAGGCTCCCTAGTGGGAGAGTATTGATTGCTGATGGTTGCACCTTGGTGATGTGATTGATTGAGTTAAATGGAATGTTTGTTTTGTCTGATTGAGTGGGACACTTGTTTTCTTGAATAAATGTATGTCTTGTGTATTTGGTGGTGAGCTGTTTGACTAGTAATGATATTGTCCTTTTGCTTAAATAATTGCTTGACTTGTATGTTTAGTTGTGTTGCTTGCAAGGTCGTGTAAGTAGGGGTGGGGAAATTGATGGTAAGCTTCTAGGGTTTGGGTGGAAGGATTTTGGAGTTAGAATTTCACAAGTTTAGGATTTGATGTCTGGTTGGATCGTAGAGGGCAGGTGGAACTCAGGGGAAGTTAGAGGAACCTAATACCAATGGTAAGGAAGAGTAACCCTAACTCCTTGGTTAAGTCGCTTGACAATAGGTGGATGTAACCCTAGATTCAACTCAAGGAATTGAATAAGGACCTTGATCTTACTATGGTTGCCTGAGTCATTATAACTCCGGGTAGATGTCTAACGTGGTAGTCAGTGAGTTAATTTGATGGTGATGAGAATGTTCAAGTCTTACGTACGGTGATTTGGGTTTTAACAGGTAAGAAGCGGGTCCCAACCCTGTGTTTCCTAAGATATTAGGCCGACACCTTAGAATCCTTAATTATCCTTTAGGTCCATGCACTGGTGAATACAATTCTAGTTCTTAAGGGAAGAATCTAAACCTTTGGTACCCAAACAGATTAATATGAGAGTTCCTAGATGTAGCTTTGGCTCACATAGGTGCTTGTTAACCAATTAGTTACTTAAGTATACTCTTACTTCTTGAACCCATAGAGGAACTTTAAGTTTGAAGGCCAAGACTCCATAACCACTCTGTGTGACCTTAGAGCACCTTTCTTACCTTAAGCCCATTATAGTATAGAACCTTGTTATCCATGTCTGGGTTATGGTCGGGAATTATCGCTTAGTGAGGACCCTATGATTAGTTCGGTTGAGCTAGAGAATAAACCTAAGTATGTAAGTGATGGGTTTTTGGCAAGCGAACCAAAAATTCAGTAGTATAATAGTAAGAAAAGTATCATATCCACAGGGAACGGTCAATTCACGTAAACTCGTGATCTAATTATCAAGGGAAACAACGAGTTTTGAGAATATTGTTGTGCGAAAAACGTAAATAACAGATTAATAATCAATTGAATTAGAAAAGAAGAGTTAGAGACACTTTACTTGGATTAGGATTGGACTTCATATCATCACACCCTTCGTGCATGTAAAAACTATCTATTATTTTAGGTTTACTCAATAATACTGTAGACAAACTATATTGCTAAGACCCCGAGTTACCAGCGGCCTTACACACTCAAAGGTAATCCATGCGGGCTCTCCCAGGCGATAGACTTACCCTCGACTTATTTTGCTTCTTTTATTCCGTTTGTAAAAGAACTAGTTGATAAATGAGGCCTAAAACTACATACGCACCTTCATTAGAGTATTGTCACTACCCATCACTCATTAGATACATCATTGCGTCGAATCCTGGATTGACAATCAACTAACCTTTGCTATCGGTAATTTAATAACCATGCCTATCCTGTAGACGCCTTCATTAGAATACTCACACTACCCATCAATCACTAGCAACGCCCATGTTTCGGTTCACTGGCTACCGAGTCCTCTTATTCACTCAAAGAATGGGCTTCTTCAGAATCCGCTCCCCCATCCTCAATCCTAGTCGAAACTAGCCTATAACTCCGGCGCAAACGCGGAAGTTAGGATTAAGCACAGAATAAGATTACCAATATTATAGACAGAGAGCTCAGGAAATAATAATATAGAGTTTACATACACTTGGGGATAGAATCAATTACATCCAATCTTAATGGAGAGTTAACTACACAAGGTAGCCATACAAACCACCGAAGATGCTATCACCATCTTCAATCCTTGTGAAGCGCTCCTCCTCTCCTACTCTAAAATTAGCTCTGGTGCATTATCACTGGAATATAACTGAATTACAATAATCGTGCACACCTGATCTGGTGCAAGAAGGTCCTATTTATACGCTAAGGAAAGACAAAGAAAATTGGGGAGAAATCTATCTAAAAACGGCAACAGGGCAAGAATCACGTGTTCAGCGCTTCACCCTGCGCTACAGAGCAGGATCCAGAGAGCTGCGCTTCACCCTGCGCTACAGCGCAGGTTGAAGCGCATAATGCGTCCCGCAGCTTCAATCTTTCTCTTTTTAACTTGATCTCTCCCCGAGACTGGTTTTGGTTGATTTGTCTTTCCTTATTTCCCTATTCTTGATGAAATCTTGCATTTATTGAGCATCTTGGATTTAATTAGGAAGGTTGTCTGCAGAATCCTTATTTAATTGGCAGTGATATCTTCATCAACTACCCTCAAATAATCTTTAAATCTTCATTATTGCTCACAAATAATCTTCCAATCTTCATTAATTGCCTTCAATTAAACTTCAAATCTTGCAGATATCTCCCTTATTTAATGTTATCTTTCCCTCAAATCAAATCCTTGCAATATTTTGCAAAAATCAGCAATATTTCTATCAAAATAGCATCAAATTCAAATCTAAGATTAATAAATACAATTTATCTAATATTAAATAAAAAGGGATTAAACTGGGGCAAAAATACCATTTTATCCTTGATAAGTGAACTAAAAAGTGCTCTTATTTATCATATAATTTTCACTTATCAGTAAGAGAGCGAGTAACCCTGGAAGCTTAGATGGATAAGGGTACATAGTAGATTTCGATCTTGGTCGATTCCTTTCGGTTCTAGGTTTACTTGACCGTTAGCACTTGTAGAATAAGGCCCGTGTTGATTTAACCAAAGTGTTTTAGAGTAGAAGTCTTTTAATTATCAGGTTTTGTGCATAGTACATCATCGTCTGTTTTCCCGTGGATAGACACTCTTGTCATCTATGTTTAGGACTATATTCTTAGTACACGGGTAGTGATCCATTCTCTAAGTTATTGGTGGTAGAGCTAAGTCTATAGGTTAGACTCCTCAGTCTCTTCTCTGTAGTTTCCTTAGCGGTAGTACTCTGATTTTAGAGCCATTGGAAGGAGAAAAATCTTGCGGAACTTAGAATTGTTACTCAGAGTTGAACTCCCACTAGGACCAACAACCAATATTTAGTTAATGTTTTGTTAAGGATTAGTGTTAAGCTTAGTGTACTGAATCAATTGCTAGGTGTTGAACATTCTCCTTTCATTTCTCTTATTTCTGAAGTTTTCACCATTATTTAGGCTTAGGTGTGTCCTTTGGCCACCAAGGCAATTGGATGTTGCGTCAATTGCTGTGGTTGCCAAGCTCTAGTCAATAGTTGTTGCTGTCCCGGTATGGGGCAGGCACTCGTACTCAGACTCCTAGGTTGGATCGATAGATAATTATGTTTCCTACGTTGTGCACATGATGGAGTGATAGGTACAAGAAGACCTACACACTATCGTGTTATGTATGATGAGACTAGTTTTCCCCGGATGAACGATAAAAGTTTGTCCATTCTCTATCTTATGTGTATCAGAGGAGCATTTCTACCTTGGTCGTGGCTCTGTATGCTACGCACACATGGCTGCAACTTTATATTATTTTATTTGAGACCTGTGTGTTGTTGTTTTAGAAACCAGTTATGAGATGATGTTGTTCATAAGATTATGTTTCAGACCAGATAGCTTTAGAAGTCACAACATAGTTTCATGTAGTAGACTTGAATCTTAAGGGTAGTTAGAGAGGGCCAAGCCCCTAAGGGGGGTAGCCTTTTGGGAAAAATACCAACACCCATAGTATGACCTAGAAAACCACTTAGAACTACCCTGAGCATAGCTAGGTTCAACCCAAGGCTTAATCGACTAGTAGCTGCCAAAAGTTTGGGTCCCTAGCAACTTAGACAACTTTCAGGAAATTCCCCAACGTGTGGTACGTGGATCAAGTAGTAAGTTAGTGGCCATGACCAGGAGTCTTGTACAATCCTTTGATATCTTAACTCAGATAGTTAATTAACTAAGGTAGTTAAGTTATCTCAAAGCAGAGAGACCAATCCGAGGTTCCCTAGAAATCCATGCTAGGATGGTAAGTGATTGGGTTCCCTAGAAATCCCCACAATATACAGTCACATAATAGGGGCCAAGATCAATCAGGTACATATACATAAAATCCCCATCTCAAAAAATACATCAAAATAAGTAATTTGTTGCTAGCCTTCTGAATCATTGTCCCCGAGCGGGGAGGTACATGTGCATCTAAAATAGTCCACACAATGTGTGGTGAGACAAATGTCTCGGTGAATATAACTATGCAGCATGCAGTGTAGGGGTGAACAGGCAAATACTATGCAACATTCATATATTATATACAAAAGTCAAGTACACAATCAATCCCATCTCATAATTCTAATTCTCACTGTTGTTCTCAGCAGGCAAGTTCTTTTCACTGATTCTGGAGTTAGACCTGGCTCAGACTACAGGGAACGTCTTCCCTGGGGACGAATCCCACCCTTATTCTGGACCGAAGTCAAGTTTTCATATAATTCTCACGACCAGAGCTGGCTTAGTTATTCTGGGCCGAAGCCAAAATTCATTTTTGTCTTATTCTGGACCGAAGTCAAGCTTATTACTTAGAGTGTGGTGGCCAGGGGTCAATTTCATTTTCTTCTAAATTTCAAATCAACAATAGACTATACATACTCAATAACTTCCAAAAATCAATATAGAACATCAAGAATCATCAATACAATTCTCCATTAACTATCATTCCCACAAAAACCCAAAATCCCCAAAATCCTTTAACCTAGGGTTCCACATACAGGCTTATGAACAACATAAATCATGCATAACATCCAACCCAACAATAAATCAACATCCACAAACCAAACTGAAGGGGAATAAGAGAATAAGGGTCATAAGGGAGAAAAACACCAAATGAAAGTGAGGTGTGTGAGTTATACTCACTTGAATGGAGAAAAAGAGAGGAGGAATGGAGATGGTGGAGGGAGTGGAGATGATCCCAAGCCTTGGAATGATGGAGGAAGACCTTTTAATCTAGTTGTGCTCATTCTCCTTCTTACTTTCTCTCTCTAAAAACCTTCTACCTCTCTACTAAAAACCCAGATAAATAGAAGAAATGAAGAAAAATGAAGAAGAGGAAGAGTTGCAGCACACCTCTCACTAACCTTGAGACATGCAAAGCTTGGTTCTATGAGCTTGGTGTTTCAAGACTATGTGTTTCCTCTGATGTCCAACAATGTTACTAAGTTGCTAAGCAACAATCTGGCTCTCAACAAAGTTCAATATCAGAACCAAGTTACAGAGATGGGTTTCCCAACATGGGTTAAGCCAGGTGACTGCAAGCTGTTGTAGGAATCTTCTCTAGCTTCTCAGGCTAATGTAGTTGTGGCGAAAGATGGCTCTGGAAAGTACACAACTGTCAGTGTAGCTATAAATGCTGCTCCACAAAGTAGCAGTGGAAGGTATGTGATATACGTGAAGGCGGGAATATACAATGAGCAAGTTGAGATCAAGGCAAAGAATATAATGTTGGTGGGAGATGGCATTGGAAAGACCATAATCACAGGTAGCAAAAGTGTTGGAGGAGGCACCCACAACCTTCCGTTCTGCCACTGTTGGTAGTAAAAAAAAATCTTAATTTTCAACTTAATTTAACAGTTTGAGACAAAGATAATAATAAAATAATCACATACATTATCCAATATACTTTGGCCAAAGGATAGCACAACATAGCAAAATAAATAAATATGTTCAAGGAGAGGATACTATCGTACATGTGTCCTAATGAGGTGCATCAAACCCCTGAGGGTATCTAATGTATCTTGATATCCCACGAAAAGAATATAGTAAGAGTACCTATACAAAACATCTAAGTACAATAAAATAAAAGGGAAAGCATAGCCCAACTATCACTCCCACGCCCCGTCAAGCACCCGACTGAGAGCCTTGCACATCTAAAATAAGCAACAAACGTGTGGTAAGACTAACGTCCCAGTGAGTGTGATCATGCAAGCCATGTAGGTTTCAAACGAATGTAAATGCACATCAGAAGAGTCATAATGATACAAGTTACATCAAGACAATTAAATTATGAATCAACCTCTTGATGTATTACCCACACCAGTGGGGGTCTTAACACTTAATCCTCTAACCTGGACTAAGCTCAGTATCCATACAAGGAATGTCTTCCTTGTGGCCTTTTAACCTCCTGTTTTAATTTAACAATCAAATGTTCATTTTAAGCTTTCATAATCCTCTTAAGTCAAAAGAACCATTTTCCTCTTGGTCCGAAGACTCGTAAGTTTTCATCTTGGTCCGGAGACCCATAAGTTTTCCTTTTACTCAAGTATCTATGTCAACCTCAATGTATAATCATGAATGTAGAACAGGTAAATTTCTTAAGGTTATATCATGTGGTGAAGGGTAGTAATCATGGTTTAGAAGTTCATGTTCCTTTTTCCTCAAACCCTAACTATCACCACAACCCTAATATTCAATCTATCTAAACATTCAACACAATCATATAAACCAAGCAAACACAAGCAAATCAGAATATGAAGATAGGAAATAGGGCATTTAAGGAAGACAAGCAGATTGTAGTGAGTGAGCGAACCACACTCACCTCAAAGCAAGAAATAGAGAAGATGGAGGGTTAAGGATAATGATCCAAGCTCCTTGAATGGTGTGGGGTCTTTAATAGAAGCTTCTCCTCCTTTCATCCCTTCCTCTCTCTCTAACTTCTCTCTCTAAAGTAAGAAGGGAAGGTTAGAAATGGGAGAGAAAACCCAAACTTAAGTGTTTTAAAAAAACTGGATTCGCATATTCTCGCTCAAATGAGAGTTTCTCGATTGAGCGAGCCTCTAAAACCTTCTCTCGTTGCACGTTATCGCTCAAGCGAGGATATTCTCACTTGAGCAAGACGCCGAGACCAATTCAAAGAGCAAACTCTGAAATTATGCTCAAGCGAGAAAACCAGAACGAAAACCCTAGTTTTACTAATACGGTCGCTTAAGCGAGAGATTCCTTGCTTGAGCGAGAATGAGACTCTCAAGAGCGAAAATGAGACAGTAACCCTATCTTGTATCATATCAAACTGAAGCCCTGAATATTAGCTTTATAATGCAAGTTGAATCACCTTAATCATCCACTTACAAACTCTAGATATCACCAAATGAGTGCACAAAGGTCATTAGGCCTAAAATCCGAAATTAAGCAACAACTTCAATTGAAGCCCAACGAGGTACATACCACGTGAACAATGATATAAATCATCAATTCGCTCAATTTCCTTAATCAAATCCTATCCTTCTTTCCTTCACCTCTATAGTTTACATTTCCGAATCTTAACTTGGTTTCCCTTAAGTCTCTTCAAAATGGGTGTTCGGAGCTTAACTCCCGATTCCTCCCTCAAATTCCCTCTAACACTCTTAACCCCAAATTAATTCTCGATCTTCTCTCTTATTTCACCCCCCGAACTCCTAAATTCCCCTTCTATGTCTAACTTCCTTCTCTTGGTGGGATTCACAACCTAAGGTTTCCCCTATGTTTTCTAGGTCCTAAGTTTGGGATGTTACAATGGTTGCAAGTCGTGTGATTTTCATGGCCTCAATGTTCAAGAAACTTGAGTACCATATAGGGTGCCCTTCATCAATAGAAATGTTAAGGAAATTAAAGAGGGTGACCCCTGATATAATGATGTCATTACTGCTTATGCAAGGTCTTATTAGTATTAACAACAACACTTCCATTGCTATTTCCGATGATATGTTTGCTTTCGGTGTTATCAATTCATCCCAACTGAATTGTCAACTCCCTCCTCCATAAAGGAAGACAACGTCATAAGGCAACATTATCGGTCCAAGGAAAACATGACATTTTGTATATGATTGAAATCGTCTTTATATTTACTTTAAAATGTGGTATAAAAATATGAAAAATATTTACAATACCTAAAGAAATTTTAAATTAAATAAAAGGTTTATCCTGTCCTTTTAATCTACTTAAATCAAATAATAATATGTTTTCCTAACTCGTGATTTAAGGTGTATTTGGACCTACTAACTTATATCGAATCAAGTTACATATTTAAACTAAAGCATTTAATAATTTTATTGAATTTATTACAAGAGCACAAATTGGAAATAGCAACATCAAAATAAATTGAACATTGAGCCATGAAATGCTTATCTTAAAAAAATAAAAGTTGTATTATTTAATAAAAGTTGAGTTACACAAATGTATAAGAAATGATAGATAAATACAAAATGTGAAGAAAAAAATGAAAGAGAGTAAGTAGAATAAAATGTCTCACTATAAAAGCATGCATCTATGACCTTTTAATGTGACTTCATGAGACTTGATTCTTGTACTTGAGTTACCTAGATCAATTGCATTTCTTGATTTGTGTTACTCAAAAAATAAATGCATGTATTAATTAGTTTTCGATTAATAATACTTTTTAATGTTTAAGAAATATTTCTAGTAATTACGTAAACTTTTAATATAAATAATTGGTACGTGATTCCATATTATTACAAAAGAATCTAAAACTAAAATATTTAATATAAATTTTTTAGGTAATGCATACGTAAATTACTAATAAAAATATAATGTTTTAATTCTCGACCATGTCCAAATTTCACCTTGGACTGTCAATAGGCCTACTTGGCATGTGCTAAAATCAGACCTACCGAAGACCTTTCTGGCCCAACTAATCGGCCCATGAAGGAGACTGTTGTGGTGTGAGATCTATGTCACAATTGACTTCATCTTTGATAATGCTGCTGTGGTGTTCCAAAATTGTAACCTTTTTGCAAGAAACCCTCCAAACAAAGTTAACACAATCACTGCTCAAGGCAGAACCGATCCAAATCAGAATACTGGCATTTCCATTCACAGTTGCAGAGTGACAGCTGCCTCAGATTTGAAAACCAGTTCAAGGCTCAGTAAAAACTTACCTTGGAAGCCCTTGGCAACAGTACTCAAGGACAGTATTCATGAAGACATATCTTGATAGTTTGATCAATCCAACAGGTTGGATGGAATGAAGTGGTAACTTTGCCTTAAGCACTCTATACTATGGAGAGTACATGAACACAGGACCAGGTTCTTCAACCGCAAACAGAGTTAACTGGTCAGGATATTGAAGTTGGCTGAATGTCTCTAGAAGGGGGGTTGAATAGAGACTTTAAAAATTTGTTCCTGAAATTTGCACACTAGAATTGAAAGTTGAGACGTGATCTCAAGTCTGCTGACTTGGGGTCTCTATTAAGACAGGGTATAAGCAGTTTCAATTTCAGTTGTTTCAATTATGTTCAAGTTGTCTTAAAATCTCAAATCAGATTCAGTTATATTTTAAAGCAATTACTTAGTTGTTAACAGATTTGAGATGAGTTAAGTGTAAAGCAAGATAAAGAAATAAGGAAGAGAGATGGCACAGGGATCTTATCCTGGTTCACCCACACCTTGGGCTACGTCCAGTCCTCACAACTCGTGAGATTTCCACTATTGACAACCCGTCAATTACAAGTATTCTTACAGCCTCTTCAGGACGTCTCTCACACCAAGCATAGGCACTCATACCTTGGCTAAGCTACAAGTATTCTTACAGCCTCTTCAGGACGCTCACAACTCACTCTAAGACTAGGCACACTCCTATCTTAGATGAGACAGGTTACAAGCGTATGAATAGTATGAGATGAGTCTAGCTTACAATCATACACAGTATGGATAGACAGTGAGTTTTAGCTAGAAGGTGTCTCTTCTAAATGGATACAACAATATTAAGATCAAGAAGAGAAAGAATAAGTTGGGACTACAGATGTTCTCAAGTTGAGATCAGGTTTGATGAATAATAGACTTGAAACGTGGACTTTAGATGAGTACTTGAGATGAGATGAGATGTAAAGATTGTTCAATATGCAGCGTAGTCTCTCACATTGCTTCACTGTAGCTTTCACCCTTTTATTTCAATGAAACTAGCCGTTTTATAACCGTTTCTAGCCGTTGGAAGCAGTTGCTGAAGAAAGATATTTTTCTGTTGAGAGCAAAGCATCTTTTCAAAGTCTAAGGACACTATGTCAGCGTACTATGTACTTGGTCTTGACCCTGTGCTGACTTTATGTCATATCTTCTCATGCTGTACTTGAGTCTCATCTTTAGCTCTGAGTCTGGCTCTCATTACTTGCATCCGAGCTTGGATCTCATCTCTTGCGTCTGTTTGCGTCTCAAGCTGATCTCGAGTCTCTTCTTGAGATGACAATTGTTGGATCTGATCTTTTGCGTACTTAGGATCTGAGTCTTATGTGTTATGCCTTCTGGGTGTATGATCATCAAACTATTTTCTGAAACATCTTTTCTTTGCATGAGATGACCCTTTGTGCTTCAGCTTGCATCCGATCTTTGAGATAGTGTCTCATGTTGTTCTTGAATCTCTTCCTTGCTTATTGTTAAAGCTTCAAGCCTTGCTCCTTGGCATTTCATATTTCTAACTTTTATGTTTTGTATCTCAAAGATCTTCTTTGAGCATCAAATACTTTGTTAAAATCTGCAAAACAAAATCTAGAAAACTCTGCCACATGCTTGAGCACACAGTTAGTAATAACAAGATGCATCTTATTCATTTAAGCACATTTTAAAACTTTAGTAGTTTGGCACATTAAAAACCTTTAGAGGTGAGTTTGTCTTAACAGATATCATGTCATTACCAACGCTTCTGAAGCCTCAAAATTCACTGTTGCTAATTTTATTGTTGGAAACTCGTGGCAACCATCCACCCGTGTGCCCTTCACCTCTACTTTATAAGATTTATCATTTGTTTGTGGATTTATTGATTCCTAATTCTTTTATTTGCTTCCCGCCAATATAAGTTTGAATCATGTATTATAAAAAAACAATAGGAAAATTAGTTAGCCTAGCTATAGTTGTTAATTGGTTTCTTCCGCCAAATGATTTGATTTCATTGATATATATTAAGAATACACAAAATTATTCATTATTAATTAATTGCTTTTTAAAGTTGTCTTTGCAATTTATTTATAATTGAAGCTGGCAACACATTACTTATAGTAAATTTTGGAAGCTTCATAGAATTTGTAATATTACTGAGACTTTTATGAGAAAGGTTTTGGTGACAACGATATAAGTTGTTAAACCATGTAAGGGTGTGTTTGATTCAATTATATATCTTATTTTTTAAAACTATTTTTTTATAAATAAAATTTTTTATTTACATTATTTTCATCACAAAAGCAGAAAAACTAAAAAATAGTTTTCCAAAATATCTCAAAACAGTTTCAGAATTTTAATATTTTTAAAAACAGTAAAATAGTTAAACTTTTTAAAATTTTATTAAAAACTATCTGTCAAACAAGCTTTTTAGTTTTATATATGTTTTTCAAAACATATTAAAAATTTTAAAAACAGTAAACAAACAGACCATAAATTTTGTACCTTATGTTGTTTTATGTGTTCTCATCTTTGAATCTTGGTGTTTGATTTTATCCAACACCTTATAATAATGAGTAACATGTTTTTTTTTTTTGTATAAAATTATAGACTGAATAATTGAAATTCTAAATAAAATAATAAAAATATAAATTATTTAAAAAATCATAAAAAATTTATATCCCGAAGTTTTGTTACTTCCTTTATAAATAGATTTTTAACCACTATGAAATGTAGAAATAGTATTTCTAGTTTGTTGACACCTCCAAAATAAAAAAAAAAATGATCAAGTATAAAAATGATATATTTTAAAATTTGAACAAAAACATTTACAACACTTTAGCATGTCATTAAAGTTAGCTTATAAATTATTTGACTAGTTTATGAGTTTTTTATTAGCTTATAGATGTTTGATAAATAATAAGTTTTCTTCATTTACTTATAACATGTAAGCTACATATAGTTTATTTTTATTTTTTCTTCTTTTACATTTAGTAAATAAGATCTTTTCATTACCTTTTTTTTCGTTGATTTTATGGTGAGGAAAATTTATTTCCCCACCAACGGACCAATATACTTAGTGCCCGTTTGTTTCTTGATTAGGGAAAGTGCATAATCAATTCCACATAATTGATTTTAAATCACTTTTGTCCAACATATTTCGTAAAGCGTGCACCACTCATTTACAACCATTGATTCTAGCTAAAATCAATTTTACTCCATTGTTAACCAAACGGACACTTCTTGTCGTAGCAGGTTGTCCCTTGTGTAAACTAATTGTTAGATAGTCCCTATTACGGGTTTTGTAACGTCCTAATTTCTAAATTCAAGAATAATGTCTGTTGGAGACACTATTCTCAAATTCTTGAATTATTTCGCGCCATTACCGATGTTTTTGCATACACATTCATAAAACGCTTAAATAACTCCAACGATAACATAAGCCCAAATAACCATTATACACCATAAAATGCCATAATACAAATGTCACTCCGTGACTCAAGATAACAATCATTCTTATGCATAATTTCTATCCTAACTCAACGTAGCATGACGCAAATTAATACATCAGTTTCCCTCACGGGATTTAAACTGAAACTAAGGGTGGAATGATCCACTCTAAGAATTTTAATCTCTCTGTCCATGCATCTAGCCAGACAATCCTGCATATCTATAATGAACCCACAAACATGGGGTGAGACTAATGTCTCAGTAAGCATAATTATGCAATCATACAGTGTGGGGGAAAACAGGCACATGCCATGCATCAAAGAATTCATAACTTATCATAATATCATAACTCAACTCAACTTAAACATTATATCAAATGCCAACTCAAATTAGATATGCTATGCATGATCTGCATTGTCCGGCAGACGGGGTCTTCTCACTTATTCTAGGGCTAGACCTGAGCTCATACTACAAGAAACATCTTTGTTAGGAACTATTCTCGCCATTTGTAACGTCTTAATTTCTTAACTCAAGAATAATGCCCGTTGGAAGCACTATTCCCGAATTCCTGAAATTATTTTGCTCATTTTGAGTATCGTCATACAAATCATACAAATGCTTAGGCAATCTAACGTTTGCTTAAGCTTTCACCAAATTCATACATCATAGTTTTCAATACAAATACTTAATTAAAAACCTAGGGAACGAACCTACACTTTGGAGTGTTATGGTTCATAAAACTCCTTACCAGAAATCCGGCAGAGTTTCCGCTAAAAACTGGACATTTCCCAATTTTTCAAACTTAACTTGAAATCCAGAAAACCACCAATACAGTTTCTAATATCACAATACAATCTTAATCTACTTTTAAGCCTCCATGGCCAAGCTAAAGTCTCCATGTCAATACATCAATAAACTTCTAGTTTACAATTACTAGTCTCAACCCCCTTACTTTAGTCGAGCCCCTCAATTCTCCTGCCCAGAATCTAAATAGCAACCTACACAACTGAAATATAATTCCCACATCGTGGGATGAGACTACGTCCCAGTGAGTGTGATAACAGTGTGTGTAGTATGGGGAAAAGACAGACAATTTCATATGCAACATGAATAAACATAGATACATGTAACTACATCTTGATACATGCATCATAACTTTAGAAAGTCAAGTAAATGCAAGTTATAAGTGTGAGTAAGAACCATGAGTCAGTCATGAAAGCAAACAATGTAGGGTTAGTCTGAAGTGTTTTAACCCAAACACCCAAGGGTTATTTTCACTTTAACCTCTTTTGAGCGCTCGGCCATGTGACCAAGGACCATCGTCCAGGGCCACCCTGATTAAGTTTTATTAGCAAACAACTTGAATTTCATTTTTAGTTGAGGAACCCCATTTAACCCCTTGGCCGTAGAGCAAATGAGATTACCTCTCTTGTAACATGAATCCAAGGACCGGAGAAAAAGTCTCAGAAACATGAGTCCAGGGATCAAACCTCATTATTTAACACGAGTCCAAGGACCGGAGACAAAGCTTCAGAAACATGAGTCCATGGATCAAAACCTGATTACTTAACATGAGGTCAAAGACCCAAGATCCTTACCTGAGTCCTTAAGACCCAAAGCATTTTCATGAGGTCGTGAGACCCAAAAACATTTACATGAGGTCCTAAGACCCAAAACATTTATTCTGCAGCATGACTAGGGTTAAAAGCATGAGTAATCATCCATAAGTACAAGAACATTAGGGTAACAATGAATGTGAGCATATACATGAATGAACAATATAGCCAATCCTTAATTTCACAAACATGAATGAATGAGGACATGAGAAATACCCATAAGTTCATGAAAATGAGCATGAGCATGAATATACAACATTTCTGAGGTTACAACATCAACAATCAACAATTTCACAAAAATCCCCACATCCTCTAACCTAGGGTTTGAGCCATAAAGTCACATATTCAGTCAACCCAACAATCAACCCTAGATTTGCATAAATTCATACATAATCATCAATAATAGCAAGGGGAGAAAGGATAGGGAGCATACAATAGAATAGAACTCAAGAATACAGTGAGTGAGAACCACACTTACCTCAGTGGAGAAAATAGAAGAAGGAAATGGAGAAATGGAAGAATGGAGGGGAAGGGGATGAAGATCCAAGTCCCAAGAGGTGGTGGAGAAGCCTCCCAAACAAGCTCTCCTACTTCTCCTAGCTCCCCCCTCTCTCTAGAAATCCCTCTCCCTCTCTCTAAGATATAAAGGAACGAAAGAAGAATGAGGGAGAAATCCCTAAAACTGTGTTTTTAAAGAACCAGACACGTTCCTGCGCTTAGCGCAGCTGGAGCGTAGGAAAACAGATTGGAATTCCTCTTCTCGACAACTTTCACGCCTGAGCAAGAATGCGTCTGTTTGGGGTGCAAACGAGCTCGGAATACTATCTTATAGCATATCAAACTGAAGCCCCGAATCTTAGCTTTCTAATCCAAGTGGAATCACCTCAATTGGACATCTACAACTCTAGATATTTAAAATTTAATGAACCAAGGTGATTAGGCTTAAAGCCCGAAATTAAGCAACAACCTTGGTTTTTGCCCCTCTTTGATTCCAATTCAATTCTCTCCTTCTTAAACCTAATTCCTCTCCACAAAAACCTTCTTCTAACTCAGTTCTTCTCATCCCCTGACCACAAAGCTTATTCTTGCACACTTAATGGATAAGATCTCGAGTGTAGCTCTTCTCCTTAACTCTTTCTCCTGACCCTTCCTTTAAACTTAATTCTTCTCTACCTAACCTCATTTCTTTACCCTTAACCACTATATTCCCTCTGACTCAGGGTGTGATTCCTTCTAGGTTCGACCTACAGTTGATTGGTGTAACATCCCGGAAAATGGGGCCTAAACCAAACTAGAGGTAGGTTAAGAATGGGTTGAGAAGTTGAGGAGGAAAAGGAAGAATTTCAAGAAAACATATGAGGGTGAGGAAGAGTTTATGGGTGTAAGGAGGAATTTTAGAAGGATGAGTTATGGTAAGATGAGAGTTAAGAAGAGTTAACTTTAAGAATTTAAGTGCTAGAATCCTTATTCAAGTAGTATTCCAATAATTAAGATTTATTATGAATTAAAAGAGATTAGAATAATGATTTGTAAGTTCAATAATCAAGAAAAGAATAATTAGGAAATAGGATACAAGACTTGGGCTAAAAACCATATTTTTAGAAGTATCAGTATTCTCGCTTAAGCGAGCATGTCTAGCTTGAGCGAATTATGCAGCAAAATTGTGAAAATGAGTTTCTGCATATCTCGCTTGAGCGAGAGATCTCGCTCAAGCGAGATACAGGAGAGTTTTGGGGGGTTCTTTGGAAATTTTTCGCTTAAGCGAGAAGGGCTCGCCTAAGCGAGAATCGTCCAGAGAGGGGGTCTTTTCTGGATCATTCTCGCTTAAGCGAGATAGTTCGCTTAAGCGAGAATGTGAAGAAAAGACATGCAACCGACACGCTCGCGCAAGCGAGAATATCTCGCTTGGGCGAAAATCCACTTACAGTTTTAAAATCCTTCATTTAGTTCAGATTCCACACTTCTTTTATTCTTCTTCTTCTATTCTTTTAGAGAGAAGTCAAAGAGTTTTAGAGAGAGGTATGGAGTTCTTGTAAGAAATAAATGTTTTGGAGCTTGAATGCATGAAAGGGAACCTTGGATCTTCGCTTCGAGCCTTCCTTCAACTTCAATTTCCTTTTGAAGTTGGCTGAACGTCTCTAGAAGGGGGGGTTGAATAGAGACTTGAAAATATTGTTCCTGAAAATTCGCGCTTAAATTCACGCTGAGACGTGATCTCAAGTTTGACACTTGGAGTCTCAAGTAGGTTAGATGAGATGTTGTCTCAACAATAATTTTGTAATCAAGTAATGATGATTTGTTGATAAATAAAGCTTGATTATTCTTGAATAGATTTGATTTAGTTTAATAAACAGATTTGAGATGTAAGATTAATTAGCTCATCAAATGTTAAGACCTTAAAAGAGAATGAGTGAGACTACTGACTGATCTCAGGTTGAGATAGGGTCTGAGATGAGATGGCCTGAGATGTGAGATGAGATGTAAGATGAGATGCATGGACAGATCTTAGTTATTACAACTTGATTTTCTCTGAACAGATTTAATTTATTTTAACAAATAGATTTTAGATATGAGATGTGCAATATAAATAAAGAGATAGGGAGAAGAGATGCACACAGAGATTTATACTAGTTCACCCACAACCTTGGGCTACGTCCAGTCCTCACAACTCGTGAGATTTCCACTATTGACAAACCCGTCAATACAAGTATTCTTACAGCCTCTTTAGGACGTCCCTCACACCAAGCATAGGCACTCCTACCTTGGTTGAGCCACAAGTATTCTTTGTTCTCAACTGCCTCTTCAGGCAACTCATGCAGTATTCTTTATTTTCAACTGCCTCTCCAAGAAACGCATGCAGTATTCTTTGTCTTCGACTGCCTCTCCAGGCAACTCAGTGAGTATTCATTTTACAGTGCCTCTCCAGGCTTTACAAACACTCACACTAAGCTCAGGCACCTCCTGACTTAGTTGAGACTTGGTGGTATGAGATGAGATGTGATTGATCTAGCTTAGATTACATACAAAGTATGGATAAACCGTGAGCTCAGCTAGATGATAGCTCTCTAAATCACTCAAAGAGTGTATACAAATCAGTACAAAACAAGAGCTAGACCTACTACAAGATATTGGCTAAGATAGCATAGGTAGGTAGGTTGAGATTCACTTGAGACTTGGATTTTTTAGAATGTGCAGCAGCATCTCTGCTGAGTCTCACCTGTGTCTCTCACCCGTCTCATCATAATGAGACCTCCTTTATTAGTCTTCAGAAAACTAGCCGTTAATAGAGCCGTTATACTAGCCGTTGGAAGAGAGAGAAGCCGTTTTTCACTTTTCTGACCTGAGACATGTGCTTTTCTGATGCTGTCTCTATTGTGACAGTGTACTTGCATTGACTTGCTTTTGCTGCTGAGATTCTGTCTGCATCTCATGTCTGCATCTCAAGTCTGCATCTGATCTCTTCATCTCAAGTCTGGGTCTTATGTCTACATCTGATCTGAGACTGTCTCATGTCTGCATCTGCATCTGAACTTAAGACTGCGTCTGATCTTGAGACTACATCTGATCTGAGACCGTCTCATGTATGATTCTGCATCTCAAGTTGAGTTTACATCTCAATTCTGATTCTGCATCTCTATTGAGTCTGCATCTCAAGTCTGATTTTGAATCTCATCTTTGCTCAACTTCATATTTCAAAGTTCTTCTTTGTCATGCTTAGACTGAATATGATCTTACAATGAATTTGGGCTTATCTCAATCTGACTTTACAGTTTGAGCTTGTCTCAAGCTGACTTTGAATCTCTTCTTGGTTTGGCATCTTCTATTCTGATCTTATCTCTTGATTTCTGAAGCTAAGTTAGAGTCTCATCTCTTGGCAGATCTTGCATCTGACTATTGATCCTTCCTTTTAAGTTTGTAGATGAGTCTCTTCTTTGAGAATTGGTCTTAAGATGATTTTTAGACTGAGCTTGCATATGAACATGAGTTAGCATCTTATGCTTGAGTCTGCGTCTCATCTTGAGTTTCAAATATTTGTCTTCTTGATGCAACTTAATTCACTGTTTGAGCTCATCTTGACTTGACTTGATGATTGGCATTTCTAGTAGAGACCCTTTCTGATTGTAGCTGAGAATTTACTCTGATGTGCACCTCTCTCAACTTAGGCTATCTTCCATTTCAAAACTTTTGAAGACTTTCTGATAAAGGATATTCCTAAGGCCTTCTTCTGAAATTAACTTAAGCATATAGAACATCTAAGCTATGCCTATTCTTCAAAGACAATTCTGAAGTCTGATGTTTCTTATCATTTGGATTCTGATCTTTCTGAATCTCATGAAAGACTTGCATTAATTGCTCAATCTCAGGCTGATCTTTATCTTCCACTTAAGTCTGAGGATTACTACCAGTCTCAATCTGTGATTTCCTCTCAATCTCAGTCTGAGCTTGGTCGTGGTTGATCTTTCAAAGTTCTTCATGAGAATCTTGTCTTTCTAAGATCTCACATGCAAAAACATCAGTAACTTCAAGAACAGAAAACCTTAAGTTTGGTCAAAAGGTTTGTTGTCATTAAAACCAAATCTCAGAGGGTTTTTGCGCTAACACCTTCTCCCTGAATAACTTTGATGTGAGTACAACTCACACACTCTCACTTCCAGAGGTTGTATGCCTTGAACATGATCCCCACTCTTAAATTCCTCTTCTTCATGCTCATACATGTTGATTGTCATGAATTATGTGTATTTGGTGAGTTAGGAAGGTTTATGCATGAATATGTAAAACCCAAGGTTGTGAAACTTAGGGAAATAGGGTTTTATTCACATGATTGGATTTTTATTTACATGATTATTGATGTCTAATAATTCATTGAGATTGTGTTGAGTTATTTTGTTCACGTGATTCTTATTATTGTTAATTTATTACGATTATGAGCATTGAGATACTATAAGCCGGTTTCAACCGTGAGTTAATATAAGCCAGTTTCGACCGTGAGTTAATATAAGTCGGCCTCGGCCGTGAGTTAAAATAAGAAATTGTATGAAAACACGACTTCGATCTAGTAAGGGTGGGATTGATCCTTGGGGAAGACGTTCCTCATAGTCTGAGCTCAGTTCTAACCATAGAAAGTGATAAGATCATGCCTGCTGGGCACAGAAGTGAGTTGCATCATAATTGCATTTATATTGAGTTGATTGTGATGTATGAGTTTATGCCATAACTGTTATGTATTAGAATTGTGTATATATATCCTTACCTTGAATTAAAATAAATTATTCTTTATAAAGAATCATAATTTAGTGTGAGCTTTGCGTTGCATTTTATATAATTGTTTTCCCCACACTGCATCAGCATAAGTTGTATTCGCTGAGACTGTCGTCTCACCCCATTGTTTCGGGGATATACTCTAGTTGTGCAGGGAAATTCCAAGTTTTGTGAAGCAGTGGGAAGGGATTGAGGAGAGGAACTTTACTCCCAGTGGGAAGACATGCTTAGTAGAAGTAGTTTATTTTGACATTGATAGTTAACTAAATTTTGTTGTATTTGTATTTTGTTTTGCCACCGAGGCTTAGACATAGATATTAAATGTATTTATAATATTAAACTGTATTAATTGTTTTACTGATTTTAGGTTAAAGTTGAATTGGTAAATATCTGATTCTTAGGGAAGACTCTGCCGGATCTCCGGTATGAGTCTCGCGAACCATAATACTTCGAGTATAGGTTTCTTCCCTAAGTTTAATTAAGATTTTAGCTTTGTAATGAGACATTGATGTATGTAATTAGTACCAGCTTAAGAAAATCATTGGATAGCCTAAGTGATTGTTTGACGATATCGAAATAGAAGCGAAATAATTTCAGAGATTCAGGAATAGTGTTTCCAACGGGCACTATTTCTGAGTTGAGAAATTAGGACGTTACATTTTGGTATCAGAGCATCCAATTGGACTGTGGTTAGGTTAGTTGCCCATAACTTATTATGATCTTGCAGTACACGTACTCATTATAGGGACTGATCACTCCTATAGTGTGTGCGTTGTACACGGAGATTATGTAAGAAAAACAGGAAAACACTAGAAGGGGGGTTGAATAGTGTTTCAATGGAAACATTTTGATTTTAGAAAATACTTTAAAAAGTTTCTGTAAAAACTTCAGATGATGAAAGATCGTCTGAAGTTAGTTACTACATTCTGAACCTTGGTTCAGACACAAAGACAATTTTGATAAATAGTTTTGTTTGATGTTAAGATTTTTGCTCTTGAAAACTTTTAAAAACCCCTTAGTTAGTTTAAAAACTGAATTGAAAGAGTTTGAGGGAAAGAAAACTCAGCCAAGAATTTATCCTGGTTCACTCACTACCACTTGTGAGCTACGTCCAATCCCAGGGCAAACCACCACTGGATTTCCACTATTCTTGCAAGATTACAAGTATTCTTTTCTATTAAGCCTCTTCAGGCTCTACCACAAGTATTGTTTCTTCCACCAAGCCTCTTTAGGCTCTACCACAAGTATTGTTTCTTTCACCAAGCCTCTCCAGGCTCTACCACAAGTATTGTTTCTTTCACGAAGCCTCTCCAGGCTCTCAGACACTTATCCAAGTGTAACCCAAGTATTCCTTCAAACAATAAGCCTCTCCAGGCTTTTAACCTAAATTGTTTTAAGATAAAAACAGATAAAGTTCATTCAACTATTTTCAGATGATAGATTGAACTTATCAGAAGTGTACAAGTAACTGAGATTTACTCAAGATAAGCAAATAAGAAAATGTAAAGAAAATATCAGAGTATTTTTGCAGCGTTTACGCAGAGTAAGATTTCTTTGATAATTTTGCTTCTTGCTTTTCTTCAATTTGCATAGGCATATTTATAGTCTTCGAGAAAAATGTTACCCGTTGTCAAATAGCATTAAATGCTTCAGGAGACGTTGAGACGCACTCTGTCCAACACGTTCTGAGCAGTCTTAGGTGAAGCAGGTCTGTGCACACAATGCTTTTGAGCAGGTACTGCAGCTTTGCAGACTTTTCTTAAAAATACTAAACATTTGAACGAGGATAGAAAGCAGCTCTGATTCTTATACTAAAAAGGGTTAGACCATTGGGATGAATGTTCTTCTTACATAGTAACGTCTTCACGGGTCAAACCTTAAACTTGATACCTTCAGCCTTCAGATGCAAGGAGTGCTTCAGATGATCTTCAAGTCTTCAGATGATAAACACTCTTCAGATGAAGTTGATCTTTCAGATGATCTTTTACACAGACAATATGACCTGAAATAGTGCAACATCCTGTGAGAGCATAATATCATATAAATTCCTTTTATATTTTATATTTGTTGTTCATTAAAACTTAAGAGAGTGAGACTCAAAATATTGTTAATTTCATATATTTAATCCTTTGAGACTCAACAGATTATGGTTAGTTATGTGAGTAGGATACCTTGTTCAGGGAGTTAGAACACTTCCTTAACAAGATTAGAGCCACCCATCTTGTATTAGAAAGTGAGTAACCTAGGTTTATTCCTAAGAATGGTATCCTCACCATAGAAGCCTTATAGGATGTGACCCTGGAGCCCTAATGAACATTAGGCACCCCTGAGGTAGTTAGTTAAGATAGATTCATCACTTGTTGATGTGAATCCAAGGGGGGTTGTTTAGGATTCAGAATTAGGACCTCTAGGAATATTAAGTTGTTGCCTTGCACAATTAGACAAAAGAGAACAAGAGTTATGTGCACCAAATATAACTAGCAAATACAATAATGCTAAACAAAGAATTTGGAGACAATTTGAAAGGTATTTAGACTCTTGAGAAGTGCAAAATTATTTCTTGATTTCAGTGCCTGGAAGAAATGTTATTTGAGTGCAGATTGTCTCAAATAAGCAAAAAGAATGGAGCAGTAAATTACTCTAATTTCAGCGTGCAATAAGAACAAGAAAAAGGCGCAGAATTTTAGCTTAAAACCTGACACTCATAGACCCAGAAAAGGTGCAGAATTTTAATATAAATTCAGCTCAAATGACACCAATATTATGTGCAGAATTTGACAAAAACTCAGCGCACAAAGAAAATGATCTAATAGAAACAGAATTGTAGCTATTCAAATACACATAATAAGCGCACATATTAGAACAAACAAGGACATAATTATTTGATTACGGAAAAGACAGAAGATGATATGGAAATTGAGGAGGACGTCACACTTCCAAGGATGGAAGATATGTCCAGGAGATTAAACACACAAAGGGGTGAAAACCTTTGATAAATCTAAATAGATGGATTGCCAAGAATCCAGGAGAATTCACTTCTCAAAACTGAGTTTTTTTTCACAAAATCATAATCTGTCTTTTCTTCCCTAAGCTGGGCGCTAATATAGCCCCTTGGTATTCAGAAAGTTACAAGGTAAAAGAAATCCTAATAATAACCAACATAAAACCAATAATTATAAAAGTGTAACTGCCCAACAAATAATAATGCCCAGCCTATAAAATTAAAACAATCTGGCCGCCCACCATTTGGAAACAATAATAGCCAATTTATGCTTAAATTTGAGCATAACTCAGCCTATTATTTCTTGCAAATGTTGGCTGTAACATTTAAGCCCAAATGGATTCACATTATACCCTCCTTCATCGAGAAGATTCGTCCTCGAATCTAAGGCTTTATTCACTTGAAATTGAAAGAAGGAATCCAACCTCCAGGATCAAACACAACTTGTAAAAATTCAGATTTGGTCATTCCTTCCTTATGCATCAAGGAAGTCCTCCTTTTTGATTTCCAAACCCAAACCCCATGATCAAGGGCAATTCTTCTTGTCAAACAAACTTGCAAAATTTCTTTGTCAGGCATATATGATTCAGCCCCATAATGTTTATGAAAATGTGCAACTTGGATACTATTTGTAAAAGCAAATAACTCTAAGTGTTGGTTTTCATTATCCTCAAGAGGTTGTGTTTCAACAGCGGGCTGGATGTACAATGGAGCACTGGGAATGATATCAATGTAATTATTTCTCAAACATGGCAGGTTATGGCGTGTTTCATTCACAATTACATCATCTTGCTCCTGTAAGATAACATCACAAACAAGAGAAGAATTAACATTAGAATTTAAAATTTCTTTGTTCATTTCTTCTCTTTCTTTTTCTATTTCTTCTCTCTTCTTTTCTTCTCTTTCTTTTTCTATTTCTTCTCTCCTCTTTTCTTCTTTTTCTTTTACTTCTTTTCTCTTCTTTCTTTTTCAATCTCTTCTTCCTTTTCTTTTCTTTCTCTTTCTATTTTCAACTTCAACGTTTGTTGATCCTCACATACTTGACTTGGTGTTAAAAATTTCAACTTAAGCCTTCGTCCCTCATGACGCAAAGAAAGTGAAAGCATATCGGGATTAAGCTTTTTATTTCGCAGCCAAGACCATCCCAAGAGAAAATGACATGATTCCATATGAGTGATTTCACATGAAACTTCATCCACATACTTCCCAATAGAGAATCCAAACTTTGTTTGCCCAGAATGAAGATGTGTCGGTAAGTTGAGTTTCTCCACCAATCTTTGACTCACAACATTGGCGTAGCTTCCGTAATCGAATTCAATCAAACACACATTGTTAGAACCACAGGAAACACTAGAAGGGGGGTTGAATAGTGTTTTAAGCTTTTTGATTGGTTTTGGAAATCTTTAATTTAAATCATGAAGATGAGCAAAGTTCAAAACAAGTCTTAAGATCAGAGATAATTAACACGTGCGGAAGATAAGAAAAATAGAGTTTCTTCTAAAGCTTAAGATTGTTTTAAACAGAGGCTTCTCAAAGTATCTTCTGAAGATTATTACAAAGAGTATTTTCAGAACGGTTTCTGAAATACTTCAGATGACTAGAGGTTGTCTGAAGTCTGTTTCTGATTTCTGAACTGAGCTCTTTCCAGACTCACTTCAGATAATTATTTCAGAAGTTCTTCAAGGTACATTCTTTGTAATGCTTCAAATGATATGAGAGACATTTCATGTTTTGTTCATATGAAAGATCATTTTATTGAAATAGTTGTGTTAAGTTTATTATGAAAAATACTTTTCAATCCCCAACATAAATATGAAAACTGTAAATAAAAAGATTAAGGGAAAGAGAACTGAGGCACAGAATTTATCCTGGTTCACCCACAAACCCGTGAGCTACATCCAGTCCCAGAGGAAAACCACCACTGGATTTTCCACTATCTGAATCCACAGATACAAGTATTATTCACAGCCTCTTCAGGCCAACACAAGTATTACTTTGTTTTCAACTGCCTCTCCAGGCAACTCATTGCAGTATTCTTTTACAGACAAGCCTCTTCAGGCTCAACAAGTATTCTTTGTTTTCAACTGCCTCTCCAGGCAACTCATTGCAGTATTCTTTTACAGACAAGCCTCTCCAGGCTCAACAAGTATTCTTTGTTTTCAACTGCCTCTCCAGGCAACTCATTGCAGTATTCTTTTACAGACAAGCCTCTCCAGGCTCAACACCGAGTATTCTTTCTTCCACCAAGCCTCTCCAGGCTCTCAGACACATAAAGTGTTTACAAATTAAACTAAGTTTAAGTTTCCACGAAACATAAACTTAATCTTTTCATGTACTAGAGGTTAACTGAGTACTACTCAGGATACAATGAATGAATTCTAAGTACAAGGGTAAGACAGTGATACGAGTATATAAGTTTAAGTACAATCCCTGTCTCTGATGTGAGGAAATACATCCTCTGAGAATTGGCTAAGTAGATTCTGAATTTAAGCTCCAGCCTTGTTCTCCAACCATTGGTTTCCATGGGCTACATTCTCACCCGTATCATTGGAATAACCAAGGTACATTCATGGATTCAAACCATTATTGGTTCATTGTCATTTTGGCCAACTTGGTTGGTTGTTCTTCCGAACAACAATCTTTGACTAACTGACCAATAGATCAGCAGCATGGTTGATTCTTTTTCAACATCTTCAAATTCAATCTTTAGGTTATTTATATGTTCTGTTGGAATATAGCCGTTTGAAGATGATTCATAATACCGTTGAGATAATTGATGATGTGGCTCATATAGCCGTTGTGTAGTAATGTCTCAAACGGTTTCTTCTCCTTAAGCAAATAAGTGTTCGGACAGTCCTGTTCTGAAACTTCTGTAGATGAGCTCTTTAGAGAGATTTTCTTGATATTATTTTGCATGTTCTCTCTTTTGATTTCCTTTTGCTTTTCTTCTGATTTCTTCTGCGTTCCTCAGCTGACTTCTGATTTCTTCTGCTTTTCTTAGGAGTGTATATGAGGAGATATCTGTTGAATTTGTCCTTTTGCTTATTTTGTATATGCTCCCTTTTTATTTGCTTCATGACACCATTTCTTCTTTCTTCTTTGAATGAGGTGTCTTGTCGAATAGCTGTTGTTGCAGTTTCTTCTTTGAATAAAGACATATGATATTATAGTCGTTGAATCATATAGTCTTAGCTTCTGTATTGATTTCTTCAATGTTGAAATCTGTTCCATGCACTTAGAGAGTTTATATGTTCAGACAATTGATTTCTTCACACATACTCAAATGCTTATATTTATCACATCGTGATTTACTTCAACTTGTGCTCATCATATTAATTCAGGCTTTTCTCAATTCTTCAGCTTGAATATCATATCATATTAATTCCAGCTTTTCTTCTACTTCAGCTGATTGCTATTCTGTTCTTCTTTGCAATTTCTTCTTCTTCTGAGAAGTAGATGAATAAAGATGTTGAATCAATTGTATTTTATTCAAACATCTTTCTGGTTGCTTTTTCTCAGTCTTCTCATCACCTCTATATGGCACCAGTCGCAGACGGTCTTCACGTCTTCAGACGGTCTTTATTTCTTCAGACGGTCTTCTTGTCTTCAGACGGCTTGCGCACTGCAGACAGCTTCAGCACTTCAGATGAGTTGCGTTCTTCAGACAGCTTCAGCACTTCAGATGAGTTGCGTTCCTCAGATAGCTTCAACACTTCAGACGAGTTGCGTTCTTCAGACAGCTTCTATGCTTCAGACGAGTTGCTTACTTCAGACAGCTTCTGCGCTTTAGACGAGTTGCTTTACTTCAGACAGCTTCTACGCTTCAGACAATCTTTTATATTAAATCCTGCATTTGTTCTTCTGATCCTGATCTTCTGATTCTTATTTTGTTCATCAAGTCTTCTTATGAATATTCCAACCTGAAACACAATCAAAAAACCAATACCTTTCTCAGTAGAATCTGTTTATATAATCTTATTTGTTCTTATTATGTTCTTATATAATCTTATTTGTTAATATTATGTTCTTATATAATCTTATTTGTTAATCATTAAAACTAAAGGATATTAAGTCTTTGAGTCAGGTTTGAATGCTCAAACTGATTAATAGACTTCACACACATTACCTTCCACTAAACACCTTGAATAGAAGACCCCTTTAGAATCTGCCATTGTAAATCAAACAAATTAAAAGTAACAAGATAACATGTAGTTGTTGTTTGAGAAACCTTACCCACTCAAGTGTTTGCACACAATTTAGGCTTTTATAAAACTGAAACACTCTTGCCTTTTTCCTCTCTATTCCTCCTTTTGTTTTTTAACAATCCAAGAAGAGAAAAATGCAAAGAACTTTCACCAACCTATGTGCAACCAATTAAACTCAAGAAAAGCTAACAAAAATGACTCTAAAGATGAACTAAGGCAGAAATAATTCACTAGGACAGCAACCAGATTTGTTTTTTGACACAAACAAAGAAAGGAATTTGACTCAAAGTGATCCCAATAGGTGCAGCAAAAACAAACCAGAATTAGCACAAAATTAAACACAATATGCAGCCACAAAGACACTCAGAATTTGTGCAAAATTGACCCAACAAAGGTGCAGCCACAAGCAAAATTTTTGAGCAAATAAGATGCAGCCAAACAGAATGGAATTATGCTCAAATTGCAGCCAACAAAGATGCAAACAAACTCAGAATTTCAATAGAACAAGGTGCAGTAATTCTTCCCTAAATCAACCACAATATTACCTTAAGGAATGAGCATAAAAAAATTTCTAATAGCATGAACCATTCAGCCCAATTTTTTGTAACTCATTTGCATACTTTCTTTGCTTTTTTTTAATCTATTTTTCAGAATTCACAATTTTTTTTAAGGCCTAACTTTTGCAATGGTTCAGCCTAATAAAATTGCATTAAGGTAATATCAAGGTATGATACAAAATCAAGGAAAGAAATTACCCGGAGTGCAGCCTTGCAATTCCTAGAACTGGAGCTCTGATTACCAAATGATGTGAATCCAAGGGGGTGGTTTAGGATTCTGAATTAGGACCTCTAGGAATATTAAGTTGCTGCCTTGCACAATTAGACAAAAGAGAACAAGAGTTATGTGCACCAAATATAACCAGCAAATACAATAATGCTAAACAAAGAATTTGGAGACAATTTGAAAGGTATTTAGACTCTTGAGAAGTGCAGAATTATTTCTTGATTTCAGCGCCTGGAAGAAATGTTATTTGAGTGCAGATTGTCTCAAATAAGCAAAAAGAATGGAGCAGTAAATTACTCTAATTTCAGCGTGCAATAAGAACAAGAAAGAGGTGCAGAATTTTAGCTTAAAACCCGGCACTCATAGACCCAGAAAAGGTGCAGAATTTTAATATAAATTCAGCTCAAATGACACCAATATTATGTGCAGAATTTGACAAAAACTCAGCGCATAAAGAAAATGATCTAATAGAAACAGAATTGTAGCTATTCAAATACACATAATCAGCGCACATATTAGAACAAACAGGGACATAATTATTTTATTACGGAAAAGACAGAAGATGATATGGAAATTGAGGAGGACGTCACACTTCCAAGGATGGAAGATATGTCCAGGAGATTAAACACACAAAGGGGTGAAAACCTTTGATAAATCTCAATAGATTGATTGCCAAGAATCCAGGAGAATTCACTTCTCAAAACTGAGTTTTTTTTCACAAAATCATAATCTGTCTTTTCTTCTCTAAGCTGGGTGCTATTATAGCCCCTTGGTATTCAGAAAGTTACAAGGTAAAAGAAATCCTAATAATAACCAACATAAAACCAATAATTATAAAAGTGTAACTGCCCAACAAAATAATAATGCCCAGCCTATAAAATTAAAACAATCTGGCCGCCCACCATTTGGAAACAATAATAGCCAATTTATGCTTAAATTTGAGCATAACTCAGCCTATTATTTCTTGCAAATGTTGGCTGCAACATTTAAGCCCAAATGTAACAGCCCAAGTGGATTCACATCATACCCTCCTTCATCGAGAAGATTCGTCCTCGAATCTAAGGCTTTATTCACTTGAAATTGAAAGAACGAATCCAACCTCCAGGATCAAACACAACTTGTAAAAATTCAGATTTGGTCATTCCTTTCTCTCTCTAGAATAAAAGGAACGGAAGGGGAGAATGAGAAATAAACCCTAACTTAGTGTTTTTAAAGCTGACACACGCATTCTCACTCAAGCGAGCCCTTGCGCTTGAGCAAGAATGCTGAGAAGATTCTGGATTCCCATTCTCGCTCAAGCGAGAAGCCTCTCGCTTGAGCGAGAATACTCCAGAAAGCATCCCCTCTCTCTGAATGAATTTCGCTTCAGCGAGACCCTTCTCGCTTGAGCGAAATTCTTCCAGGGAGCACTCCTATCTCTAATTGAATTTCGGTTGAGCGAGACCCTTCTCGCTCAAGCGAAATTCTTCTAGAGTGTACTCCCTTTCTCTCTTGTTTCTTGCTTGAGCGAGAACTTCCTTGCTCAAGCGAGAAAACCATATTACAAATTCTTCATTTTTATTGATATGCTCACTCAAGCGAGCCCTTCTCGCTTGAGCGAAAGCATCAGAACTTGAAATCCTGATTCTCACTCCTAACCATTTCTAACTTAGTTCCACCTACTTTTTCCCTAATTCTTTTTGACAACATGCCATTCCAACTTATTTCCTCTTCATCTAAACATCTTCCCCTCATCTTTATAATTATAATTCTCCCTGTCTCAAGGTGTGATTTCTTCTAAGTTTGGTCTACAGTTGTTTTGACTTAACACATGGTTTCTCTTCTGAATTCTCTTAAAACTCATGGCTCCTAATATATTCCCTAATTCTTGTCTTAATTCACACTAAACCCCTAAGTCCTCACTTTACTTCTAACTTTCTTCTTGTGTTAGGTTTCACAGCCTAAGACTTTCATTATTTTTTTAGGCCCTAATTTTTGGGGTGTTACAGGTTTAGGAGAAAAATAAGTATAATTGACATTTGTTGGTGAAAATAAAATCATCCATCCTAAATCTTTATGAAGAACTAAAGGGGATGCATCTCCTGGTAGTTGTGCTTGAATATCTGGGAAATTACTTATTATGCCATAATCATGTTATTGGATGGAGTGATTATTGTTGTGAGGTTGAGGAAGTGCAAAGGAAGGAAAATTCCATGCATAACATGACATTTGTATTGCCTTCCCAGTCTTGACCAAACAACTTAGTAATTAAGTCCACGTAACGAAAACACAATTTCCAGTTCTTGATTACCTCTATGTTTCATCTCCATCTCTGCTACATAAGTAATCCATATAATCAAATACCACATTCGATTGCAATCACATATATATTAAGAAGAATATGGTAATACCATACTACAGATCCAATGATTAATTATATGTATGAAACTATGGTATGCCTTATTGCAATAAGTCTTGGAAGATACTAGATAGAGGATAAATAAAAGTAACAAGACTTGAATTTAAGACTCATTCATATGTTTTTAATATCAACATCCTCTGCTACATTTCTGAAATAAATGACAACATATTCGTTGGAAAAATTACCATGACCTGAACACTATATAGTTTTTGCTAAAGGGTCTGCTTGTTACTCCGTTCTTTAATACAAATCACTACAACGGCACTAAGCCACTAATGAACCACTCACTTATTGGATTAAATCCAAACAATATATGTTTATGTTTTATATTAGAGTAAGTCAGGAATGACAATGTCCACAACATGGTTTAGTCATCCAAATTTTGCTAACTTCATACACATGTTACTAGTTCATTTACCTAAGTGGATCTCATGTTGTAGGGAAAACCCCTCAAATACAATACAATTGATAAAAGACCAATTTCTCATATTCTAAATATTAATAATTAGATTAAATGCCAACAAATTTTTTATCAAATATTCATGAACCAATTATTGATATAAAAGTCCCTATTTGGTGTATAAAAACTCCTAACAATTATCCTTTGTTTTTGTTTATTGTCTTTAATATTTTATGAGAGAAATATCATATTGTAAAATGGCCTACATTTCCTTTTAGTCCAACTATATGCTAATCACCAAAGGAAAACTAGATATACACTATAGCGTGAAATTAAAATATATTACCATAATTTGGATTTTATTATCATTATCCTAAAGATTGAATGCCTTTTGAAAACGCTAGATATCTTTCTATATATATATATATAAAGATACAATAAATTGTAATACCAATTTTTTTTATATAAAGATGTGCAATGGTTTGATTTTCATTAAAAGTTTCCATCCAATTAGAATTCATGCACCGGCTTATACATATATAAAAAACATTAAATACTCAAAAAGTTATAATAGTCATTTGACATGAATAAAAAGTTAAATTTACTTGTGTTTATAGTATATATCTAAGTATTCTATTATATATACAAACCAAATATAAAATGTAAGTCAAATTATAGATAGTCCTATTCAAAATCGTATCTTAACAACTCATTTAAGGATAACCATTTTTAAAACTTTAATATAAAATTCCATATTTCACATATTCTCTAATAATGGTAATGAATTAAGGGGTAAAAATTTATGGCATGCGATTTTCAGTTATATTTTAATATAATACATTGAATCAAATATTGTAAAATATAGTAATAATATATACATAGAAGAATTTCTATTTAAAACATAAGATAATATCTAACCCTCAAACAAAATCTTATTATAATTTCCTGGGGGTAGGTGAGATAGCGCTTTATAAATCCCAAAAGGTACATGGTAAATAACATAAAAGATTATAACTTTTGATTATATTCTCTGCAATTGTAGTCATGGCTAGGAGGAAACTTACATATATCGCTAATGATTCGATGAGAAAAGGAAGAAGGGTATCTTAAAGAAGGTGAATGAACTCACCATTCTTTGTGGGATTCCAGCGTGTGTTATAATTTGCAGTCCTGATTCTCAAATAGAGGTCTGGCCAAACCAAGAAGGAGTCGAGCAGGTGATTGAGAGGTATAAGAATACATCTTTTATAGATAAAAACAAGAATGTAAACCAAGAGAGCTTCGTCATGCAAAAGATTGCCAAAGCCCAAGACAAACTGAAGAAGTTGGCCGAGACAACCATGAGAAGGAACTGACTATGGCTATGTTCCAGCATATGCAAGATGAAAACCTGCCAAACATGTCCTTTGAAGATGCGAATGATCTCAAAAAGTTGATTGAGAAGAATTTGAATGACATTGAAATTAAGATTTCTAAGCTTAATTGATTAGATGTGATCATGATGTTGTTTACATCGTTATTTTGTTTAGTGTTTAGAGGCATGGCCTTCATCTTTGATTATGATATTGTCTAGTGTTTAGAGGCATGTCCTTTGTCTTTACATTATAATTCTATTTAGGGTTTAAGGGCATGGCTTCTGTTTTTGACTGCATTTAAAAAATATAATAAACTTTGTCGTTTGAATACTCCTTGCTAAAGACCAAGAGATACATACATCTTAAATTTCAATGCTTTAAAGTAATCAGAATCTTTTGCAAGATTAGATTCATAATTGAGATATGCAAGCATAATACTAATTCTCTTTTTATATGAATTGGACTTGATTGAAAATTAAAATTCCAATGTTTGGATAAAATAATAATTATTTGTAGGGTTTTTAATTAACTGAAGTTGTGAATACCTTGTGGTCATTGTCACATTGTGGGCCAATGCAAAGCTATGGATTTTTCAATTTCAATGTAATGTTGTTGTGGTGGTCATCGCAATAGAGATGTTATGGGCAAGTAGGAGAATAATAGTGCAGGTCGCAATAGAGAGGGTAAGTAGCAGCTTGGCACAAATATATTTTATGATGTCGGTTGAAGGCACAAACAAGAGCTAAATGAGATTGGGGAGGTCTGTGTGTTGGGAAGAGTGGCTACTAGTGGCATTGGGCTTGGTACGACGATTGATGGAGGCTTGCATGATTATAAGAGTTGGAATAGAGATCGAGCATGGTGGCACAATCAATCTAGCGGTGGTTTCTAGATAGGTTAAATGAGAAGGTAGCAAAGAAAGAGTGGTTACATCAAAATAATGTGAGAGTTGGTAGCAAAAGAAGGTTGGTGCGATAGTGATTAATAGTTCCTTAATGAAGAACTTTTGAAGGTTTCTGTAAGGAAGTGCTATTAAACACCTCCATGCCTTTCTTAATAGTGTTTTCGCCTTAAAAATGCTATTAAAATGTTAAAAGTCTTTTATGACGTAGTGATGGTGGAGAGAAATGGAGTTTTCTTCTCACTTTCTTATTCTTATAAAAATGTAGAAGGACCAATATTTTATCCAGTTTTTTTTAGTAGCGATGGGGTCGATCCCCTCTATTGCATCAAACAAAAGGACCAATTTCGTGTAAGGACTATTTTTCAACATGAACATACCTTTGTAAATTCATCTATTAGGTTAATGTCATAATCGGGGTCACGATGGGACGACAAGCCAAATTAGAAAAAAATTATGTTTTCAATGGAGTCGCCACCAAAATTTATTTTAAAGGAAAATTTAGGAAAACCCTTTTTAATAAAAGAAATGGTCTGCAGAATCAGAACTGGATCTGGGAGTCGATTACGCATAGGAAAGGTATCAACATCCTATGGGTCTGTCCTAATTGTGCAAAATTAATTAACTTGAAAAACATTTATTTTACCTTAATTTTCAGAAAATATCAGAGAATGAATAATTCCATGAAAGGTTAACATGAGTTCCTTGTTTTTTCTATTCTGATGTCATTAACCATAATTACCAATCCATTAACCATTATTGGAATCATAATTAACCATTCATTCGCAGAATCCGGTTAGCACAATGAACCCATCACACAATAATCATCCTTACGTTAAATTGTAATAAAAGTTAAATGTTTATCATTTTGAATATTAATTAAAGTAACTTTGATATTAACCAATTGAGTATGAGTATTAACCACATAAAACTCACACTTAACCACATTCTGTGGTACTTGTAATTAATTGATTTGGTAGAATAAATAACCACTTTTGTACATAGACTTAACTATAAATGTGTACTTTGTAACGTTCTAATTTCTAATCTGAGGATTTAGTCCGTTGAAAACCAAATCTCGAATTTCTAAAATTATTTCGCAATATTTAGATATCGGAGAAAAACAACATACACTATTCAAGTTACCAACGATCACTTAAATACTATATGTCAGAATTCTGAATTTATAAATACATAGCTGGCCAAGAAGGCGGAACATAAAATCTAACTACAATAACCAGCTGAGGATAACCTCATACATGTTTCCTGACAAACTACAAGGATGCCACATGTACAATCGTATCCCCACAATATACAGTCACATAATAGGGGCCAAGATCAATGAGGTACATAAACATAAAATCCCCATCTCAAAAAATACATCAAAATAAGTAATTTGTTGCTAGCCTTCTGAATCACTGTCCCGAGCGGGGAGGTACCTGTGCATCTAAAATAGTCCACACAACGTGTGGTGAGACAAATGTCTCGGTGAATATAAATATGCAGCATGCAGTGTAGGGGTGAACAGGCAAATACTATGCAAGTTTCATATATTATATACACAAGTCAAGTACACAATCAATCCCATCTCATAATTCTAATTCTCACTGTTGTTCCCAGCAGGCAAGTTCTTTTCACTGATTCTGTAGTTAGACCTGAGCACAGACTACAGGGAACGTCTTCCCTGGGGATGAATCCCACCCTTATTCTGGACCGAAGTCAAGTTTTCATATAATTCTCACGGCCGGAGCCGACTTAGTTATTCTGGGTCGAAGCCAAAACTCATTTTTGTCTTATTCTGGACCGAAGTCAAGCTTATTACTTAGAGTGTGGTGGCCAGGGGTCAATTTTATTTTCTTCTAAATTTCAAATCAACAATAGACTATACATACTCAATAACTTCAAAAAAATCAATATAGAACATCAAGAATCATCAATAGAATTCCCCATTAACAATCA
Source organism: Sesbania bispinosa (assembly GCA_026901365.1). Lineage (NCBI taxonomy): Eukaryota > Viridiplantae > Streptophyta > Magnoliopsida > Fabales > Fabaceae > Sesbania > Sesbania bispinosa. The sequence goes on from QLOH01000173.1 coordinate 298,791, forward strand.
TTCCCATAAAAACCCAAAATCCCCTAACCTAGGGTTCCACATACAAGCTCATGAACAACATAAATCATGCATAACATCCAACCAACAATAAATCAACATCCACAAATCAAACTGAAGGGGAATAAGAGAATAGGGGTCATAAGGGAGAAAAACACCAAATGAAAGTGAGGTGTGTGAGTTATACTCACTTGAATGGAGAAAAGAGAGGAGGAATGGAGATGGTGGAGGGAGTGGAGATGATCCCAAGCCTTGGAATGGTGTAGGAAGACCTTCAATCTAGGTGTGCTCCTTCTCCTTCTCACTTTCTCTCTCTAAAAACCCTCTCCCTCTCTCACTAAAAACCCTAGAAAGAAGAAGAAATGAAGAAAAATGAAGAAAAGGAAGAGCTGCAGCACAACTCTCACTAACCTTGAGACATGCAAAGTTGGGTTCTATGAGCTTGGTGTTCAAGACTATGTGCTTCCTCTGATGTCCAACAATATTACTAAGTTTCTAAGCAACAATCTGGTTCTCAACAAAGTTCAATATCAAGAACCAAGTTACAGAGATGGGTTCCCAACATGGGTTAAGCCAGGTGACCGCAAGTTGTTGCAGGCATCTTCTCCAGCTTCTCAGGCTAATGTAGTTGTGGTGAAAGATGGCTCTGGAAAGTACACAACTGTCAGTGCAGCCATAAATGTTGCTCCACAAAGTAGCAGTGGAAGGTATGTGATATACATGAGGGCAGGAATATATAATGAGCAAGTTGAGATCAAGGCAAAGAATATAATGTTGGTGGGAGATGGCATTGGAAAGACCATAATCACAGGTAGCAAAAGTGTTGGAGGAGGCACCACAACCTTCCATTCTGCAACTATTGGTAAGTAAAAAAAATCTTAATTTTCAACTTAATTTAACAGTTTGAGAGAAAGAAATTAATGAACAATTTAAAATTAGGAACCTAACTATCTGAGTTATGAATTTTAATTTGCAGCTGTTATTGGGGATGGATTTATTGCACAAGATATCACATTCAGGAACACTGCTGGTGCAGCAAACGACCAAGCTGTTGCATTGCATTCTAGATCTGACTTATCAGTCTTTTATAGATGCAGCTTTGAAGGTTACCAAGACACACTGTATGTGTACTTTGACAGACAATTCTATAGGGATTGTGACATCTATGGTACAGTTGATTTTATCTTTGGCAATGTTGTTGTGGTGTTCCAAAATTGCAACCTCTTTGCAAGAAACGATCGAAATCAGAACACTGGCATTTCCATTCACAATTGCAGAGTGACAGCTGCCTCAGATTTGAAACCAGTTCAACGCTCAGTAAAAACTTACCTTGGAAGGCCTTGGCAACAGTACTCAAGGACAATATTCATGAAAACATATCTTTATAGTTTGATCAATCCAGCAGGTTGGATGGAATAGAGTGGTAACTTTTCCTTAAGCACTCTGTACTATGGAGAGTACATGAACTTAGGACCAGGTTCTTCAACCGCAAACAAAGTTAACTGGTCAGGATATATCATGTCATTACTAGCTCTTCTGAAGCCTCAAAATTCACTGTTGCTAATTTTATTGTTGGCAACTCGTGGCTACCATCCACCCGTGTGCCCTTCACCTCTATTTTATAAGTTCTATCATTTGTTTTGTGGATTTATTGATTCCTATATAATTCTTTTATTTTGTTTCCCACCAAAATAAATTTGAATGATGTAATAGGAAAAATTACTTTTCCTAGCTACAGCCGCTAATTGGTTTCCTCCGCCAAATGATTTGATTTCATTCTTTATTGGTATGTAATACTGAGAATACACAAAATTATTCATTATAAATTACTTTGTCTAGCTGATAATTGCTTTTTAAAGTTGCCTCTGCATGCACTTTATTATAATTGAAGCTACCAGCATATTACTTGGAGAATACTGTTGAAGCTTCATATAATTTGTAATGTTATTGAGATACGGAATACTTTTATGAGAAAGGTTTTGAGGACAAATATAAAAGGTGTTAAACCATAAAAGGGGTGTGTTTGATTCAATTTTATTTTTTAGTTTTTGAAAATTTATTTACAAAACTATTCTTTTTAAATGAAATTATTTATTTACAGTATTTACATCACAAAAGCAGAAAAACTAAAAAAAATTAAAACACTTAAAAGTAGTTTCTGAATTTTAATTTTTTAAAAAACAGAAAAACAGTTAAACTTTTTAAATTTTTTTTTAAAAACTACCTATCAAATAAGTTTTTCAGTTTTATATATGTTTTTCAAAACAAAATACAGTTTTTAAAAACAATAAAAAACAGACCATAAATTTTGTACCTTATTGTTTTTTTACGTGTTTTATGCGTTTTCATCTTTGATTCTTGGTGTGTGATTTTTTTTCCAAAACCTTATAATAAAGTGTAGCTTTTTTTTATACAAAATTATAGATTGAATAATAGAAATTCTAAATAAAATAATTAAAATATACATTTTTAAAAAAATTATAAAAATTTTATAGCCCGAAGAGTTTTGTTACTTTCTTTATAACTAGATTTTTAACCACTATAAAAATGCAGAAATAGTATTTCTAGTTTGTTGATACCTCTAAAATGAATAAAAGAAAATGATCAAGTATAAAAATGATATTTTTAAAATTTGAACAAAAACATTTACAACACTTTAGCATGTCATTAAAGTTAGCATATAAATTAAATTAGGAAAATGCTAACGAGTGCCCTTAGGGCACTTGTTAAGGAATCAAACATAGAAAGTTTTTATTGGAGTGTGTAGAATTTAATGTTACAAACACAATTAATATTGTGATTTCCAATAAAAATCTACACTTTAGATCCTTAACCAGTGCCCTGAGGTAGAGGTGGGAACAGGCCAGGCTTTGGCAGGCCTAAGCCTGGCCTGGCACCTAATCTGTATGCCTGAGCCTGGGCCTGTTACATGTTACAGGATTTTTTTAAAGGCTCGGTTTGGCCTGTATAAAAGCCTAGCCTGGCCTGAAAGCTTGTTTAGAAGCCTGTTTTTATAATAAGGCCTACAAACAGCCCAACTAACCAACAAGCTTGTTTAGAAGACTATTTAAAAGCCTGATTAAAGCCTTTTTACATACAACAATATACATACTAAACTTGTTTTCATACAAACACACTAACATGCTGCCTGCATGTTTTTTCTAGCAGTGCCAAACAAAATGCAAACACACTAACAGAAAAGTTGCTGCCTACATGTTTTTCTACTACCAGTACCAAGCAAAAAATAAACACTACTAGTACCTTACTATTTTTACAGAAACAACAACACCACACCAACATGCCACCACCACCACCACCACCACCACCAACAACAACAACAACAACAACAACAATAATAATAATAATAATAATAATAAAATGAGATAAATACCCAGAGATTTTGAATTAAATTTGTCCAACACAAATGCCAAATGAGAAACATAATTCAGACCACAACCCAGTTTTTAAGTAGCTTAATTCAAAATACATCCAATGGTCATCAAGCAACAAATTACCATAAAATACTAATGTCTATTGCAAAAACAAACAGCAATTAAAATTCAAAAGCAATCCTCAAAAAGCCAACAGCAATACTAATGCCCACAAATAACTTTGAATAAGATAACATCTCTCAAAGCCAACATATAGATAGAATCCTCATTCAAATCTACAAGTTTATTTCTTGAAGTTGTTCATCCACCTAAAAAAACATGAAAAATTGTTATTAGAATAGAAAAAACTTAAAACAATAATTTTAACAATTATAATAAAAAGAACAATTTAAAGATTAAAACACTAAACCTTTTGCTTTTTCTTCAAACCATATTTATTACGAAGCCAATCCCCTCCATAAATGAGTGCTTCAATCGACCCTCATTCAATTTAGAATGATATTCATCGATAACTCTGCCACCAGCACTAAATGTAGCCTCTGATGCAACTGTTGAAACTGGAATAGCTAGTATATCAGCTATCGTCCTTGACAAGACCTTATATTTCAAATTGTTGTTCTTCCACCACTCCAAGGCACTAAAAGAAGAGTCATCACTATCCGGAATATAAACACTCTCTTCGAGATAAACATCTATTTTTTATTTCATTGGGGGGATTGCTTCCTTTGCACGCACAAGGCTCATTATTTGGTCAAATCCAGTGACAACAGAAGATTTAGGCACATGGGCTGTAGAAGAGATGCTACCACTCATATTCCCTTCATTAGATGACTGCTCAACACCTGAAGCTACATACTCATCATACAATACTCCTTTGCAGGCAATGATCTGTATGCCTCTTTAGATGACTTGTGCTAACCCCCTTCCCACTAAAGGATAGTTTGTCTTTGTAATACTTGTACACAGCTTTCTTTCCTTGTCCGGCAACTTCTAGCTCATCAAAGTCATTCAAAACTTTTGACGTTTTTTGCCTCTTCTTCTTAATGGCATGATCCTCTTCTCCTTTGTTATGAGGTTGACTTGAATCAGTTGGTAAGGAGGAATCATTGGTCGCATTAACAAGCATAGGATGAGGTATACATTTTATTTTACTTTTTATTTGGTATTCTTTCTTCAAATTTTCATTAACAGCCCGTAACAGATTCATTTTCTGAAAAATTTTGATAAAAGTGAACAAAGGTAGGACCAATATGTTGCAAACTAGTTTACAACTGTTAAAAGAGTTGGAGCAACAGAGTTAGAGCCTTTTCCCTCTCCCAATTTGTTAGTATTTTATACGCACGTCTAGGATAATACATAGTACGTTTCCGCATGCAAATGAAATGAATATTAGTTGTTTGATTAGAAAATGCATTGGGGTTTGACATTTGAGTGCTTCAATGCAAAGAATCTTATATTTATCTACCTCTCTTCATTCTTATATATATAAGACATTAAGACATACACATGGACATGGCTACTATTTTTTTTTCATCTGAGACTGACACATATCCACTCTTGTATACAAATACAGAGACATACACTTATATAAAAGACAGAATGAACTCAGCTTTCTCGAGGTAAGAACAAAAGAGAAAAACTAAATCAAGGGCCTAGATTTGGATAACAAAACTAAATCAATCAGTACACTGTATAGATGATTTAAATTGGACATATAGAAATAAAATTAATCTAATATTGTGGTGTCAACTACAAATAAGATGATTTAAATTGAAAGATTTATTTTAATGCTAAATTCCAAATTCAAATTCATATACCTAATGACACATTGTTCCAGTCATATATAATTTATTTTAAAGACACATTATTTGCATTTACAACAAAGAAAATGCATTAATTGTATTGTTTTCAAATTAAAATTAAACGTATTAAACGTATTAAACATAGAAAATAAGATCTTTGGTAATTTATAATTCTATACCAGTAATCAATTGTACATGTTTGCTTTCATGTTATCAATTCATCTCCACTGAGTTGTCAACTCCCTCTTCCGTAAATAAAAAAAATGTCATAAGACAATATTATTGGTCAAAGAAAAACATGACATTTTTGTATCTGTTTGAAATCGCCTTTTATTTTTTACTTTAAAATGTGGGATAAAAATATTAAAAATATTCACAATACGTATAAAATATTTTAAATTAAAAATGCTTATCTCATCTTTTTAATTTACATAAATTAAATAATAATATTTTTTCTAATTCGTGATTTAAGGTGTATTTGGACCTATAATAACTTATATAAAATCAAGTTACATATTTTAAACCGAAACGTTTAATATTTTTTGTTGAATTTATTATAAGAGTACAAAGTGGAAATAGCAACATCAAAATAAATTGAACATCGAGCCATAGAATGCTTATCTTAAAAATTAAGAGTTATATTATTCAATAAAAGGTGAATTATACAAATGTGTAAGAAATGAGAGATAAATACAAAATATAAAGAAAATTTAAAGAGAGTACGTAGAAAAAAATGAGTTACCTAGGTCAATTGCATTTCTTGATTTGTGTTACTCAAAATATAATGCATGTATTTATTAGGTAAAGTTTTAATATAAATATTTGAGACGTGATTCCAAATTTACTATAAAAGAAATTAAAAACTAAAATATTTAATATAATTTTTTTAGATAATGCATAAGTAATTTACTAATAAAAATATAATATTTTTGTTCTCGACCATGTCCAAATTACACCTTTTACGGTCAATAGGTCATCCAATTGGCATATGCAAAAACCAGACCAACCGAAGACCTTTCTAGCACAACTTAAATTAATGGTTGAAAATCTGTATAAAGATTTGCAGGAGGTGGAAAACTTTCGATAAGGACTAAATTATCTATTTTTAATTTTTGAGGAATCAAAATCATCGATTTTGAATTATAAAGACTAAAATTAAATTTTGACTATATTACAGGGATTAAAAGTATTTTTAACACATTTAATAATTATATGTTTTACCGAATTAGAATCTATTTGGACCCATTGACTCATGTAGAATCAAGTTACGTGTTTTAACTATAACATTTAATAATTTTTGTAAAATTTATTACAAGTGAACGAAATATAGATAGAAGGGTCAAAATGAATTGAACAATGAGCCATAAAATGCTTATCTTAAAAATAAAGAGTTGTGTTATTTAATAAGATCAGGTGAATAGGACAAACATGTAAGAAGGGAATGATAAAAAACAAAAATTAAAGAAAGCAAATTGAATAAAAAAATTCATTATATAACTGACAGGTCAATTAAAAATACCTCAAAATAAAAAAAAAATATAGTCCAACTAAGATCCACAGCGACTAGACCCCATTTTTGCGACCTTTGAAACTCCTGCTATAAATTGTTATAGTATCATTGTATTTCTTGGTCTATCTCATCCCTTCACAATTGTTGAAAATTGGTGTGCACCATTTCTATCCCTTGCATCAAAGAATAACTCATCGGAAAGTCTCACCACTTTCTTTGATAGCTCCTCTATCATAGGTGGTGCAAGCAAAGGAAAAATGATCTCCCTCTCCAACAACAATTATGGAGAGCCATACATCCTCCCCTGTGAAACCAAGGAGAAGAAGGACGTAACTACACCCTCCAACTCCAAGGAATGAAAGGGGAGGCCACCTGGGTCTAAATGAGCAAGCCTAAGCCACCCATCCTAATCAAGGAGGACAACAATCAATATCTCAAACCAATCATTATTGAAATCCCTACTGGAAAAGGTGTTGTTAATTCCATCATCGAGGTCGCTTGTCTTCATTGTGTTGGTATCACGGTGCTAAGCGGTTCACGTTATGTCACCGACATTACCCTTCGCCACCCCTCATCCTATACTGCTCATACTTTCTATATCACCGGAACATTCAAAATTATATCTCTCACTGCCACTTATATGAGTGGTCTTTTTCCCCCCCACTCTCCCCTTTCAACTAAGCTTGTTCCTCTTTTGTCATTCGCCTCTTAGGGTCTTTATGCTTGGTACTTGGTGGAGTTGTTGGAGGGAAGGTTGTGGTTGTAACGTCCTAATTCCGTTAACTTAGAATAATGTTCATTGGAGACAAAATCCCAAATTCATGAAAATATTTCACGCAATTATGAGTATCAACATACAACCACGTTACAATAAGCGCTTAGGTGTTCCAACGACACTTAAGCATAATAATAAAATAGTCACATACATTATCCAATATACTTTGGCCCAAGGTTGGCACAACATAGCAAAATAAATAAATATGGGCAATGAGGGGATGCTATCGTACATGTGTCCTAATGAGGTGCATCAAACCCTTGAGGGCATCTAATGTATCATGATATCCCACCAAAAGAATATAGTAAGAGTACCTATACAAAACATCTAAGTACAATAAAATAAAAGGTAAATCATAGCCCAACCATCACTCCCACGCCTCGTCAAGCACCCGGCTGAGAGCCCTACACATCTAAAATAAGCCACAAACGTGTGGTAAGACTAACGTCCCAATGAGTGTGATCATGCAAGCCGTGTAGGTTTCACACGAATGTAAATGCACAGCAGAAGAGTCATAATGATACAAGTTACATTAAGACAATTAAATTATGAATCAACCTCTTGATGTATTACCCACACCAGTGGGGTCTTAGCACTTAATCCTCTAACCTGGACTAAGCTCAATATCCATACAAGGAATGTCTTCCTTGTGGCCTTTTAACCTCCTATTTTAATTTAACAGTCAAATGTTCATTTTAAACTTTCATAATCCTCTTAGGTCAAAAGACCCATTTTCCTCTTGGTCCGAAGACCCATAAGTTTTCATCTTGGTCCGGAGACCCATAAGTTTTCCTCTTACTCAAGTATCTATGTCAACCTCAATGTATAATCATGAATGTAGAACAGGTACATTTCTTAAGGTTATATCATGTGTGGAAGGGCAGTAATCATGGGTTTAGCAAGTTCATGTTCCTTTTTCCTCAAACCTTAACTATCACCACAACCCTAATATTCAATCCATCCAAACATTTAGCACAATCATATAAACCAAGAAAACACAAGCAAATTAGAATATGAAGATAGAAAGGGGGCATTTAAGGAAGACAAGCAGATTGTAGTGAGTGAGTGAACCACACTTACCTCAAAGCAAGAAATAGAGAAGATGGAGGGTTGAGGGTGATGATCCAAGCTCCTTGAATGGTGTGGGGTCTTTAATCCAAGCTTCTACTCCTTTCATCTCTTCCTCTCTCTCTCTAACTTCTCTCTCTAAAGTGAGAGGGGAAGGTTAGAAATGGAAGAGAAACCCTTGTAGAAACCACAGGAAACACTACAAGGGGGGATGAATAGTATTTATAATTTAAAACTGATTTTATGAAAACCTTTTAAACAAGCACAACTTTTCAAAGTTATTTTGAGCAACTTGCTAAAACTGGAAGTTGAGTTACTTGCTGAAGTTGCTTCAGCAGGTCCAATAAAACAATTTCTGAAACTTGTTTTTAAATACTTTTGAATTTATTTTCAGTTTCAACTTATAAAACCAATTACTCAGAACCCACCAGGTTAGTTTAAAACAAATATAAAAGAGATAAGGGTAGAGAAGACTTAGCCAAGAGATTTATCCTGGTTCACTCACATCCACCGTGAGCTACGTCCAGTCCCAATGCCAAACCAGCAAAGGATTTTCCACTAACTGATCACAATTACATGTATTCTTTTACAGTCAAGTGTTGGAATTCTGGCAAGCGTACCAAAATCACAGCAGTATAATAGTAAGTAAAGAGAGTTGTCGTATCCACAGGGAACGGTACAATGTAAATTCTAGTGGTCACACTTATCAAGTATGGGAAAATGGTTGTTTGTGTAGATTGCAATAGTAAATAAAGAATGAGATGAGGTTGAGCAAATTACTGGAACTAGGATTGAACTCCATCTATCGCACCCCATTTGTATTTGAAACCCAATGATATTCATGAATATATAATTATAATACTGAAGCACAAATTGAAGTTATTTCACAAAGGTCTCCACAAATATGAAATACTCAGAAACAATTTACCCTGGTCTCCACAGTTGTAAATTGCCCCGGATTAAAGATCTATTTGTAAAAGCTATCAATTCATCATGGTCTCCACAGTGATGAATTAAGTGTTTTCACCAAATCAGAATTCAAGATACCTATCTCCAGGCTCCCAAGAATTTGCTCTTGATTTTATAAAACCACTTCTCAGTGCGCCCTATGAAATCATATCATAACTCCGACACAAAGGCGGAAGTTAAGCATTAAGAACATAATAAAAACACCAATATTATAAAAACAAGGATTCATAAATAACAAAGAGAATTCAAATACAATTGGGAATTGAATCGACTACATTCAATCCTATCAGAGAATTTAGCTACTCATGGTAGCCATTACATACCAATAGAGAGATTGTCACGCTTTTCTCTAGCTCCAGATCTGCTCCGCCCTCTCCAGATCTGCTCCGCCGTCACCCCCTTTGATTTATGCAAAAGGTCCTTTAAATAGAACTTTGGAAAGCCTGTTGAAACCTTGCTTTGGCCCATTGGAAATTAAGGTTCAGTGTTCTTGCGCTCCAACCTACGCTCAACACAGATGAAGCACGGGAAACATAATGGATTTTTATTCCTGCGCTCCATCTGCGCTGAGTGCAGATCTCCGTTTTCTGCTTTCCTGATTTCCTCTTTTTTTAGCTTGATCTCTTGATGATCTTATCCTTATTTGTTGTGCTTTCCTGATTTCCCTCTTTTTGGCTTGATCTTTTGTTGATCTTATCCTTATTTGCTGCTATCTTGTTACTCCATTTAAAACTTTCCTTTTTATATGCAAAATCAACAGATTTCTTACCAAAATAGCATCAAATTCAAATTTGAATCAAATAATCACAAAATCTGCATTTTAAACTAAAAAGAAATCTAACATTTTGCCCTTGATAAGTGTTGTAATTATATAGAAATTTATCATTAATTTAGCACTTATCAAATTCCCTCCAACTTAGCTTCTTGCTTGTCCTCAAGCAAGAAAACCTTTTGCAATCAAATAAATTCAATCCCCTATCCTGGTTCTCACTAAATAAGGAAATAATTTCATCACCTCTTTCTAGGCAGCTGTCACTTTCCAAATATCATATTGAAAATCAGAATTAAGTGGTGTTTCCAAGACTCAATCAGAACAGGATAAAAACACATTCAAACTTTTTCAAAAGTAGTAACCAAAACAATAATTGATAAATCAAGGAATTCTCTCATGCTCACGGGTAAGTGTTTCCCTCAATTTTTCACAGCAGTTGAACAACTAAAATTGATAGTCGTTTCTGGTTAATAAACATGCATGCACATGGTAAATCATGGATCAAAAGGTCTTTCTTGGATGTAATGAGGCTGGGCTATCAAGAACTCATGGTTTTTCTGGATATGCAAAGAAACATTGAAATAGAGAGCATTTTTGAATTTTTCTTTTTCTTGAACTTTCTGTCAATTCTCCACTTCATTCTTGATTTGCATCCTTCAGCTGGCCTCTTCTTTTTTATTGGTGGTTCACTCCCTCTTTTTTATTCACTTTTTCTTTTTTCTTTTTTATTCTTGAGGGAGTGACTCACTTTGCTTTCTTGTGCTTGCTTTTTGGTTTTCTTCAAGTAACCAACCAATTCACTTTCAAGTAACCAACCAATTCTCCCATTTTGTAAAACTGCACCTTTGCTCTCTATCCCAAGTGTGTAAGGGACATGATATAGACATTATTTTGGCTGGGGTGCATAAGAAAAGAAACATTAAAGCTCAAATGGGTTTAAAAAATTGGAAAAATTTTTCATGGGTTGGCTTTTTAGCACTGAGCAAATAATTCAAAATTACAAAATTTGAATTTATCACTTCCATATTTTTCATGTGCAGAATAAAATCCAAAAACTCAAGCAATAGCAGTTGACAAACAACGGTGAAAACTCTCATATCAAGTGTTTAGTCTCACAACTCACCGGCTTTTTGGCTAATTTCCTTGATGAAGTCACTCATTGAAATTAATTAACTACCGTGATATATTTTCCTGCATAATATCCTAATCCTAACTGATTATGGATTCATTCACAAAATTCCTTTTTCTTTCCTAATTCAATTAGTTAGACTGCCTAGCTTTGAGATTTTAAATTTATTTCCTTAAATCCCTATTTCTAAAGTCCTAAAAAAAATGAAATACAAAACAAAAATCCTAAAAAAAAATTAATCCTATAAAATAAAAGAAAATAAAAAATAAAAGAACAAAAAGAAAGAAAAACATCAATATCAATCTTCGTCCTCTGTATCCTGTAAGTTCTCGTCTTGCTCTCCAGGCTCTACAACCACAAGTATTCTTTTACAGTCAAGCCTCTCCTGGCTCTAAACCAAGTATTGTTTAACCACAAGTCTCTCCAGGATCAACAACAAGTATTCTTTGTTTCTCCAAGTCTCTCCAGGCTCTCAGACACTTATGAGTGTTTACAAATAATGTTCGTTTAAGTTACAGAACCGAACTAGTTCCTAACTCAAACTGAATTGAACTTGTACAAAATAACTGAGTAAAACTCAGGATATATGAAATTTGAGTACAATAATCAGAGAGTAAGCAGGACGGAATTTGGCAGCGTTTTGGCTTGATATTATTTCTTCTCTCCTACACTTGAAGTCCTTTAGGAAGCTTTATATAGAGCCAGGATAGAGTCCGTTGAAGATTGCTTGAAATCTCCGTTGTGAAATAACATGAAATGTTGTTAGAATCATTGAGAGACAATCTTCAAAAAGCTTCTGACTTTGTGCAGTGCAAGTGTGCAGACCTTGACACAGTTCTGACATGTTGCAGGTACTATGTTACAACAGTTTCCCTTTTCTGGTAAGTTGAATTGAAATCTTAAAAGGGTCTCTGTAAACTTCCTTAACTGAAACAAACTTGCAGAAGACGTTGAGGATGCATTAAAGTCTTGAGCAGAAAGCCTTATGACTTTAGTCAAATGCCACGTAGAAAGTCTTCAGCGGGTCTTCTTGTTTCGGACAGTACATCCCTTTCAGAGGGTAGAATAACTTCAGCAGGTTCTTCTCCTTCAGAAGGTTGCACCACTTCAGAGGGTTGTTCCTTCAGAGAGTTGCTGAAACAAGTGAAATACCCTTAAGAGAATTTTGTACTTTTTATCAGCATACTTTAACCAAATTTGTTACTCATTAAAACTTAGGGTTGTGAGACTTAAACATTATTAATCACTTAATAATATTTTGAGACTCAACAACCCTAACTTAAGTGTTTTAAAAAACTAGATTCGCATCTTCTTGCTCAAATGAGAGTTTCTCGATTGAGCGAGCCTCTAAAACCTTCTCTCGTTGCACGTTATCGCTCAAGCGAGGATATTCTCGCTTGAGCAAGACGCCGAGACCAATTCAAAAAGCAAACTCTGAAATTATGCTCAAGCGAGAAAACCAGAAACGAAAACCCCAGTTTTACTGATACGGTTGCTTAAGCGAGAGATTCCTCGCTTGAGCGAGAATGAGACTCTCGGGAGCAAAAATGAGACAATAACCCTATCTTGTATCATATCAAACTGAAGCCCTGAATCTTAGATTTATAATGCAAGTTGAATCACCCCAATCATCCACTTACAACTCTAGATATCACCAAATGAGTGCACAAAGGTCATTAGGCCTAAAATCCGAAATTAAGCAACAACTTCAATTGAAGCCCAACGAGGTACATACCACGTGAACAATGATATAAATCATCAATTCGCTCCAATTTCCTTAATCAAAGCCTGCCCTTCTTCTTTCCTTCACCTCTATAGTTTACATTTTCGAATCTTAACTTGGTTTCCCTTAAGTCTCTTCAAAATGGGTGTTCGGAGTTAACTCTCGATTCCTCCCTCAAATTCCCTCTAACACTCTTAACCCTAAATAAATTCCTGATCTTCTCTCTTATTTCACCCCCGAACTCCTAAATTCCCCTTCTATGTCTAACTTCCTTCTCTTGGTGGAATTCACAACCTAAGGTTTCCCCTATGTTTTCTAGGTCCTAAGTTTGGGATGTTACAGTGGTTGCAAGTCGTGTGATTGTCATGGCCTCATTGTTCAAGAAACTTGAGTACCATATAGGGTGCCCTTCATCAATAGAAATGTTAAGGAAATTAAAGAGGGTGACCCCGCATATAATGATGTCATTATTGCTTATGCAAGGTCCTACTAGTATTAACAACAACACTTCCATTGCTATTTTCGATGATATGCCTGCTTTCGGTGTTATCAATTCATCCCAACTGAATTGTCAACTCCCTCCTCCATAAAGGAAGACAACTCATAAGGCACACTACAACATTTTGTGGTTTAGACCACACTTAATCCTCCACGGTTAAAAAACCGTGGCCTAAATATGAAATAGACCACGTTTTTAAAAGAGTGGGTGGTAATATACCAAAATTTTCCACTTTAAAAAAAATCTTATAAAAACCGTGGCCTTTTCGTAAAGACCATAGTTTCAGAACCGTGGCGTATAAATATATGATCAGGCCACACACAAAACCGTGGGCTAAGAGTCTAATTAAACCAGGAAAATTAAAACACGCGGGATACTAAAATAAAATAGAAAAACTTTCAAACCCTTATCCCCTTTTTTCCCAAATTCTAAGTCAGAAACACAAAACCCTCCTCTCCTTGCGTTCGTAACCCATCCCTAAGCCATAGTCGTCCAAAAATCGGTGATCGTAATCACTCAGCCTCATCTCAGACAGTCCCAAAAATCTGAGTACACTTATGCAATTGATGTTTGGTCTGCTGGACCAATTTTGTACATTCTTTTTTTCATCTCAATTGTTGTGGCAAGATATTTGGCATTTTATTATTTTTGACTGAATGTGCGTGTGATTTGTAGTGATTTTTGAAATTGTAACTAGGGCGATTTTGAAAGAAACAGAACCACTATTTGCTTAGTACCAAGAGCAATAAACATGTCTAACCAAAGGTAACAAAAACAAGAAGAGGAAGATGAACAACGGATTTATACTGTAATTGGGAATTACAAGCACATAGGCCAAATAGGAACAAGTGATTGAGGTTTGAATTGGATATCAATCCAGTGTAGTCAAGGTTCAATAGTTTTTTCCCTGGTTTTAGACCAAAAATTCTTTCATACCTTCACTAAACATATGAAGCTTTTACTTAATGCATGATATTGAATGTCTTTACCAACACCAGAGTTCTGAAGTTCCATGTGTTTCTTTGACTTCTGTCTAACAATTAACTGAGATATTGTTTTCTAAAAGAAAAATCTGCAATTACCAACTTGCTGCAAATAGAGAAGAAAGTTCTATACATCTTGAACTCATTGCTTTTATTTAATAGAATCACTTGTTAACTTATGTATATGATGTTTTCTTAATTACAGCATGGAGAGGAAGAACATTTTCCACAAGGTATTGAAGAAGAAGACGAAGAACAAGAATGATGCATGGAAGCGAATACAATTTACCTTGGATTATTTGTTTTGAATGCATGAGATCATAATTACTATTATCTAAACTTGTATTGTTTTCACTTTTGACAAAAAATTAGTGTCAGACTATGCTAGTGTTTAATTTACAAATTTTGTTGTGGCACATTTATATTTTAATATATACAGTTGTTTCCTATGAGCATATTGAGATTTCAAATTTTAGATGGATTGATTGATTATTTGCTTTGAATATTAATTACAGTTATACCATTGCCTATACATTGGCAAATAATTGTTGTTTAAAACTGAAATTACAGGTGTTTCAAAACTATAGTATAAAGAATTCAAAATATGTTGCTTAATATAAGCCCACACTATAAAAATTGTGGCTTAATATGACCACACTGAAAAATCATTGCTTAAATACGAACAATGCAGTAAAAATCGTGCTCTAATTAAGCCTATGGCCACATTTTTTACTAAAACC
Organism: Sesbania bispinosa; assembly: GCA_026901365.1. Classification (NCBI taxonomy): domain Eukaryota; kingdom Viridiplantae; phylum Streptophyta; class Magnoliopsida; order Fabales; family Fabaceae; genus Sesbania; species Sesbania bispinosa. Next base: position 314,150 of record QLOH01000173.1, read on the forward strand.
ATTGCTTGAAACTGTGACCTAAACATATGGCCACATTTCATAAAACGTAGTCTAAAACAAAAATTGTTGCCTCAAGCATACCTAAAAAACCGTGGCTTAAAGATATGGCCACAGTTTTGAAACCATGACCTAAACTAAAACAAAAAATCGTTACCTCAAACAGCTTAAAAAAATGTGGCCTAAACATATGGCCACACTTTTGAAACCATGGTCTAAACTAAAACAAAAAATTGTTGCCTCAAACGGCTTAAAAAAATTGTGGCCTGAACATATGGCCACACTTTTGAAACCATGGTCTAAACTAAAACAAAAAACCGTTGCCTCATATGGCTTAAGAAATCCGTGGCCTTATCCATCATAATAGTCCACGGTTTTATAGAGAGTGTGGCCTAAACAAAAAAAACCGTGGTCTTTGGGTAAAGACCACGACCACTTAGACCATGTTAAGGAAAGCGTGGCTAAATTGTGGCCTAAACTTTAGACCACTTAGACTACAGTTTTTTTTCGTTGCCTAAAACCTTAAATGTTGTAGTGGCAACATTATCGGTCCAAGGAAAACATGACATTTTGTATATGCTTAAAATTGTCTTTTTATTTTACTTTAAAATGTGGTATAAAAATATGAAAAATATTTACAATACCTAAAGAATATTTTAAATTAAATAAAAGGCTTATCCTGTCCTTTTTAATCTACATAAATTAAATAATAATATGTTTCCTAACTCGTGATTTAAGGTGTATTTGGACCTACTAACTTATATCGAATCAAGTTACATATTTTAAACTAAAGCGTTTAATAATTTTTGTTGAATTTATTATAAGAGCACGAATTGGAAATAGCAACATCAAAATAAATTGAACATTGAGCCATGAAATGCTTATCTTAAAAAATAAAAGTTGTGTTATTTAATAAAAGTTGAGTTACACAAATGTATAAGAAATGATAGATAAATACAAAATGTAAAGAAAAAAAAAATGAAAGAGAGTAAGTAGAATAAAATGTTTCACTATAAAAGGATGCATCTATGACCTTTCAATTTGACTTCATGAGACTTGATTCTTGTACTTGAGTTAGCTAGATCAATTGCATTTCTTGATTTGTGTTACTCAAAAAATAAATGCATGTATTAATTAGTTTTTGATTAATAATACTTTTTAATGTTTAAGAAATATTCCTAATAATTACGTAAACTTTTAATATAAATAATTGGTACGTGATTCCGTATTTATTACAAAAGAATCTAAAAACTAAAATATTTAATATAAATTTTTTAGGTAATGCATACGTAAATTACTAATAAAAATATAATGTTTTAGTTCTCGGCCATGTCCAAATTTCACCTTGAACTGTAAATAGGCCAACTTGGCATGTGCTAAAACCAGACCTACCGAAGACCTTTTCGGCCTAACTAAATCGGCCCATGAAGGAGACTGTTGTGGTGTGACATCTATGGCACAGTTGACTTCATCTTTGGTAATGCTGCTGTGGTGTTCCAAAATTGTAACCTCTTTGCAAGAAACCCTCCAAACAAAGTTAACACAATCACTGCTCAAGGCAGAATCGATCCAAATCAGAACACTGGCATTTCCATTCACAGTTGCAGAGTGACAGCTGCCTCAGATTTGAAACCAGTTCAAGGCTCAGTAAAAACTTACCTTGGAAGACCTTGGCAACAGTACTCAAGGACAGTATTCATGAAGACATATCTTGATAGTTTGATCAATCCAGCAGGTTGGATGGAATGGAGTGCTAACTTTGCCTTAAGCACTCTGTACTATGGAGAGTACATGAACACAGGACCAGGTTCTTCAACCGCAAACAGAGTTAACTGGTCAGGATATCATGTCATTACCAGCGCTTTTGAAGCCTCAAAATTCATCGTTGCTAATTTATTACTGGAAACTCGTGGCTACCATCCACCCGTGTGCCCTTCACCTCTACTTTATAAGTTCTATCATTTGTTTGTGGATTTATTGATTCCTAATTCTTTTATTTTGCTTCCCACCAATATAAGTTTGAATGATGTATTATAAAAAAAACAATAGGAAAATTACTTAGCCTAGCTATAGTTGTTAATTCGTTTCTCCCGCCAAATGATTTGATTTCATTGATATATACTAAGAATACACAAAATTATTCATTATTAAGTAATTGCTTTTTAAAGTTGTCTTTGCAGTTTATTTATAATTGAAGCTGGCAGCACATTACTTATAGTAAATTTTGGAAGCTTCATAGAATTTGTTATATACTGAGACTTTTATGAGAAAGGTTTTGATGACAAAGATAAAATTATTCATGAATTTTAAAATTTTATGTTTTACACATGTAATATCAATGTTTGTATTGTTTTAATCAAGTTTCATTTAACATTAAGTATAAGTTTTGATATATTTACACTACTCGAAAGCCTTTCATAAATGATCAATTTTATGAAGTTAATCTTTAGATTATAATTTCATATAAAGTATATCAAATTTAGAAGATTTCTATATAAAAAAAACTTAATTGATACTTATATATACCTCATTACTTTACTTTAATAGTTAAATGATAAAAATTTGGTATATAATATATATATATATAATCAATTTTACATGTTTTAATAGTTGATTTATTAATTTTATATTTGATAAAAAAATCATTAATGATGTGAATATTTAAAACTTGCACAAAATATCTAACTGATCATGGGTCATCTTATTATATTTAAATATGGAGTTTCACATATACATTGATTTGTATTGAAATAGAATTTGGATTCATGTTTGACAAGAGTCTACAAGGGGTGTAACTGAGTTTGTGTCAACATGTGAATCTGATAAAACCAATTCAAACTTAATGTAATTTTTTGGGTTAACTTAAATCAATGGTTAAATTTGATTTTTAAACATTGAATTTGATATAGATCGTTTTGGGTCTCAAGTTTAATTTTTAAATGCGAGCAATCTGAAACAAATCAAGACTGTATGTGAAAAATACTAAATAAAAAATATTTTTCTGCAATTTGTCTGGTTTCAATTTCAATTTTATTAAGGAGTTTTGGTCGGTTATAAAGGATGATTTTCTCTGTTTTTTGAATGAGTTTCATTCTAATGAGAAACTGGGTGGTGGCTCGAATAGCTCGTTCATTGTACTCATACCAAAAACAACCAATCCTCAAAAGATTGAGGAATTTTGTCCTATTTCCTTAATTGGTATCATGTATAAGGTGGTGTCTAAAATTCTTGCCAATAGATTGCGAAAGGTGATCGGGAAAGTGGTTTCAGAATGCCAATCAGCTTTCATTAAAGGAAGATCCATTTTTTTATAGTGTTCTTGTTGTGAATGAGGCAATGGTAGAAATGAGGAGGAAAGGAAGGAAATGTCTACTTTTTAAGATAGACTTTGAAAAGGCTTATGATTCGGTTAGTTGGGCATTCCTACAGTATGTGATGGGCAGAATGGGATTTCCGGAGAAATGGAAAAGGTGGATGTTTGAATGCCTTCGTACTTCCAGAATTTCGGTTCTAATTAATGGTAGCCCATTAGGTGAATTTGGGATTAGTCGGGGTGTTTGCCAAGGTGACCTAATTGCCCCTTTTCTTTTCCTTATTGTTGTTGAGGACCTGAATGCTTTAATGAGTATGGTTGTGCGCTCTAATTTATTTTCTGGTTATCTGGATGGTGGTGAAAATGTGGTTATATCTCACTTACAGTATGCGGATGACACAATTCTCTTGGGAGATGCATCTATTCAAAATTTGTGGACTATTAAAGCTACTCTCCAAATTTTTGAATTGATCGCTGGCCTTAAAGTTAATTTTCATAAAAGCAAGTTAGTTGGTGTGAGTGTTGATGGAGGTTGGTTAAATGTGGCTTCCCAATTTCTGAATTGTAGAGTAGAGTCCTTTCCTTTCATGTATTTGGGACTACCTATTGGTGCTAATCCTAGAAGAAAGAAGACTTGGGACCCGGTTATCCTGAAGATTGAGAACAGGTTAACTAGTTGGAAATGCAAAGTGTTGTCCTTTGGTGGTCGCCTTGTCCTTTTGAAGTCGGTACTTAACTCCATTCCGATCTATTTCCTTTCATTCTTCAAGGCTCCCAAAGGTATTATCTCTAAACTTAATTCATTTCCTTTTTGTGGGGTGGGACCGTAGATAAGAGGAAGATTTCTTAGGTGGCTTGGGAGGATATTTGTAGAGAAAAGAGTCATAGGGGCCTTGGGATTGCGAGATTTGAGGGCTTTTAACTTGGCATTGTTAGGAAAGTGGCGATGGAGGTTGTTAGTAGAGAGATGGTTTTTGGCATAGGGTCCTTTCTTCTATCTATGGGGTGGATTGTGTATATTTGTGTGGGAGAAAAAAATGGTCAAACTGGTGGAATGATTTATGGTCTATTGATAATAATTTTGATACCAATTTAAATTGGTTTTCAAGATGTTGTGTTAAAAAGGTGGGGAATGGGATTGATGCATTCTTTTGGAAGGATGTTTGGTATGATGGGATGGCATTGTGTGACCGGTATCATAAATTGTTCTCTATTGCTACCAATAAGGATGTAAATATCACTGATATGCTAGTACGGAGTGGAAGCGATTTTTCATGCAATTGGAGCTGGCGTAGAAACTTATTTGAATGGGAACGAGAACAACTACACCAACTTTCTTTAGATTTACAGTCGGTTCAGCTGGTCGAGGATCGTGCAGATTGTTGGGGTTGGATTGCAAATTCTGTGGGTTTATATTCTGTTAAATCTGCTTATCAAGTAATTGTCAACGAAGCTATATATGCAGAATTTCCTATGCATCATTTCTTGTGGTCAAAATTTGTTCCTACTAAGATATCTTGTTTTATGTGGAGATCTATTTGAAATAAGATTCTTACAAAACAAAATCTTTTAAGTCGGAATGCGTTTAATGGTTTGAATGGTGATTGTGTATGGTATGGTCATGCTTTGGAGACAACCTCACATTTATTCTTTGAATGCTCTTTTGCTCATGAGGTTTGGATGTCATGTGTGCAGTGGGGTGGTTTTAATTTGTTCTGTATTGAATTCTGGTTGCCTGGAAATTTTGTGCCAATTTGTTGGTTTACCTGACTGTAGTGCTCGAAGTAGGCTATGTTGGTCTCTAGTTTGGATGGTGGGGATTTGGTCATATTATGGTTTGCTCGGAATGATGTAATTTTTTCCAATAAGGCAATGGATCCTGCAGTTGTTTTGGATCTAATAAAGATCAGAACATGGAGGTTGTTGAAAGCTAAAGATTCATCTTTTTATTACCCGTTTGTGTTATGGTTGCTGATATTGGATCTTGCTTGAAATTGCATTCTGTCTGATCCAATTATTTGGCTCTGGTTGGCCGTGCTTGGCGTAGCAATATATGTTTTACAATGTTAGATTTAGTGTATGATTTCAGTGTCTTTTCTGTTTGTTGTTGGTGGATGGTTGCGGCCATGAAGTTTTATCTAATGGGTTTGCCGCACATGTGGAGTATATGGTTTTCTTGCACGGTTATTTGGCACTCTTTTTTCTGCTGTGGATTCTAGATGGCAAGGTTATTGTCCTATTATGGTTGAATGCGGGATTAGTTTTCTTAAACTTTTTGGATGGACTTGCTCATATACTTGTGATTGAGGGTGCCTCTTATGTCTGCACGTAATGTTTCTTATTAATGGCTCAGGCATGCAGCGCTTTTTAACTTGGAGTGGATTTGCTTTTGTAATGTTACATGTTTCTTCTTTTGGTGTGGGTATTTCCCACTACTTGCTTTGTGGGTCTTCTTAGGTTTACTGGGTTATGATTTGGTTTTAATTATTATAAGTTGCTTTGGTGATTCATTTTATATTTATATATGGGTTGGAATATCACTGTACTCCCTTTTATTTAATTATTTATTTGTTTAAAAAAAATCCAACTCGATTATAACTTTTAATCCCGTGCTTTTAAAATTGTTTAAGAAAGAACTTAATTTTATATTTTGTGAAAATATATAAAATCTACCTTGAACAGATTACAGTGAAACAAAATAAGAAGAAAAAAAAATGTTTCTCTCATCCTTTTAATTTGCATAAATTAAATAATTATAAGTTAAGTGACAGTTGTGTTGCAGAAGTAACACATACACATGTACAATCTACCAGTTTGCCAATTGCCAAATCAACTTCGCCACTACTTCCCTTTTAAACACGTTGCCTCAAAGGACCATTTTCAATGACTTCACCGAATGTGTGATGCATCGCATCTCTCTGACCAAGAGAAATTTGCATCTTTTCTTACTGTTTAATGTGCGTTAGATAGTTAAAATCTCTTCTTAATTATTAAGATAAACTCAATTAGGTAAATTATAATTAAGATATGCAATAAAAATGTGTGCAAATGTAAATTTTATAATGTATATTATACCTCATTTTTATATATTTTATTTCCATTTTCACTTTTCATAGGGCTCAAATTTTATTTTATTTTATTTTATTTTCTTTTTTTATTGACTCGAAATGGAGGCTCAAGTCAAGTGGATAAGGGGTAAATCCTTCATTCAAAAAATGTCAAGAACCCTTTGTCTTTTTTTCATTTTATATTTATTGAGTTGCAGCCCAATGCAATAACCCTTGTCTAGGAGGCACCGCACCGAGCCCGTTAGTCCGCCCTCTGACGCAGCCATTGAAAATGTCAACTCAAGTTACTCAACCCCCAAAACTATATTGACCAAAAAAAAAAAACCTCAAAACTATATTTGTCCCAAAAAAAACCCTCAAAACTACATGTGTAAATGTATACAATTTTTTTTACAAAACAGTTAAAATTTTTAAAGAAATTAAAAAAAAACTTAAATTACGTTTGGTAAAACTAGCTCATAAAAAATAGTTAATTATTGATAAGTTGGCTTTTAACTTATAAGTTAGTGTTGCTAGCTAATAAGTTTCGAGTTCATAAGCTAATTTATTGAATTAAAAGTGTTTGATAAAATTAACTAATAAGCTAGGTAATAAATATAAAATAACATAAAAAGACGTATGAAAGAGAAATACAAAAAGTGTATTAACATTTGAGGGATAAAAATGAAAGAAAAATAAATAAGTTATAAGTTAGGATCTATAAGTTAGTTAAAGTAGTTTGTAGCTTATAAGCTACAAGCTTCAAAAATAAACTAGAAATTTGTGTTTATGTCTCATCAAACATTTATATGTTGGTCAAACTAATTTATAAGCTAATCAAATAAAAAACTAATTTATTCTCTTATCAAACTCAATCTTAATCATTGATTTAATTTAATTAACGTATATAATTTTTTTTCCAAATACAAATATTACGGGCCGGGCAAATAAGAGCACGATTTAATTCATCTTTTTTTATTATTATTATTATTATTATTATTATTATTATTTTGTGTTAACAAATATATATCCTATTACTAGGGCGGTTCTATCCAGAATAATCAAACCTGGCCAGGTCATAGTTAAAGCTCCCGATTTCTTACTAAGTTGTGTTCAGTGGAGATATCTTGGGAATTCCTTCGCACAATTTTAACCTTTATTGCCTGTTGCCTCAAGTGCGAACATTATTTATTTAAAAATTTAACTAAAGTTTATGAATTAAATGCATGTAATATTGGTCACATATGTATTATGTAAGGCAAGATTAAAAAAGAGATTAAGTTTTTATTAGACTCACAATTTTAAGAAAGTTAAAGTGTATTACGTGACAATATGAAAAAAAATTGTTAATTATTTATGTATAATAATTGTCGATTTAAAATTAATTAACTCTTCACTAAGCGCATATATATATAGTTTAAGAGATATGGTGATGAGGTCCAGTCCAGACTCCAGAATTACCTGTCAGTTGCATTACGTGTTTCCTTTTGTAGCTGGTCGTTTTGGTGACAGTTGTTATATGCATGGATGTGTGAGGTTACAGGTGGGGTGGGTAAGATAAGATAATTTTATGTTTGAATATGATATGCTTATGACAATGTTATGAATGCTGCTTGGCGTGGTGGCCATCCGAATCCGAAGAAATTTCTATCAGAACTTGAAATTCATAACCAATTATTATGATTATGATGATGAGGAGGAGTTAAAAAGTACAGTTTTCGTAATCGACCCACGTTCAAGCAACAAATATATTTAAACTTCGAAAGAGACTCTTGTCTAAAATTTAATTAATTAGATATGTTTACTTATTTAATTATTTATTTATTTTAAAAAATTTTATTGAATTGAATTAGGTTTAAATATGATTTTAGTCCTTCAAAAATTAGTAACTTTTGTGTTTAGTTCCTATAAAATTTTTCACATAAGTTTAGTCCCTCATTAATTTTTCGTTTCCAAGTTTAATCATTGTTGTTAATTGGTGTTGTTACGTGATGACCTGACATTGTTACAGTGTACTGATATATGTCTATTTAAGTTGACGTGACTTCCATGTTGGATTTTGTTGAAATTATTTTGTCCCAATTTTTTTTAATTATTAATTCTAATATTAATTATTTTAATATTTAAATTAAAAAACAACAGATCTCTCTTATTTGTTAGTACCGTATGTATCATGGAGGAAGAATATTTCAGTGAGAAATTGAAGAGCTGTGATGATATATACGGTACTAAAAAGTAAGAGGGATTTGTTGTATTTTTGTTTTAAATATTAAAATAATTAATATTGGAACTAATAATTAAAAAAAATCGGGGTAAAATAATTTCAACAAAATATTCAACGTGGTAGCCACGTCAACATACTGTAACAGTGTCATGTCATCACTTAATAACACCAATTAACAGCAAGGAATAAACTTGGAAACAGAAAATTAATGAAGAACTAAATTTAGGTGAAAAATTTTAGAGACTAAACACAAATTCGCTAATTTTCGAGGGACAAAAAACATATTTAAGTCATTGAATTATCATACAAATTTCTGTAATCAATAAATTTCATGACATAAAAAATTTATTTGAACCTAGTATACAAATGATCCACACTTCGTACAACAACAAAAAAATTATCAATAAGCGGTTGGGTGGAGTGGAGCAAGACAAAATTTCCTCTTTTACATGTCATAGGTTTGAATCTCAATAGTCTTGAACTAGGACACCCACTCTAAATTTTTTATTATATAAAAAAAACCTGCCATTATCCTATACGTTGTTCAAATTATTATTAAGGTTAAGTTCTTAAATGAGAAGTTACTCTTGCACTTTAGAAAAAATTAAGGCTTAATTGCACTTTTGGTCCCCCTATTATCACCAATTCGCGATTTTGGTCCCCCTACTTTTTTTTCGCGATTTTGGTCCCCTATTATTTCAAATTCGCTATTTTGGTCCCTCTAACACATAGATTTTGAAAATAGGGGACCAAGATTTTGAACTAAATCGCGAATTTGGAATAATAGGGGGACCAAAATTGCGAAAAAAAAGTAGGAGGACCAAAATCGCGGATTGATGATAATAGGGGGATCAAAAGTGCAATTAAGTAAAAAATTAAAGATTAGCTTATTCTATGATCAAAATGTCTAATAATTAAAATAAAGAACTCAGAAAAGAAATTATTCCTTACGGATTTGGTACTAAACCATATATGTAATTAGTGTTTTTTTGTTAATCATATATATCTATTACACGGAAATGGCTCCTCTCCAGTACTGGAGAGGGCCAGTAGGCTCCAGTACTGGAGAGGAGCCAAATCCCTATTACACATTGTTGCTTAGGGTTTAGTATTATTTAAAATTTCTCCAAATTTCTCACCATAAAAGTGTATTGGTGGGAATCGAAGCCAGAGTTTTTCACTTAAATAAGGGTCTGTTTGGTTTGGATTTTCATTTTTTGTTTCCATTTTTTGTTTTTGTTTTCTGGAATTTTACAAAGGAAAAACTGAAAATGCTGAAAACAAAAAATCGTCGTTTCCAGTATTTCCAGTTTTTCTTTTGTAAAATTTTAAAAAACAATAAACAAAATAAAAACAGAAAATAGAAACATGAAATGAAAATACAAATCAAACACACTCCTATTTTCATTTAAGAGTAACAGATACACAGGAAAATGAAACAAATAATTGCAAATATATATTTATCCTCTACAAGAGAATAAAACATCACTCTTTTCAAAACAATTTTTTACTTTAAAGGAATTTCCAGTTCACCAAGATTAATTCATCTATATCTATATCACCTATATAAGTTAGGCCACACAATGCTAGTGACACATGTCTACCATCTATGTATGTGCTTCCTCAGCTGGCTATAAATCAGCTACCCACAACACCAAGCCATGCAATGCAAGTCATCACTGCTCTGTTCTGTTACCAAAAATGGCCAGCACTTGTGCCACCGCTTTCCTCCTTCTCCTCCTTGCCATGGCCACTACCACCACCTTTTGCCTCCAAGAAATGGAGCTGCTCCATATGGCCCAAGCCCAAGTTTCACAGGCCAAGAATTGGGTTGGGAACTCTGTGAGATTGCATGGCTTAGGAAGCCTGCAGAGCCTTAATTCAGATCAAAGTGGTGTTCATAACCAAACTAGTACTACTGTTGTGGCTCTAAGAGATTGTGCCGAGCTCTATGAGGAGAGTGAGTCTAGGCTCTCTCACATGGTCTCTGACAATAGTAATTACACCAAAGAAGATGCACTTACTTGGGTAAGTGCTGTGATGACAAACCACAGGACTTGTTTGGATGGATTGCAGGACAAAGGGTATGTTGAAGCTCATGATCAGGTTTTGGGTAGAAACTTGACCATGTTGCTTGGGCAAGCTCTTGTTTTGTATTCAAAGCACAAAGGCAAAGGCAAAGGTAATTACTAATTAACTTGTAGTAGATGTTGTGAATTGTGATCGAGTATCTAGACTTGTCTTTCTTTGCACTCTTAACTAACTCTTACTTTTGATTCAACATATGAATTATTAGTAGGAAAATTTTCATATGCATATGTATACTAGTGTGTATATATCAACTTTGACATTAAATAAACACCATCTATATATTCTGCCAGTGCACTAAATGTTACATAAATGAGAGAAGGGTACTAGTATCCACGCAGTCCAGCATTTAAACATTTTGAAATTTGCAAGATGCATTTGAACAATGATCCTTTATGTGTGTGTCTCTCTCCATCTACAATTTTGTATTTATATTTTACTTCAAAAAAAATTTTAAGTATGAATAATAGACTAGTGGTACAGCTTCCTGTGTCATATGGTAGCTAATCTCAAATTGTACATCTTTTTCATGGTGTTTACGTGTGTGATCTGATTTGTACTTTTGTGGATACTACATGTTTGAGCTTACCTTCTCCTATATTTCGGAAAGGATAGCTATGACTTACTATTTTCAGCAAAAGAATTTAGAAGAATGTCTTTGTTACGGAAGAACAGAATATTGTCCTTTAGTACATGGAACAAACAAAAGAAATCAAGAGAGCTGACTGGGATATGCAATAAGTTTATTTAGTAGATGATAAACAAAAATGTAAACTTACTATTATTTTCAGTGGTAAAGTTACTAACCATTTGGCTTCTTCTCTCTCTGTAAAAGGACAAGATAAGGGGCATTTCAAGTATTTTCATTTTGTAAACAATTTTTTTATAACAAAAAAGTAAAATCAAGGTATTATTTTTATAATCATTAATAAAATAGAAAATAAACTTTTTTTCTCAAACCAAAGGGACTTCAATATTCTCTGTCATTGAAAAATTAATACCAAAGGGTGATAAATAGTAACATATGATGATGGTTACTCTTTTCTTATTTTGAAATTAGTTCCAGGACCACCTCAGAGAACAGTATCCAAAGCAAATGCTGGTCTCTTAGAATCATGGAGTCCAGCAAGCTACAAGGCAGACTTCACAGTGGCACAGGATGGTTCAGGCAGCCACAGAACAATCAAAGAAGCAGTAGATGCACTGGTTTCAATGGGGCACAACCGTCCTGGTAGGGCAGTTATACATGTAAAATCAGGGGTCTACCATGAGAAAGTTGAGATTGGAAGCAAGCTACACAATGTGATGTTTGTAGGAGATGGCATAGACAGAACTATCATCACTGGCAACAGAAATGTTGTTCAGGGCTCTTCCACTCTTGGCTCTGCCACATTTGGTAAGACTCTTAAATATTTGTTTTGTCCAATATAATTATCAAATTCTAACCTCACATTGGGGGTGAGGTATCTGTGAGTCTGGTGCAAGTGTTCTGTGAGTCTGGAGTCAGTAGTGCCCTGGCACCATCCCCTCACTCTAAAGTACCAAAAAAATTCTAATGTCACATTGAAAGAATTGCTAATTAGATTTGGTTATGAAACAGATGTATCTGGGGATGGATTTTGGGCTAGAGATATGACATTTGAGAACACTGCAGGCCCTGAAAAGCACCAAGCAGTGGCACTTAAGGTAAGCTCTGACTTATCAGTGTTCTATAGGTGCAGCTTCAAAGGTTACCAAGACACTCTTTATGTGCACTCAAATCGCCAATTCTACCGTGATTGTCACATATATGGCACTGTGGATTTCATATTTGGGGATGCAACAGTGGTGTTACAAAACTGTGACATCTTTGTGAGGAAACCAATGGGTCATCAATCTAACTTCATCACAGCACAAGGAAGAGATGATCCTAACAAACCAACTGGGATTTCAATCATTAATAGCAGGGTTAGGCCTGCATCTGAATTTGTCATGTCAAAGGATTCTTCCAAGACCTTCTTAGGCAGGCCTTGGAAAAGGTACTCAAGGACTGTGTTTCTGAAAACTGATTTAGATGGGTTGATACACCCAAGAGGGTGGAGTGAATGGGCTGGAAATTTTGCACTCTCAACTTTGTACTATGGAGAGTATATGAACTCAGGAAATGGTGCATCTACCCAGAATAGAGTGAACTGGCCGGGTTTCCATGTGCTGAGGAGTGCTAGTGAGGCCTCACCCTTTACAGTGAATCAGTTTCTGCAAGGGGAAAGATGGATTCCAGCTTCGGGGGTGCCTTTCTGGTCTGGAATTTAAGGTTGGAAACTACTATAGTTGATGCAGCTAGATGATGCTAATTAATTAAAAAGGTTGTAATATATATAGTATGTTGTATTGACTGTGATGCTAAGCATTTAGTAGTACTGTGTCTTTGGGTTATATATGATGCTCCCATATCCCAATATCCACAACTGTCATGTCAGTAGGTTCAAGAAACTAATATGTAATGTAAAAGGCTATATTATTATTATTGTGTGAAATAAAATCTAAGCTCGTATAATGGTGCAATGAGATTATATGTTAATTTGTGGTCCAATTTAAAACGAGGTAAAAGGAAAGAGTAGAGATTGAGATTGTGATATTTTAACTGAATTAAATAAAACAATTCTACTCAATTTTAATTATTCCATCGTGAATTTCTTTTTTTTAATATTAAAATATGGGTAAAATATGTTTTTAGTATTGTAAATTGATCGAGTTTTGTTTTTAGTCCTTGCAAATGTTTTTTTTACGTTGTTACAAATTCAAATTTTTTGAAATACATCTCTGTCATTATTAGATTTTGGTTTTATTTTTAGTCCTTGTAAATGAGTTTTTTTTTCTTTACATCCTTACAAATGTTTTTTAATACATTTCTACCACTACATGTGCCGCTTCTTCTCCTTCTCCTTTTACTTCTCCTTCTGTCACTCCATCTCCTCCTTCTCACTGTTCTCCTCTTTTTGCTCCTCATTTTCCTTCTCCGATTTCATGTGTGATTTAATTTGATCTCATTTTAAAAAATGTGTCTATATGGGAAGCTCTTGTTTAGGAGCAAAAATTGTTATTTTAAAAAAAAGCATGGTGCAGAAGAAAAAAAAATATATGATTAAAAAGAAGGAGGAGGAGGAAGATGAGGAGGAGGGGCAGGAGCAGGAGAACCGTTAGACTTAACTGGAACTTTAACGACAAGGACTAATTTAAAAAAAAAATTGCATTTATGAGGATGTAAAAGAAAAAAAAACATTTACGATGACTAAAAACAAAACTCGGTCCATTTACAGGGATTAAAAACACATTTTACCCTTAAAACATTCATAATTTTAAAGTTATCAACGAGTGGTTGATTTAAGTTATATATTTCTGATTTTTTTTAAAATAAGATATCTGTGTGGTTAATTTAATTAGTGATATATTTTTTATTTTCCTTAAGTAAGATATCTGTAAATCTAGCTGGAAGAACTAATTTTATTTTATTGTAACATTTTACATTTGCTTATATAATTTTTTTTATTCCTCCCTCTCCATGTATTACGTTTTACATTTTTATCCCTTATATCTTTTTTTACTGAGTTATTGTACATATAACATTTTTCTTGAAATTATGAACCACTTGCACTTCAATGTGATTAATTCGTGTGTTTCCTTGGAAATGTAACTCATCATACCTTGGTACAATTGAAACTACGCTCCTTTTTATAAGACACCTCTAATCGAATTACACAGATTAAGGAAAGTAGTTTAAGTGGTTAATTTTATTAGTTTCATAAAAAAATAATACAACATTCCATTTTTACCCCTATTTAATATTATTAGTATATTCTCTCACTAAATAATTGAGATTAAATTCTGCACTAAATAGAGTACTAATTCCCACTATCAATTGTATTGGAATACACAAATGTATATGAAAAAGTGCAAAGGTTTAACTCTCTCACTTGGTCACCTATGTAACAATATTTATAATACCTCGTTAATGAACAATTAGCAAAATATTTGATGGAAGAATTTAATAAGGGTAAATCAGGAAAAAGAATTAAATGCTTCATAGAGATTATCAAGTGCCTTATAAAAAGACCGTCAATATCTTATAAATGGTGCCTTTTAAAAAGGACCGGAGGGAGTATATGCGTGCACATGCTTCTTTGCATACTCCATACTCGTATAGGGTATGTGTAGCATAGTAGAAACAAATAGGGGGGGAGAGAAATAGAGAAGAGAGAAATTAGGTGGAGAGAAATATATGAAAAATAGTAAAGAAATTGTTATTTGGTAGAAGAGAAATAGAGATGAAATAGAGTGGAAATAGGATTGCATTTCTCTCACTTCTTACTTGGTAATAGAGAAATGGGAAGAAGAAAAATAAAATTATAATTGATAAGACTAAGAGTGTGTTTGGTAAAACTAGCTGAAAAGCCAGTTGAAAGTTTAAAGCTAGCTGAAAATTGAAAAGTTGGCTGAAAGCTTAAAGCTAGTTGAAAGCTGAAAAACTATTGAATGTGTTTGGTAAAACTAGTTGAAAATGGTAAAATAACATTTAAGGACAATATTAATTATTAAATAATGATAAGTGAGGGTGGTTCAGGGTTAAACTTGTAATCAATTTTCAGCTACTAGCTGAAATTTGGAGCTTTTTTAAAAAAGCTACTTCCAGTAGCTTTTAAAGAAAAGCTTGTAGCTACCAAAAAAACTATAAAAAAGCTACCTTCCCAAACACAGATTTTTTGGTTTCAGCTAGTATTTTCAACTTTCAATTAGCTGAAATGGCTAGCCAAACACACTCTAAAATGCCCCTAAAAAGTATTTTTAAGTAAAATTTATAAAAACTTAAAATATTTAACTTTATAAATAATATATAAATAATTATGTAAAATCTTAAAATATATATTTAAAATTATTTAAATTTATAAACTAGTAAAAATAATTAATTAAAAACATTTAAGAATAATATATATATGTGTGTGTGTCATATATTTAAATGATACACATTGAAACATTCTTAGTATATATATATATATATATATATATATATATATAATCAACTGATATTAATATAAGAAAAAAAATTAACATAAAAAAATAAAATATAATGAAAATAATATAATTAAAAAATAATAAAGGACGTAGCAATGCTTTGGGCGCCTTTGCAGTAGAAAGGGTACTCTAAGTCCGAAAAAAAATTCCTCACTCTCTCTCATTGCTTTCACAATTTATTCAATATTTCTCTCCAATCTTTGGGAGAAATTGATATTGCAGGCCCACACATGTAATCTTCTCTCTTTTTTAATTTTCATTTTACCAAACATATATTCCCACATCTCTTTTCTCTTTTTCTCTTCTCTCCCCCTAATTTCTTCCCAACTAGAGGTGGGAATAGGCCGAGCTGAGCTAGGCTTTCCAAGGCTTGAGCCTGGCCTACACCTTAAATCCATGGCTTGAGTCTGACCTGTTTACCTGACATAAGCTTTATTTTATGGTATGAGTCTGGCCTACTTAAAGCCTGACAAGACCTGAAACCTGTTTAAAAGTCTGTTTTATAGTAAGATACTTGAATATATCATAAGCATATATATGAATAGACTTATAGGCTCAAGTTTTTAACATACTTAAATGTTTATACAAACTAATAAATATATAATTATAAGGAAAAGTAATAAAAAAATCTTTATAATAATAATAGCAATATAAAAAATATTAGTATTTTATTTATATTTAGTTAAATAGACCGGCATGATAGGCTCAAAAGGCTTTTTTGATGGCCTAAAGTCTAACCTGTTTTGCTATATAGGCTTTTGAAAAAGCCTTGACCTACTCTATTTAATAAATTGGCTTGGCCTGGCCTGATGTAGGCCGGATAATAGGCCCCTGACTAACGGTCTGGCCTGTTCCCACCCCTATTCCCAACTAAACTCAGCGATAGGTCTTGTTAAAAATTTCTCTTTTAGGGAATAATACTATAATATTTCCCCAATCCAATCCTATTGATCTCTTCATTAAGAATTATTTACCGATTAAAATACAAAACAATTCTTTTGTTTTCATGAAAATTATCTTTAAATTTTCTATTATAATCTATTTTACATTATTTATATATCCTCATTTCATTTGTTAGAGTTTCAATAATAAAACAATTATACCAAAATGTTGTGAATCAGTTATTTTTATCTTAACACCCTAATTTTTCACTGTTCATATATCTTAAATGAGTCTTATTATTACACATCACCTTATTCTTATTGAGCATTTCACTTTTTAACTATTTTATATATCTTAAATGGATCCCATTATTACATATCACTCATTTTTTATATTTTATATTTTTTAATTTAAAAATATTTTAGTTAATAAATAATAAAATAATATTAAATAATTTTTTACTGTTTAAACCTCCAAAAAGTGTAGGAAAATATAGAAAAACACTTTCAGTAAACGTGTCTAAAAAACTACTCTAAATAACAACTTTTCAAACGAGTTTACATATGATTTTAAATTATCGATAATATTAATGCAAATATATATATTATTAAAGCATCCATTATCCAAATCCCTCTATCGCTATTTTTTCTGTAAAGCAACAAGTTTTATTAAGTAATTGTTTGATATTAATAAGACGCGCTATAAAGATGCCCTTATTACTCATTTGGCAATGCATACAAAAAAAAAGTACAACATTTATTTTATAACTCCTTATCCTTTTTTTCCTATCTCTTCACCTTTTAAATCATATCACATCTCTGTCTTTCTTTCACCTCAACCCTCTCATCATTCATCCTTAGAACCTATTATGACTATTACCCTTGTTTATTTTTTAGACAAAAACACTTTTGCTAAAAAATAAATAAATAAAACTTAAAATGCAATTACTATTTTGAGTATTTATTTCCAAACATGTATTATCTGTCTGCAAGTTATTTCTTTACGTGAATTGAAGTAAATAAAATAAAAAGTCTATGAATTAATAAACTTTGAATCTCAATTATTTTTTAAATTGAGTCGAATTAATAAACTTAAGAGATAAAATTTTCTTAACTATAATTTTTTCCATTAAGAATACTCGGTATATCCAGAAATTTTAATTATGTAATTAAAATTCTTTAATTGAAAAAAAATAAAACATTTAATTGAATCAAGTTAAGATAATGCTGGCATTGATTTTATAGCTGTTAAATGATTCTATCCTTGTCACCAAAAAAAAATGATTCTATCCTCAGGCAAACTTGCAAACTTTGTTTTACATTCAATAAATGAAAACTATATATAACTATACCTTAGCAAATGAACTAATTAAAAAGCGCATATCTCATCAGAAGTTCAGAACGGAGACAGACGAAGTGAAGAATCATTTAGCGGTTGATTTTGGCAGTATCTTCTTCTATATTCGGTGAACGTTTCTTTCGATATATTGATCTGTATTGTCCATGCCATCCTAAGAAGATGACATGTCAAAATATGATGTGAAGATGTAAACAACACAATAGCAATTTCAATAAGCAAATATTAAATGTTAGGCAATAGCAATTTCATGCTTAATTATATGCAAGCACAATCTTCCCAGTGAAAATATATATCATGTACTTTGTTGCCCTTATTTTGTATATATCATTTCAATATTTTTAAATTATAATTTTTTCACTATCTTTTAAGATCACAACAGGATTTTATTGAAAATTTAATTCATTAAATATTATTTATTTTGGACAAAAATGGTGATGAAAAATTGATAATCAATGCAGAATATGGGTAATGAAAATTATATATATATATATATATATATATATATATATGCTACAACTCAAGCTTAAAACTTTAACTTAAATTTCTGTCCAATCTATTCAATATTCATGTTTTCTTACTATTATATTTTTAGAAAGTAATAAAATATAAGTGTATATATATAAGTTAGCTATTGTCAATTAATGAAAACAAAATGAAGTAAAGAATCATCTAGCGGTTGTATTTGGAAGTCTCTTCCAAATTCAGTGAACATTTTCTTGCCGTGGATATTAGCTGTAAAAGATACACACAAATACAAAAGTTTCGATTAATTGTTTCTCCATTTGGCTTGTTATTCCACTAGACAATCAAATCCAAGACTATAAAAACAAAATATTTAGTTACAATTAAGTATGGGTATATATCTTCTATAAACACGTGCAAAGCCTACCAAGCTTACCAAGTTGCCAAATCACACATTCCTTCCCTCAGTTTTCCTACACGTTGTTTCGCTAAAAGTTCACATAGAATAATGCTCCATCCACCAAATGTTCCATGAATGAAACTGATCAAATTGGCATCATCCCCTTCTTTTTTGGTTTTTCTCTGCAAATTAGGGATGAGAATATAGCGTGTTGGGTTACGCATGGATTCAGGCAAAAGTTAATTTTTATAGCGTTTTTTTTTTCCGATCCACATTTGAAATATGATTTTAGGATAAACCAAACACACACTGAGTCCAACATTACATACCTTACCTCCCTCAAACAAAAATCACAAGAGTGTGTTTGTGAATGGGAAAAGAAATGGAAAGACGGACGAGATAGGCTTACAAAAAGTTCTCTCCTCCTTTTATGAAACCACTCTTCATCTCTTCCCTCGAATTTTTTCATTAAACTTCCAAACACACCCTAATTATATGGAAATAAGTATATGATTTTTATATTTTTATTATTCTCACTTCTAACTAATTGTGAGACTTGATCACTCACATTAATTTGTACTTTAATAGAGTCTCAATAAATATTAGAATGTTTACATTTATACCCACATTTAATAAAAAAAAAATCCATATGGATAATGATTTTAGTGCTCATATCCATACTTAAATTAGTTAAATGGAATATACTTTTCTCAATATTTTTTTATTATAAAGTACTAGTATTTTTCTAATATGGGTCCAATTAATAAATGTCATAAATACACTATTTAAATAATCAATAAATGAAAGGTTTTTTTTATTAAAAATCACGGTATTGATTTGCATGTGTAGTATTAAACATTACACATTCGATAAAAGTTTTCTATTTTTATTTCTTAATTACTTAATTAAAATTTCTCTTGTAATATTATAAACTTAATTATGAAAAAGTATATATATATATATATATATATATATATATATATGGGTGAGGATAAAGTTACTCCAGGAGTAACGTACTCTTTGTTAAGTTACTCCGCTTAATAACTTGTTATGAATGTTGATTTTCATCAATCCAACTATTGATTTGAAAGTTCTCATTATGTAGATCAAGTATACAAATTTTCATAAAATTTGAAAACCATTTGATTCTTAATCAAATAACCTTAATTTAACGTATAATATACTTTTAAAAATATAAGTAAATGTTGACTGTAAAATTACATACCAATAAATATTCAATTTATCTAAAATTTGGTATGCATGATCATAATGTTAACATCACATTGTTCAACGGTTAGATTTGTAAAATTCTTTTTCTACAAAACGTTATTAAGCGGAGTAATACATAGGTAAGAACTTTATTTCTAGATAATTTTTGCAATATTCATTGAACTTGAATCCTATTATCTTTATTCCCGACTAAAGAAGAAAGGAAAATGCTAATGAATGCCCTTAGGGCACTTGTTAAAGAGCCAAAAATAGAAAATTTTTATTGAAGTGTGTAATATTTAATGTTACAGATGCAATTAAAGTCATGATTTCCAATAAAAAGCTTCTATTTATGAATCCTTAACCAGTGTCCTTTATTAACCAGTGCCCTAAGGGCACTCGTTAGCAGGACCCAAGAAGAAAAACTGTAGTGTTTGGACCATCTTAACATAAAAAACCCCATTACTTACCCGACCCATATGTAACGAACCAGCAAGAAACTCGTGCGTATCACACGGGACATTATTAATTTTTTATTAGCTCCTATAAAATAAGAATATTAAAATTATACAAATAATTTAACACGAATAAATAAATATTTAATTCATATTAGTATAAAAATACTAATTAGTTTATATTAATTTCTAATTACTCTCTCATATTTTCATTTATGCAAACTCCATTAGATATTGAATTAAGAGTAAATTTTAGAACTTTTTAATAAATTTAACTGTCTTTAAAATAATTAATAATTTACAATGACTTGAAAGTAGGATCAAAGACATTAGTATTGTTATTTATTATTTTGGTATATATCCTTTCATATTAATAAAATTAAACTGAGAAACTAACCATTCATTACACAATTGTAAATGTTCTTCATAAACTTCAAATAAATAATAAAATAAATAGATTTTATATATTGATATTTTAAGCATTCATTTTTTAAGGAAAACATTATACTCATTTTATTTTAAAAGAATTGAACTTTAACATTTTTTCATTATTTAATTAAATCATTATATATATATATATGAGGGATCAAATTACACCAGTGTAAGTTATACCAAATATTACACTGTTGAATAATTTTTTCATATATCATTGTATTAAGTAATCAATTGTTGGATTGAAAGTTACTATATATCATATAGATCATAGATATAAAATTATATATATATATATTATAGATATTTGATTAAGAGGGTTTATTATCTCATTCTTATACGTTATAGATATAACATAGTAATGTTATCTCATTCTTATCATTATAGATATTTGATAATTACTTCAACTTGGAGTTGGGCATAGAACTACCCATACTATTCGATCTAACTAATAAACCCTCCCAATTTTAATTAATTTTTTATTGTGTTATACACTTTTTTTGGATGTGTGAACCATATGTATCCTCCACGAGGAATAATATTACTCAAAGAGGGAACATCCACATATACCATGAGAGACAATTAATCTATTTTTTAGATACACAAAACTTGAATTTGAAACCTTACTTAAAGGAAATAAGCATATATCACTTAAAGCAATCACTCATTGATTATTGTGTTATACACTTTGGAATCAATAAAAAATTATTTCTCTATATATTCTTTATAGGCTTAAATAACTTTTTAGTCCCTGTAAAATATATGATTTTTGCTTTTGGTCCTTATAAAATTATTTTTATTCTTTTTATCCTCATAAAATTCAGAAACTTTGAAAAAGATTCCTATTGCCACTTGTCATGCATCCAACCATGCCACATAAATAATCATGTTGAGGTGGCATATGATGTGATGTGTCTAGATGCATGACATATCATCAAGAAATGATAATAAGGACCATTTTCAAAATTTTCAAATTTTATGAGGACCAAAAGAATAAAAATATTTTTATAAGGACCAAAAGCAAAAATCGAATATTTTACGAGGACCAAAAAGTTATTTAAGCCTTATTTATATATCTACATTTAATCCTTTTTACAAATATTTTTTTTCAAAAAAAATACTCATATAAAATATTAAATATTGTAAATAAACATTTACAGCGTATAGGTTTTATGCTCATCTCACACTAAATAAATATTAATACAATGAAAATATAATTTTAAATAATTAAATTTTACATTAAAAGGATAAAATATTTAAATATATTAAATTCTTGAATAATATATGTGAGATATTGTAAAACTACAATTTTTCTTAAGATTTTTCAACAATAAAAGAACATTAATACGTTGACTCATAATCTCATATGAAACTTTAATTTATTAGTAGGCATAATATAAATTACTACAATTACAAAATAAAAAATATTATTAATATGTCATAGTACTTGTAAAAGGCGAAGCATTAATTGGTACAAACTTATTAAGTTTACAACTATTTATAGTTAAAATGAGCAAGTGGATTTCTAAGTTAAGATAAGCAAGTGGATTTATGAGGCTGCACCATAAAAAAAATATGATCCAAGGTGATTAAAATATTGAAAGAAATTTATGGAAAAATGAAAGGCAAGTAATTAAATTAACAGAGAAAAGAAAGTTGAGGAGAGTTATGAGAGTCTAAAGGTAACTCTCAGATACCTTTATGCAAACTTCATTACATCAATTCAGTTCCTGTTATTTGTTAAACATCCTTATATATATAGACTTGCTTCTTGATGAGTTGCGTTGCTACTGGATGAGATAATGTAACAACACCAAACATTGATCCCATTTATAGCCGTTGCTCCTGGCTATTTTTCCTCGTTGATACGTGGCAAGGTTATAGCTAATGGAAGCTGGACAACACAGGTGGCATCCACTTAAAGCAATATGTGGCATACAACAAATGACTCAGCAAAATGCGGAAAGAATTGGGCGGATGAATAGTAATAAGTTCAGAGGCAAAAAATCATGAGTGTACAATAATAGAATAGATTGGAATATATCATTAAATATTATGAAGAACCTTTTCTTTTGGAAAGAAATATTTATTTTGATCTTTAAATTATTGAGTTTTTGCCTAAAAATAGACTTTATAAAAGTAACATGAAAATATTATTTTAATTTATACTTATAAAAAACCTTGAAACACTACAAGAAATTTTTTGGATTTACTATAAAGAAATTTGGAGCTAATCACTGGCTAAATTTTCAGCTGCAGAATAACTACAGCTTAACTGCAAAAATGGTGATAGGATAAAATAGTAGCAATTTAGCTATTTTGTAGCTAATTTATAGCAAATTTTGAAAACTTACTAGCTATTTCATAGCAAATGTGTAGTTAAGTTATGGTCCAACTTCTCATTTCCTTAGCAAAATTTGTTAGGATTTTATTATAACAATTTTGTAGCTATCCCTAGTTAATGTTTATAGTTAATAAAGTTGTATAAACGTATCGTAGGTAAAGCTGCAGCTACTGTCATACTGCTATACTAGCCAATCCAAAACTGATTCAAAGTTAATTTCATTTCATTAAACTATTCTTCAGTTAATTAATATAAAATAATTTTACTCGATACAAATTTTATTTGTCTAACTTTGTAAAAATTTTGATCAAAATAAAAAAAAAAGCTAAATAGATTATATAAAGAAAATACCATAGACGTATTAATAATAAAAAAAAATATAAATTAAAGGTACACTATCCATCTTCATCGAATCATCATGACGAGATTTAATGCACGAGTGGAAAAATATTGAAATAAGGCTTATCGGTGATCGTCCGTAGATCAGTTTAGTTATAAAAATATAAAACTAAAGAACAATTTTTTTTTAAAAGAAAAACACTATAGGAGCTTTTTAGTTATATGAAGTTAATAAATTCCAAATTTTAAAGCCATTAAAAGACTTAATAGTTTATTATGTTTTTTTTTCTTTAACCTTTAAAATTGATATCAAATATTAGGGTTGACAAGAGCAGTCAATCTCTAGGTTATTAAACCGGTTCTATATATATTATCTATAATTTTTTATTAGTTAAAGACTTAATATCATTTTATCTTTTAGGGAGTTTTTTAATTTAACTTTCCTCTATAAAAAAGTAAAAATTATATATATTGAAAGAAATTATAGTGTGTGTGGTTTATTTACTAATTACATAAACTTTTTTGTTTGGTCATTGCAGTATAAGCATTTAAATGATTTTATTCAATTTATACGTCGTGTCAACTTGTTCTCATTCTACTTCAACATATGTAAAACCCCTGCAATTGAAAAAAACTAGAGGGAGTACAGTTTCATCTTTCAGCATTAAATGCATAATTTTATAATTATTTTTTTTTTACTAAAATTAAATTTCAATGGACCAAAATTCATCCCGTTTAAAATTGAACCGGAGGGAATCCTCACCCTACTTCAACCCTGTCATAATTAGACCCGTATATTATTGGACTTCTTCGAGTTTGAATCTAGGGCTACACATGGATTGGGTTGGGTTTGATTTGCACTTCTTTTGGACCCAACCCGATTAACCTTATTCGGGTTGGGTTAGATCAATTTTGCCATTTTTCTTTTATGGACCCAACCCAACCCGACTTTGATCGGTTTGGGTTGGTTGATCGGGTAATGATAATTAAAAAATCAGGAAAAAAAAAAAGAAAAAAAAATCAAATTTATAGAAACTGTTTTTTATCACCGTTTGAACTTCATAAATTAAATAAACTTATTTCCATGATTTTGACACTTTGGTCATATAACTATTTCAAAAATTTTATAAATCAAAACTAGGAAAAATGAAATACACTTTCCACACAAAATTTAATTCAAATATTTAGCACAATGCAATAAAGAGATGCCCCGAATAAGATATTTCACAACCATGAAAGTCTTTATCTCACAAATTAACAAACTATTGTTATGTTATGACACCAATTTTTAATTGAATTTTATTTTACTGTTACTAAATTTAATTTAGATAAGATGATTATTAATAATATAATAATTTTTTATAAGAGAGGTTGTGTTGGGTACATCCGAGTGTATTTACCCAAAACCGCTACCCAACTCAAATTAGTTAGGTTCATGCTTATCCAACCCAAATAGACCCGATGACCCAACTCAACCAACCCACCAAATAGTGGTTGAGTTGGTCGGATTGGTTGGACCAATGTGAGCCCTATTTGAATCTAAAAATTGACCTAATACACAATTTTAGCCGTGTAAGAGACAAATAAAACTCATTCCACTCATACCCTACTACCTAGAAGAAAATGTTCCGGGTCAGCCCACAAAACACAGATAAGCCCAATGGAGTGGGTGGCAATATTGGACGGGGCCAGGCCCAAATTCAAAGCTGCCCGTTTCCTTGCTCTACACGAAGTTATAAGTTGACAAAAAAAAAAAAAAACACGAAGTTATAAAATTTCTCCCCTCTCTTCCGCATGTTGCTCAATTTCTTCTATTAACATTTCTGCAAAACCCTAGCCTTCAGCTGTTTGTAATCGATGGCTGGTGAATCTGATGTGTCCGTAAATACCCTCTCCTGTGCTAACTGCGGAAAACCTGCAAATCTTCAGTATATATTCCCCTCTCTGTCTCTCTGTTCTATAGCTGCTCAAACAAGTCACAATAACTGTGATTCTTCTTCTTGTATTTTGTTTAATTTTGTTTTGGATTGTAAGATGCTGTTTCTTCATTTGACATGGTTTCATATGTGGTAAAGAGTTAGTTTTTGCCTGTGATCAAATGGGATTTTTCACGATTCCAGCAAAAGCTGCTGCTGCTGGCAGCTTCAATTTTGGGTCTTGGGATTGTTAAAGTTGTCTGAGATTTTTAGTAGTACCCCACTACGTTACATTTCAATGCTAGCTGTTTTGTGGTCAATTGGATGGTGAAAAATGATTTTTTTTAGTTTATTTTGATGGCCTTGCAATTGGGTGTCTAAGGTTCTGACTTCTGACTTGAATGATAATGTTATAGAGACAATGAAATGGTATGTCATTATGCATCATATGTTTAATTTTAACTTAGCTACTTTAATTTTTTCCCCTTCCCCCAGGTGTCCAAAATGCTTGGAATTGAAGCTGCCTCGTGAAGGTTCTGCATTCTGGTATGTGATTGTTTTCTACCTTATCAGCTATTTGAAGTTCTTTGTTTTTTTTCCTTGTCATTGAATCTCAGTGGACGATTATAAAATGAAATAACCATTAAGACCCAGTGTATATCAGCTTAGGGCCTGAGGCTATTCTCTTTCAGAAATTTATGAGAGCTGGGGGTGGTGATTCTACATAAGGCTTGAGTTCTTTGAATGTTGCCTAATGGACCTTGCAATTCTTGTAGAATGCTGATTGTCTCCATCACTTCACTAGAGAGTCCGTTACATGTTGTAGGTCTTCTAACTGAACTGAAAAACTTTAGTCTTTATATTTGGCCTGCTGGTATTGTGCAAATGCAAAATAAGTATGAATTATTTCTAAATTTTAACTAGTGTTACTGTTTTAGTCACTGTAAATAAGAGAAGTAAGTTCTTAGTACTCTAATTTAATATTTATATCAGATTGGTTTAGTTATTAGGGATTAGCAATTTGGTGAAAGGGATGACATTGTTGCTCCGAATAGCACCATGTAGAAGGTGAGGGCATGAGGTCAAACATGGTTTAGTGACAGAACATTGGATTACTAGATACTTACTGTTACAACAGCTGAATCACCCAGAACTTTACATGTCACAGTCTTTATATCCTTCATATTGGAGCCAATTTTGATATCTCTTGACAGCACTCAGGAATGTTTCAAGTCTTCATGGAGCTCGCACAAATCAGTGCATCTGAAGGCAAAGCTAACCTCAATTGGCACGCAGAATTCAGACTCACTTGGTGAAGGTTGGTTATATTGCGTGAAGAGAGGACAGGGTCGAACTCCAAAGCTTCCTCATTTTGATTGGACTGGGTAAATTCCTAGGGCTTTGAATTGCTTCACATTTTAGCTCTTAGACATCTTACTGTGCTTTCAACTAATAACAGGAGATTATGTTCATTATTAGTAATGGTATGTTCATGTTTTTGCATGCCAGAGTTCTTTTTTTATTTTGTCCATGTTCCTCTTCTTTTCATTGATGCTTTTTTACTTTGAGCATCTTAAATGTATGTAGCATTAAATTTGCTACTATATTTTTCAGTTATTACTAATTACTCATTTATTTGTTGAAACCTAAATTTCATTTCTGATTTTGCAAGGGCACTGCGGCCATATCCCATATCTAGTAAACGGATTGTCCCAGCTCCTATTGATAAACCCGATTGGGCTGATGATGTGAGTCATCTGTGTTATTCCTATTCAAATGCCTTGTATTTTATCTGATTTAACTCATTTTACGTAAATATAATTGGAAGTTATCTTTTGATAATTTAACTGAGGTTCATTGGTTTCTAAATTGTTCTTATCTTTTTTGTTTTGGAATTTAGGGAATTCCCAAAGTTGAGCCCAATAGTAATCTGCAGCATACTGTTGAGGTAGGTAATCTGAAAATACATGAGTGAACAATTGATGTAAGATCAAGTTGCATATTGTTCATATTCTTTGTATTCTACTTTCTAACTGATATTAATCTGTAGATCAAATCTCCAGATCAAATTGAAAGAATGAGAGAAACATGCCGGGTGAGTTCCCTGCGTTTTGGCCTTTTGTAGATTCTCATGAAGCAAGAGATTTCAGCCCTCTGCTATCTCAACTCATCATTCAATGAAAACTAATTCACATCCTCATTTTCATGATTCCCAGTTTGCTGCGTATTTTTTAAGTATGTTACACAGTTTCAGGCTATCTGTTTGAAACATGACTTGGTGATATGTGAATTAATTTTACTTTGTTGACTAATGATGGAATATAATAAACCTATGCTTTGATATGTGTGATAAGCTGGGGGGGGAGGGGAGAAAAGAAGTAAACTATGTTGAATGATTATAAAACATTTTAAAAGAAAAACTTTGTCAACATTTCCTTTTTTGGACTGTTAAGGGGGCTATATTGTCTAATAATGTGGATAAACTTTTGATGCAATGTTCTTTGAAGCTTATAATTGTTTATTTTTGCCTTGTATGTTAATGAAGATTTAGACTCATTACGCGAATTGATTTATAGATTGCGAGAGAGGTGTTGGATGCAGCTGCTCGGATTATTCAGCCTGGTGTGACAACTGATGAGATTGATAGAGTAGTTCATGAGGCAACCATTGCTGCAGGTATAATTTAGTGAGTTTCATTTTCAAAACACACTATTCAAATTTTCACCTGCTTTATTTATTGAATTTTAGTAAGTTCATCATTTTACATTTAGAAAATCTTAGCATTACTGTAGCTGGTGAGCATGCATCTTCTATTATTATAATAATATAACATTTATTATAGGGACATACCTTCTGCTAAGTGTTGACTGACCTGAAACTCTGAAAGAATAGCTTTATTTTGCGGTGCTATGTACAACAAAGGCAATGCTTTTTTGTGGTAGAAAAACAAATTTCATTAGATAGAAAATAGGTACAGTACAACTAGGTTGGACTTTGGAGAAAAGATATCTTCCAGAACCTGGGAAAAGCAAAAGAAAATACCAAAAAATATAGCAAGGCTTCCCAATCTCTCTGCATATGAGAAATGAAAATTCCCATAAAAAGCCATAAGCAGAACACTAAAGAGAAGGCTTCCCAACCCTATAATAATTCTGTGATCCTTGGCTTTCTTGATGTCATTGGCATTTGGCAATTACAATTAGTCATTGATATTGATGAAATCTTTGCAGGAGGATACCCATCACCTCTAAATTACCATTTCTTCCCTAAATCTTGCTGCACGTAGGTACTTTCCTTCTGTACATATTCTATCTTTCTCAGATTGTCTTGGTTTTTGTTAAGTATGAAATCTGCTTTTTCGAACAGGTCCGTTAATGAAGTAATCTGCCATGGAATTCCTGATGCAAGGTAGACTGTTCTGTGCTTTTTCTTATTTATTCTTGTTATGGTTATTCTTTGTTATTAGAACTCAATTTTACTTGTAGATCTTCTGACTATCATTAATGAAAAATAAATTTCCCAACTAATCCTTATTGATATTTTACACTTGATTAGTGTGAGTGCCCCTGAGGCATTATGAAATAGACAATTATATCAACTTGAGAGCTTCTCAATAATTTGGTCATTCTACAGGAAGCTTGAGGATGGTGACATTGTAAATGTTGATGTTACTGTGTGCTATAAAGGTGTTCATGGTAAGTTATATATTTGTTACACCTTTTCACTTGAAGTTCATAAAATTCAATCCCTGGTTAATTATGTTTGAGTTGTTTTGCAGGTGATCTCAATGAAACAAACTTTGTTGGAAATGTTGATGAAGAGTCTCGCCAGCTGGTGAAATGCACATATGAGTGCCTGGAGAAGGCAATATCCATTGGTATATCTCCATTGGATTTCAACTCCGAAGTAATATAATTGAATTTTTAAACCATTATAATAGTCATGAATCTCAAAGCTCCATTGTCAATTCATAAATCAAACTGCAAATTTAGTCTTAAAAATAATAATTTGCTCCTATGCCCTAAATCATAAGATAATAAATCTTCTAACTATTAAAAATGTAATTAAAGACAGAAAGGACATATTAAATAACTGATATTGAATAATATTTTATTAGCAACTTAATATGTTGTAAATGTGTGCTGTAAATATCTGTTGATATCTTATGTATATATATTTGGTTATTGGAGTGTATTGTGATTGCTTTGTGTTATAAATACTTAAATATAATTAAAAATTCCATAATATTTTAAGAAATTGAACTGTGTTCCTGATTCTTCCTTTTCTATCAAATTCAGTTAAACCCGGGGTACGATTTCGTGAAATTGGTGAAGTTATTAATCGTCATGCTTCAATGTCAGGCTTCTCAGTGGTAATGTTTTACTTTAAGTTATCTATTTAGTGTTTTCTGTCCATACTGGTGGATGGTTACCACAAGTTCCAAGTGATGGATTTAGAAATTTTAAGTTATGGGGACAACACACACATATGTAGCATTAAAATATAAAGTACTTGTGGGGGCAATTAATTCATAATTCATATAATATTAACAAAGAAAATAAAATCCTTGTGGGCCCCAAAAGGTAATAAGTAGATCAGTCCCTTCTCGGTCGTTACTAATATTTTCCGTTGTCTCTGTAGGTAAAATCATATTGTGGTCATGGAATTGGAGAGCTATTCCATTGTGCACCAAACATTCCTCATTATGCAAGTATCCTTTACTTGGTTTAAAATTTTTGCAGCGTATGGGGAAAATATATTTGGAAATTATGTTGTGCATCCTCTGATGTTTGATATAGCATCCAGCACAGTATGTACTTTTCTTTTAATATAAAGGGACTGGTTGTTGGGCTTAAAATGACTTTTGCAAAAGCAGAAATGATTTTATGGATGTTATTCATTCACTTCCTCATTCCCATGCTATTTTTTCTTAAATCTGTCCAATCCAATGCTTGAAAGGTTTGCTCTTGAAATCTGACTAACAACTTCAGAAAAGATTTTCAGTGTGGTCTTCTTGCTTCAACCCCCCCCCCCCCCCCCAGTTCATGTTTAACTTCAAAATGAACCATGATTACAAGAAAGGAAACACATTCAGTATACCTTAACCACTGGCAGGAAATAAAGCAGTTGGTGTGATGAAGGCTGGACAGACCTTTACAATTGAACCGATGATCAATGCTGGTACTATATTTATAAAATCTTTAAAATGTATAACTTCCATGGGTACATGTCACAGGTCTAATATTATGTTTTTTATAGGTGTCTGGCGTGATCGAATGTGGCCTGATGGATGGACTGCTGTCACAGCAGATGGTAAACGAAGTGCTCAATTTGAACACACTCTTTTGGTAAGTATATTTCTGTTTCTCCTGGGTTCTAATACTGTGTATTTTCTGCATTGTGTCCTGAAAAATGAAGCATGGTCATCAAGTGCTGGAAGTGATATTTTGATAACAATTTTAAAAAAATAATCATAATAATTTTAACTTATGGATGAAATTTTCAAGAAATAGATTGTAATTTTTACCTTCTCACCTCGATGATTTTGATGTGATACTTATTAACTTGTATAATTTGTTTGGCCAAGTCTTTGCAAGCTGTTATGATACTGGAGAGTAGAGGTGGAAATAGGCCAGGCCGCTTGACAGGGGCTTACGGCCCGACCTACTTAAGGCCTAATTTGGCTTGGCTCATTTAATAAAAAGGTCAGGTCTAGGCTTTTGAAAAAGCCTTTTTAATTAAATAGGTCTGGATCAGACTTTTTAAAAAGCCTATTCGGCTTGACAGGCTAGCCTATTATAAATAATATTATTTTTAATAAACATATAAATATTTTATATATAATAAATAGTATAATAATATATAATTTTTTAAATTCTTCTGTGGCCTATTTAGAGATAGGCTTATTTTCCTATCTAAATGTATATGTTAGTGACATATTTACATTATAAAAAAGTAAGTATTAGTTTGTAAGTGCACTAACCTATTTAGAGATAGATTTATTGACCCATTTAAAGGTCATAATATGAAATGGGCTTTTAAATAGGCTAATAGGCCAAACCAGACTTTGAAACAGGCCAGGTCAGGTCTAAAAAAATGGCCTATGACAGGTAACAGGCTAGGCTTGGGCCACAAAAATATAGTGCAGGCCAGGCTTGGTCCCTGCAAAGCCTAGCTCGGCTCGGCCTACTTCCACCCCTATTGGAGAGCATGCAATGTCTTAGTAGTTAGTACATGGTGCTTTTAAATGGAAAATATAATGGTAGAAATTAAACTTGAACCTAGACCTTTATATAAATTACCTAAACCCCTTACCTCTCTAGCCTATTCCTAATGGCTTCTCACTACATAGTGCTTTAAAGCCATGGCCACATGTCTATAATTTGTTTTGGTCAGTGAATTAGTAATTCTAATTTTACTTATATTTGATCTCCTAGATGTTCATTTAGTATTGCCTCACTGCTTTAAGATGGTTTCCTATTTAATATGATTCACCCTTTTCATTATTATTAGGTGACAGAGACTGGTGTTGAAGTTTTAACAGGGCGGCTGCAGACATCACCTAATGTTTTTCCTTGGCTAAATTCATAATTGGGTGAATCTGAAAAACAGATACCGGCATTTTCTAAATACCATACAGTTAATAGACAACCACATTTCAATGCCCTACTTCCTCTGGTTGCCTCTTATTTTGGGTGTAATGTTTGTAACTTGAAAAAAAAATATGAATTGAGTTTAGGTGAGAGGTATGAATTATGATCAGTGATATATTGTTTGTGTAATTGAAGATAATTTGATTTAATAATTTTGTCATGTGTTCTTTTTGTGCTTTTGTTTTTAAGTTAATGATGTTTGGGCCTAAGTTTTGATTTTGAACATCAAGGCCTATTGATGATATAAGGATTTGTAGGGTTTATATCCCATTCATAGTAATTTGTTTTTGCATTAATATCTCCTTGTTTCCTCGTTTTTCGATGAGTGCTTAGGGTCGGGAATAGGCCATACCGGGCCTATGGCTTGGTCCGTCTAAAGTTTGGCCTGGCCTAAAGTAAAGAGATCAATCTCAGGCTTTTTAAAAATCCTATATATTTAAATGCGGGCCTGGCCTAAAGTAAAGAGATCAATCTCAGGCTTTTTAAAAGCCTATATATTTAAATGCGTTAGGCTTAGGCTTTTGAAAAAGCCTATCAAGCCCAATAGGCTGGTTTGATTATATATAAAAATTAATATATAGGGAACGTATCAAGTGAGAACATTTGTTTATTGTGCGAAATGAGAACATTTGATAATAGTCATTGAATTATATTTAATGGTCCTGATTACTCATTGAAATAAATTAAAAAAATTTCCCCTTTATCTCTTTTCACATATATCTCTTTCCCTAAAAAACTAACTATTTTCCCTACTTTCTCTTCCCCACAGTTTTCTTCTCCCTTATCTAGAGTCAATCTTCTCATATCCAGAAATCGGTTTTATTGTCTAATAACTAAATTATTTTAATAAAAGTATAAAAAATCCTTAATAGAAATATATCGTCAATAACAATTACCCAGAAGGAGCATTGTAGCACTTTTTAGAAAATCATGAACCACTTTTTAACTTGCATCATCATACAGGAAGTTTAACCTTTTAAGGGTATAATTCTAATTTGATCAATCTAAATTAAATTATTGCATTTTTTTTTCTTAATTGAAGGATACCATACCACTTTCCTATATATCTATAATATAATTAAACTATCACCAATAACAACAAAAGTATTTCGATAAAAGTACCAAAAATTCTTAATAAAAATCTATAATCAATAACAATAAATCTAGAAGAAGCATGTGAGATGGAAAAGTAACCACTGCTACTTCCTCTCAACTGCTCAGTGGCTATTTTCAGGAAAGTAACTTGGCTATTATTGCTGGTGGTCGTTGCAAATTCAAGGGCATGTTGGGTTGCATATTTCGTACTGTCAGGGAAGAAGGCATTCTCTCTATGTGGTGAGGCAATGGTAGCAAACTATGGGGAAGAGAAAGTGAGGAAAGTGGTTAGTTTTTTAGGGAAAGGGATATATGTGGAAAGAGATAAAGGGGAAAGATTTTTAATTTATTTCAGTAAATAATCAGGACCATTAAATATAATCCAATGGCTATTATCAAATATTCTCATTTCTCACAATAAACAAGTGTGTTCTCACTTGATACGTTCCCTTAATATATATATATATATATATATATATATATATATATATAAAATAGTATGTTAAAATATAATTTTACCTTTATGTTAAAAATAACTTAATATAACATTTTTCATACTAAAAATCCTTTACTCTTTACAACTCAAATAAAAAAATTAATCAAATTCAAAGTTATAATCATCAAAATTAAAAGGGGATCTAGGTTAGGGTTGGTTCTTTGCTCTTGCCTCATTTGTACTCTTCCTTTTTCATTTTGGCACTACCTCCACTACGTCTGTAGGGCGTCCACTGTGCCAATTCGCCAAGCCTCTTGCCATCGTGTCTGCAAGAAGTCCATTCTACTATGTCACTCCACCGTGTCTTTGTTTGCTAGCTAAGCTCTCCACAGCGATTCCAGCCACCACCAGTGATAGTAATTTGGCAAAATGACAAGGCAGCTCTTCGCACCAAACCCTCATTGCACCGTTACATACTTTGTCTTGGTTAAGGAGTTCGTGCGTCATTTGAAAAATGACAACGCAACTCTTCGCACCATGTCGTCGTCAATGCACCTTCATCGTTCTCCGCCCCTATATCTTGATCACCATACCACGAAGCCACATATGTTGCAACTGGTGGATCTTTCTGAGTCTCTGTCGTGGGGGCCAAGCCCCATTTCCTATTTGATTGTAGCATCCTTAGGTTTTAAGGTTTAGCCTATTTTTTTCTTTCTTTGTTATTTCTTTATTGGTCACCAGATTTTATGTTTTTTATTTGGGTTGATGTTTAACTAAATCTAAATTATTGTGGGTTGGACTAAAATCTAAGCCAACTCTTTGGACTAGCAAGTTTGATCCAACTCATGGGGAGTTGCTTTTAGAACCCCTCCTTTTGCTATTCGCACCCCCATACCATACCCCCTTCCCCCTCCCCCCTCCCCCCTCCCCACCGGCCACCAGCCAGCCACCCCCCACCCCCTCCCCCTCTAAACCCAAAACATTGAAAAAAAAAATAAAGGGGAGGAGGAAAGGGGCGCGGACAGGGAGAGAAATGAGGGAGTGGGGAAGGGGGAGGGGAGGGGGAGAAGGATGGGGGCGAGGGTGGCTGCTGGTGGGGGTGAGGGTGAGGGGTAGGGGTAATATGGGAAAGGGGATATATGATGGGGGTGCGAATAGCAAAAAGGGGTTCTAAAAGCAACTCCCCAACTCATGTCATATTGTGAATTATCTTGGGCCAACCAAGATTGGCCCAACTCCTTGCTTGAGTAATTCTTTTAAAAATGTTTGAGGGATATAACGGAAGCCCAAGGTCTTAACCGATAGTTATTAAATTATTGTTTATATTTCTTTCTAAATTAATTAATATAAAGTTTAATTAGTGTGCACTGACAGTGTAAAAAAATTTTACACTGTCATTCAATGATGTGTTGTCACGTCATTTAATGAGTATGACACTCCATGCACTATTAAAATCAATAAAGGAAAGGGAGAAAAAGGAGAGAGAAAGAGAGGGGAGAGGAGAGAGGAAGGGAGAGAGAAACAGAGGAAAGAGAATCATAATGAAAGAAAATTGTAGAGAGAGAAACTTTTTTAGTTAGGAAAAAGAAATAATAAAAATTATGGATGGATTGGATATTCATCCATAAAATAATCGTTAATGAATGGATTGGATGGTTTTTATTTAATGAATCATGGATGAATTGGATTTTTATAATATATTTTTAACGGATCATAAATGGATTAATGGATTATTTCAATCCATCCATTATAATCCTGATCCAAATCCTTCCGATCCATCCATTTGCCACCTCTACCTGAGGACGAGGCCCAAATTAAGAAGGTGTATGAGTAGAGGATTGCTCGACGCCTTCGGGATATGTTGAACAAGACCCGGACGAGTGGGACTAGGCCCACTTGGTGTGGTGAGGAGGCCAAGGAAGGTCTTTTGGCCTGCTAGGCCTCTGATGAGTTCAAGGGGAAGTTCGCTCGCAATAAGAGCAATTGGGCTTCTTGTCGAGGCGGGGCGGTCCACACCACGGGCCGCAAGGCCAACAATGAAGTTGCGTAGGATGGTATGTAAAAACATACTCTTCTATATTATTTTTGTATTTGTAATTAAAATAGTTAATTAGTGTAATTTTTCGGTGTAGCGACGACAGCTTGGGCGGGATGTAGATCTCGATGAGTTTTTTACGGCCACCCACGCAAAAAAGGGGTGGTGGTTAGGTAGATGACCGAGCGCGATCCACATATGTAAGTCAATGTACTAGTTTATTTTATATAAATAGATATATTTGCAATAGAATAACTAACTAATTATATGTTTATCTCTACTCAACATACAAATTACTAGGACCGCCTGAGGGAAGTGGAGTCACAGATGGGGAACAACTCCATCACTAATGGGTCCACCAAGCTACATATCTGGAAGGATGTCGCTGGTGGCAAGACTCGAGGTCGCTGTTATGGCACCAAGGACTTGTCAACCAACATTCGTCCAGGTGTGACCAGCTTCACTCAGGAGTCTCGGGCCCACACTAGCGGGAGCAACAGGTCACGACATTCATCTGACGAGGCGTTGTGTCAGGAAGTCATTGAAGGAAAGCTCCAGGCTAGCCAAGCTGAAAAGAAGGCTGATCACTGTCAAGCCTAGTACGCACGGTTGGAGGAGGACTTCGCACGACTCCTACAACAGTTGCAGTTAGTGTTGGATGCCCGTAGTGCAAGTGGTTCTACCAGCTACAATCAAGCTCAGCCGCACCCGCACTATGATGGCGACCTGGATGACCAGCCCGTGGATGAGGATGAGGATTGTGACCCACGACCACAGAAGCGTCGTTGCTATCAGCCATATTTTTTTTATTGTATCATGTTTTTATACACTTTTGTATATATACTGTTTATATATATATATATTTTATATGTGTGTTTTCATATAGTATTTATTATTTTTCTTTATATTTTATATCGTTAACAAATATGATATAAATTTATAAAATAAATAAAAAAATGAATTTCTATAATAATTCAACCGTAAATTCGTAAATTAAAATAAAATTAAATATAAAACCCTAAATTCAATTAAAAAATTAGTATAATTTTTTTTAAAAAAATAATATAAATGATAGTTGTTGAGTCTCAAAATATTATTAAATGGTTAATAATGTTTAAGTCTCACAACCCTAAGTTTTAATGGATAATAAATTTGATTAAAATTCCTATGAGAAAGAACAGTTTTCTGCTAAAGGTAGTTTCTGTGTTTCAGAAGGTATTTGATATAAGCAACTCTATGAAAATATGCAACCCTCTGATGTGGTGCAACCTGCTGAAGTAGAGGAACCTGCTGAATGATCAAGACCTGCTGAAGCCAGAGAACCTTCTGAAGAAGAGAGACATCGTACTGAGATTTGTACTTTTTGGAAAAGTTCTTCTTTGCTAATTCTCCTTGAGGACTCAAGTCAATCGTAGCATTTTTCAGTGGCTTGTGCTTCCTATTCTTCAGGAAAGTCAGATCACTTGCTTTTTGGCACATTTCAAATTTCTAGTCACCAAAAAGGCAATGTCTGCTGTGAAGTACACTGTGCTCAGAAAAAGTGGAGTCTGCGCTGCTGACACCTACTACTTGTTGCACCTGCTACGGCAAGCTACCAAGGCTATGTGTCTCAACGGGAGCATTTGCATTTAATGCTATCTCTCAACGGAAATCAAATGGACTTCAACGGAATTCTTTTTCAAAGCTATATATATGAAGTCTCATGAAGAAGAAAATAAGAGAACGAACGAACTTGCTGAAATGCTGCTCAAAACTCTCTGATATTTGCTTATTCATTTGTTTCATTTGTACAACAAATTCTTATCCTGAGTCTTACTCAGTTATTGTACATCTTACCCGGTTTAGGCTTTAAACTCGTGTAGTTTCAAAGCTTAGGCAATCTCTTTTATAAACAGTTTTCTGTTTGAGCCTGGAGAGGATTGTTGTTTAAAGAATACTTGGTTTAGAGCCTGAAGAGGCTTGACTGTAAAAGAATACTTGTTGTATAGAGCTTGAAGAGGCTTGACTGTAAAAGAATACTTGTAACTGTGATTAGTTAGTGGAAATCCTTTGCTGGTTTGGCATTGGGACTGGAGGTAGCTCACGGTGGATGTGAGTGAATCAGGATAATTTCTTGGCTAAGTCTTCTAAACCCTTATCTCTTTACTTTCAGTTTATAACTAACAAAGGAGGGTTTAGAAAAGTGCATTTATAATTCTGCGCAGCAAAACAACTTTGTTTTTCACATAAGAACTATTTTATTGAACCTGCTGAAGCACTTCGGCAAGTCTCTGAAAACTCCAGTTTCATCAAGTTGCTCAAAACTTTTGTTAAAACTCGGTTTGTGAAAAGGTTTCCAAGAAAATCTGTTTGAAATTATAAAACACTATTCAACCCCCCTTCTAGTGTTTCTTGTGGTTTCTACAATAGCGACCGCCTAGACCGTCGTTAATATGTGATGACTTTGCGACGACCTTTAGCATAGCAACGACTTTAGCGACGGGCAAGCAGATGCTACGTAGCAACGACTATTTTTGCTCGTCGCTACGGTATTAACGACAAGCATTTTAACTTGTTGTAACATAATTTTTGCAGGTGAGTCATTGAAATTGCAGGTGAGTCGCCCCATTAAAACTGGTTCAGAATAATATTTCTAGTTTAGAAACATGTTTAGAAACCAGTTTCAAAAGTGATTCAGAATCAGGTTTCTAAAGTCAGTTCAGAAACAAATTTAAAAACTGGATCAAAAACCATTTTTTTAAATCTGGATCAAAAACCGTTTTTTAAAACTGGTTCAAGAAATCAATTTTTACACTTAAAACCGGTTCAGATCCAAGATCCAGTTCAAAACCGGTTTAGATCCATGAACTGGTTCAAAACCGATTTGGAATCCATGAACCGGTTTAAAACCGATTCGATTAAATCTAAATAGGTTTGATTAGAAAAGTAGATCGGTTTTTTTAAACTTATCCGTACATTTGGTTGGAGTTTGGTTTTGGTTCAGTTTTAGCCATTTTTGATCCATGTAGAGTCTTATTAGCCGTCACTAATTGCATTGTAGCTAGAGCTATCAAAACGGGCTTACCGGCCAGGATCGGCCCGATCCGAAGTGGGTAGCGGACTTTTGCGGGTCGGGCTAAAATACCCAACTAAAATTCAGTTCTCTAAAATAAAAGCCCGAGCCCGACCCGGATCGGATAGTGGGCTTATGCGGGTCGGCCTGGTTAAAGCCTAATTTATTAAAAAATGTAACTCATTAAAAGTTATAAAGAATTATATTTTTATAAAACTAAAAAAATTACAATATAGTTATAAAAACATTAAAAAAAGAGTTCATATACCCTAGTAAAACTCATTTAAGTAAATTTAAAATACATAATAAATTCCCAAACGCATGCATCCATCAATCCTATTAAAATAATATACATTTAACACATTCAAATAAATTTAAAACACATTAAAATATTTTTCTCAACTTTCCATTCTTACTTTCTAAAGTTATCCTTTACTAATAGAAAAACAAACGGTTTATATCACAAAAAATATTCAACGATGAGTATTCGAAATAAAAAAAAGAAGTAAAAATTACATTCGATATATTATAAATGTAATTTATATAAATACTTCATTTATTAATATTTTACGAACGTTGTTAGTATTTTTTTATGATTATGAAAAAATAAATATTTTTAATTGAAAGTTACTCATGTGGTACTTATATATTATAATTTATACTTTGAAAATAAGTGTTATACTATGTTTTGAAAATAAGTCCCTTTAACTAGATCAAAACATAAGAAAAACGTGAAGTGAACATAACTTCCTGACCTTGCACAATTACATATTTTTACTAATTGATTGATTTAAAAACTTATACTTTGTTGGAAAAAATATATACCCTGCAACATTTTTTATTTTTTATATATATGCGGGTAGCCCGAAAACCCATCGGGCTACCCGAATTGTTGCGGGCTTTATTTATTTCAGACTAAAAATCCCGTAAAAAATTCGGACTTCAAATCTTAATATCCAAGCTCCGTTAAAATGCAGGTTTGGGCAAGCCGACCCAGTTGGGTTGGCCCATTTTGGCGGCGTAGCGACGGTTTTCTTTGTAGCTACGTAAGACGAAATTTTTATAACATTCAAAGCTGCACGTTTCCTTGCTCAACACGAAGTTATAAGTTGACAAAAGAAAAAACACACGAAGTAATAAAATTTCTCCTCTCTTCCGCATGTTGTTCAATTTCTTCTATTAACATTTCTGCAAAACCATAGCCTTCAGTTGTTTGTAATCGATGGATGGTGAATCTGATGTGTCCGTAAATACCCTCTCCTGTGCTAACTGCGGAAAACCTGCAAATCTTCAGTATATATTCCCCTCTCTGTCTCTCTGTTCTATAGCTGCTCAAACAAGTCACAATAACTGTGATTCTTCTTCTTGTATTTTGTTTAATTTTGTTTTGGATTGTAAGATGCTGTTTCTGCATTTGACATGGTTTGATATGTGGTAAAGAGTAAGTTTTTGCCTGTGATCAAATGGGTTTTTTCACGATTCCAGCAAAAGCTGCTGCTGCTGCTGCTGGTAGCTTCAATTTTGGGTCTTGGGATTGTTAAAGTTGTGTGAGATTTTTAGTAGTACCCCACTACGTTACATTTCAATGCTAGCTTTTTGTGGTCAATTGGATGGTGAAAAATGATTTTTTTAGTTTATTTTGATGGCCTTTTGAATGATGATGTTATAGAGACAATGAATAGGTATGTCATTATGCATCATATGTTTAATTTTAACTTAGCTACTTTAATTTTTTCCCCTTCCCCCAGGTGTCCAAATGCTTGGAATTGAAGCTTCCTCGTGAAGGTTCTGCATTCTGGTATGTGATTGTTTTCTACCTTATCAGCTATTTGAAGTTCTTTGTTTT
This sequence comes from Sesbania bispinosa, assembly GCA_026901365.1. NCBI lineage: Eukaryota > Viridiplantae > Streptophyta > Magnoliopsida > Fabales > Fabaceae > Sesbania > Sesbania bispinosa. The sequence goes on from QLOH01000173.1 coordinate 354,783, forward strand.
TTTTCCTTGTCATTGAATCTCAGTGGACGATTATAAAATGAAATAACCATTAAGACCCAGTGTATATCAGCTTAGGGCCGAGGCTATTCTCTTTCAGAAATTTATGAGAGCTGGGGGCGGTGATTCTACATAAGGCTTGAGTTCTTTAAATGTTGCCTAATGGACCTTGCAATTCTTGTAGAATGCTGATTGTGTCCATCACTTCACTAGAGAGTCCTTTACATGTTGTAGGTCTTTTAACTGAACTGAAAAACTTTAGTCTTTATATTTGTCCTGCTGGTATTGTGCAAATGCAAAATAATATATGAATTATTTCTAAATTTTAACTAGTGGTACTGTCTTAGTCACTGTAAATAAGAGAAGTAAGTTCTTAGTACTCTAATTTAATATTTATATCAGATTGGTTTAGTTATTAGGGATTAGCAATTTGGTGAAAGGGATGACATTGTTGCTCCGAATGGCACCGTGTAGAAGGTGAGGATGTGAGGTCAAACATGGTTTAGTGATAGAACATTGGATTACTAGATACTTACTGTTACAACGGCTGAATCACCCAGAACTTTACTTGTCACAGTCTTTATATCCTTCATATTGGATCCAATTTTGATCTCTTGACAGCACTCAGGAATGTTTCAAGTCTTCATGGAGCTTGCACAAATCAGTGCATCTGAAGGCAAAGCTAATCTCAATTGGCACGCAGAATTCAGATTCACTTGGTGAAGGTTGGTTATATTGCGTGAAGGGAGGGCAGGGTCGAACTCCAAAGCTTCCTCATTTTGAATGGACTGGGTAAATTCTTAGGGCTTTGAATTGCTTCACATTTTAGCTCTTAGACATCTTACTGTGCTTTCAACTAATAACAGGAGATTATGTTCATTATTTGTAACGGTATGTTCATGTTTCTGCATGCCAGAGTTCTTTTTTTATTTTGTCCTTGTTCCTCTTCTTTTCATTAATGCTTTTTTACTTTGAGCATCTTAAATGTTTGTAGCATTAAATTTGCAACTATATTTTTCAGTTATTACTAATTACTCATTTATTTGTTGAAACCTAAATTTCATTTCTGATTTTGCAAGGGCACTGCGGCCATATCCCATATCTAGTAAACGGATTGTCCCAGCTCATATTGATAGACCCGATTGGGCTGATGATGTGAGTCATCTATGTTATTCCTATTCAAATGCCTTGTATTTTATCTGATTTAACTCATTTTACGTAAATATAATTGGAAGTTATCTTTTGATAATTTAACTGAGGTTCATTGGTTTCTAAATTGTTCTTATCTTTTTTGTTTTTGAATTTAGGGAATTCCCAAAGTTGAGCCCAATAGTGATCTGCAGCATACGGTTGAGGTAGGTAATCTGAAAATACATGAGTGAACAATTGATGTAAGATCAAGTTTCATATTGTTCATATTCTTTTAATTCTACTTTCTAACTGATATTAATCTGTAGATCAAATCTCCAGATCAAATTGAGAGAATGAGAGAAACATGCCGGGTGAGTTCCCTGCCTTTTGGCCTTTTGTAGATTCTCAACTCATCATTCAATGAAAACTAATTCACATCCTCATTCTCACAATTCTCAGTTTTCTGCTTATTTTTTAAGTATGTTACACAGATTCAGGCTATCTGTTTGAAACATGACTTGGTGATATGTGAATTAATTTTACTTTGTTGACTAATGATGGCATCCAATAAACCTATGCTTTGATATGTGTGATAAGCTGGGGGGTGGGGGGGAGAAAAGAAGTAAACTATGTTGAATGATTATAAAACATTTTAAAAGAAAAACTTTGTCAACATTTCCTTTCTTGGACTGTTAAGGCGGCTGTTAGATTGTTTGTTAGATTGTTATTGTTAGTGTATCATATGATAGATATGGGCTTGGGCCTATCACTATGTATATTTGTAAATACACTTATGTGTATATATATTATTTTCCGCTGTGTATTCTAGACACGTGGATTCTATCATATGTCTCTCGTTTTCTCTTCATCTCAACATGGTATCAGAGCCTATCCTAGATGATCCGTTGTTATTGGGCCGCCACCCGTATAGTTGTCCTTGTCCACGCTCCAGATGTCCAGCCTTGGGTGTGATGGGGTGTGTTAGAGTCCCACGTTGCCTAGAGATAAGGCCAAGTTAAAGTATATAAACCTTGAGCAATCCTCACCTTACAAGCTAGCTTTTGGGGTTGAGTTAGGCCCAGTCCAAAATATAAGATGGTATCTAGAACCTAACAAGAGATAACCCTAGTCCGTGCCTTCCCAGTGGACCCACTGTCCATTGGTGTCAAATTTTTTTCCGGAAACCGTGTCTCATTCCGGTTTCCGGTTTCCGGTCTGCCCGTGTTGCCGTGTTATTTTTCCAGCACTTCTTCTCTCTTTTCCGCCGCCTCCCGCCGTGAATCCAACCGGAGCCACCACCGTCGGACTCGCGCCGTCAATCCGAGTCCAACGCCGCCGGAATCGTGTCCATCGGAGCAGAGACGCGCTCTCACGCGGCGTTTCTTCACCGGCGCGTTTCTCCTCCGTCAGTCGCCGTCAGCCGCGCATGGAGGTGCATTCGGCCGCCGTTCCGGCTTCCCTCGCCGCCGTCAGACTCGCCTCGGTGTCCTCTATCCCGATCTGGTCTTTGTTTGTGAGTTTCAGGTCTGGTAGTCGCGGGTTCTTCCTCTTTTGGACTTTTTTTTTCTCTCTCCTACAGTTGAGCCATGGCTACTCCTGCTACTACTAGGTCTGATACTCCCATATCCACTTCCGCTGATCATCCAGTACCACCGGCTCTCTTCAACGAGTTCCTTAAATGGTATGAGGATCGTCAGGCCTCCGGTTCCACTGCTTCTGTTGCGCACACAGGTAATTTCTTTGCTGGTCTCACTCACTCCACCTCCCTTGGCCCTTGGGTTCTTGATTCTGGTGCCACCGATCATATTACTGGTAATAAATCCCTTTTCTCTACACTTTCCACTTCTGGTTACTTACCGTCGGTGACTTTAGCTAATGGCTCCCAGGCCCCATCCCATGGTGTTGGTAGTGTCCAACCTCTTCCTTCTCTCTCCATTGATAATGTCCTTTATGTCCCTGGGTCTCCATTTAACTTATTATCCATTAGCCGTCTCACTCGTTCTCTTGATTGTGTCATTTCTTTTACTAAAGACTCTGTTTTCTTACAGGACCGGAGTTCGGGACGGATGATTGGCGCCGGATGTGAGTCTCATTCGTACTTCTGCTCATGCTGGCTCGGTGGTGGATTCTCCCCTTCTCATCCATGCTTAGTTGGGTCACCCTAGCCTTGCCAAGCTACAACAACTAGTACCGAGTCTGTCTAAGTTGTCAACTTTGTCCCGTGAGTCATGTCAATTAGGAAAACATAGTCGTAGTCCATTTCCTAGGAGTGTCAATAACAGAGCTTCGTCTCCTTTTGCTTTAGTTCACTCTGATATTTGGGGTCCAAGTCGTACTAGGTCTACTTTAGGGTTTCAGTATTTTGTTACTTTCATTGATGATTATTCTCGATGCACCTGGTTGTTTTTAATGAAAAATCGTTCTGAGTTGTTTTCTATATTTCAATCCTTTTATAATTGTTGAGATGAAGAGAAAACGAGAGACATATGATAGAATCCGTGTGTTTAGAATACACAGCGGAAAATAATATATATACACACAAGTGTATTTACAAATATACATAGTAATAGGCCCAAACCCATATCTACCATATGATACACTAACAATAACAATCTAACACTCCCCCTCAAGCTGGAGCATATAAATCATATGCACCAAGCTTGTTACATATATAATCAATCCTAGGACCCCTCAATGATTTGGTGAAGACATCTGCCAACTGATCATTGGACTTAACAAACTGAGTAGTAATGTCTCCAGATAAAATCTTTTCCCTGATGAAATGACAATCTATCTCAATATGTTTGGTCCTCTCATGGAATACTGGATTAGAGGCAATGTGAAGGGCAACTTGGTTATCACAAATGAGAGACATTTGTGTAACCTCCCCAAATCTCAGTTCTTCAAGTAACTGTTTAAGCCAAATAAGCTCACAAGTAGCTGAAGCCATAGCTCTATACTCTGCTTCTGCACTGGATCTCGCCACCACATTTTGCTTCTTGCTTTTCCAGGAAATCAAGTTGTCACCAATAAAGACACAATATCCAGAAGTGGATCTCCTATCAGTAGGAGAACCTGCCCAATCTGCATCTGAGTATCCCACAACTCGAGTATGTTTATTGTCTTCATATAACAACCTTTTCCTGGGGCTCCTTTAATATATTTTAGAATGCGAATGACTGCATCCCAATGACCTGTACAAGGAGAATTAAGAAACTGACTTACCACACTAACTGCAAAAGAGATGTCTGGACGAGTAACAGTGAGGTAGTTCAGTTTTCCAACCAGTCTCCTGTATCTCTCAGGATCTAAAAGTGGCTCCCCCTGACCTGGTAGAAGTTTAGCATTTGGATCCATAGGTGTGTCAACGGACCTTGGAATTCATTAGCCCAGTCTCCTCTAAAATATCCAATGCATACTTTATCTGAGAAATTACAATTCCATTCTTGGATTGTGCTACCTCAATCCCCAAGAAGTATCTCAGTCTGCCAAGGTCTTTAGTCTGAAAATGATGACAAAGGTGTTGTTTTATATGTGAAATGCCATGGTGATCACTACCTGTAATGACAATGTCGTCAACATACACTACCAAGTAGATACACCCAACAGCTGAATGGCGATAAAACACAGAATGGTCAGCCTCACTCCGAGTCATACCAAACTGCTGGACTACTGCACTGAATCTACCAAACCAAGCCCTGGGAGACTGCTTAAGACCATATAAAGACTTGCGGAGACGACACACTAAGCCTGAAGACTCCCCCTGAGCAACAAAACCAGGAGGTTGCTCCATATAAACTTCCTCCAACAGGTCACCATGAAGGAAGGCATTTTTGACATCTAACTGATAGAGGGGCCAATGACGAATAGCAGCCATGGCTAAAAATAATCTGACAGAAGCCATCTTGGCGACGGGAGAAAAAGTGTCACCGTAGTCTAACCCGAATATCTGGGTATAACCTTTGGCTACTAATCGAGCTTTGAGCCGATCAAGTGTGCCATCAGGGCCAACTTTCACTGTGAAGATCCACCGACAACCAACAACAGATTTCCCAGGAGGCAAAGGAACGAGATCCCAAGTACCACTGTTCTGAAGAGCACACATCTCATCAAGCATAGCTTGTCTCCAACCAGGGTGGGCTAAGGCATCACCTGCAGTTTTAGGAATAGATACAAAGGAAATAGAAGAGAGACAAGTATAATGGGATGGGGATAACCGGTGATAACTCAGAGTGACATAATGAGGTGAAGGATTACGAGTGGAGCGTATACCTTTACGAAGTGCAATAGGGAGATCAGACTCAGGAGGTGGGGCCGAAGGGGCCGGAGGAGGTGGGACCGGAGGAGACGGAGGAGTTGGCTCCGGATGAGAGTCAATAGGCTGCTCGTCTGGAAGGCGAGGATGTTGCCGACGATGATAAACCCGTAAAGGTGGCTGAGGTGGTGGATCTCCCTGCACAATAGGCATGTCTGAGGGATCAAAGACAAAAGGGGTGGTGGGTGGATACTAAGTCGGACCCAGAGGTTAAGGAATTAGACTTAAAGTAGAGAGAAGACTCAAAGAACGTGACATCAGCTGAAATGAGATATCTACGAAGAGAGGGTGAGAAACACTTATACCCCCTCTGAGACCGAGGGAAGCCTAAAAAGACACACTTGTGAGACTTAGCGGACAATTTATCAAGACCAGGACTAAAGTTATGAACAAAGCATGTAGACCCAAAGACTCTAGGAGGTAAGGGGTGGAGAGGCTGATGAGGGAACAATATAGAGTTAGGGACCTGGTTGTTTAGGACAGAAGAGGGCATGCGATTGATGAGATAGCACGTAGTGAGAACAACATCACCCCAAAATTGTTGAGGGACATGACCATGAAGTAAAAAGGTTCTAGTTGTTTCAATGAGATGTCTATTCTTGCGCTCCGCAACCCCATTTTGTTGGGGGGTATATGCACAAGAGGTCTGATGAAGAATACCATGGGAAGCCATAAATGTTTGAAAAGAATGGGAGAGATACTCACGAGCATTATCACTGCGGAGAGCACGGATAGAAACACCAAATTGATTTTTGACTTCATTATAAATGATTGAAATATAGAAAACAACTCAGAACGATTTTTCATTAAAAACAACCAGGTACATCGAGAATAATCATCAATGAAAATAACAAAATACTGAAACCCTAAAGTAGACCTAATACGACTCGGACCCCAAATATCAGAGTGAACTAAAGCAAAGGGAGACGAAGCTCTATTATTGACACTCCTAGGAAATGGACTACGACTATGTTTTCCTAATTGACATGACTCACACGACAAAGTTGACAACTTAGACAGACTCGGTACTAGTTGTTGAAGCTTGGCAAGGCTAGGGTGACCCAACTGAGCATGGATGAGAAGGGGAGAATCCACCACCGAGCCAGCATGAGCAGAAGTACGAAGCTGATAAAGGCCATGAGACTCACATCCGGCGCCAATCATCTGTCCCGAACTCCGGTCCTGTAAGAAAACAGAGTCTTTAGTAAAAGAAATGACACAATCAAGAGAACGAGTGAGACGGCTAATGGATAATAAGTTAAATGGAGACCCAGGGACATAAAGGACATTATCAATGGAGAGAGAAGGAAGAGGGCGGACACTACCAACACCATGGAATGGGGCCTGGGAGCCATTAGCCAAAGTCACAGATGGTAAGTAACCAGAAGTGGAAAGGGTAGTGAAAAGGGATTTATTACCAGTAATATGATCGGTGGCACCAGAATCAAGAACCCAAGGGCCAAGTGAGGTGGAGTGAGTGAGACCAGCAAAGGAATTACCCGTGTGCGCAACAGAAGCAGTGGAACCGGAGGCCTGACGATCCTCATACCATTTAAGGAAGTCGTTGAAGATAGCCGGCGATACTAAATGATCAGAGGAAGTGGCATCAACATCAGAAGGCACAGAGGGAGCAACCTGGGCAACATTAGCAGACCGAGGAGGGCGACCATGCAATGCAAAGCACCTATCAATAGTGTGGCCCAATTTGTGGCAATGATCACACTTGGGACGACCCTTGCCTGGTTTGCGAGAGCGGCTGCGATCATCACGCTGGGATACTAAGGCAGAAGAGTCAACCGGGGTGACAGTAGAAGGTATGTCAAGAGATGACTTGGGCGGCACACGCAACAACGTTGACCAAGTAGAGGTCAAAGTGGGCACAGTCGGAGAGCCCAAAATCTGATCACGGACCAAAGAATACTCGTCAGGGAGCCCAGACAAGGCCATCAACATAAAGAAAGTTTCGCGTTGCTCCAGTTCTTGGGCAGGAGTGGAAGCGGGAGGCAAGAGTTCATTGAAGTCATGTAAAAGACCATGAACTTTGCCCAAGTACTCAGCCATGGATCCATCAAGACGTCTAGGGACAATGGTACTCAAGAGATTGTGGCAAACACCATAGAGGCGTTGAGTATCATTGGTGTAAAGCACCCCTGCCTGCTCCCAAACCCCAGCACATGTCTCATGGGCTCGAAATATCTGCTTCAGGGTAGGATGAATAGTCGACTTAATAACGCTGCAAATCTGAGCATCAACCTTGGACCAGCGGGGGCGATCTTTTTCGTCGATGGAATCAACCTTCTGAGTAAGATGATCAAGATAATCCTGTCCCTTTAGCCAGAGCCTGATATCAGAGGCCCAGGTATCATAGTTACTGCCATCTAACTTGTCAATAGAGAGTGGGACATTGACATAGTTAGTAAAGATAGGAGGATCAACCTTAGTAGCAGTAGGAGTACCCATGGGTCAACTGTAGGAGAGAGAAACAGCCACAGGAGAGAGAAAATCGTCCAAAAGAGGAAGGACCCGTGAGGACCAGACCTGAAACTCACAAACAAGACCAGATCGGGGTAGAGGACACCGAGGCGAGTCTGGCGGCGGCGAGGGCGGCCGGAACGGCGGCCGGACGCGCCTCCACGCGCGACTGACGGCGGCTGACGGTGGAGAAACGCGCCGGTGAAGAAACGGCGCGTGAGAGCGCGTCGCTGCTCCGATGGACACGATTCCGGTGGCGTTGGACTCGGATTGACGGCGCGAGTTTTGACGATGGTGGCTCCGGTTGGATTCACGGTGGAAGGCGGCAGCGGCAGGCGGCGGCAGCGGCGGAAAAGAGAGAAAAAGTGCCGGAAAAATAGCACGGCAACACGGGCAGACCGGAAAACCGGAATGAAACAGGGTTTCCGGAAAAAATTTGACACCAATGGACAGTGGGTCCACTGGGAAGGCACGGACTAGGGTTATCTCTCGCTAGGCTCTAGATACCATGTTGAGATGAAGAGAAAACGAGAGACATATGATAGAATTCGTGTGTTTAGAATACACAGCGGAAAATAATATATATACACACAAGTGTATTTACAAATATACATAGTAATAGGCCCAAGCCCATATCTACCATATGATACACTAACAATAACAATCTAACAATAATGAAGTCAAAAATCAATTTGGTGTTTCTATCTGTGCTCTCCGCAGTGATAATGCTCGTGAGTATCTCTCCCATTCTTTTCAAACATTTATGGCTTCCCATGGTATTCTTCATCAGACCTCTTGTGCATATACCCCACAACAAAATGGGGTTGCAGAGCGCAAGAATAGACATCTCATTGAAACAACTCGAACCCTTTTACTTCATGGTCATGTCCCTCAACAATTTTGGGGTGATGTTGTTCTCACTGCGTGCTATCTCATGAATCGCATGCCCTCTTCTGTCTTAAACAACCAGGTCCCTAACTCTATATTGTTCCCTCATCAGCCTCTCCACCCCTTACCTCCTAGAGTCTTCGGGTCTACGTGCTTTGTTCACAACCTTAGTCCTGGTCTTGATAAATTGTCCGCTAAGTCTCATAAGTGTGTCTTTTTAGGCTTCACTCGGTCTCAGAGGGGGTATAAGTGTTTCTCACCCTCTCTTCGCAGATATCTCATTTCAGCTGATGTCACGTTCTCTGAGTCTTCTCTCTACTTTGAGTCTAATTCCTTAACCTCTGGGTCTGACTTAGTATCCACCACCACCCCTTTTGTCTTTGATCCCTCAGACATGCCCATTGTGCAGGGAGATCCACCACCTCAGCCACCTCTACAGGTTTATCATCGTCGGCAACATCCGCGCCTTCCAGACGGGCCGCCTATTGACTCTCCTCCGGAGCCAACTCCTCCGTCTCCTCTGGTCCCACCTCCTCCGGCCCCTTCTGCCCCACCTCCTGAGTCTGATCTCCCTATTGCACTTCGTAAAGGTATACGCTCCACTCGTAATCCTTCAACTCATTATGTCACTCTGAGTTATCACAGGTTATCCCCATCCCATTATACTTGTCTCTCTTCCATTTCCTCTGTGTCTATTCCTTAAACTGCAGGTGATGCCTTAGCCCACCCTGGTTGGAGACAAGCTATGATTGATGAGATGTGTGCTCTTCAGAACAGCGGTACTTGGGATCTCATTCCTTTGCCTCCTGGGAAATCTGTTGTTGGTTGTCGGTGGATCTTCACAGTGAAAGTTGGCCCTGATGGCACAATTGATCAGCTCAAAGCTCGATTAGTAGCCAAAGGTTATACTCAGATATTCGGGTTAGACTACGGTGACACTTTTTCTCCCGTCGCCAAGATGGCTTATGTCAGATTATTTTAGCCATGGCTGCTATTCGTCATTGGCCCCTCTATCAGTTAGATGTCAAAAATGTCTTCCTTCATGGTGACCTGTTGGAGGACATTTATATGGAGCAACCTCCTGGTTTTGTTGCTCAGGGGGAGTCTTCAGGCTTAGTGTGTCGTCTCCGCAAGTCTTTATACGGTCTTAAGCAGTCTCCCAGGGCTTGGTTTGGTAGATTCAGCACAGTAGTCCAGCAGTTTGGTATGAATCGGAGTGAGGCTGACCATTCTGTGTTTTATCACCATTCAGTTGCTGGGTGTATCTACTTGGTAGTGTATGTTGACGACATTGTCATTACAGGTAGTGATCACCATGGCATTTCACAGATAAAACAACACCTTTGTCATCATTTTCAGACTAAAGACCTTGACAGACTGAGATACTTCTTGGGGATTGAGGTAGCACAATCCAAGAATGGAATTGTAATTTCTCAGAGAAAGTATGCATTGGACATTTTAGAGGAGACTGGGCTAATGAATTCCAAGTCCGTTGACACACCTATGGATCCAAATGCTAAACTTCTACCAGGTCAGGGGGAGCCACTTTTAGATCCTGAGAGATACAGGAGACTGGTTGGAAAACTGAACTACCTCACTGTCACTCGTCCAGACATCTCTTTTGCAGTTAGTGTAGTAAGTCAGTTTCTTAATTCTCCTTGTGCAGGTCATTGGGATGCAGTCATTCGCATTCTAAAATATATTAAAGGAGCCCCAGGAAAAGGTTTGTTATATGAAGACAATAAACATACTCGAGTTGTGGGATACTCAGATGCAGATTGGGCAGGTTCTCCTACTGATAGGAGATCCACTTCTGGATATTGTGTCTTTATTGGTGACAACTTGATTTCCTGGAAAAGCAAGAAGCAAAATGTGGTGGCGAGATCCAGTGCAGAAGCAGAGTATAGAGCTATGGCTTCAGCTACTTGTGAGCTTATTTGGCTTAAACAGTTACTTGAAGAACTGAGATTTGGGGAGGTTACACAATGTCTCTCATTTGTGATAACCAAGCTGCCCTTCACATTGCCTCTAATCCAGTATTCCATGAGAGGACCAAACATTTTGAGATAGATTGCCATTTCATCAGGGAAAAGATTTTATCTGGAGACATTACTACTCAGTTTGTTAATTCCAATGATCAGTTGGCAGATGTCTTCACCAAATCATTGAGGGGTCCTAGGATTGATTATATATGTAACAAGCTTGGTGCATATGATTTATATGCTCCAGCTTGAGGGGGAGGGTTGGATTGTTTGTTAGATTGTTATTGTTAGTGTATCATATGATAGATATGGGCTTGGGCCTATCACTATGTATATTTGTAAATACACTTATGTGTATATATACTCCCTCCGGACTTGAATATAAGCAAAAAAACTCATATTTGGTGGACTAAAATATAAGCAAATCTTAACTATTTTTACCCTATTTAATGAGATAAACCCAAAATGCCCTCTGATTTTACTTTCCAACCACTCTATTTAATGAATCATGTGCCAATAGAAAGAGAGTATGTCCACTTGAAACAATTTCCAATAAAATTGAATGTAGGGTAATTTAGGCAATGCAAATACTTTTTACATGATATCAAGAAAATTTAATGAGTTTAACCAACTTTCTTAATAAGTGTGAATTTAGTTATTTTTGCTTATATTCAAGTCCAAAGTAGCATTATTTTCCGCTGTGTATTCTAGACACGCGGATTCTATCATATGTCTCTCGTTTTTTCTTCATCTCAACAGCGGCTATATTGTCTAATAATGTGGATAAACTTTTGATGCAATGTTCTTTGAAGCTTATAATTGTTTATTTTTTGCCTTGTATGTTAATGAAGATTTAGACTCATTACACGAATTGATTTATAGATTGCGAGGGAGGTGTTGGATGCAGCTGCTCGGATTATTCAGCCTGGTGTGACAACTGATGAGATTGATAGAGTAGTTCATGAGGCAACCATTGCTGCAGGTATAATTTAGTGAGTTTCATTTTCAAAACACACTATTCAGATTTTCACCTGCTTTATTTATTGAATTTTAGTAAGTTCATCATTTTACATTTAGAAAATCTTAGCATTACTGTAGCTGGTGAGCATACATCTTCTATTATTATAATAATATTAACATTTATTATAGGGACATACCTTCTGCTAAGTGTTGACTCTGACCTGAAACTCTGAAAGAATTGCTTTATTTTGCGGTGCTATGTACAACAAAGGAAATGCTTTTTTGTGGTAGAAAAAAAAATTTCATTAGATAGAAAATAGGTAAAGTACAACTAGGTTGGACTTTGGAGAAAAGATATCTTCCAGAACCGGTGAAAAACAAAAGAAAATACCAAAAAATATAGCAAGGCTTCCCGATCTCTCTGTATATGAGAAATGAATATTCCCATAAAAAGCAATGAGCAGAGTACTAAAGAGAAGGCTTCCCGACCCCTATCATAATTCTGTGATCCTTGGCTTTCTTGATGTCATTGGCATTTGGCAATTACAATTAGTCATTGATATTGATGAAATCTTTTTCTGATTTTTTGTCTTTGCAGGAGGATACCCATCACCTCTCAATTACCATTTCTTCCCTAAATCTTGCTGCACGTAGGTACTTTCCTTCTGTACATATTCTATCTTTCTCAGATTGTCTTGGTTTTTGTTAAGTATGAAATCTGCTCTTTCGAACAGGTCCGTTAATGAAGTAATCTGCCATGGAATTCCTGATGCAAGGTAGACTGTTCTGTGCTTTTTCTTATTTATTCTTGTTATGGTTTTTCTTTGTTATTAGAACTCAATTTTACTTGTAGATCTTCTGACTATCATTAATGAAAAACAACTTTCCCAACTAATCCTTATCGATATTTTACACTTGATTAGTGTGAGTGCCGCTGAGGCATTATGAAATAGACAATTATATCAACTTGAGAGCTTCTCAATAATTTGGTCATTCTACAGGAAGCTTGAGGATGGTGACATTGTAAATGTTGATGTTAGTGTGTGCTATAAAGGTGTTCATGGTAAGTTATATATTTGTTACACCTTTTAACTTGAAGTTCATAAAATTCAATCCATGGTTAATTATGTTTGAGTTGTTATGCAGCTGATCTCAATGAAACATACTTTGTTGGAAATGTTGATGAAGAGTCTCGCCAGCTGGTGAAATGCACATATGAGTGCCTGGAGAAGGCAATATCCATTGGTATATCTCCATTGGATTTCAACTCCGAAGTCTCTCTTGTCTCTAAGTTGCAATATAATTGAATTTTTAAAACATTATAATAGTCATGAATCTCAAAGCTCCATTGTCAATTCATAAATCAAACTGCAAATTTAGTCTTAAAAATAATAATTTGCTCCTAAGCCCTAAATCATAAGATAATAAATCTTCTAACTATTAAAAATGTAATTAAAGACAGAAAGGACATATTAAATAACTGATATTGAATAATATTTTATTAGCAACTTAATATGTTGTAAATGTGTGCTGTAAATATCCGTTGATATCTTATGTATATATATTTGGTTATTGGAGTGTATTGTGATTGCTTTGTGTTTTAAATACTTAAATATAATTAAAAATTGCATAATATTTTAAGAAATTGAACTGTGTTCCTAATTCTTCCTTTTCTATCAAATTCAGTTAAACCTGGGGTACGATTTCGTGAAATTGGTGAAGTTATTAATCGCCATGCTTCAATGTCAGGCTTCTCAGTGGTAATGTATAACTTTTAAGTTATCTATTTAGTGTTTTCTGTCCATACTGGTGGATGGTTATCACTAGTTCCAAGTGATGGATTTAGAAATTGAAGTTATGGGGACAACACACACACACACATATATGTAGCATTAAAATATAAAGTACTTGTGGGGGCAATTAATTCATAATTCATATAATATTAACAAAGAAAATAAAATCCTTGTGGGCCCCCAAAAGGTAATAAGTAGATCAGTCCCTTCTCGTTTGTTACTAATATTTTCCCTTGTCTCTGTAGGTAAAATCATATTGTGGTCATGGAATTGGAGAGCTATTCCATTGTGCACCAAACATTCCTCATTATGCAAGTATCCTTTACTTGGTTTAAAATTATTGCAGGGTATGGGGAAAAGATATTTGGAAATTATGTTGTGCATCCTCTGATGTTTGATATAGCATCCAGCACAGTATATACTTTTCTTTTAATATAAAGGGACTGGTTTTCGGGCTTAAAATGACGTTTGCAAAAGCAGAAATGATTTTATGGATGTTATTCATTCACTTCCTCATTCCCATGCTATTTTTTTCTTAAATCTGTCCAATCCAATACCTGAAAGGTTTGCTCTTGAAATCTGACTAACAACTTCAGAAAAGATTTTCAGTGTGGTCTTCTTGCTTCAACCCCCCCCAAGTTCAGGTTAAACTTAAAAATGAACCATGATTACAAGAAAGAAAACACATTCAGTACACCTTAACCACTGGCAGGAAATAAAGCAGTTGGTGTGATGAAGGCTGGACAGACCTTTACAATTGAACCGATGATCAATGCTGGTACTATATTTATAAAATCTTTAAAATGTATAACTTCCATGGGTACATGTCACAAGTCTAATATTATGTTTTTTATAGGTGTCTGGCGTGATCGAATGTGGCCTGATGGATGGACTGATGTCACAGCAGATGGTAAACGAAGTGCTCAATTTGAACACACTCTTTTGGTAAGTACATTTCTGTTTTCTCCTGGGTTCTAATACTGTGTATTTTCTGCATTGTGTCCTGAAAAATGAAGCATGGTCATTGAGTGCTGAAAGTGATATACTGATAACAATTTAAAAAAAATAATCATAATAATTTTAACTTATGGATGAAATTTTCAAGAAATAGATGGTAATTTTTACCTTCTCACTTCTATGATTTTGATGTGATACTTATTAACTTGTATAATTTGTTTGACCAAATCTTTGCAAGCTGTTATGATACTGGAGAGCATGCAATGTCTTAGTAGTTGGTACAGGGTGCTTTTAAATGGAAAATATAATGGAAGAAATTAAACTTGAACTAAATTACCCAAACCCCTTACCTCTATCCTATTCCTAATGGCTTCTCACTACATAGTGCTTTAAAGCCATGGCCACATGTCTATAATTTGTTTTGGTCAGTGAATTAGTAATTCTAATTTTACTTATATTTGATCTCCTAGGTGTTCATTTAGTATTGCCTCGCTGCTTTAAGATGGTTCCCTATTTAATATAATTCACCCTTTTCATTATTATTAGGTGACAGAGACTGGTGTTGAAGTTTTAACAGGGCGGCTGCAGACATCACCTAATGTTTTTCCTTGGCTAAATTCATAATTGGGTGAATCTGGAAGACAGATACCAGCATTTTCTAAATACCATACAATTAATAGACAACCACATTTCAATGCCCTACTTCCTCTGTTTGCCTCTTCTTTTTGTGCTTTTGTTTTTAAGTTAATGATGTTTGGGCCTAAGTTTTGATTTTGAACATGAAGGCCTATTGATGATATAAATATTTGTAGGGTTTATATCCCATTCATAGTACTCCTTGTTTCCTTGTTTTTCGATACGAGTGCTAAGGGTCGGGAATAGGTCAGACTGTTCTACTACATGGGCCTAAGGCCTGGCCTATCTAAATTTCGGCTTGGCCTAAAGTAAAGAGATCAGTCTTAGGCTATTTAAAAAGCCTATATATTTAAATAGGTTAGGCTTTTGAAAATGCCTATCAAGCTCATTAGGCTGGCCAAATTATATATAAAAATTAATATATATATATAATATAAATATATAATAGTATGTTAAAATATAATTTTACCTTTATGTTAATAATAACTTAATATAACATTTTTCATACTAAAAATCCTTTACTCTTTACAACTCAAATGAAAAAACAAATCAGATCAAAAGTTATAATCATCAAAATTAAAGGGGTGATCTAGGTTAGGGTTGGTTCCTTGCCCTTGCCTCGTTTGTGCTCTTCCTTTTTCATTTTGGCACTGCCTCCACTACGTCTATAGGGCGTCCACTGTGCCATCTTGCCAAGCCACTTGCCACCGCGTTTGCAAGGAGTCCATTCTACTGCGTCATTCCATTGTGTCTCCGTTTGCTAACTAAGCTCTCCGTAGTGATTCCAGCCACCACTAGTGATAGTAATATGGAAAGCCCTCTTCGCACCATTTTACTGCTACTGTGTCTCAATTTGTTCATTAAGCTCTGATATGTTCACCAAATCCTTATTGCACCGTTACATACTTTATCTTGGTTAAGGAGTTCGTGCGTCATTTGTAAAAATTACAAGGCACCTCTTCGCACCATGTCGTCGTCAGTGCACCTTCGTCGTTCTCCGCCCCTCTATCCTAATCACCATGCCACGAAGCCACATATGTTGCAGTTGGTGGATCTTCCTGAGTCGTCGTGGGCGCCAAGCCCCCTTTCCTATTTGATTGTTACATCCTTAGGTTTTAAGGTTTAGCCTATTTTTCTTTCTTTGTTATTTCTTTATTGGTCACTAGATTTCATGTTTTTTTATTTGGGTAAATATTTAACTAAATCTAAATTATTGTGGGTTGGACTAAAAACTAAGCCGACTCTTTGGGCTAGCAAGTTTGATCCAACTCATGTCATATTGTGAATTATCTTGGGCCAACCAAGATTGTCCCAACTCCTTGCCTGAGTAATTCTTTAAAAATGTTTGAGGGATATAACGGCAACCCAAGGTCTTAATAGGTTGCCCATTCTCTCTGTTTTTTTTAGCATTTTTGTAACTTAAAAATCAATGTATTCTTTTTGTCCAAAAAAAAATTAGCGTATCCTTGCATAGAAGTAAAATATGAGTTACAATACTAAGGAGTACTTGATTTAGGTAGTAAATATCTGATTCTCCTTAAGTAAGGTCTAAAAGTCTCGTGCATAGGAAAAAAACCTAGAGTTAGTCTCACCATGATGTAAATGTTTTTTACTCAAAACATAAATGAGGGGTAGAACGCACCATAAGAAGAATGCATAGTACAAAAGGGAATAGAGGGAGAGAGAGAGAATGTAGGACAAAGTTGTGAATGGTGAATGAAGCCTTAGCAAGGTTTTTTGGTATTAATCAAAGGTATCTCCTATTATTAGGGCTTGAGGCTTAGTTATTAAGACTCTTCACCCCTCCCAAAGAGTGTGTTTAGTGGTGATTGAACTCAAAAAATTCTTTCCACAATCTCAGCTTGCGAACTGGGTCACAATATTTTTTAGTTTCCCAGAGTATCCTCTCACCCGATAGGTGAGAGACTAATCTCTCTGGGTACGGTCAGGCGCAAAGCGGGAACCCCTCTCAACAGTATTTTTTCATTCACATGGATCCAAGGGTCAAACCCAGGACTACATGATTAAGGGACCTGAGCCCCTTCCACTTAAATTAATACATGTTGGTGCGGGGAATCTATCAGGGACCTCTTTTTGTTTATGTTTGGATATTTATTAAAAATATTGAAGTATAATGGAATGAGATGGAATGAAGTGAAGTGCAATAGAATGGAACAAATCAAAATAAAATTATTATTTCATTGTTTGGATATTTTAATGATAGAATTCAGAAGAAAACTTTCCATTCTATTTTGCCTAAATTGGAGAAGAAAAAGTGGAGCATTGGTTGAATTGGAATGAAATTTATTCACCTTTCTTTCAATTACATTCTATTTTAAACAATCCAAACAATAAAACCTTTAATGACTCTATTCTATTTCACATTATTTCATCCCTTTCCATTAATTCCAACATAGCTTTTAACTGGGAACTTTTTTTTTTTGGTCAAAAGTGGGAACTTGTTCAAACACTAGTTCTTTATGACTTGAGTTACTACATTGATATTTTATGCAAGCCCATCAAGATTAACACACACAAAAAAGTTAGGGTGTTCATAATTCATAACTAAATCAAATTGATCTAAATAAAAGATTAAACTTAAAAACCAAAAATCGAATAAATTAGTCGCATAAGTTTGGTTTTCTTTAGTTTTTCTTATATCAAGTAAACAGATTAACTTGGTATGAGTTTTTATTTGTACCTAAGAAATTTAATTGAACCCAATCAAACTAAACTTGTATAATACCACTAAATGCGTGAGTTCGTTGCTATTCCGGCTTAATGAGTGGTCTCGAACTCAAATTTTAGTATGCAGTTGTGTTAATTAATACTTGAAGTGATAGTTTTATTAGCCAAAGAGATCCAATTCAATTCGAACAAGATTACCGGTCTTGTAAAAAGAAAAAAAAATTGAACTTATTTAATTAGCTATAAATCTTTTTATAACGTATATACTTGCATAAGTAGATTTCAAGTTATAATTATTACCTTATTAACGTGAAGAATAATTTTCCTTTCCTTTATTTATTGTATATTTGTAACTTGTTAATTTTGGTTAAGTTATTTGACATGAATTGTGGCTAGCTAATAAGAGAGCCTCAGTCAACGGATTCTAAAACCATTACCAAGGAATGAAAATAATCAATAACAAAATGAAACTAGTACAGTTCTCTTTTGCATACAAATACAAATATGAAATTATTCATACATCCAAATTACACTTGATCAATACAATTGAAACCCACCCAAAGAAAAAAACATGCAACATGTACATGAACAAATTAACAGAGGGTGATAATTAAACTAGCTATTTTTCTTTTTTTTTTTATGCTTTCAGGGCTTTTTAGCTGCTGCTTGCTGGTACCTTAATGCATATCTATGGAACAAAGCTAGTGCATTACTAGTGACTTCTGCCACATTCAAAGCCTTAACCTTAATAGTAGCTACCCTCTTACTCATCCTATGACCAGGGAATGATCTTGCACAACTGCTAGCATCTGTTAAGGCAGTGCTGACCCATGTATCAACATTACTTATGTGCCACAACACTTTATCATTGATGGTGGAGCTAAATTGGTTCAACCTTTTTAGTTCTTTGATGGCTTGGCTAAGTTGGTCCACACTATCAGTGATTAGATTTGCACAATCTTGCACTTTTGGGTACTCTTTGTTGATTGCCCTGAGTTCATTGGCCACTTTCAATAAGTACCCTTTTGTGTGGAGTGCTCTAGAGAGGCTCACTGACAAGGCAACATGGGCTAAGTGCTGAGGCCCATCTATGGTGGATTTGGAAAATTTGGCAAGGCAACGGATACAAAGATCAGGGTAGAGGGTTCCATTGCAAGAGGACTCTATGTAGGTCATTGATTGGGAATTGTGGGAATTGTGCCTAGCCAAGGATGACTCAACAGGGGAAAGAATTGAAAAGAGGAGAGGGAGGAAAATTACTAGTGATGTGAGATTGAGATGTTGTGCCATCTTCAATCACAAACTCACAATTGAAGCTTGTTGGTAAATTAGCTCAAGATCTTAAAGAAGAGAGAGATTTCAAAGCTCAAATGTTGATTTTTGGTTGAAGAAAATGATAATGGGATGTGGTGTTTATATAGAGAGTCATTCACATCATCACATGCATAGTTTTTTTTTAAGTCCATTATACATGCAATGAGATGCGCTAAGAAGGAAGAACGATAGGAATATTATAAAATTTTAATAAAAGTTGGTCGGTCAAAAACCTGAGATATGCATTAGCATTTGACATTAATGAAGCATGCATTATTATTGTCATCATGTGTAGATAATGATAGATTCATATCAAAGATAGTCTACCTTGATGATACCAAGAAAAAAAATACCAATTTGGAGTAAGTCCTTGTTTGTAAGAAGCTTGTTTTCCTCATTTGAGTGTGGTGGTATGTGAAGTAATGTGGTTCAAATTTTTGTTTTACATGTTCAAAGGGTTGGACTTTTTGAACTTAGATAAGAACTCCGATCAAGTGGTGAGAGAGAAAAGAAAGAGGAAAAAAAGGGTAATGTGATGCTTAATTAGGAAGGGAAAATGTATGAAACTTGAAAGACTAATAAGAGATTATTGATGATTATTGTAGGGTGAACCAAGGTACAACATGGAGTTTTTTAGGCGATTGAAACGGATCTATGTCCACTTGAAAAGAAGAGAAAAAGAAGAATTAAGATAGAAGATACGCGTGTGTGTAGTTGATCAATATTGGTTGGCAAAACATGATAACAATCCCCTAAATGAAGCTTAGAAGATTCTAGGAGACACAATTTGGATTACTAAAACTACAATAATGTCATTTTGTGGTTAATTATTAGTTGTGGAATGTTGCACGTGGGATGGAGACAGGGTAATGTTCCAGCAACAGCAAATACCAATATCAAATACATGTGCAAAAAAACTCGAATATAATTTCAGTTTCTTATTTTTGTTACAATACAAATATATATATATATATATATATATTTTGCATTGGTTTTTCTTTACAGATATTTGACATGACATTTAAACTAACTTATTCAACTAGCTAACTGGTTTGACTATATTAAAAATATTTGATAAATAAATTAAGTAAAAAAAAAATTAAATCCATATAGTTTCGGTTAATTTTCATCTTTGTTCATGTAATTTAATTTTTTTATTTTTTATTTCTGAACTTTCTAAACTCTTAATCTGTGTTCTCTGTTCGTTAGTGAGATATGTGAACCTGATGAGATGACTAACATAAGTTGCATGTTAGTTTGAATAGTGGAGCACAAATAATTGACTCATCTAATTATTTTTTTTATTTTTTAATTATTAAAATAGCTCTAATTACTAAATTAGATTTTTTATCCCGAACAGGATTGCCCCTGGTAATAGGGGATACTTGTGGTTTATACCAAAAATTAGATTTTTTTTTATCAGATAAAATTACTGAGGTGAAATTCCTAATTTAGTAATTAGGGTTATTTTAATAATTAAGAATTAATAAAAAATGTTAATTAGATGAGTTAATTATTTGTGACTCTTGAGGCTGACATGTAACTTCTATTAGTTAACAGATCTCACTAACGGCATGGACCACGACTTGGGGTTTAGAAAGTTTAGGGACAAGAAACACATGATTTAAAGTATAAGGAGGAAGACTAAAGTTGACCAAAACTATAAGGATGAAATTTTTCCCTTAAATGAACTTGTTTCATTATCTCATTAATTTAAACTTTTTCCATTACCTTAATAAAAGATTTTACTTGTAACTTATCTCATACAACAAAATATTATAACTTCAGCCTTTTATCAATTGGTGCGGTATTGGTGAAATTTTAGTTTATTTGCTCCCCTGTATACAGTAAGGAAGTCCTTTATTTTTTGTTGGTCCCCATTTGCTTCTTATGTGATCAAATAACTTAAATTGTTGCTTGGTTTCACTTCAATTCGGGTATCATGCTGTCACATTCAATGATCAGTTGTATACATGTATTAACATATAGGGAATTGGAAGAGTCAAATCTCTAGTTGCTCCTTTTTATTATAACTTCAAACAGGGGATGCCAGATATGAAATAAGATAAATAAACCATGTTTGAATAGAAGATGATCACGATAAAAAAAAAATTGGTTCACTTGAAAAGTCGTATATATGTTGCTACCTAGGCATGTCTATCTTATATTCGAAATGGTCAGATACCTAGAGATTCAAGTAAATCTAGGTTGTTTTACATGATTTACTCATGTTTTTTCTTTTAATAATCTCACACCTTTTATAATATTAAATCAAAACAAACAATGCTAGTGAAATTGAAAACCAGTTGATATCTTTATATGCTAAATTGTCAATACATACTTTTGACCAATATCTAACTTTCATGACTTTTCACGTAAATATCACGTCACAAGTCTCAGTTGTTTACCTCATTATCTCTATTGAAGGTGGTCATGACTCATGAAGGTCAGTAGGTCACCAGGAAGAGGTGGAGTTAAGATTCTTGAGTTTGAATATAAATTTTGCACATTTGAAATCGAGTATTGTTTTGAAGTGTCACGTGTGAGCTAAAATTCTACACAAATCGAAATATTTCGAACCAAAAAGCCTTATTTATGTACCGGAAAAAGAAGGAAATCTAAATCTTAATTTGAAGAAATATTCTACACCTCTGCTTGAAGTTGAAAGTTGAAACAACGGAGTTGGTGATCAGCTATCACTGATTGAGGGCTTTCAGTTTAATCAGTGATATCGAGTTCGAATTTGAGAATACATGTTGTCCATAGTAATTTTATTCAACTTAAATAAAATTACCTTTCATGAAAGATATATATGTTTTTCTTAGAAAAACGGTGAAGTTGAAACTGAGCTAACCTATCAACTGGCTTTATTAGATTCCAATACAATCCCTAAATGAGACAAGACATGTGGAGTTATTAATGCATAATGTTATATTTATGCAATATAAGTGTACAGGAAGAATAAATAAATAAATAGAGTAAATAAGAAAATATGATTACATAGGTATGAAAACTAAGGCAGTTAAAATGGACTAATTTTATGGGTCAGCTTGCTTGACCCATGTTTCAATATATCTTTTGAACTAATCTTGTTTAATTTAAACCAGTCAAATCAATTGGTCTGTGGAATGGATTGATTTATTAACTCTTTTTTTTTTTAAGATTTAAATTTATTTTTATCTTTAAAAAAATATATATTTTAAATTAGTCCTTGTTCTAATTTTATTCTTATATAGTATTTACATTCAAAAAAAGTACTAAAAATATACTACTTTTAAAAAACACAGGGATAAAAAATAAATAAAATTTAAATAGGGATTAATTTTGAAAAAAAAATTGAGACTAAAAATATGTTTAAACATTTTTTTAAATTATTAATAATATAAGTGTTTAATAAATTTGAATATTTTGAATTTATAGTTTGTTTTTATTCAAAGGGGCGTTTGGATTCCTATTTCACTTTAATTTTGATTTTTTTTTTCCTCATAGATCACATACATCATCTAAAGAAGACATTTATGCTTGAATCAACTAAACCACATATAGACTACCTAAATCAAGTGCTATGTAAGGATACACCGATTTTTTTCAAACAAAAAGGATACCCTGATTTTAAGTTACAAAAATGCTAAAAAAAAACCAAAGAGAATGGGAAACCCATTAAGACCTTGGGTTGCCTTTATATCCCTCATAAACATTTTAATTCATGAAGGGAATTGATTTTTACACATACATCTTTTAATACTACATATCTCAATCCCCTTTTTATCCATTATTTCCTAAAATACTCTTCTAACTCAAATTCTCGACCTCCCCTACAACACCTGCATCCCTCTTCATCCCCTCCCTCTCTCCTTCTCCCAATCTCAATACCTTTATATGGATTCCATTAATTCCTTAAGCTCTCTCCCTCTCCACGGAGTACATTAGGGTGAGGATGGGACATAATGGGTTCAGGCACTATAAGTGCACAGCCTGTGTCAGTGGCGACTCAGTACTGGGTGATGGATTAAACTTCTCTATTTTGTTTCTTGTCACAATTTTTGGGCTTGTAAGATTTTGGAACCATACGTTTCATTGTGAAAAATTTAACAAATAAGGATGTGAATGATGCTCAAGAGCGGTGAAAATTTCAACAAATAAAGGAGCGGCACGCTCGTAAGATTTTGGACTCTACATTTCGTGTGTGCTTAGTTGAAGGGGAGATTTTCTTTTTCATTATTATTACTTTTATATATTGGGTTGCTCGAGGAGAGTGATACTCACTAGTATGGCCGTCACAAAGTGGCTGAGACTTTTTCAGTTGAAGCTTATAAGCTTTATAGAGTATTTTGGGAATTAAAAAAAATGAGATGTGTGGGATTAGAAAGACACGTGTAAAAATCATTTCACTTCATGAATCCATTTAAATTTAAATTTTTCAATTAAATCACAATACGTAAAGGCCTAACTGAAATATTCTTCTTCTTTTTGTCAAGCCTAGCTAAAATAGGATATTAATTTTAACATTCCTTTTTGAAATATTTTTTAAAAAATATATATTTTAGGAAATTAATTTCCGGAAACCATTTTTATCATTTGGTTTCCGAAAAATGTTTTTTCCTAGAAATAATTTTCGGAAAGAGAAAAAAATTAAATGGAATGGTGGTAGGGGTGTTGTGAAGTGAAGGTGAGGATGGGTTGGGGAGGTGGCCGTTGTGGTGCAGAAAGGGTGATAGGAGGAGGGTAATTTGGAAAAAAAAGAATTCAAAAAAGAAAAAGATAGTGTGCAAATAGCAAAACGAGGAGCTAAAAGTAACTCCCATGAAATATTCAAGTGCTTGATTTCCGGTGTCCTTTATGATGGTCCCTAACCCTATGTTTGGTTTGAAGAGAGATATAGGGAAGAGAGAAATAGGGAAAAGAGAGATAAGGAAGAGGGAAATAGTAGAGAAATAGAGTAGAAATAGAGGTTGTTTGGTATGAGAGAAATAGGAGAGAGATAGGAGAGAAATTAATTATGGTAGTTGTTTGGTTGTGGAGAAATGAGAGAGAGATGTGTAAGAAGGTTAAAGTACAAAATTACCCTTGGAATTAAAAAAACATATATTCATTCAATATTGTGAATAATAATCGATTTGCATGTTGAATTAATCGATTCTACAGTTAACAGTAATTGGCATTTTTGTATGAATGTAGAAAAGAATCGATTCTAAAGTGGTCATAATCGATTGAAAATCGAAACAGAATGTGCAGCACCTACTGACCCCAATTATAATCGATTTACATAGTGGGGGAATCGATTATTAGGACAATGACTCATTTCCCCCAGGATCTCAAATTCATTGCTTAATTGTCTTATACACACACAAATAAAAATATCATTAATTTTTATGGATTACTCTGTTTCTTCCTACATACACGGGACAAGATCTAACTAAATAGAATAATCAATTTGGGTTCATGCAGTTACATAATAACAGGGTTTTATTTACAAAAAATGCACATGACAAAGTGAGAAAGGGTTCCATACAGCAGGGATGAGTAACCACCTTGCACCAAAGAGGAACTTCGCCCGGAACTCACCGGAACAGCAGCGGCGACGATCCACGCCTCCTGCGCAGGCGACGACAATGGCTGGGAAAGTGACGAAGA
The DNA here is from genome assembly GCA_026901365.1 of Sesbania bispinosa. Taxonomy (NCBI): domain Eukaryota; kingdom Viridiplantae; phylum Streptophyta; class Magnoliopsida; order Fabales; family Fabaceae; genus Sesbania; species Sesbania bispinosa. The sequence goes on from QLOH01000173.1 coordinate 379,550, forward strand.
CGCTTCCGTAGCAGTAGTCGCGACCTCTGACCTTCAACGGAGGGGAACGACGATCTTGAATGGCAACAAACGACGACCTTCTCCGATCGCTTCAGATTTCTCCAGACCCCATGGCTCCTGCGACAGTCTCCTCTTCGATATGTCTCTCAAGTTAGGGCACTTGGATGAACAAAATGGGGAAGGGTGGTTCAGCTGATGCGAAATAAACTCAGGGGCAATTTTGACTCTTCACAATGTAACCCACATCTCACCCTTTATTTCTCCGCTGTTGAGAGGAGATTATTTTCACCCTGGGCCCCACCACTCACTCTATCTCTCTCTCCCTATTCAATCCCATACCAAACAAGGTGGATTGTCCAACTCTCCCCCAAATCACTCTTCCCTATTTCTCTCATAAGTATTTCAACCGTAACAAACATAGGGTAAAAGAAGTCCCCATTGAAAGTCCCTTTTTTTACCGGTATTTCCCAGTTTCTCGATACACTTATAACTTTAAACTATTATTGTTAGTGTGTGCTTTTACTATTATATCCTCTATATCTTGTTCAATTTAATCAATGGACGTTAAGGAAATTTTGAAGCAGACTCGGGAAGATAGGGTGTGAAAGGGAGTTTGGATAGAGACAAAAGGAGTCTACCTTCACAGCCATGACAATTGGGCTTCAAGGAATGGAGGTGCGATGGTGGATCGGCAAGCATGGTACAGGAATGAAATGGGTCACAAGGTATGACAGCGGTGAGGCCAGGCTGTTTATCTCTGGGATAGGAACGACGTTAAGGGGAGGGGGTTTCATGTTCTCCGCTGGCGGAGCTAACGTTTGAGGGACAATGTCCACAACACATCAGCTGGACTGCTTAATTTTTAATCCTTTTAGATCTACCAATTGATAGCAATTAGCACTATGCTACTCATATTTTGACGAATTCAAATAATTGATTTGGGTGGCTACGGTTGAAGTCTGTTAGAACATTTAATCCCATCTTTTCCTCTCTTAGTTTTATAGCTTGGATTTCTTTTAGGATTTCTAACAATCCTCTGTCATTCAACCTGTGTTTTCATTGCTAAAGCAATTACACATGGGTCATTACACTAAATTCATACTCCTGTGTGAACAAAAAGCTGACCTACCGTACCTTCTTCTAACTTTACACTACAGTCGTCCAATTTTTCTAATGTCCATCTAAGGGTTAAAACGTGAGAGACCATCATTGGGGACCCATGGTAAAGAGCGCCCTTGATTTCCTACATTTCATTGGATCGTTAGATCCAAGACGGACCAAATCCACTTCCAAATCCAATATAGATGTCACACAACATAATTTCGATGATTACTTTTTACACCCCTTTTACTATTCGCACTCATCCCCCCCAACTACCCCACAGGGCCGCCATCCAACCCCACTCCCCTTCTCCCCACACCCCCGCCGGCCCACCCCCACTAATCCGGAAGGAGGCGTGAATAGTAAAAAGGAACGCTAATAGCAGAGCACAAAGCAACAAGTTATGTGCACTAAGCCAATCAACTTTGATTACATTAATCTTTGTTACACAATAATGTGTATTTTGAAATGATAATGTATCACCTGTTGATTGGTCATAGTGCACTCTGCCCTGGATAATGTGTGTGCACAGGAATCTTTCTTCTCCCATAGCAATGAAACTACTAAATAAACGGAAACCTTTTATATACCTTACAATCCCCCTCCCACAAACACTAGAATTCAGGTGTAGGATGTTCCAAATACAAGGGACTTCAACTTAAACAAGGATAAAGGGCTCATCTTACAGCCACTAAAAGAGATCTTAAAAATTACAGACAACATCATTATCTTACAAGATAAAAAAAAAAACCACAATTCAAACAAACCACATACAACCAAATATGCATTTACTCAAAGGCTTGCCTGAATTCAGGAATCATTCAGCTACCTTCATACCAGAGAGATAGACTTTACTCTGAATCACACTTCCCCCTATCCAAAATCCAGGCATAACCATCAACCCAACTTTGGGCTTTTCATCATTGTCATCCATTATCAGATTCTTGACCACGCTTTCCATATAAACATCAGAGAATTCACTCCCTCCTTTAACCTGAAATACCTTGACATTTGGCTCAAAAGAATAAGCCAACCTGTGTAAAAGCCAAATTGTCTTGGCCAGTTTTAGAAAAGCCTGGTAAAAAGGAGTCCTTGGATGCCCTCCACCCATCACATAATTTCGCTGATCTAAATTTCCAAAGAATGATGCTTCCATCTTTGGATGAACTACCACTAGGTATTTGCTTCTGCAAAATTTCCCAAAAATGGAATCTGGATTTTGCCCTAGCATGTCCAAGGGATCCATCTCCCTTAAAGCAAGAAATTGGTGGAAGAAGGTCTCTTTAGTGACTGTAATATTGTCTGATTTGACAGAGAAACTTTCCTGCTCAAAGCCACTGAACATTCTTTGGCATATGTAAGACTCAAATGCATATTTCTTATGAGCTCTCTTCGCATAAACAACATCGGGTTCAATAGAGCTGGCAGCAGCATCAAGGTCCCACCCAGCTGCTTTCATCATGTTGATCAAAGGTTTAGAAAAGTCATGAATGGCTCTCGCAGCTGCTTCCACAGCAGAGGTGAAGAGATCTGGAGTCAGATCAACAGGGAAAAATCCATTTTCATCTTCTGATTCTTTGGTTGACAAACCTCTAAGCTTCAGGTTTTTTTCTAGTTTTGCTCGCTTCTGGTTAGCCTCATCAATCTGCTGCTGCAATTGATGGATTTCTGAATCTTTATTCTGGATTTCAGACTGAAATTTCTTCACCATGACCTCATAGGTTTTCAGGAGGCTCTGTTGTTCCTGAATTTCTGCAGCTAAACGTGAGTCTTGGGGAGAAACACACACTGGTTTTGGGTTGTTTTCCCTGTAGAAATGCTTCAGTTCAGACAGATTTTTCAGCTCACTAATAACAAGTTTATCAGCAGTGTGGATTTTATCAGGGTCATAAGGAGTATGAGCAGCTTGCAGCTGGATATAAGCTGACTTCAGAGAAGAAACATTTGTAAAAATTTTAGATATTAGGGTTTCCACAGCTTCTGGATTCTGATTCATGGCCTCTTCCATGGGTTGAGGGTGGACCTTCTGACTGTTGCTCTCACGTAATTGACTCTCTTTTGCTCCAGTGGGTAGCATAGCTAACGCCAATAAAGTGACAGTTGGACAAGCTTTCTGTCAACAGAACCAAAATTAACACAGAACCTGCAAGCTTTCAAAGAAGTTTAATCAAAGTGTTCACTGCGAAAATTGTTTATTTTTCTATATTACATGAGTGTTCAATTCATATTCCATAACTGAAGTGCTAAATCAGCAGGTAACGAAAACAGATTCCATTACAATATGGCTAAAGAAGAGATTGACAACATGTGTGTGAGTGTGTATAGGTGTGACACATTCAACTTATAAGAAATGTCCACCTGCAGAAGCAATGAAAAAATTACATACTCTCATTTCTAGTAATTTAACAGCCATATCATTTCAGATTATGTTTCATGCTTTGGTGGATTTTGAGTAGTGGTTTTGGGACTTTATAAGGTAAAAACTCACCCAACCAGATATTTCTGCTAGTTTATACAAGGAAAAAATAGGGGCACTCTACTACAAGGAAAGAGAGATAATATCACAGATATGTCCACTGACAAAAAAGATAGATAGTCACTAAAGCAAATCATGAACAAAACATGTAAATGTAAGCAACTAACGGTCCACCAGTAACGAACTCAAAGTTTATTAATTGAAGCTTTCTTCTACTGCTTCTAATACCATATTGACGAGTTATTGTTTTCTCCAAAATGCTTTATTTATTTGAAAGAATATCCAAGACTTTCTTCTCCATAGTTTCTTATACTTAGAACACTCTACAACTACAAATCTACAACCATTCAACCTCTCTCCGTGTATAGAATGTCTATAACTGAAGGTTCTAATTGCTCTGTCTTACAGTTAAAACATTCAGTACATCACAAAAGTTAATTCTAGGAATATAATATACAAAAAAATATTATGAAGCTACATTGCTTCTGCAGGGATATTACAGTTGAAACAATATATAATGTACCCATCGCTTTGAAAGTTTTAACTGTATTTTGACTAGTTGAAGCTACAACAATTAAAATGAAATTGAATATAATGTACCCATCGCTTTGAATAAACCTACCAAGGCCTATCCACAAGCAAAATCTAATTTTTAATCCTAAGGCACGTGAAGTTTATGTGAGAAAGGCTGATTAGTCAGGAAAATTCTAGTATTGCACAACGTCAAATTGTAAATCTTCCATATAAAATATAAAAAAATCATTCAAAAATGAAGGGAAAAAGAAAAAACTAGACATTCAGTATAAAAATGAAATGTTGGGAATGAGCTTTCTACCTAGAAAGACCGCATTTCAGCAAGAGAAAGAATCCAGAATGCATAATACCCTTGAACCTAAGATACTGAGGAAAAAAAACACAAAATTATGAGAGGGAACAATCAACCCTAACTCTCAACTCAAGCAAAAATTCAACAGCAATGTGCGATGATCTGATGTCAGAAACCATACCCAGAAATTCTTGAGGTTCTATCACAATATCAAACCCTAAATTAAAAGAAAAAAAAAGTAGGTTTTGGAGAACAGAAAATGTGGGCACATGAGAAATAACCTCAGTCCACCAAAATCAGATTTGGTGAGTGGGGCAACGAAATATAAGGGAAGAGAGATCTCAGATTTGTCGTACCTTCGTGGAAAATTTGAAGGAAGAGTGAAGATGAAGTTGTCTCAGGTTCAGTGAAGTAAAAGATTGGTGCCCCAAACAAAACCCTATTCCTATGCGAAAGGATACAAACGTTGTCTTTTTATTTTTCTTTTCCCTTTTTTCCTGTTATAAGTATTATTACCGTTTTTTTCTGTTCTATAAGCGCTACCAAAAGAATTATATTCATATTAAATATTATTTTTTGGTGTACTTAGCATTAAATATTTGACAAATATATATTAACTAACGAATAAATATATATTTTATATAATTAAAATTAAATTTATAGTAAATTAATATCTTTAAAATTAAAAAATTGACTGTTTTAAATTATAATAGTATATTATATTTTATTATTGGAATCTAATTTATATCATTATTTGATAATAAGATATAATAAAATTAATTAAAATCATAATGATAATAATAAAAATTTATATTAAAAAATAGAATTGGAATAGAAAAAAATAGCATAAAATTTTAAATATTAATAAATTACAAAGTTTAGGATTGTCACATATTAGTTTTTTAAAATTAAAATTTTAATAGGAATAGAGAGAAAATTGATATTAAGGATTAAGAGGGAGAATTTCACTCTCACAAGTAGTACGTGAAATTCATCAATCAATGAGGGAAAGAGAAAGAATATTAAAAATTATTGAGAAGGAGTCCAATATAATGTTTCAAAATTATTATATAAATAATTGATACATATAAAATTTAAAATAACTTATTTTGTAAATGTATAAGATTTTCCAGACGCTTAATATAAATTTTACATTTATCTATACTATTACAATTGACTAGATTTTTTATTACTATTTATTCGGGGGTTATTTTTTTTTTAATTCCTATAAGTAGTAAAGTTAAGAGTTCTAAATCTAACTTAACCTATAAGATACATAGATAGTAGGTAGATAAATATGAAAAATTTAGGAAAGAGAAAAATAGAAAGAAAAAAAATAAAGAGAAAGAGTGTGAAAATGTGATATGAAATGAAGAGAAAAATGAAAAAAAAAAAAGCTGTTAAAGGAAGTATAAAATGAAAAAAAATGTGAAAAAATTATTATTCTTTTTTTAAAAGTATTAAAACTTAAATATAAAAAAAATATTAAAATTTTGATAATTAACTTTTGAGTGTTGAAAATAGAAAAAAGAAAGAGATAAAAAGAAATAAATCAAGAGAGAGTGTAAAATAAATGACAATTGATGTGATAGGAAAGAAATAGAGATAAAAAAGAAAAAAAAATTAGGCGTGAAAAAATCTTACATATTTTAAAATTAAACTATTAAATACATAAATACATTACATGTTGCAATCGAAAATATATATAAATAATAGGAATTTATGTAAACGCAAATGAGAAGACAACACTAAATATTTTGAAATGAATACAATAGGAATTGAAATCACCTAAATACATACTCCCTCAATTCCTTTTTATAAGACACCTTTTAGAATTTTTTGTGTTCCTTTTTATAAGTCACTTTACAATTTCAAGAAAACATTTATTATAATTGTCCTTATTTGCCCTTATTAACTTTAATGTCATTCTAACTATCAAATGATAGTGGAGTTAGTTAATAATATTAAATAAGGGCAAAACTAGAAAGTTAAACTATTTTTTAAAACTCAAATAAAATAATTAATTAGCTTTAATTACTTTTTATTGGTCTTTGTGATTCTATATAGTGTGCCTTATAAAAAGGAATGAGGGGAGTATATTATTTGTTTACATTTAAATATATATAAACTAGATTTTTTTTTTCCAAAACAAATTAAGAAATGCGGAACACATTTGGAGACAACTCGAATGAATTTTATTCTATTTGATAATCTCACTCCATTAAAGTTTCAATGAAGACAATTTTCATTTTTCTTTGTTTTGTTGTGACCATTAATAAAAGTCAAAGCTAGACATTGTCACACGTTAATGTTTATTTATCAAAAATTATTTTCTCTCATGATCAATTATATGTTATATCTAGGATGAAGTCTCGACAAGAACTTGAGATTCTTATATATGATTATATTTTTAAACGTTATAATTTGGTGAAAAATATAATATATACAAAAATATTTCAAAAAATATAAATGATATGATATGGTATATTTTATATTTATAATTATTAATATTTGAAATTTGTTGATTCAAATAAATTTTTTATGTTTTAATTTTTTTTAATTCTTTCTATATAAATAAGTATAAATTTTAATATGACAAAAATCACTAATTTTTATTATTTTCTAAAGTTTATATATTTATATTAATTAAATTAAACATATTAATATAAACGATCTGTTTGAATAATAATACTTATGCATCGTATGGATCGAACACTAGTTAACTAGCATTATGAAGGTAAATGTATAACATGTGTTATAGTTAGATTAATTAAAATCACATTATGGATGTAGTGCAATATAATTTGATTTTAACGAAAATCAAACATGCAATTAAACGTAATTATCTAAAAGAATAATAAAAATGATTTAAGGTACTACTAAACTGCTAATTTAACGTAAAAAAACTGCTAATTTCATCATTCAAATTTATTTATTTTTAAAAGTGAAAAAAAAACTAATTTTAATTGATAAAATGTTGGTTATCCAGATCAAAAGATTTTAATTAATGAAGACAAATTTGGAGGATTATTACTCCTCCGTCAGGCGTCATTCAATTCCAATCACCGACCGGTAGCATAAAGATGGGTTTGCTTCTCTCACTGTCGTTGTGACTCATGTCTCACGTTCTTTCTTCCTCTTTCGACCAATCACTACGCTCTTCTCCTTCAACGCAATTACCATAGCTCCCACTAGATCTACACGCTCAAAGGGGTACATTTTTTTGTATTCCTGCTTTTTTTTTGTTTGTGTGTGAGGTTCATTGGAATGCTTTAGTGTCAATTTTCTTTGAATACGATGTGCAACGTTATTGACATTTTCCTGTTTTGAGTGTTTTTTTTCCCTCCCTCATTTCATGATTTATGCTCAACCTGTTGGGTAAATTGGATTTGGGTTGGTGCGTGTGGTTTTTGGGGTTTTCCATTTTATGTATTTTGTCCATTGCATCAATTATTTCACTTCATTTGCTTGCTCCTCGCTTCGATTATCCAACTGGGTCACTTTCTAATGCACAAATAGGTTGTTTAAAGTATGTCACTGAATGCTTCATTATTCTGTCCACCTCCACCATAGATGGAATTTTAAATTGGGTTTTATTTAACTCTCTTTTAATTTTATGCATAATATGTTACTGTTGGAAAAAAGAAAAAAGGAAAAATTTTGATGCCATTCAATTGGGATTTTATAGATAGCATTGTGGTTCAGTCAGTATTAAGATGGTTATAAGTCTGTGAGGAAAAGCGTGTTTTCTTAGTGTTCATTTGCCTGCTACTGCTAGCTTGACAAGCTGGTCTTGATTTAACTCTTCTATTTTTATGCTTGATGTGTTACTGCTTAAAAAGAAAGGAAGAAAAATTGATGCCATTCAATTACGATTTTATAGTATTGTGGTTCAGTTAGTATTAAGATAATTGTAAGTTTGTGACCAATAGCTTGTTTGCTTAGTATTCATTTGCCTTCTGCTTCTAGCTTGACAGGCTGGGACTAAGAGCTGTAGTCATTGATGGCACTTTCTGTTTCTCGGGCTATGTCAAAGGGTATAGTGATTACTGTGCCTGTTCTGGTTCTCACGGTTTCAGTGGCTGCTGTTTTTCTATTCTTCCTTCTGTCGTCTCTCTCTTCTTGCTCCTGCCCTCCACCTTCAGACACCCCTGTCTCCAATGCTAGGAGTTTTGATATTTGTGTGTCTGACTCTAGCAGAGGTAATGTTCCGTTATCAACAAGGAAGGAGGATGTTGAGTGGGTAAAAGATCAAATCCACGCAAATGGGCTTCATATGCATGAAAATGTGCTTCGCAAGGGTATTAATCCTCGCACTAGGGCTCAGCAACTTGAGGATCTTAGACAGTAAGACCCTTCCTCATAATTTGGTTTATCCACTTGTTTGTGTATCTGATGAGTGTATCTTTGTTTTGGGGTATCACATTTTAATGTCATTTGTTTCTTTAAGTCTTCAGAATGACAATTTCTTAGAATATTGCCATTTCTAGTTTGCAGTGGAAGTAGCTTTTTGCTACATAGAGAACATTGAGGGAGGTGGGAGGATTGGTTCTAACAATTTAGACTCAAATATTAACCAATATAGGAAATTAAATTAACTAGCTGAATAGTAGGGTAGCACTGAAATTGTGCAAGTGTCAGCAAAAGTGAGAGAAGATGCAAGAGAATGAGTGGAAATAGAAGTTCCAGGAAATTTCCGTGCTTCTTCCGTTTTCTTGTCTCTCCAGTATTGTTTATACGATGTCATGCTTCAAATTAGAATTTGTTTATTATGTCCATCTATCTGTGAAAAAGTGTATTAAACATTGTCTTCACATCCTCTAAAATTGGCATGTTTCTTAATTGTATTACAATTTATATTGTTAGAGGGTTCCCTCTTTCTGATCCTTGTAGTATTGATCTGTTTGGTTGTGAATAAGCACAGGGGTTTTCAAAGTCTAACACTTATATAACATAGCTTAAACTCAAAGCTTTTAAAGCACATTTTTATCATGATGAATGGACTAATGAACTGCAGAAATGATGTCCTTTTAACTTGAGAACTCTCGTTCCTTGTCACTGTCTCTGTCTTTTTTTCCACAAGATTCCAAATAAATGAGCCCATTGTTTTAGTAGCCACATATGAGATATATATACTTTTGAAGCAATAGTTGCAATTTCTAATTTTATTTTGTTTGATCATGAATATATGACTTTCCTTTTGGATTTTCTGATCAAAATTTCTTCTTCCAAGTGCAGATTTAAGGGCATATCACATTATGAGGGACCTGAGTCAGATAATCACACGGCTTTCCCATGCCCTGGGGAACTTCTAGTTGAAGAACACCATAGCAACTATGGTGAACCTTGGGCAGGTGGAAGAGATGTGTTTGAGTTTCTTGCTCAAGCCATTCAACTCAGACCAGAGTCACAGGTGCTGGAGATAGGTTGTGGCACACTTCGAGTTGGTTTGCATTTCATTCGACATTTAAATCCTAAACACTTTCATTGTCTCGAAAGAGATGAGCTCTCTCTGATGGCTGCATTAAGATATGAGCTTCCTGCCCAAGGCCTCTTACACAAACGACCTTTGATAGTTAAGGGGGATGACATGGATTTCAGTAAGTTTGGTTCTGGCATAATGTATGATTTGATTTATGCTAGTGCTGTATTTCTTCATATGCCTGATAAACTTGTATGGACTGGACTGGAAAGATTAGCTTCTAAATTGAAACCTTATGATGGACGAATCTTTGTATCACATAATATAAAGTTCTGTTCACGGCTGGGAGGAGAGGAATGCACAAAGAGGCTTACGAGTTTGGGGCTTGAGTATCTTGGGAAGCATACACATGATAGTCTGCTATTCAATCACTATGAGATATGGTTTGAATTTAGACGGTCAAAGGCTTAAGGTCTTGATTGATTCTATGAAAAAGCATGAGAAATAGCTTCGAATGGCCTCAAGCCACTAAGTGTGTGTTGCTCATGGCAACAAATCAGCAACTCAATGATAATTTTTCTTTGAATCCAAAGAGGTGGCAGTTCTTCTCCTCAGTGGTTTCTCAACTCATGGGCAGTTTTTTCCTACTTAGTGGTTCATCTTCTTGTGCCAGAAATCTTAATACACTTTTGACTCTTCTAGAGAGAAGGATCATCTGTAATTTCGACAACAAAGGCTAGGAGATTTGTATCATTTTTTGGGATCCTATTCTAAATGGGCTAGCTTAATACATAGACTTTTTAGTATTGTCTCTACATAGATTCAGATAAGATAGTTGTATTTAGCAGTCGAATTGTCTTGCAACTTCTTTCTGTTTTGACAATTGTTACATGGTGTGATAATTTTTAATTATTTATATTTTTTGAGGATTTTATATATTGTAACAAAAGCAATTTGCGGAATGTTCCAGAATGCCCTTTATAAATTTGAGGGAAGGAGAGCTAAGTTGTATAGGTCATGAACCTTGTAACAAACAGATGTAAAGAAAAGCTTGATAGTAGAGGCTGGATAGGAGATTGATCAATGTCTAGGTTGAAGTGGCCTAAATAGATGACAGGGACTATCACTATTACAAATTTATATTATCCAGATATACACAGGCTCCTATATCAATACTCAGAAATGGCACAGATAGATGTGTTGTTTTTGTCAATGGAATTAGCCAGGTAGGTCTATTAAATATGATCCATTTCTTAAGGGGAACAACTTGGTGCAATGCAATATATAGCATGCAAGAATATTGTGTCTAAATGATCATTCCATTTCTACTTGGAGAAATTATTTGGAAGATATTGTTTGAAGCTCACACATTGATAATATGCATGTGTTTCCTAGTCTGATTGGAATATATCAAATTGATATTTGGAGGATATAAATGGTGGCATCAATGTCAACAATCTGGGCAATTTTATCCCCTCTGTTGGTAGTCCCCTTGGTGAAATCTCAAAGGTTCCAGCTCAAATTAATTAATGTACAATGCCTGCACCTTGCATCCCAAGCAAGGCTTATCCCACAATTCAAATTTTCTGCTCAATCTTCACCACGACATAGTTCAAAGCTTATAGAAAGAAAAGGTCTTCTCCACTACTTGATTAATATGAAGATTGGCTGCAAGGCTGCAAGAAGCTGTGAGAATGCCACGTCAATCGGCTCCAAGACTTTGAGAATGACACATGAATTCCTACTAAAGCTATCACAGTTATTACAGCTGTAAAACTGACCAATTAGTTTGTTACTCATGGTAGTTGTATAGGTTATGAACCTTGTAAGTACAAAATCAGATTTACATTCCACAAGATAATCATTTTTTCATAAATAAATAGCATGTTTGTTTTTCAGTTTCTTTTGTCTTAAAGGTAGTGCAAGTGATAGTTGCTTGTTTTGGGATATGGAAATATGCATTAGGATGAGTAAATATAAGTTTGGGATGGTTTTCCAAACGGATTCAAATCCTCAGTCACAAAATTATGTCTCACACCCTGTCCCACTAATCAAAAACTAACACCTGTTATCAAAATCCACGTAAGGAATCCCCTTAACAAACATCGTTACTAAACTTTTAAAGAAAAAAAAATCGGTTGCATTGATAATTTGTTCTGGCGATGTCGCGCGAAAATCTCGTCCACCTTCCTTTCTTGTTATTCACTCGCGCCTCCACTATTGTTGCAGTTTTCGTTCTTCATTGTTTCTGGTCTTTCACATTGCTACTTTGTGCGTTCACTGCTCTTGTTCTCATCATCTTTCACATTGCTACTTTGGTGTGTTAGATTATTTACAACAAATGCAATTAGAAGATCCTAACTTTTTCTATGCAATACAGGTTGATGAGGATGATTTGATTACTAACATCTTTTGGGTAGATGCAAAGATGAAGGTTGACTATTCTTATTTTGGTGATGTGGTTTGCTTTGATACTACTTATAGAAAAAATAAAGAAGGTCGTCCATTTGCAATGTTTTTTGGAGTGAATCATCACAAGCTTAGCATTATATTTGGTGCTACATTATTATATGATGAGACTGTTGAGAGTTTTGTTTCGTTGTTTAACACTTTTGCTAAAGCTATGTCAGGAAAGAGACCCCAGACTATTCTTACTGACCAAGATGCAGCAATGGCAAAAGTTTTAGGTTCGGTGTGGCTAGAAACATGTCATCGCCTTTGTATTTGGCATTATGCATTAAAGAAACTCAGCTCTGTATTTGGGAGGTTTCAAGACTTCGGTAAGGATTTTAATAATTGCATCTATGAGTACGATGAAGAAGAAGAGTTTCTTGTAGCTTGGAACAATATGCTTTAAAAATACGATCTTAAAGACAATAGTTGGTTGAAGTAAACATTTGCTTTGAAGGAAAAATGGGCACTGGTTTATGGTCAAGAGAACTTTTATGCAGACATGACAACTACACAACGCAATGAGAGCTTGAACAATGTGATTAAAAAATATGTGAGTTACCAACATGATTTACTGAGATTTTTCCATCACTTTCAGAGATTGGTTGAAGATCGTTTATATGAGGAATCAAAGGCAGATTTTAAAGCAACCCAAAGAAGTTTAACTTTGTCTTTTGATGTGGAAATTTTAAGACATGCAGCCACTATTTATACTCCCGCAATATTCAAGATGATTCAACATGAGGTATCCTTTGCTTATGATGGTAGTATGCATGTTTCCTCTCAAAATGGGGAAGTTACTGAATATATAGTTACCCCTTATAAGAAACAATTTCAACATGTTGTCCAATATGACTCATCTATTGGTGCAGTGAAGTGTAGTTGTAAGAGGTTTGAGTTCTCGGGAATTTTGTGCTCACATGCTCTCAAAGTTCTCTCATCAAGAAGCATTATGAAAATTCCTACAATGTATATATTAAAAAGATGGACAAAGCATGCGAAAACTGGAAAGAATATAGAAATTCCTAAGGCAAGAATGGGGAGCCGCTACAAGGACATATGCAAGATGCAAGCCCAAATACCGCCTAAAGCTGCAATAACAGAAGAAGCATATAACATAGTTGTTAATGGTTTGACTAAGCTTATGATTGATATAGATGCGTGTCTTGAAGGTAAAGATATGGAAGCCAATGCCATTGGTGTTTCACCTATTAATCCAGAGAATGTTCTGTGTAGTGGAAGTAATAATAGTGTGAGGGGAATAAAGACTAAAGAAAGATTTCATGGAACGTCTAGTAGACCAAAAGGTGTTCTTGAGAGAAAAAGAAAAAAAAAAGAAAGCTATAAATCCTAATGAATCTTCACTACATAACTTAGATGTTGTATTACCTTCATCTCAATCTAGTCAGGTATTATTTTTTATTTGATTTTTGTTGCGCATATCATTTTATAATTAATTTAGATACTGATTTTTTCATTATGATTAATTTTGTATGTATTAATTGATCACGAATGTTGAATGCAATACCTTCGAACAGCTAACTAGCAACATGAGCATGATAAAGTTGCTACAGGTAATAAATGATTGTAATATTTCTTTTTATTTTGTATTAGTATATCGATTTTTCAACATTAACATTAAAAATGCAAAATATTTTTTTACTGTAAAGGCACAATTATCAAGCACCATACATGGATCAATTGATTGCAGCAATACTCAAAGCCAAGATCAATAGGCCAACCAACAACACCTTTTAACATTTTTTTTCTTGTGTTAGATAGATTTTATTATGTATTTTCCAATCTTGCCAAGATAAATAAGGAAGTAATTTATATCAGATTCTAGTTTTACTTTAGTCATTCTTGCTGTAATTGTACAGTAGTAGTTAGAGTTTTAGTAGTTATTCTTGTCAATGTTACTACAATTGCACAATAACCTGAGATTAATTATTTTTCATTAAGCAGCAATAAAAACAAATTTTGAAGAATGACCTCTATTGAATCTCGATATTATTAATGAGTTGTAGATACATCAACAAGGATTACATTTGCTAGTCTATAGCTCTCTTTACAAGTTAGAAGAAATAAAAAATTACAAGTTTTGAAGCTTCATTTGTTGTTTTGAAGCTAGAATTACAAATATAGAAGCAATCTCTAAGTCATCTCTTCCATGTCTTGATTTTAGCCAAGCTATTAGCCAATGTAGTACCTCCTGGACTGTCTGCAATAACCATAAACCAGCTAATGGAAGCTCTGTCTCTATGATGAGCTTTCATGGGTTTCATGAGATTTCAGCAAATTCCTTTTGTAGCTGTTATATCTTAGAAGTTGTACAATCTATCAGTGTACTAAGTTCTGGTTCAGCATTGTACTAAGTTGATGCCCAAGGTGTTTCACCATTGTCTAGTCATCCTCCAAAATTCCCCGCCTGCTCTGTCTGCAAAACCAATCAGTGGATCCTTGATTTGCATTGCAGGGGGAGGTTTATTAGTGTGATTTTGGTCTGTTGAATCCAGTTGTGAGCCTAAGCAGGATCTCTAGCTATGAAGCACGAACACTGCCCTGGAAGGGAGTGTCCACGCGTCGGAACCGTTTGGGACGCGGACGCTTCTCCAAAGCGTCTCTCAGGCGTCTCTGAACCAAGAATCGGTGTCGGCCAAACAATTTTTTTTTCGATTTCGACGCGGATCAGACGCGGATCGCTCATAAAGACGGACGCGGAGCAGGACGCAGATCCCAAATCAAATCTGCCTTTTTTTTACGTCAAATCTGCCTTTAATTATTTAGAATTAAATGTTAAATATTATTTAAAAATCAAATCTTTTTCAAAACTTCAAATAAAATACATTCAAATGAAAGGCGTTAAATACTTAGATCTATTTTTAGACAAAGTGGTAATATTGTAAAATGATGCCTCTTGGTATTTTTTTTTTTTGTGAGGCTCATTATCATAGGAGTTAGGAAGTTATTTTCATAGGCGTAATTCATTTTATTTTGAATTTATTTAGTAAAAGACAATGCTTCTTTATTGTGAAATGAAGCCTATAACATACTTTGATTATCAATTTAATATATTTAAATATATATATATATATCAGTGTCCCCGTGTCCTATATTTTGGACATAAGCCGTGTCCCCGTGTCCGTGTCCGTGTCGTGTCAGAGTCTGTGCTTCATAGATCTCTAGTACTCTGCAGCCACACAAAAGGGTGAGGGAAGATTGTTGGCTATTTTTCCGTAGTTGATTCTAAAATTAAGGCCACAAGTTTACACAAACAAATCTAAAAAAAAAATGTAAACTATCAAAATGATTTAACTAAAAAAGAACCCAATAGAGATTGGAGAATAAACACTCAACCCAATTGACAAATTCAGAAGGCTAAAATTAATGGTTGGTTCCTCTTAGCACAGTAATAGTATTTGTATTTCTGTTGTTAAACTGCTAAAGACCCTTTCCTCAAGCGAATCCCTGCATAAATAAAAAAATAGAAATCAGAAAATTAAAGAAGGCTTAATTGAGAAAATTGTTATTGTAAATGTAAACTTACCTTGAGGCTTGAGCCTTTGTAAGGAGAAAACTTTAGTTGTGAAAAGAAAAAGACAGGAGGTATTTCATTCAACAACACTTTGCCTTTGACTCACATGGACGAGAAGTTTTGCTATCAAATTCTGCATGAGTACAAAATTCAAAATGCATTTCCACAAACTTTGTATTTCATTTCTAGGGACATGTAATTATGAAAAATTATTATTATAAGTATGGTAATGTATGTTGTTATATAGAAGCCCAAGAATGACTTTATATCTCTACCTTAACCCTTCATAGGCTAGCCTTTTGGACATGAAATGTGCACAGATACACATGCTCACTTGCTTTGAAAATTAGTTCTATTATAAAGTGCAGCAGCAACAAGGATCATGCTCTTGGTCATCAACATAGTCATATATAGACTCTTTGAATCTTTGTTGCGAAGAAGTGAAACAATGCTTAGTTTTATATGTTAACACTTGGTTTCTTTGTATAACCATAAGAATGAGAGAATAGTGAAAAAAAAGAAACATGTATATAGGAAACATATTGGAAGCTGAAAAAGGTGTACTTTGTTGCATGTCTGCATCTGAAGCAGTATTTATGGTAAGGTGTACCTTCAAGTGTTAACATATCAACCACATAAACAGTCTTATCACTTGTTTCTTTCCTCAAGAATGGTTATTCTCTTTTTTGTGTTTTATGTTTTTCCTTTACTCCAAGATCTAAGCATTAAAGAGAAGATTGGATTTTATTGCACTTGGCAAATGATTGGAGACCTCCAAATTCATGTGGATAAAAACCGGTAGTGTGGAGTGAAAACAGGGTGGTCTCTCACCATTTCAATTGTAGCAATAATTGTGTTAAAAAAAACATGTGTGTAATGTCATTAAAACAGATTTTATTAGTACACTATGTAATCAAGAAAAGCAATTAGTTCAAGGATAAAAAAAGAATGATATATTATGAGCAGCTAAATTATCAAGAGAACTGCATTGGTGATATGAACCTTGAGGTTCTATTTTTCATAGACCTTAGAAATTTCTGAATAAAACTACACTTTTCTTGACAAGTACTTTTTCTGTTTTTTCGTAATATTTTCTTTTTCTTTTCTTTTGCTATTTTCTTTCTTTTTCTTTTCTTTTCTTTTCTTTTCTGTGAGTACTCAAATAAAATAAAATAGATTAAATAAGAAAGATGATAACCAAGTAGTAACCTTGCCAAAACAATATTCAACCTAAGAAAAACTTGATAAATAAATCACTTATGAACCAAGTAAGACGTATAGGAAAAATATAGGTTTTGAACTAAAAAAATAATTCGTAGAAGAAGAAGAAGAAGAGATAGGGATGGACGTCACACTTTCAAGGTTTGAAAGATAAGTCCTTGAAGATACACACACAAAGGTGAAAAATCTTTGATAATCTTCACTCTTGACTAGCAAGAAACTTAGAGAAACACTCTCAAAGTATAGGTAATTTTCTGCATCAAATTTCTAACCTTTCTTGCATGCATGAAGCATGAATTTATAAGAGTTACAAGTGGTTCATTAGTCATGCAACCAGCTAGGGTTACACGCCTCAAACTTCCCAAAAATGCCCCTCAAATAATTCTCATGCATACATAATTTTACTACAAAAATAAATAAGGAAAGTAGTAAACTAATTAACTAGAAACTAGGTCTTTTCCTAGCTTGTGTAGCCGCAAAAACCAGCCAGCTTTTCTTGCACATGTGGCTGAATTATTCTTTGATTTGTAACCACCAAAACATGAAATAATTGGCCATTTGATTCAGCCATGATGTAGCCGCCCAAAACAGCCCATTGTGATTAAGTTTGGCTTCAATTTGTAACTCCCAACTCATGAATGTTGGCCGCCACTTTGATGATCATTCATGCAGCCATTTACAACCTTGTTGGCCTTTCTTGATGACTCTTTATTCAGCCAAAATTACACACATGTGGCCGCACATTTTGATGAGACTTTAGGCTTCCATGTAGCTCAAAATATGGCTAGGTTCATGCACACCTAGCAAGCTTCCTTCCAACAGCTAGCAGACATGATTTTAATGCAATTATCATCATGTTTTGTAACCACCAGAATAGGAAACATAACCACCAAAAATTAAAACCTTGTGCCTTGTAACTCCTACAAGCTTATTGAAAGCAAATAAAAAACTAAAATTCAGCAAATAAAACATGAAGTGGCCGCCCACAATTTGTCATATGTGGCCGCCCACAATGCCACTTCTCTTGCTTGAAAGTGCTTCAACTGGTAGTTGCATTAAATGCAACTGTCTCTCCATCAATTGGTTCATCCTCTTCAATTTGAGTGCAATTAATGAACCGAGGACTTCCATTAATGTTTTGTATGTTTTGAGACTGGACTTCCTTGATGACAAGTTGTAGTGCCTCCTTAGCCTTCCTAGCCTGCGCCCTTGTCATGGGGCCACCTAACATGCTGACTGTTTGACTGATGTCCACATCACGCCTCCCTTCTTGAAAAGGATTTGTTCTCAAATCTGAAGGGTCCTTACCTGCATCAAAAAGAGTTAAGTCAGCAACATTAAAGGTTGCACTAACATTATAGTCACCAGGAAAGTCTATTTTGTAGGCGTTATCATTGATCCTTTCAAGCACTTGGAAAGGTCCATCTCCCCTTGGTTGAAGCTTTGATTTCCTTTGTTATGGGAACCTTTCTTTTCCCATGTGTATCCATACCCAATCCCCTGGTTGGAACACCATTTCTGGGAACCTTTCTTTTCTCATGTGTATCCATACCCAATCCCCTGGTTGGAACACCATTTTCTTCCTTCCCTTGTTTGCTTGCTTGGCATAGCTCTTATTTTTCTTTTCAATTTGAGCCTTAACCTTCTCATGAATCTTCTTGACAAAATCAGCCTTAGCCCGCGCTTACTTATGCTTAAACATAGAAATATTAGGCATAGGTAATATATCAAGAGGAGTTAAAGGGTTGAATCCATAAACTACCTCAAAAGGTGAATAATTAGTAGTACTATGAACAACCCTATTATAAGCAAATTCAACATGAGGTAAACAATCATCCCAATATTTAATGTTTTTATTCAAAATTGTCCTAAGCAAAGTACCTAGGGTCCCATTAACCACCTCTGTTTGCCCATCAATTTGAGGATGGCAAGTAGTAGAAAATAGTAACTTGGTGCCATGTTTTCCCCACAAAGTCCTCCAAAAATGACTCAAGAATTTTGAATCCCTATCACTCACTATGCTTCTTGGCATTCCATGCAATCTGACTATTTCCTTGAAAAATAAATCTGCTACATGGCAAGCATCATCCACTTTCTTGCAAGGTATAAAGTGAGCCATTTTTGAAAACCTGTCAACCACAACAAAAACAGAATCTTTTCCATTCTTTGTTCTTGGAAGTCCCAAAACAAAGTCCATGGAAATGTCAGTCCAAGGAAATTCAGGAACAGGTAAAGGAGTATATAAACCATGAGGTTTAACTTTAGACTTAGCCCTTTTGCAAACAATACATTGGTCACATATTTTATGAACATCACGTTTCATATTTGGCCAATAAAAATTTTCTTGCAAAATTTCTAAAGTCTTTTGCACTTCAAAATGTCCCATTAAACCCCCTTCATGTGACTCCCTCACAAGCATTTCTCTTATGGAACTTTTAGGCACATACAATTTATTCCCTTTAAACAAAAAATAATTATGCCTTAAAAATCCATTTTCTGATTTTTTTAAATACGCCACATACAAATCAGCAAAACCCATATCATCACAATACATGCTTTTCAAAGATTCAAGTCCATACAATTTAGCTTCAAGCATAGCAAGCAAGACATGTCTCCTAGAAAGAGCATCAGCAACTATATTTCCTTTTCCTTTTTTATGCTTTATGACGTATGGAAATTGTTCCAAAAATTCAACCCATTTAGCATGCCTTTTATTTAATTTTCCTTGGCCTTTTAAATACTTCAAAGATTCATGATCACTATGAATTACAAATTCTTTAGGAAGTAAATAATGTTGCCAAGTCTTAAGAGCTCTTACCAAAGCATATAATTCCTTATCATAAGTAGAATAATTAAGTGCCGGTCCACTTAATTTTTCACTAAAATAAGCAATTGGATGCCCCTCTTGCAACAAAACAGCACCAATACCAACATTAGAAGCATCACATTCCAACTCAAAAGATTTTGCAAAATTTGGTAAGGCTAAAATAGGCGCATGTGTGAGCCTATCCTTGAGGGCAGCAAAGGCCGCCTCTTGCTTCTCCCCCCACTTATATCTCACATTCTTTTTAACAATATCATTTAGGGGTGCAACCAAGGTGCTAAAATTCTTAACAAATCTTCTATAAAAACTTGTTAAGCCATGAAAACTTCTCACCTCACTCACATTTTTAGGCATTGGCCATTCTTGAATAGTCTTCACCTTTTCCTCATCCACTTGAACTCCCTTGGAGCTCACAACAAATCCCAAGAAAACAACATGGTTGGTACAAAATATGCATTTTTCTATATTGGCATACAAATTTTCTTTTCTAAGCACATCCAAAACAGATTTTAAGTGATTAACATGCATATCCAAAGAAGTGTTATAGATAAAAATATCATCAAAATAAACCACCACAAATTTTCCAATAAATTCCCTCAAGACATGGTTCATCAATTTCATAAACGTACTAGGAGCATTAGTTAAGCCAAAGGGCATAACCAACCATTCATACAACCCATATTTAGTTTTAAAGGTTGTTTTCCATTCATCCCCCTCCCTTATACGTATTTGATTATAACCACTTTTAAGATCAATTTTGGAAAAAATGCAAGCACCACGAAGTTCATCAAGTAAGTCATCTAACCTGGGAATAGGATGACGATACTTGATTGTGATGTTGTTGACTGCCCTACAATCTGAGCACATTCTCCAAGTTCCATCTTTTTTTGGTACCAGAATGACTGGTACTGCGCATGGACTCATACTATTCCTCACCCATCCTTTGCTTATGAGCTCATTCACTTGCCTCTCAATTTCTTTGGTCTCTTGAGGATTACTCCTATAAGCTGGCCGATTTGGCAATGAGGCTCCAGGAATGAGGTCTATATGGTGCTCAATTCCTCTTAAGGGTGGTAAACCATCAGGAACATTTTCTGGAAAGACATCCTCATATTCCTGCAAAAGAGATTTAACTACAGAAAGCAACTCAGATTTGTCAAATTGGTTAGCAATTAAAAGAAAAGTTGTATCAAACAATAAGTAAAGAGGTTGTCTTGTGCATAACACTCTCCTCACTTCTTTTTCTTTTGCTAAACACAACTGTTTGCCTTCAAGTGTTTCACTCTTTTTCTTTTGGCTCTCTTCTTTTTCAAGTGTTTCACTCAACCTCTCTTGAGCAATCTTTTCTCTCAACTTATTTTGATCCTCACTAACCTTTCTAGGTGTCAATGGTCTCAAAACAATTTTTTTATCTTGGTACATGAAAGAAATTTTATTGGTAAAGCCATCATGGATAGCTTTAGTGTCAAACTGTCATGGCCTCCCAAGAAGTATGTGGCTGGCCTCCATGGGTACCACATCACAAAGCACCCTGTCTTGATATTTTCCTATTGAAAAAGGAATTTCAGCTTGTCTGCGCACATGCACTTCATCTCCCTCACTAAGCCATTGGAGTCTGTATGGCCTAGGATGAGGCTGTGTGTCCAATTCCATCTTATTCACCAATCTGGAACTAACAACATTAGTGCAGCTACCACCATCAATAATTACCAAGCAAATCTTACCATTGATTGAACATCGAGTGTGAAAGATGTTCTCCCTTTGCTTTTCCTCCTTGCCCACGGTTTGGCTTCCTAGAAGTCGTCTAATCATGTAGACTTCTCCCACATCAGCACGTGTATCATCATCACTGGGCTCCTCCCTTTCATCCTCTGATTCGCTTGTATATTCATCATTGTCCTTAAGAAGAATGGTCTTCTTAGTTGGACACTCATAGGCATAGTGCCCTCTTCCTTGGCACCTGAAACAAGTCACATCCCTTCCTTTCTTTGCAACCTGTTCAACATTTTTATTAGTGGATTTACCTTGAGGACTGGGCGCTGCATGGCTTGAGGATTCAGCCACCTCCTTTTTAATTTTGTCCTTCCAATTTGCAGGCAAATTAGTAAAACTCCTCCTGGCAGCTCCTTTTCTTTTTATCTGTTGCTCCACTTGAAGAGCCTTATGTAACAAGTCCTCCATTTCCACAAACTCCTGTAACTCAACAATGTCTCTAATGTCACTGCTCAAACCATTAAGAAAACGTACCATAGTGATTTCAGGATCCTCTTCTATGTTGGCTTGAATTTGCAGCATCTCCATCTCCTTATAGTACTCCACTCCTTTACTGCCTTGAGTTAATTTCTGTAACCTTAGCTTCAAGTCACGTTGGAAACTGGAGGGAACATACCGTTTCCTCGTAATCCTCTTCATCTCCACCCAAGTCTCCACCATAGGTTCTTCATTTCTGACTCTCTCTTTCTGTAGCTTATTCCACCAAACAAGTGCATAGTCAGAAAATTCAGTTGCAGCAAGTTTTACCTTTTGCACTTCTGTATAGGAGTTACACGCAAATATGTGCTCAATTTTGAGCTCCCACTCTAGGTAAGCTTCTGGATCATTGCGTCCTTTGAAGGCTGGTATGGTTAACTTAACTCCTTGTATTCTACCTTCATCTCTTGGTGGCCTCTCCTCTTCCGCATCAGGTGTTGGTTTGATCTCCAATTCATCCAACCTAGCATGCAGCTCATCATACTGTCTTTTCATTGCCAACTCTAATTGTTGATAAAGAGCAGCAATTTGTGCCTGAAGATCACGGTTCTCCACGGGTCTTTCTGCCATAGTAAATAAAAAAATGTAACAGAGAAAGACAATGTTAACTGTTTAGAAATCTCACCACACTCGTGTTTGCACACAAAATTTGGCTTTTTCTATGACGTAACTCTCTTGCCTTTTTCCACTCTATTTCTCTTGAATTTCTTACCACACCAATGAGGAAAATAAATCAAATAATTATTCACCTGCGTGTAGACAGAAAAAATAATGAAGCAAGAAAAGCTAAGAAGAAAAATAGTATTTGTTAGGAAAAGAATTCAGAAAAATTCTAATAACCGAAGCTCTGATGACCAAATTATATGAACCTTGAGGTTCTATTTTTCATGGACCTTAGAAATTTCTGAATAAAACTACACTTTTCTTGACAAGTACTTTTTCTGTTTTTTCGCAATATTTTCTTTTTCTTTTCTTTTGCTATTTTCTTTCTTTTTCTTTTCTTTTCTTTTCTGCGAGTACTCAAATAAAATAAAATAGATTAAATAAGAAAGATGATAACCA
The DNA here is from genome assembly GCA_026901365.1 of Sesbania bispinosa. Classification (NCBI taxonomy): domain Eukaryota; kingdom Viridiplantae; phylum Streptophyta; class Magnoliopsida; order Fabales; family Fabaceae; genus Sesbania; species Sesbania bispinosa. The sequence goes on from QLOH01000173.1 coordinate 402,718, forward strand.
AGTAGTAACCTTGCCAAAACAATATTCAACCTAAGAAAAACTTGATAAATAAATCACTTATGAACCAAGTAAGACGTATAGGAAAAATATAGGTTTTGAACTAAAAAAATAATTCGTAGAAGAAGAAGAAGAGATAGGGATGGACGTCACACTTTCAAGGTTTGAAAGTGTGACGTCCACCATCTATCTCTTCTATTTCTTCTACGTTTTCTCTTTTGTTCAAAACCTACTTTTCCTATTCGTATTACTTGAATTATATGTGATTTATTCTTCAAGTTTTCAAATGGTGAATTTCGTTTTGGTAAGGTTATTATTTGCTATTCTTCTATCTATTTTATTTGGTGTTAGAAAATCAAAGAAAAAAAAAAGAAAAGAAAATAGAAAAAAAAGAAAAGAATATAGAAAAAAAGAAAAAAAAATTGAAAGAAAAATATTGAAAAGACAAGAAAAAATTGTTTGCCTAGAAAAGTGTTGTTTTATTCAGAAATTTCTAAGGTCCATGCAAAATAGAACCTTAAGGTTCATATCAATTGGTATGGGTTCTGCACAAAGAATCAATCAGTACAAGGAATTGGTAGAAAAAAAATAGTCTAACAAATTTTAATGGGAAAAAAATATTAGAACAGTTAATCCTATTTTCTTTTTAAAGCGTCTACAAGATGATAGAATCCAATTCCAAGCTCTGTAGCACCACCCTTTCTGCATAAGGTCTCCTCAGTTTGTCACTCCAACATGACATAGAAACTGAATGAAAGCAATGCACATAATCAGAGTATCATCAGGTGAGGAACCGAGGCTTGGACTTCAGAATCTGAAGCTCACACATGGACATTTTTTGTACATCTTCAGCAACAGTTATGTGACCCTACATCATATTACTGTGGCCACTAGCCACCATAGAATAGAGTCATGTAAGACCTGCCAGAAATGAACCACAGCCTATTGTATCCTACCAAACTGAAAGTAGCCTAAATCATTCCATAGTAATTTTCTAATCGCTATATTCTCGGAATATATATTGTGGAGCAAAGTTTTACCAGAGATATGAAAGCACCAACACCATCCTAATTAAACAAATGAAATCAATTGTTTTTTATCCTAATCATCCTAATTTTTAGAAAAGAAAAATCAAAACAAAAAATAAAGGCAATTGATTTTTTAAACCAAACTACTATTTCATGCTTAGAATATGTCCATTGCATTAGAAATCTAACAAAGCTAGCAATTACAACAAAAAGTGATGCGACAGGACACATGAGACAATCAAAGTGCATAATAACTACAGGCAGCATAGAATAGTGAATTTAGCTGAATCATTACCCACTGATAGTTACAGACAGCATAGAATCCCTTTAGTTGAGCCACTTCCATTTCTTTCATTTCATCAAACACTTGGGGTGCACCTTGTTTGGTCCAGCCCCTCACTGTTGATATCCTTCACTTCTTCCCTTCCCTCGCCTCCTCATCACCACCGGCGCCGGAACTGACCGCATTGATTCTCGAACATAGATGATAGGCGGTAACTGCCCAAGTACAGAAGAAGAAACTTTAACAGTAAAACTAACTAAAGGAGAGGAGATTGAGGATTTGAGTCCTTTCCTAACATGCTAAAAGCCTGAGATTTTATATGAGGATGTGGAACTGTCGAAGTAGGCTAAAAACTAAAAAGAAATAGCAGAAGTTGAGCATGCAATTAATCAATTAAACTATTAAAAAACTGGGTTAGAGTAAAAAAGAAAGAAATTTATTTAATTCAACTTGATTCAAAGTATAAAATTTATTAAATACGAGTGAGTTTTATATTAACACAACTAATATTAAAAGAATTTCAAAATTAAGTAATTCTAGTTTGTAACATTTAAAAATGGCTTAGATGCACTTTTTGTCCTTATTCTTTTGTAAATGGGTGATTTTGGTCCCCTAGTTTTAATTGCTCAATTTTGGTTCCTATACCTTTGTAAATGAGTGATTTTGGTCCTCCTAGTTTTAATTGCTCAATTTTGGTCATTCTTCTTTAAAAATTGAACAAATTTAATCCTACCGTTAGCCTCCCATTAAATATTTAGCAGAGTTTGCTAACATGGATTTAATTTTGTGACGTATAAACTATCACATGATAAATATTATTATTTAATTTTATCTCTTAATTTTTTTTAACGAAAAATCAGAGCTTGCAGATTTCAGTTCGCTTTCGATTTCATTTTAAATTTCATTTCATGCCCGAATGAGATTTTAGTTCGCTTGGTTGATGGCTTGAAGCAGACCAACAATTGATTTAATTTTGTGACTTGTATTTGCTTTATTGTTTTTTGAGGAAATTGGAGTGTAATAGTGGGATTTTGTTTTTTCATTTTATTTTCTCATTGTATTAAATTATGCGGAATCTGATTTTATTTTCTGATTTTTCATTTTAAAAAATTAAGAGATAAAATTAAATAATAATCTTTGTCATGTGATAGTTTACACGTCACAAAATTAAATCTATGTCAGCAAACTCTGCTAAATATTTAATGAGAGGCTAACGGTATGATTAGATTTGTTCAATTTTTAAAGAAGATGAGCCAAATTGAGCAATTAAAACTAGGGGGACCAAAATCAGTCATTTACAAAAGTATAGGGACTAAAATTGAGCAATTAAAACTAGGGGGACCAAAATCACCCATTTAAAAAAGTATAGGGACTAAAAATGTATTTAAGCCTTTAAAAAAAATCACATTATAACTTTTTAAATAGATGGTCTCTTTCAAAACCAAAACTATTCTTATTTTATAACTAGTATATTAACTCGCGTAATATACGGATAAAGATATATTTATATATTATTAAATTTTAAAAAATAAAATTAGAATAATTATGGATAAATATTCAATTTTAAATCATAATAGTAAATTATATTTTATTATTAAAATCTAATTTATATTATTATTTGATAATAAGATATATTTAGATAAATTACAATTATAATTATAAGAATATAGATTTATATTAAAACTAAGGATTGGAATTGAAAATGATAGGATAAGATTTTGAATTTTAATAGATTTCAAAATTTAGAATAAGTATTTATTAGTATTTGGAAATTCAAATAGAAAGAGAAAAAAATTAGTATTAAGAATTGACCGTGAGGATCTCACTTTCAAAGGTAGTGTGTGAAATTCATCATTCAATGAGAGAAGAGAGAATATGCAAATTATTGGGAGAGGGTAGGGATTCACTCTCCAAGGTGAGGTCTCAAAATTATAATATAGAGAGTTATTTTTTAAAAATGAATATTATTTTGGACTCAAATACGAGGAAAAAAATAACTCACGCTAATTAAGAGTGTTAGATATCTTCATTTAATTTTCTCAATGTTATCAAAAAATAAATTGCCCTTGATAAATGACTTCAATTTTATTGGTATTTGTTTTATTATCTCTATTGATACACGATTCATTAACTTTTTTTTGTGTGTAAACCATAGGTATCCCCTATTACCAGGGGCAATCCTATTCGGGGCTTAGTCACAGTTAAGGCTCTTCACCTCTCCCGAAAAATGTGTTTAGTGGGGATCGAACCCGATAGCTCTTCTCACAATCTCAGTCTGCGTTGCCAACTGAGTTACAACTCTTTGACACACAATTCATTAACTAGTATCATTGGAAAATAAAGTTTGAATTAAATGAAGTGTATTTTTAGATGATCTCATTAAATATGGTGAAATTAATTTAGATTTGCTTATATTTTATACTATATTTTTTATTACTTATATTTAAGTTCAGAGGGTATTTAATTTTTTACTTCCATACATTAATGATCTATTTAGATATGGAAAGAAATGAGAAAATAAAATATAAAAAGAAGGTCAAGAGATGAAAAAAAAGTGAATTTTATATATTATTTGAATGGAAAGAAAATAAATATAAAAAGTATTTTTATTCATTTGGTTAGATAAAAAAAAAGTGAGAAGAAAATAAATAATTGATGTATGTTTTTTCATCCTTGATAAAATAAGGAGAATCAAATAGATTTTATATTAGATAACAAAGACAGCACATAGCTTAAATTGAAAAATTATTAATTTTTTCAAATTTTATATTTTCTCTTCATTTGAGAAAAAAAAACTTTAATATGGATCCTGTATTAATTTTTTCTTTTTTATTTAACTTTCACAATTAAATAGGAGGTAATGATATATTTAATTCATTTTTTCTACAACTTTTTCTTTTTTCACCCTCTACTCAAGGAAAAATAATTTACCTTGCATTTGGATGAAGCAATTGAGAATTCCAGAGAATTTAAATTTCTTGGAATTTCAATTGCTTCAATTGAAATTCCTTCATTTTTAAAATTTGTTGTTTGGATAAAGAAATTAAATTGCTTCATTTTTAAAATTCTTTCTTTGGATGAAGAAATCAAATTCCCCGATTTTCAAATTTATTTATTTTAATTATTCTAAATTTAATTTAATTATATGATTTTAATTTTTAAATAAATAACATAATAATAGAATTTAAATAATTTAGACAAATAATTTATAATAGAATTAGAAAAACTATTATTTTAACAAAAACTCATTTTTATAATTATTATATATATATATGAGTAAATGGAAAAAATAATTATATTATTTAAAAAATAATTTTTTCATACTTATAAAATATAAAAAAATATGATAATTTATATATATAAAAAAGTAATAATAATTAATATATTAAAATCATGTTTATGAATTTCTTTTTCATTCAAGCACAATGTTAACAAGAAATTGAACTTTATATTGAGAAGTCAACAATATCTCTAAAAAGTATACTCATTTTATGTATTGATCAAATAAAGTTCACTGTATATTTTTCACCTTAGCACTAAAAACACTACACCTACATAATACACCCAGAATAAAGAACCACTAAGCAAATTGATATGATAAGTCTAATGTTTAGTCAAAATATAGAAGTCTTTAACCTTTCACCCTTTAAGATTTGGCCATCTCAGGCTACACAAAAATAAAGAGTGAAAAGACCGTTATTTGATTCTCTATTCAGTGAAAGCAACCCATCCATCTTCATTACAACTGCAAGTAAAATGTCCAATAAGTGAAGATGCACTCTAACTCAAAAAAAGAAAAAAGAAAATAATAGTTTGCAAGGAAAGAATGATAAACACGGGGCATATAATAGTTTACTGGTCTGCCAATGATATTGGATGTTTGATTAAATTAAGTCATTGAGAATAATATATCATTTAGTAGAAAATGAGTTGCAATTGGAAAAACTCTGAGCAAAACAGAATGATAGTATTTGCTGCATAATTACTAGAAAATGACAGTATTTACAGAATCTAAAAAATAGAATTTTATTCATCTCAACTCACATCAGAATTTGATAATTAAACCCAATAATTTGATAATCTAATAACATAATTCTCATTAATTAAGTACTAAGTACTATCCCTTACACACATGTTTAGGAACAATATCCACAATTACCAAAGAAGTATTTAGGTAAAGAAAAGCAAGCCTTAAAGAGGTGACGTATGCACCTACTAAGTATTAGTTTATAACTATTACAATATAACTATTACCAAAACAGTAAATTGGTTTTGCTAGAGATTCAATATAACTATTACAATACTACAGAACCATGCTTTTAACAACAGTCACAATAACATAAACATATTCACTTTAAAAAAAAAGGAACTTTAGGAGATCAATACAATACTGAACATATTTGAAGCAAAAGCTTTGATGTCAGCAACTAAAACTTTCTATAGAGGAAAAGGAGATCAATCATTTGCAAGAGCCTTTGTTAACGTCTTTAAACATGTCATAAACTTACATTCTTCTAAAATACCAAGCATTGATTACAACTAGAACTATGCTAAGTAAAACCTCACACAGACACCTATCTTAGTCACACAGAAGCATGTTTAGGCCCAAGCTTCTCCACCTCCTTCCCTAGTATTTACAATGCCAAGACTTGCAGGCTTCTTAGTTTGCTTACTCAATTGAAACACAGGGTACCTACATAGCTTGGGCACTCATTTTCTCACTTCTTAGTAAAACCTCACACAGACACTTATCTTAGTTTTGCTGTTAGGTGCCTTTGTATTATAAAACCCCCCATTTTTAAGGGGGTTGGTTGCCTGACCCCAATCTTTGGATATACAATAGATTTTCATATTTACTGAAGCTTCACATGGTCATAAGAGTCAGTAACTAATAAAACTGTACAAATCATGCAACACATGGTCATAATATAGATTTTTCACATTGGCTTAGTTCCCAGCTAGCAAGAAAAGTATTCGTCCATCATCATGCATGTGACAGTGGCTCATCCATCATCATGCATCTGACAGCACTCCAACAGATTGATGAGGAAAAGAAGATTAAGAACCATGACAACATTTTATTATCTACTATAAATTACATAAACATTTCTTCCCCTCTGTTCACTTCTACCTTCTAACTCTTCTTTTCTCCTTTCTCTTCTAAGCCATTTAGGAAGAGAGACATGGGGAATGAAGCTCATGAATCAAAAAAGCTGTCAGCTTATCATCAAATAAGTCACAGTCCAAGTCACAACCAAAAGCACAAGCTGAAGTCTCTTATGCTAGTCATATTTACCAACCTTGTCACCATTTACATCTTCACTGGTCCATTTAAATGAATTGGTTAGTGGTATAATTTCTCAGCATGTTAGGAGTAGAGTTTTATGTTGGATTATGGATAAGATAACTTATGAAACAATTGAAACTGAGAGATCATATCATAGGCCTTATTAACCTGTCAATTAAATGAATTGGCAGATAAAACAGAGAACATGAATACATTATAACTTAGTGGCTGATTATGCTCACACTGATGTAAATACTACCACCATCACTACTTGTATATAGAAATAATCTAGAATATATGCATATCAAAACTGTATAAACTAGCAAATCCAGTGTATAAACTGTATAAACTAGCAATTTGAATCAGAATCAGAATCAGAATAAGAGAAACACACATTTACCTTGATTCCAAAGAGGATAGCACAATCGGATAGAGAGAGATCCCGAGACAGAAGCTAACAAAGAGAGAATAGAACCTTGAGTGAGAACTGTGAGTGACAAAAAGAATGCACAGATAAATGGATGAATTGAGAAGAGGAAATTCAATCGAAAACAGTAATCACAATGATATCGAAGACAAAAGGCTAAAATAGAAACGCGAAATGAGATTATTATGTTCAGATCCACAAATCAAAATCAAGAGAACCTTGAAGAGAAAGAAATTTTACTTGAAGCTCGAGAGAGAGAAGCTAGAAGATGCAAAGGGAAGCTTGAAGAGAAGCACATGGAAGCTCGAAGAGAAGCTCGGAAGAGAAAAGCTCGAAGAAAAGCTGAAGATGCGAGAGGTGCGCGAGTGACGAAAGTGTGAGAGAAATTTACAAATTCTGTATCTGGAGGTGGGATTTGAAATCCCTCTATTTTAGATAAACAAAATTCTCCAAATAATTTACAGAATTTTTAAAATTCTATAATTTATTATCCAAACAAAGAAATTTAATATAAATCATTTTAAATTCTCACTTAAAATACATTACTCATTTAAATTACTTCATCCAAACACACTATTAAGAAAATTAAATTACATGACTTTATTGTTTCTATAAAATATAAAAAGTGAAATTAAAAAATACTTAAAAATCTTTTAAATAATTGTAAAGTCCTCTTATGATAATGAAATTAATTAAAATGAAAATAAATATGCCTAAGTTTTTAATTTTATAAAATTATTTTTTATGTTAAGTATGTATATCTCTTATTATAATTGACAATTTTGTTCGGAATTTAGTAATAGTTAAGGTTCTTCATACACCTAAGGCTAAGAGTGTGTTATAAATATCTTGCTACATTAATATTGGTTTAAAATTGAAGTGTTGATTAAAAAAATTGAGAAAGTAATTAATGAATAAATTGATATTGATTTGATTGAATATAAAAACTTCTGATATATGCCACAATTAAAAGATAATATATGATTTTATAACGATGTTTCAAATTTATTATATTGAAATCTATGATATAGTTTTTACAAATTGAAAAAAAAATTATCAACATAATAAATAATACTAACATCAAGAAAAATAGCGTAGTTATATTATTATTATATAAAATATATAAAGGACATGGTTGATGTTGAGTTGTGAAAGGGCGATGTTCAGTCACTCAGCCACAGCACAGCAGTAACATAGTCTCTTCCGAAATGTATGACTATATTTTTCTTCCCAAATGATAAGCGTCGTCTAAACGACCCTCAATTCAAAGAGCTACCTAAGCAAGCAACAACCCTCACTTCATACTCCAAACTCTCACCAACACAGTAAGCTTCTAACTTAGCTTTTTAGCCTTTACTCTTTATACTACAGAAACATCCTTGTTGCCGTTTTCAACGGGTTTCAATGATTTCGATTTCATTTTCAATTTTCAATTTTTTGTGGGTATTTTAATCTTCTTTTTTTCCATTAAGGAAGCCCAGATTGGGATTTATTTTATTTTACTTTTGCAGAGGTGTGCCATGAATCCCATTCACCCAAACTTTACATGGAAATCACATAACATATTCTCTCATTGAGGGCAAACAGTTGAATTGAGTCAGATATCGGTAAGATAATACATGCATGATGTAAACAAATTCAAAAATTGAAAGGCACTGTTTGGTAGAAATTGAATTCTATTTTGTGTCATGTTTATTGTTTCCAACATAAAACTCATTAGTTCTAACTCTTTAAAGTGAAGGATTTAAATAAGAAAGGATAAATAAAGCAGATGAATTCGAATATCAAAGGTCGAATGCCCCCAAGCACTTCACTGATAGGAATGTGGATTCTCTCATGTGAATTTTTCTTATGTGTGAAGAGAGAGATAGACACAGAGATCTTAAATATATGTGTTATGTCAAAATTTTGGAGGCTTGTTTAAAGCCTTTATGTCTATCTCTCTTTTCACATAATCTTGATATATGAAAAATTCACATGAGAGGATCCATTTCCCTCTACTGGTAGATCCTGCTCTTATTTTTCAAACTGTAGAGAAAATGGTAATTGCCAGTTATTGAATGACTCCATTTATTGTATCCAATGTAATGATAGTTCATTTGGAGCGTTTCAGTTGTTTGCAGTCACATGTGCTGTCCTTCTATGCATCTGGTGGTACTGTGCCTGATGTTTCTAACATTTTGTATCATCTCCAGGAGTGAAGACCCTGCATGTATGCAACTAGAATGACGCCATCCAATTGTATGACAAATGCCAAAGTTGTATCTTTTGATTATATCAGTTCAGGAGTTTCTAAAGTTGGTCTTGCTGCATTGCTTTACAAAACCACGTCCGGCATGGAGCAATGCTCCCCATGCTTCTCCTCCATTTTTGCTCAACCATGTTTAACTGTCAATTTCAAGTAAGTCAGTGGCAGTATATGCTTATGAAAATATATCCTGCAGAGAATCTGTAACTTCAAGTATATATCATGAGATAGCTTTAAGTATATATTGCATAGTTGGAGGTTCTGTAACAAATAAATGTATACATGGAGCTTGACATTTGTGGTTATTTATACATGATTATATTATAGACATGTCTTGTTGTTAGACAGTTCTTTGCTAGTATTTTATTGGGTTACTGATTTTTCAATTCTTTGGTTAGGTGTAATTAAGTACTCAAAGTGATAAGAAAGCGTCTTATTTAGTTCTTTAAGCCCCACCCTAGATGATGAGAGGAGTATCTTTTAATATGTTGGAAGTTATCTTCACAGGATAGAAGAAATGTGTTTTATTACTGAAATGTAGATAGATTTAATTTCGGGTAAAAATTATAAAGAAGTTAGTATATGTGTTCTTTCAGAAGATTGTATTCTAAAAAGGTAGGGTAGCACTGTTTTACCATTCAGAATAATTGATATTTTTCAGCTTTTTTTTTATATAAATATGAATATGTAAATGTGTTTGCACCTATGCATGCTGTTTGAAACACTTTGAACACTCTATAGAATATCATAAGCTAATTATATGAACATAATCATATATTACTGTGTGAACTTTTTTTGGGATATTAAGTCCTTTTATTCCTCTTCAGGAGGATGACTTGGCCAGTTAGAAGCAGCATAAATGACAGCAGTTTTAGTCCTTCCACTTCAAATGGCACTAATGGAAGAACCCGCATAATTAGAGTGATTCAAGAGTTTCAGACCAAGTTAAGCTCTAAAATTCAGGAGGTAAAGAAAAATCTTCCTATGAAGCTTCTTTTCTTCTTGGTTGGATTTTATTGTGCAACTGCCTTTTCCACTGTTATTGGACAAACTGGTGATTGGGATATTCTATCTGCTGGCTTGGCTGTGGTTATTGTGGAAGCCATTGGGGCTCTCATGTACAGGGCTTCTCTTCCTTTGGTTAGCAAGAGTAGGAGCGTAATTTCCGTATTTAATTATTGGAAGGCTGGCCTTACACTGGGACTTTTCTTGGATTCATTTAAATATTAATTTGATTTCATTACTGGATGCAGCAATCCCTTCCATGCAACTCAGAATTTCTCAGTGTTCTTTTCATACTTGACATTTTTTATGCAATTGACTCATAGTCGTTGCAGTTATCCATCACAACTATGTTTGACACACATGAACATAAATGGGGGATAGTTAAACTGCTAAGGTTAAATTCCCTGAAAGCCAGTGCTCATATCCAGAAGCTAGGACATCAGCTTAGCAATGGCTTTGACTAGGGAACATTCAAGGACATTGACACATTCAAGTTCAACAACTTTAAATTTTACAATACACCTCCATTGAGTTTGGTTCAGTTAAGAGAAATCACCTCCCTCTGCAACATTTCACTCCTTCAGTCCCTTATTCCTATGCTTCATACTTCCAATATTGGCATTGGGTCCTTCCTAGTGGAATCGCTGGTATTCATTCAGCCAGGGCATTCTGACAAATTGGAGCACAAAGAGGGTTTACATTTATGTTGACTTGCAAGCATGGATGATGGTATACAAAATACATTTGATGTGAAACTGTGTAAGTTTTGCAATAAATGTCACTGCTCTACAACATGAAAGCTGTAACTCTTCTATACAGAGGAAACTGGAAGCTGCTGCTGGGACTGGTGATCTCAAAACTTTGATACAAATTATGAAACTTGGCACAAATATAACTTTAGTAATGTGATTGTTGATCATCTTTATTGCAGGACTAAAAATTTTTTAGCACTACACCAGGTGCGTGTCTTCCAGGCTCCATCAAGAACGACAGATAATGGCATTTGTTGATTCTTTTTTTTTTTTTACAGGTTGAGGATCTTCTGAAAAGTTATCCATCATGTCTATATATATATATATATATATATATATATATATATATATGATTTTAAGTTTTTAAGAGAGGATTTGCATTTTGGATGTACATTTACCACTTGTAAGTTATGATCAATATAATTTGGTGTAGATATCACTTTGATGAACGTGTGTAGAAGATGCAAGGAAAATTGTATTAGGAATCATTTATCTGTATATGTCAATTTTCAGCTTAACTTGATTGCCAAGCTATATGCTTCTACTAAACATCATCAAAACCAATTAATTTTACAAGGGATGACAAATTTACTCAACTTGTGTTTCTGTGAGCAGAGCTGAGATTGGTCATAGTGAACAAGTTAATTGTGATCCTAGATGATTGAGATACAATCACTCAATTAGAGAAGGCAAAGTAACATTCAAAAAATATGTGAGTTGTAGTCTCCAATCCACTCCCGCACCAAACAATCATTTAAAAGAATAATTTTTCTTTCGACCAAATTCTTTTTTGAAGGTAGTCTGTCCAAACAAGCCTTCCACACAAAAGCTGAAATCTTAGAAGGAACTAGTTTACACCAAATGTACTCATGCAATGGAAAGTTTGCAAAAATGTCCTCATTAACAATAATTTTTTGGCATTGGGTCCTCATTAACAACAATTTTCCTAGCAAAGAATAAATATCTCCCGACATTTATTCTTTTAATAGTTGTTGGTTAAGCCTTCGTTTGGTTTGATGTTTGAATAGTGTAAAATAATGGTTTCGTGGAATTGATTTTAAATCTCTTTCGTCCAATGTGCTTCGTAAAATGCGTATCATTCATCTCAGTCATTAATTTTTAAAATCAATTTTACTCAACTATAAATCAAATCTTTGCCCACCAACATTGCAACTTTTTTATGGTATTTTTGTGATTCACTGTACCTTCTTGATTCACCGATTCTCCAACCTCAAGAACTTTTTTTTTGTCGCTCCAACCTCAAGAACTGGCATTCCATTTTTGAGCTATAATAGCGCAGAATACTAAACTTTTTGCAGCAGAAAACTAGGGAAACAAGAAGAAAGATCGAAAACAAGGACAAAGAACATTTGAAAAGAAACCCGTGTTATTCAATTAAAATGAAAGGGATATATAGAGATGATAAAGAAAAAGAAACCAAGATTATCATAGAAAGAAAGCTAACATTCTCCGGGAGAGGGAGAGAGAGAGAGAGAAGATAGGTAGAGAGATGACTGAGGAAATTGAGAGAAAGCAAGGAAAAATGAGAGAAAATTTAAGGAAAAAATTTACAATGTGTAGCAAAGAAGAAATCTCTTCAAGGTAAATGTCATCACTGTGTGATCGTTTTAGTAGGCTATTTTCTGTTACAACTAATAAGGTGTCTGTTGCTGATATGGTATTGGTGTCAGATGGGGTTATTATTTGGAAATGGGAGTGGAGAAGGATTTTGTTACAATGGGAGAAGCAGCTGTTGTCAGAGTTAATTTTGGATCTGAATCCGGTTCAGATTGATAGTTCACAACCTGGTGCTGGAGAGGAGGTGATGAAGGTCAATATTCAGTGAAATTAGCTTATAAAATTATTGTTAATGAGGACATTTTTGCAAACTTTCCATTGTATGAGTACATTTGGTGTAAACTAGTTCCTTTACATTGTGTTTGGGTAGAGAAATTTAAAATTACTATAATTCATATGTTAAAATAGTATAAAAAAGAATTCCAAATGACAAATAGAAGGATTTTTTATGATAAATAAGGGAAATTCAAATGACAAATATTGAGAGAGAATTTCAACATTCATCTTTTATGTTCAAACTTTTTAAATTATCATTGTCAATTGCTCTCATTTTAACAATTCACTCAACATTGTCTAGTATAATTTTAAGAATTCTAAAATTCTCCATCCAAACACAAGGTCTAAGATTTCAGCTTTTGTGTGGAAGGCTTGTTTGACAGAATACCTTCAAAAAAGAATTTGATCGAAAGAAAAATTATTCTTTTAAATGATTGTTTGGTGCGGGAGTGGATTGGAGACTACAACTCACATATTTTTTGAATGTTACTTTGCATTTCAAATTTGGTCTATGTGTTTGGAATGGTGTGGCTTCACCACAGTGCAGCATAACTGTTGTACTTCTCATTTTCATCAGTTTTTAGGGCTCCCTAATTGTTCCTCCAACATGCGATTGAGGTGGGCTGTAATTTGGCTGTCCACAATTTGGAGTTTGTGGTTAGCTAGAAATGATACGATGTTCTCAAGTCACACTTTTGTTCCTGCTAACTTGTTGGAGTTAATTAAGCTTCGAAGTTGGAAGTGGCTTACTGCAAGAGATAAATCTTTCTGCTACTCTTTTTCTTCCTGGTCTATGCAGCCAGATATTTGCTTAAGTTTTAGGAGTTGATTTTTTGCAGAGGTTCTTTTATGATTGTCAATTTGTTTATATATGTTGATGCTCTGGACTACATGTTAGTCTTTGGTGGTCTCAAAGGATATTAAGCAATTGTGTTGTTTTAGTCTATTGCTTGGAGAATTCTGTGCGACAATATATAGGCTATAGCCTTCATTTTGCTCATTTAGCTTTTTGGAACAGGTGGATGTTTTAATCCTGTTTTGGGGATTTTATGTTGGTTCTGTTTGGGTTTTATTGTTAGAATTTATTACTGTTAGGTGTTATTGTAATGGGTTAAAGTACCCCTTGTACTCTCTTTTTAATATAATTCATTTGCTTATAAAAAAAAAAAATGTCATCACTATTTTTCCATGTTGAGAAACGTGGTAGATAAGAGATAGCAATGAGAAAAATCTAAGAATCAAATTGAAAGAGAAAAGTTGTGATACAAAGCCAATGATGTGGCTTATATATATAGAAGAGAGAAAGTAACAAATTAGTAATCATTAATGGAGACTGATCAAACTGGCATAACCAATTTCTATCTAAGCTACCTACACATATGTATTATTTACCAATTATTCATCATTACATTTGCTAGTCCCTTTACTATGATAACTACTTCCGAGCCGATTAACTATTACATATTTGCTATACAAGGTAACAAGGTAGTATGTTACTGAGTTCACCATCAAGTTCACCATCAAATTATCAAATGTGAAGATGTGTGTGTGGGCAAGATTTAACTATGTAGAGAACTCATATACAAAAGTGTTATAACAATCTAAAGAAAATGTGTTTTGGGAGAGTGATTCATTTGACAGGCGTTTTGTTATGTAAGTCTCCTTATTCCTTAACATTGAATGGCAATGTTAAGTAGTCATTATGCAACATCAAGCATCTACATTAGGGCCTGGATATGCTGGTAAACTCATTATACGCTTGTCTAAGACAGGACCTCCAACAGTAAAATGATAGAGGCTCTGGAAGGTTGACCCTTTTAACCCAAGCAACTCATGCACTGCAAAAAACACAAGATTTTTTATCACTATATTAATGTCAGAATACAACAAGTAAAGTGCAAGTAAATATTTTACATCTGCATTGGGGTTTGTTCAGGTATAAAAAAGGATTTTCTAAAACAAAAAAATTCATACCCAAATACAACAAAATCTTTGACTGACTTTATAATACCTTAACTGCATAATATTCACATTAGTATGGCACATTTGTCTTGTGAATATGTCTTCCTATTTCGTTGATCTTAAATTTGATTCTTGTATTGACTAGCCATAGTCTTCTATATCTATAATTCTCCAGTTCTCCCTGAGCCCCATGGACAGTTTTAAAACTCAAGCTTACCCATCCTTAATAATACTATTATCTAATTCCTCTGCTCTATAACCAGTTTCGTCCAAAAACAGATGCTTAATTCACCTGCAGATATGTCCCACAACTCAAACTCTTTACCAATTATGCTTTTGTTGTTCAATTACTACATAAAGTTGGAGCTCAGAGGATCCTAGAATGTGGTTCCATCTAAAAAGCACAATCACTACTCTTGAGCAATTAGCAAATCCTTACTGTAGTCCAATTGCTAGATAGAGTAGGAACTCAGAGGATCTAAGAATCTAGTTCTCCATGCATACCATGCTACCAATTGAAGTATCAAAAAGGCAAAGCTGGAAAAAACTAAATACCAAAGGCAATGGCTACAGACATGGTTAACAGCCTTTGAGATACTTAATCTTTCTTCAATAAAAGACTGATAATGTGGCTTTTGTTTTAGGTGAGTTAACTGACCAATCACATATTGACAGTCATTGAGGTAACATGTGACTGGCTAATTGGCCATGATCATAAGGTTTAGATTCCATAAGTGGACCATGACTTACAAGGATCAGAATTCCATATTGAAAATTCTGCAATTAAGAACTTTAAACATTATCTATAGGATTTTGGTTGTGCTCCAGTTATAGAACGACTAACTGGAAATTATTTTCCTAGAGGCTTGTACGAGGGAATAAATCATATTCTATATTTGTATACATCGTTACCAGATATAAATTCTTCATTAGCAAATTATGGAAGCCAATACATGGAGGTTTAACTACTTAGGAACTTGGTATAACATGATGGTCCAAAGTTGCCATCATCACCAATAATTTTGTGCATCAAATCTATTCCAGTTATAACATCAAGCATGACTGTACTTCAAGGAAAATCGTTTTAGGAATCTCAATACAGTTTCTATCTACACTTTAGTACCATATCCTTAACTAGAATCTAGGTGATTCAACCTGATGTTTAAATTAGAAAAGCTTGCAAAAAAGTGACAATGTGGAACATGAAAGAATGTATAACCAAATTATCAACGCTCACTTGATGTGAAAGGTGCAATTGTCTTAACGATGATTAAGTATTAAATATTTTCATATAGAAAGTATTATAATTCTTAATCACTCATCTCTCATGGACTCAGCAAACAATCAAACATTTACGACAAATAACTTCCACCATACAAAAATTTCAAAGCAATGGTGAGAAAAAAGAATCTTACCAGGGTCATCAAAGAAGCAACCAATTCCAGTTGCTGAGATTCCAACAGCATGTGCTTCAAGGTACAACACCTGTCCAAGGACTCCAGTCTCCCAAAATAAATGTGGATACATCCAGACATTCTTTTCACGCAAAGTAGGCTCCATTCGAGCCAACATACCAAGGCTGAAGCAACCATCACTTGCAATATCCTGCAAGTAGGTGTCACATACTCACATGTCAAAAAGGATATCCAATATGCTTCAATTAAAAAAAACTACCAGAGGACTAGCACTTGAGGATTGTGATATGGTTAAATATATTACTAATCCAGTAAAGTGAATTCGAACAATAGTTCCTCTATAAAAGCAAAAGGCAGGTACATAACAACTAACTATTAAAAGCAATAGGATCAAACCCTGAACACCATGATCCTTGATAGAGACAAAGCCAATTTTTATCTCCTCAGTAACTGTGTCTCACAATTTAACTAGAACACTATTTGATCTTGTAACAACATAGCTTCCAGGCTTTAAGAAACTCCATAATGCAATGTGAAAATTTAGAAGGTAATACCTGATGGCACGAAAGCTGTTTGGCAAGCCGCCGGCAATCAGCTCTTAGGAGTTCGTAGAGAGGAAGATCATCAGGGCAGCCCACTGGCTTGGTCCAGACAAAGTCAGGCTTCATAGCTTTCTTCAACTCATCAAAGTGATTTTCATTCCTCACCAGGAAATACAAGCCTTGAGGTAACCCCTCCACTCTATGAACAAACAAAGCAGCATGCACCTCAGCATCCCAAGGAAGGGCTCGGAATGGCAATGCAAGCTGTCTCCTTTGCTTCTCTCCAGCTTGACAACCTGAAGGAAGACAGTGTGATAGAATCTGATAAAATGTATCCCTCTCAATTTTTGTAACTCCATCCATATCTACAGCACTTCTCCGCTTCCTAACAACTTGCCTCACAGTAAAGCCCTTATATGATGTTTCACTACAAAGGCCACTCCTTTGAAATGGATCAACCAAGAACCTATGTTCCAATGTCAAAGGCTTTTTCACAACCTCAGCAGTTCTATATATAATATCCCAACACACATGCTCTTTGCTAAGGGAATTAGGCTTCCCTTTCCACTCCAATTCAGAGAACTCCAATATGGCAGAACTTAACTCCTTATAATTCACATCAAACCCACCAACTCCACTTGGATAAACCAGCATGACACAATCCGGGTGCTCAAACTCAATCTCTGGAATCTTCCCTTTAACAGCACGTGATGGAACTTCAAATTCCGGGAAAACATGAAGCCCCATAAGACTCTTCAACTCTTCACACCCCAAAGAGTCCAAAAGCTTCACATCCCAACCAAGACCAGCAGCAGCCATTGAAACCGCAGCAATGGCGTGTCCAACATCATGGTTACAGTACCTAAAAGCACGCTCCCCATACTTCCAAGCCTCACGCCAGAAAATAGAGGACAACCCCACAAGAAAGGAATTAGGGGGGAAAAACTTGGGGAAAAACCCAGATGGGATTTGAGCTCTAAGCTCCAAAGCATGCTCCTTTGGAGCGTAATGAGCAACAAAAGGGGAATCAGAGAGTGACTCAATAGGAGGTGCAACGATGTAAGCCTCAGTGGGGTGCAAATTGCCACTACTGGGGTTCACCCTGAGGGACCAGGTGGAAAAGCCAGTAGTTTTCCAAGCGGAAAGGGCAAGAGAATCGTAGAGGAACTGGGAAATGGTGGATTTAGAAATGGGTTTTGGAGAGGGAAGAGAATGGAAGAGAGAAGAGTAAAGGGGTACTTGTGCTTCTTGCTCAGTTGGAGGGTGGAGGAGAGACAAGAGAGGGGAAGAGAGGTACCTGCGAAATGGGTTGGGCTGGTTGGCCCAATCGAGACCATGGGGTCCTCTGGCATAGCGGTTGAAATTGTGCTTGGTTTGGTTGTGGTATTTGAGCACATGGGAAAGTTTGTGTTCATCAATGTTTTGCTGTTGTTGGGGGTGGTTGGATGTGGAAGGAAGAGAAGAAGAAGAAGAAGAAGAAGAAGAAGAAGAAGAAGAACCCATGGCTTGTACTTGTAATTGGGTTGAGGAAAGGTGGTTGAAGGAGGGAATGAGGGAGGTGGTTGATGGAAGAAAATGGAAGAGTGGAGAAGCGTTGTTGCGAAGAGGAAGAGATGGCATCGTTTAAAAGGTCAGAGAGAGAGTTTGGGTTCCTTTTTATTTGGAATGGAAAAAATGATGCTGACTTCATTGCTATGTTATTATGCTTCAGGATTCTTCCTTCCACCACGGACCCCAGCAAGGAAGGATTGGATTCTTCTGGTTCTACCGGAGAAAGCGACTTTGAAAAAATAAAAAAACAATAAACCAAAATAAAAGAAAGTGTGTGTTTGTTTGAAGGTATGTAAAAACATTTTTGGGAAAGTAAAAAGTTTGGGAATGTGATTTTCCCATGTTTGATTCAAGATTTAGAAAAAGATTATTGGGTATTATTGATTCCCGAGAATGTATTTTAGTCATCTTTACCCACTTTTTATTCTCATGGTGAAGGGGTGAGAATCTTATATTCCCATGAGAATGAAAATTATTTTTAGAGTAAACCACCACTTAGTCGCTGAAAGTGTAAAAAGTCGGTCATATTAGTCTTTTTGCTTCATATTTTGTTAACTAACGCACAGTTACAAAAGGACTAATCTGACCGACATTTTACATTTTCAGGGACTAAATTGATAGTTTCTTCAATTCAGAGACTAAATTGACAGTTGACTACACTTTCAAGGACTAAAATGGTGGTTTACTCTTATTTTTAAAATAACTTCCCACTTCTACTTCATTCTTTAATATTTTTTCTATTTTTAATTTTTTAATTTTTTAAATAAAATCATTTTAAAAATATTCCCGGGAATATAGAAAATATACATATAATTTCTACCCGGGAATAACATTCCTAGTAATAGGATTCCCGATAATATGATGTTATACCTTGAAACAAACTCCCCAAAGAAGGGAAAACAACAGAATTTACTTAAATAATAAGGAAATTCTATTGTAATCTCTCTAGAGAGAGGGTTTTGGTATCTTCTTTGGTCATTTAATCAATTTCTCTCAACTTTTTTAAACGGTGTTAGTATTTTTACGGGACAATATTTCATTATTAGAATTTGCTTTCTTTAATCTTTGAAAAGACTTTTTGACCCCTATAATCATTATCATGTATTTTTTTATTGTATTCCCCCATTTATAATATTCTCATTTGCAATACACATGTAACTCATTTAAAATCTATTTTATGTTTTTGAAATAATTTAGGACGGAGTACATGACTTGTTCATATGTAGTTTTGTCTTTTATACCTCTATTCAATAAAAAAAATAACAAGAAAGTACCAAAACCCTCTCTGGATGGAGGGTACCAAATTGCGGCCCATAATAATACTCTCTCTCCAACACATTTAACAAAATTATACATACCAATAAAAGTAGTTAAAATTAGTTAATTTTATTGGAGTTTTAAAAAATACTTTAACTTTCTAGTTTTACCCTTATTTAATATCATTAACTAACTCAACTATCATTTGATTAAGTTGAAAAGACATTAAAGTTAATAAGGGTAAATGAGTAAAATGGTAATAAATGTTGTCTTGAAATTGTAAAGTGTCTAATAAAAAGGACCACAAAAACTTGTAAGAAGTGTCTTATAAAACGGATCGGGGGAGTATTTATTAAAATTTATTCCCTCAATTCTAATTTTTTTGTTGTTTATTTTTTTATATTTTAAAAATTTTATTGTTTTAAAAATGTAAGACTAATTCAATATTTTTTAACTATTATCTTATGGAAAATGCTAACGAGTTCCCTAAGGGCACTTGTTAAGAATCCAAAAATAGAAATGTTTTATTGGAGTGTGTAGCGCTAAATATTGTAAATGCAATTAATACTGTGATTTTCAACAAAAACCTTCTGTATATAGATCTTAACCAGTGCCCTAAGGGCACTCGTTAGCAGGACGCTTATCTTATTTAATATTATGGATTATTTATTTCAATTAACTATAATAAATGAAATAAGTAGAGACAAATAATAGTATTTTAATAGAGATAAAAATAAAATAGATATTATTAAAAAAAAGTAATCTATGTGTATAACCTTAAATAAAAAAATATATACCAAATAATCTGTGCGATTGAAGGCTCAAGCTAATTTTATTAGAATTTTATTGAAGGCTCAAATAATTTTATTGAAGGCTCAAACTAACCTTAAAAAAAAGTAATCTATGTGTATATCCTTAAAAGGAATTATTCCTCTGATGGGGTTTATTCTGCAAAGGTTGGTTACAACTGGTTGCAAGCTCAAGCTATGCCAAATAATCTTGAACCCTGATAGACATTGGTCTTGGATTTGGAAATTGAAGGCAAGTGAATCTGTGCGATTTTTTATCTGGCTGGCTGCTAAGGAAATACTTCCTACTAAGAAATTACTTCATCATAGAAGGACTACAAGCTCTCCTATATGTATTTTTTGCCACAACACTGAGGAAGATGTTCTTCATTGCTTGAGAAATTGCAGTAATGTTGTCAAAATTTGGAAGGCTCTCGGTTTTGACAATCATATTCAGTTTACTTCTTGCAGTAACAGTTTTGACTGGTTTTATTGGTCTTGTCAAAATTTGGGTACACTTTTTATGGCAGGAGCTTGGGAAATTTGGCTTGCTAGAAATCTTGAAGTTTTTGAAGGAAAAAACACATCAAACAACCATCTCATTTGGAAGATTGAATGTTTAGCTCATATTTTTAATTCAGTTATGTGTAACCATCCTACTGAGTTAAATAATTGCATTAGATATATTAGATGGATTAATCTCCCTGCTGGTTATGTTGCTCTCAATGTGGATGGAAGCTCTTTTGGTAATCCTGGACCTGCTGGATATGGTGGTATTATAAGGGATTGTCATGGTAATTGTTTGAAAGGGTTTTATGCCTTCCTTGGTCATTCTGGTATAATCCAAGCTGAATTGATGGGGATTTTGGCTGGGCTAAATCTTGCTTGGGATGAAGGTTTTAGGCAAATCAAATGCTGGTTAGATTCTCAACATATTATCTCTCTTGTTAGAGAGCCTTGTCCCAAGTTTCATAAATATGCTGCCATCATTAATGAAATTCAGAAGCTTTTATTAAGGAGTTGGGTTGGGGATATTTATCATATTCCAAGAGAGGGGAACCAATGTGTTGATGCTCTTGCCAGGTTTGGAGCTAATTGTTCTTCTAATTCAGTTGTAATTTTTTACTCTCATGAAGATCTCAAGGAGCTTGTCTCTGCTGATGCTAGAGGGTAAACATTCCCTAGGGGATGGATTCCTATATAGTTATAGTCTGTAGTTGTTTTTTCTTCTTTTTCTTTTTTGTTTTCTCTTCGTGTAACAAAAAAATAACAAAATATATGAAATGGAAGAAGTATATAATAAAGGTTAATTTTTTGCATGTGTGGGTCATCTTTTTTGCTTGTAATAATAAGTAATATAACCTGCAAAAGGATTTTTCAACAAACCCAAGGATTGAGAATGAGAACGAAATGCTTAGATTCAATAATAAACACATAGCACATTTCCAAGTACTCAACTAAAAATTTGAAAAGAAAAAAAAAACTTCGAACATATTGTCAATAATGAATCCTAATCATTGATTAAATTAGTAATATATCTAATGATCTAAAAAAGGTGTCTCACTTGTGCATCACTCATTTGATATCTCATCATTGACTCAGCCTTGTTTTAAAGGTCTTATCCTCCTGAGGTGAAGCACCTTATAGATGTGTCACTGATGAAACATATCTTTTACCTGAGATAGTGGGTAAATTAACCGATTAGAATAAAAAAATCAAGTAAAGTAAATTATAAACAAGGTCTAATTGTTGTCTAAAACCATAGATAACCACTTTGTGATAAAGCATGTGATAATGGAAGTGCATGGGAGAGAAAGAGGCCACAACATGGTGTCTTAACCTTTGAGGAACGGAAGTAAGACCACAACTCAGTGTCTCAGTCTTTGAGATAAGAGACTTTATGAACAGTTTAAGCTTTTTCCTCTCCATGATGGAACTATATAAAGAGAGAATTTAAGAATGTTTGCCTCATATTATATGGAACATAGTTCAAAGTTAGATACTAAGAAATTGTTGAAGTAATGACTTCTTCAACATTCAATAAAGGTGGCCTTTATTATACACCACTTTGAAAAAGGTGTAGAAACCACAGGAAACACTAGAAGGGGGGTTGAATAGTGTTTTATAGAACTTAAGCAATTCTTTGGAAAACCTTTCACAAGCAGCACTTTTGCAAAAAGATTTTTATAACTTGCTGAAACTGGGAGTTTTATACTTGCTGAAGCAACTTCAGCAAGTTCAATGAAACAGTTTAGAAAACTTTGTTTTTCAGCTTAGTGTTATAAAACAACGATTACAGAACCCTCCTGGTTAGTACAAACTGAATTTAAATGAGTTTAGGGATGAGAGAACTTATCCAAAGATTTATACTAGTTCACCCACTACCAGTGTGAGCTACATCCAGTCCCAAAGCTAACCAACTAAGGATTTTCACTAATCTCAGAGATTACAAGTATTCTTTTCTATCAAGGCCCATCAGGCTCTACAATACCAAGTATTCTTTTCTATCAAGCCTCTCCAGGCTCTACAGCAAGTATTGTTTAAACAATAAGCCTCTCCAGGCTCAACAACAAGTATTCTTTCTTCCACCAAACCTCTCCAGGCTCTCGGACACTTAATAGTGTTTACAAATAGATTTATTTAAGTTACTGAACTAAGATAGAGTTCCTAACTTAAACTGGAATAAATTTATACAAAATAATTGAGTAAACTCAGGATAAGTGAATTTTGAGTACAATAACCAGAGAGAGTTTTTCAGCGAAAATTTGGCAAAGTATTGGCTTGCTACGTTCTCTTCTCTCACTTCTTTAAAGTCTTTCACGAAGCTATATATAGGGATGAAATACAAGCCCGTTGAAGACTGCTAAGTTCATCGTTAAGAGATAGCATTAAATGCTATAGAGTCCATTGTGAAACAATCTTCTGATAGCTTCTGACTTTGTACAGAGCAGGTGAACAGTGATGATTCAATTCTGACACACTGCAGATACTAGGATACAAACCTTTCCTTTTCCGGTACTATGATTCAAATATATGCAAAAGGTCTCTGTGATTCTTTCCTCAAGAAGATGTGTTGCATAAGATGTTGAGAAAGCTTTAATGTGCAATACTTAGAGGGTCTTACTTTGTTCGAGACCAGTACGCCACGTAGGATATCTTCAGCAGATCTTGTCGTTTCAGATAGTTCTTCTCTTCAGAAGGTTGAATACTTCAGCAGGTCCTAACTCTTCAAAGAGTTCCTCTCCTTTAGAAGGTTGCACCACTTCAGAGGGTTACTTTGCTTCGGAGGGTTGCTCTTTCAGAGGGTTGCCGAAACACATAAAATACCTTTAAGAGAATTTGCACTATCTTTCAGAATGCTTTAACCAAATTTGTTATTTATTAAAACTTAGGATTGTGGGACTTAAAACATTATTAATTACTCAATAATATTTTTGAGACTCAACAAAAGGGTGTAAGTTACAACACTTGGTTGTACCTGTTATAATGGGTTTGCGCGACATTTGTTTTCAGTTTTTTATTAAAATAAATATTTTTAGGATTTGCTATTTGGTCCTTTCTTGCCTTTGAACCCTAAAAGCCCATTAATTTAGTGAGAAACACATTGACTAGCAATGGTATATTGGAGGCGACCATTAGTGTCTAGGTTGGGTTAAAACGTTTCTTGAGCTTGACTTTTGGTTTTCGTAGCTGAAACATTAGAGTCGTTTACGATTGGAATGGTTTTGGGTTTGGCTTTGTGTTTAGATTGGAAATCTAATCACCCACAAAAGGCAGTAGATATCCACATTTAATTCCAAATCTAGATCAACACTTCATCGAGACATGTTTGAAAAGTGATTAAGCAATAAAGAAATAAGCAATTAAGATAATTACAAAATCAAAGAAAACCAAATACAAAATAACTTTTTTGTTTCTTTTTTGACAAAAAGAAATAAACAAAAACTACCTTCATAATTATGTGAAGCAAACAAAAAAATTGTTCAAATTCTCTTTCCAAAATTAGTAGATGGATTCTTTTTGCTTTGAGGACAACAAAGAAGAAATGAAGTGAGATATGATGAAGGGTTTCCTACTTCTGATTTATCTGGTGTGAAAGATGAATTTGGAGACCTAGAAGTGTTGCCTCGTGTTGGAGATCAGTACCAGGCAAAAATTCCTTCATTAATTGCAGTAGCATCTTATTATTCTCAGCTTGTAAAGAAGACAAGAAATTTAGAAATCATGATTTAACCCAAAAAAAGTGAAGTATATCTCGCCGCTATGAACCAATAACTCATGGTGTAGCTCCTCACCGACATTGGAGGGCGATTCACTATCAACCTTTGTCCTTTTATCAACATCCGCTCATGAAGTATGAAATGTCAACGCAATTAGCTTTAGAAAGGAAATATCATTCACTGACAACCTTCAATGATTCATACAGCTAACATAATTTCTTAACCCCGGCAAGCAGTGACAATGTTGATTATGAAAGAAAAGCGAACCATGTAAGGAATACTCTTACTTATCCACGTACCCATTTTTTTTAATAAAACAAATACCTAGGACTGATCTGCAAAATACATAAATTTCCAGTGGACCACATAAACTAGTTAAAACCAGACAAATCCTAATCATACAGCACTTTTAAAGTTAATCCTACGGTTAAGGATGAACGATCGTAAGCAATGTTTTAAAAACTGGACCGGTCATTGAACCAGTGAAGGTACTGGTTCGCGGTACATTGGTTCAACCGTGATCGAACCGATAATAAATAATATATTAATAAAAAGTATATATTTATAAAATAGTAATTTTATTTATACAAAATAGTCAAATTGACACCTATATGATGTTAGCATAGTGACTTTTAATTGAGTTCGTATAATGCTGAGATGCAAGGTAGAAAAATTGTGAATGTTTACTCAAATTCACGTGAACATGGAGTTCATATTAAAAACAATATTTTGAAATTCTTTAAAAAAATTAGATAAAAATCAACTACTGCGTGTCAACATGCTAGTTGCTAGCCTTTGCATTTGAATTGATAGATTGGACTATTCACTCATTTCAAACTTTATTTATTAAATATATATAATATTGACAAAAAAATGAAAATAAAAATGGATTGGAGATGACAGTCTCATTAATTCCTATTTGTCGAGTTTCAAAGTGCTCTCTCCCAAGACAACACTTCAATTACAAAGTTACTCGATTAATGAAACCGTTCAGCTTTAAAACTTTACCTAGTTGCACATTTCCACCACACCAACGGAAAACAAATAGATTAGGAGCAGGATGGCAAGACAAGGTATGGCAGCGACATGGCAAGACACACCGGTGGCGCGACATGCATGTCACAGCGGTCAAACAAGAGGTGCGCGATGCAGGAGCACAAGCATGCAGCAACGCGGCAGAGTGCGCAGAGACGTGAAGAAAAGGAAGCAAGGCAGGCACGAGACAAGGGCGCATAGCGCAAGGGTTACAGATTGTAAAAACTTTTTCCCCCTCAAAATGATAGTTCCTGAATCGATTCAAACCGGTTAACCACCGGTTCTCACCGGTTTTACCGGTTTTAACGGTTGTTGACTGGTTTTCAAGATGAGTAGAGTTGGATTTTGGATCAGTTACAGTTCGATCGGTCGGATCGAACGATCTGATCCAATTTTGATAACATTGGTAGTAAGTTACATCCCTAAAAAAGAATGTATAATAGGTTGTTACTTCAATAAGTTAATAACTCTACTCCTTTTGACCCTATCTTTTCAAGTATATGGTAAAATCAACATTACCTTTTTTGTGTTTTACTAGGTTTATTACTTTTCGATAAAGATTTTATTCAAGATTTTCTTTGGTAGGGAGGTGAGACATCTGAAGCATAAGATCAATGATTTTTTTCCTTTATTTTCCTTTCTCATTCCTCTAAGGAAAAACCTCATTTCCTTCTCATTTATCTCTTTTTTTTTTTTCCTACTTTTTTCTCCATAAACAAACTCTGGCTATATATGTTTGTACCCTTCCCACACACTTGATCATTAATAATGACAATGGCCATGTTAGAGCTCTTGTTGGATCAAGTTTTAATTGATTGTTGGAGCAATTTTCTCCAATTAAGATCAATGGGTTTAGAACTTTAGTTAAGTGGAGATCCGGTGAGCGTTAAAAATAATGTAGACGATCTTAGACTTTTGTGTCAAGTGTCATGACTAATCATCGCAATGAAAAATAAGTTTCAACATCCTTAATAAGCTTGCATTTACACATAAGTAATTTAAAAAGCACATCTCCATAGTATAAAATAAATACATATCAGTCGACTCCACCCAATAAGAAAATACTTAATAATCATTATTATTATTTAAAACAAAACTCCTAAACTTTTAATTAGGGTTTATCTTATAACTCAAATAATAAATAACTCAATTACTTTATTTTTTTAATTTTAGTCCAAATTAACTTTTTAGATTATCCCAGTAGTATTAAGAAAAAATTACTATTATCTTGAAGTTATAAAATATAGATAATATTTTGTTTTATTTTTCTCTTTCTTTTTTTCGTTGGGTAACATTACAGTCATTACTCTACTTCTTTCTACTAATCATGCTACTCTTTCATGATCATGTCAAGTACATTATGCACATGGCCACGGACCCATGCTACTCTTCCATTGTCATGCCAAGTACATATACATTACATATGCACATGGCCATGGATCCCACCCACACACTAGCTTAACGGGTATTTAAAAAAATGAAAAGAGAAGAAAGAAATTAAAGAGAAAATAGGAAATTTTATATATTGTTTAAAGGAGTGAAAATAAAGAGAGAGAAAATCAGAACATTCTATTTAAATATTAGATTGAATGAAAAAATAAAAAAATAGAGTAAACCCTTAAAATGATCCCGGAAAGATATGAGGTCAATCACATTGGTCCCTGAAAGATAATAAATTGTAAAAACGTCCCTAAGAGATAGTAACGTCAGTCAATTAGGTCCTTCTGTTAACTTCCCTCTGTTAAAGTTAACAGAACTGCAAGTAAATCCTCAAAATGGCCCCTGAAAGATATGGGGTTGGTCACATTGGTCCCTAAAAGATAATAAATTGTAAAAACGTCCCTGAGAAATAATAACATCATTTATAAACCCTCAAAATGGTCCCTGAAAGATATGGGGTCGATCACATTGGTCCCTGAAAGATAATAAATTGTAAAAACGTCCCTGAGAAATAATACCATCATTTATTATGCTTTCTTTTTCCTCGTTGATTTCGTTTCATTCCCAAATGCGAGTCATGCCTCACCATTTCTGGAAAGGTTAGACTAATGACATTTACTCCGCTATCGTGGTTCTATCGATTGAAAATCATGAAAGGAACTGCAAAAGGATTGGTCTATCTGCATGAATTTAGCCCCAAAAAATGTCATTGGAGATCTCAAGCCAAGTAACATACTTGTTGGACATAACATGACACCTTACATCTCTGATTTTGGACTTGGGCACCTTACAAATATTGTTGGGGGAACCCCAACTTTGCAATCCAACTGAGTAGCTGTAGAGAAACTCCAAAAGAGACAAAAGAGCTTGTCCACTGAAGTTGCAACTAATATGTTGGGAAATGGTTATCAGGCTCTAGAAGCACTGAAAGTGGTGAAGCCATCACAAAAGTGAGATGTTTATTCATATGGTGTGATTTTGTTAGAAATGATCACGGGGCAATTGCCCATTATCCAAGTGGGTAACTCAGAAATGGTGTTATTATTTCTCAGGGACGTGTTTACAATTTATTATCTTTCAGGGACCAATGTGACCAACCCCATTTCTTTCTGGGACCATTTTGAGGATTTACTTGCAGATCTGTTAACTTTAACAGAGGGGAGTTAACAGAAGGACCTAATTGACTGACGTTACTATCTCTCAGGAACGTTTTTACAATTTATTATCTTTCAGGAACTAATGTGACCAATCCCATATCTTTCAGGGACCATTTTGAGGGTTTACTCTAAAAAATATATTTGTAAAAAAAATTATATTTCGTTAAAGTAATGGTAGAAGGACATAATGAGACAAAATAGAATAGAACTGAACAGAACAAAATGTAACGGGACAAAAATTATTTTATGTGTTGTGTTTGGTAACTATATAACAGAATAAGATCGATTGTAACATCCTAAATTTTATTAGGATAAATATTAATTAAATTAAATAGATTAATTAAGAAAATAATTAATTTAATGGGAAATAAATAATAGGAGTATTGCTATTATTAATTTTATTTCGTAAAGATAATTTTAATTGAAAATAGAATAATGGAGGGTGAGAGTGAGCCCAAGCCCAATTAGTTATTTCAGTAAGGAGGGGTTAACAGAGCACCCTAATCCTTATTCGTATCATTCGTCAGTAAGCGAAACGCCAAGAAGGGGAGAAACGGAGTCTCAAGAGAGAGCTGTTGTGGAGTGAACGCCAAGAATCCAAGAAAGGACTTCCTTGATGTGATCAAGCTTCGCTTAAGGTACGGTGGGGGAGAGG
Organism: Sesbania bispinosa; assembly: GCA_026901365.1. Classification (NCBI taxonomy): domain Eukaryota; kingdom Viridiplantae; phylum Streptophyta; class Magnoliopsida; order Fabales; family Fabaceae; genus Sesbania; species Sesbania bispinosa. The sequence continues at coordinate 431,621 of QLOH01000173.1, forward strand.
GTATTGCCTGTATATGCATGTAGGGATGTTTGGATAGTAATCTAAGAGTATAATTTTGAATTGATGAATTTATAACTTAAAATGAAGATATAATCTGTTGGTTGATGATTGATTGTATGTAAATTGATGAGTATTTGATGAGATTAAAGATGATATTGAGAATAATGGAAAATGGGTGATTAGGGATTGAGAAATTAGGGGTTTTGATGAATTGATGGTATAATCTGTAATTGATTGTTGATTTACGGAGTATTGGATGCTAATAATGATTATGTATGATGTTTAGACGTAAAAGATTGATTAGGGATTGATTGAATGAGTTTAGAGAGGTTTGAAATCGTGAATTCTGCGATCTGTGTCGCGGGTAATCGATTACCAGGTGTGGTAATCGATTACCAGAGTGTTCTGGGCAACCCAGAAGCACTGTTTGCTTGCTGGTAATCGATTACAGGGGTGTTATAATCGATTACCAGAGAGTTTGTTTGTGGGTAATCGATTACAGGGGTGTTGTAATCGATTACCAGAGAATTTGTTTGCGGGTAATCGATTACAAGGGGTTGTAATCGATTACCAGAGACCTTGTTTGCAGGTAATCGATTACTAGAGGTTGGTAATCAATTACCAGAGTGGATTTTGAGATCCTAACTGTTTGATGATGAGTGTGATGATGTATTATGATGATAATTGATGATGAGTGTGATGATGATAATGATGTCGGTGTATATCACCTTATTATGATGATGTTTAATGATGAACATATTGATGTATGATGATAATGATATCGGTGTATATCACCTTATTATGATGATGTTTAATGATGAGCATATTGATGTATGATGATGATGATGATAAGTGTATATCACTTTATAATGATGATGTTTGATGATGAGCATGTTAATGCATGATAATGATGATTTATGATGATGGTGTATATCACCTTTTGATGATGATGTTATCTAAGTTGTGCGGGCCCATAGAGAGGGTACAACTTAGGAGAGATGCCTTGAGCATATGTGATGAGACTTGAATTGTGCGGGCCCATAAAGGGGGTACAATTCGGGAGGTGAACTGAGTTGTGCGGGCCCATAGAGGGGGTATAACTCAGGGGATCAAGATGGGGCGTTCGATGCACGAGCCCATAGAGGGGGTGCAACCTAGAAGTGATTGTACGGGCCCATAGAGGGGGTACAACCTAGGGTCGAATGTCGTTGTGCTGGCCCATAGAGGGGGTACAACCTATCGGATAGTGTGTGGTAACACCGGTAGACCACCTTGGTACTAACTAGAGTGATTGACGAGGTGCGCTCATTGTGCGGAGTTCCAAGTCATGATCTTTGGGTAGATGATGAGAGGAGTATTGATGAATGATGATAATGAGTGTGATGATATATGAATGATGTACGATGATAATGAGTATGATGATATATGAATGACGTTATGATGATAATGAGTATGATGGTATATGAATGACGTTATGATGATAATGAGTATGATGGTATATGAATGACGTTATGATGATGATGAGCTTAGTGAACGTATAATGGATAGATTTATGTGTTATAAATAGGAATAATGGTATGGTCTGTATATGTTGATATAGATGATTAAATATATGTTGAGTTTTAGATGAATGTTATCTATTGGTGATTCAATGTATTGATGACATGATGTAATGATGTTGTGGGTGAGGATGGGTATTCTCTATGTGTATGTATAGGTAGTATTCATTTTCCTCACCGTATTCTGTGGATATATTTTACAGGTGTTGATGAGGACACAACTGGTGTCGATTATGAATAAAAGGGTATGCTCTGGTAGATGTGACATCAGGGTGTGCTTGGGGGTTTTACCATGTTCCTAGATTAGGAGTATTTTTATGAACTTCTGGATGCCTTGTATGGCAGGAAATTATTAATTGTTTTTATTCCTATGGAGATTTCCGCTGCTTTATATTTGAAATCATATTTGAAAGTTTAATTTCTTTTAATAAAGTCGTTTTCGAACTATAAGTTATTATAAGAGTGATTGTGAACCTTTTTACCTAACGTAAGACTTTTCCTTTTCTAAACTGCAATTTCTTAAATATATAAGAGTATGGGGTAGAAGGGTGTCACATCGATGATATGTGTTCAATTATATATATATATATATATATCCTTATTACATTTATAATTTAATTAAGTATTGAAAAACTTAATATGTGGGGTTGGAAAGTGGTAGTAGGGGGTGTAGGGCGACGGCGGAGGTGGTGACGGCGGCGATGACAGTGGTGGTGGCAATGATGATTGTGGTGTAGAGTGTCAAGCGACAATAGTGGTGGTAAAAGGTGTTAGGTGGTAGTGGTGGGGTGACAGAGATGATGATGGTGATGATCGCGATGGCGATGACAATTGCAGTGGTGGTGACGACAACGACAACAGTGGTGGTATACGTAGGTGTCGAGCAACAATGGTGGTGGTAAAATTAATGTGATAGGTGGTGGCGGCGGTGGCAGCGATAGTGGCAACAGTTGCGGTGATGGTGGCGGCGGCGACAACCGTGGCGGTGTAGGGTGCCATGCGAGAATGATGGTGGTAAAATGTGTTAGGTGACAATGGGGGAATAACAATTTTGAGAAGAAAGTCAGGGGAGTTGGTGGTAGTTTTGTCAATGAAAAATTATTAATGAGATGTTCCGTTCTATTCTCTTTGGTTCCACCTTTTTTTATAGAACCAAAGTGTTCCACTCTTTCAATAATATGTCATGTTCTATTCTATTTTAAAAATACACCAATCATAGAATGGAACATATATGTCCCGTTCTGTTCCGTTCTGAAGTGTCTACCAAACGCTACCTAAGGCTTCAGAAAATGGGTATAAAAAATAAGACTTAAATATGTTTTTAGTCTCTCAAAAATTAGTGAATTTTGTGTTTAGTCCCTATAAAATTTTTCACCTAAGTTTAGTCCCTCATTAATTTTCTATTTCTAAGTTTAATCCTTGCCGTTAATTTGCACTATTAAGTGGTGACCTGACAATGTTATAGTACGCTGACGTGATGGATTTTTCTGAAATTATTTTTCCCTAATTTTTTAATTCTTATTCCAATATTAATTACTTTAATTACTTTAATATTTATTGTCTACCAGAAATTTATTTAAAAAAACAGAAACTGTTAACATCATTTATATTTTATATAATTATAAATTTATATATAATAATTATATAATAAAACTATATATATTAATATATAATAAATAATATTATATATACACAATATTTATATAATATAAAAACATTTATATATTTATAATATTATACAATAATATATCTAATTTTAATATTTATACAATATATAACTTATATAATATTGAAAAAATATTATATAAAATGTAAATTATATAATATTACAAAATAAATATAAAATGTAATATCATATCATTTTTATATTATATAAATATTTAAATTAAATATATTATTATATAATATTATAAAATATATATAATCATTAATATAATATGTAAAATTTATACAAATATAAATTATATAATATTATAAAATATATATAAATTGTAATATATATATTTTGTAATATTTATACAATATATATTATATATATATTTGTAGTATTATATATATTTTCATATTATATAACTATTTAATTAAATAAATTATTTTAATATTATAAATATATATAATATTATATAATATAAATATTCCTATAAATATAAATTTTATAATATCTCAACATATATATAAATTGTAACATAATTTTTGTATATTTATATATATATATTGTTATATTATATTATTTATATATTATATAAGTATTTAACATAATTATATTATTAATAATATTATAATATATATAATGTTTGTAATAAATTATATAAATATTTTATAAAATTTATATTTTATATAAATAAAACATAATTAGTTGAAATTTAATATATTATATTTTATATAATACTAATGAACATGATTAAGTTAAATTAATAAATTATATTTTATAGTATTTTATAACATAGTATGAACTTTATATACATATTTTATTATATAGTAAAATTAAATACATAATTAAGAAATATTAAATATATTAATATATTAAAAATAAATTTACATAATATGTAAAAATTTATATATTATTATTAAATATACAAATATTTTAAATTAAATATATTATTATATAATATTATAAAATATATACGGATATTTATATATTGAAAATAATTATATACAAAAACATATATAATTTTATTCTATATAAATTTATATATTTTTATTATATAAATTATTATATATAAAATTATAGTTATATAAAAATATTATTGATGTTGACCGCAAACTAATTTTTTTTGTTTTAGACTTAATGATTCAGTGGTACACAATTTTAGTGTACCGAAAATTTAGCCAATTTAGAAAAGTTCTTACTAGAAATTTAATTTCTATTATATAATTCAAATTGTGTTTCAGAAATTCAATTTTTAGTATACACTTTTTAAAATTTTGTACCGAAAATTCAATCTCCATCCATAAATTATATACCAAAAATTTATAATTTCTTATTGTGTGAAAACTGAAAAATTAATTTTTGTTACAAAATTTTATTATGTACCAAAAATTTTACACAACTTAAAAAATTTATGTATCGAAAATTGAGTTTTCAATCACTAAAGAATAAAATAAATCCTTGATGTGGTGGGGATTGGTGGAGAGAAAAAGAAAGAAGGAAGAGGAAAGGGGAAACAAGTGTCTAGGGGAAGTTCAGTGAGGGAGGAAAATCATAAAATACAAAATAGTGGTGGTGTGAATAGCAATTCCCAAATTATGTTACAAATATAGATCTGAGTCAATGTTAATACTAGTGTGAATAACATTTATTCGAATTCACATTTATAACATGATTAAGGGATAAATCAAACATACTTATGAGTTGTTTCTTTTATATTTTAGAGTGTCTCACTATCTCTAGTGTGGAGAGGATTCAAATAACCTACTTATTACTTTTATTCAAACATAATTTTGAAAGAAAAGAATCAACAGTAAAACCAAGAAATTCTTAGATTCTCCCAAATATACTTCGGCCAAAAATAATAATTAGCCTATGTTATATTCAAATGTATATTTATGAGAAGAATTTAATTATTATACATTATTAGTATACAAAATTTTACATTAACGTGGTACCATATCATTTATTAAGTTTAATAACGTATGCAATGTTGTACTTATGAAAGGATGTGGTAACACATAATTGAATATAAATGTAAAATATTTTTATATTGGGAGTTGCTTAATATGAGTTGCTTAACTTAAAAACTATTATTTTAATGTAGGATCCACATTAAAATAATAATTTTTATATTAAGCAACTCTTCTAAGCAACTCCCATTAGATGATCTCATATCTCGTGAGTCTGAGTCGTGATGCCTCAATTTGTCATATATATGGACAGAACTATCCTGCGGTATACAATATAATGTGATTTTTTTTGTTCAAGTTAATCTTTAATGTTAATAATTAATTTAAAAATAAGGTCATTTAATAAAAAGCATTAATATCTTAAAAATTTAAAAATATTCAATAATTTCTATTAAAGTTTAACTAATATTATATAATACTTACCAAAAAAAACTAATACTATATAATAAAAATGAAAAACAATATACAACCACCCTAAACTTTTATCCTTTTACAAATAGACTCGATAAACTTTTATTTCGTTCCAATTATTTCTTAAAGTCTTGTTATTATTGCAATAGATACTTTTATTAACATAAAGTTAAATAATTAATGAAACAAAAATCTCAACCTTTTACGATTTTGTGTTTAAAACATTAAAATCATATGAAATAGAGTTTTAAAAAATTTTAAAAAATAAGAAAAATCCTAAATTAAAAGAACACAATATCATGTTTTGTTTTTAAAATTTTAAATATACTTCAAAATTTGATAAAATTTAAGATTAGAAAATAATATATTTTACTCCTTACCTCTTATTTTATGTGTTTTTAATATTTGAACACAAAGTGTTAAAAATTTGAGATTGATTATGTTAATTATTTAACTTCATATTAATGAAATGACCTATATCAACGATGATAAGAGTTTAAGTATTAATTTAGATAAATTAAAAATTCATGGTGCCTATTTATAAAATGCAAAAGTTCATGATGATGTTATGCTATTCTCCCCAAAAACAATCTTAATTTATGTACAATAGATTAATTACTAAATGAATGAAATATAATTCTTACTTGAATTTAGATTTATTTCTTTTTTAAATCAATATTTTGATTGACAAATCCGGTTATATTTATTTCTAAATCATCAATGTCTGAATATATTTTTTTCCCATTTTTAATTTATTCTTATTTTTAAAAAAACGGGGAGTGATCACTTTCATATTTTTCAATGTCTCTTTTCTTTCACCTTCTCATTCGCGCGCGGTTCAAATTATGCTAGTAAAAAAACTTTGAATTTGTATTATTATTTGGATATTACTAACAATATTCTAAGAATATTGATTAAATAATTAATATAAAAAATTATTACAAATTATTTTAATTATATTTATTATATTAAATGTTACGTACATAATTTTATAAAAAAAATATTTTTGAGTGCTTAATGAGTTTCCATTCATAAGGATTTTCCTTATTGTTTTTTAAATTAATAGAATTGAATGTGACATTATTTAATTATGTAAATTATTAAATTAAAAATAAAATATTATTAAAATATACAAGAGTTTCCATGTTTACAGATCATATTGGATTACGTTAGAAATCAAGTCACAAAAGTGACCCCCAATTATAAATAGCGAGGTTTTTCTTTGCTTAGCAAAGTGTTTCTCAGAGAGTTGAAGTTACAGAATTTTCACTGCTACAAACAGAGAAAGTGATCAGATCAATCCGTATTTCTGACAGGTATTATGTTATTTTCTTATTTTTAAATAAGACTGGATTAACATTTTAATTTTATGTTTAAACATTGAGGTTAAAGAAATTCCTTGATGTATGTTAGGGGTAGAGTCGCTAGTGTTTGCTTGTTTTTGTGTTCTGAGAAGAAAAAGAGGTTAATTTACCAAATTTTAGTGTACTGGCGGCAGAAATGAGGGTGACTTGCAAACACTCAACGCCCAAATCAGTAGCAATTTTAGTAAAGTGAAAGAAGGAGAGAATAACGTATACCTAAACAAAGAGGTTTTACGGTATAAATGGAGTGTAGAGAAGGTTTTATGTGGCTTCAACCCTACCCACAATCTATAATTTGAATTACCTACCCGGAAATATATCCCAACCCACACCTAATCGATTGTGTCAATGACTGTTTGGTTAAAATTTTCGACTATCAAAACCCCGTTTTGACTAGTCAAACGTGGTTACAAGATTTATCAATCTTATTTGGGTAATTTGGTCTCAAACAGTAAACCAATTTTGGACCTATCTGAACGTGATTTATTAGAATTGGTTTTGAATTTGCTTCTGTCGAACCACGTTTCATGCATTGACCTTCCTACCCCTATCATCTATAGGCTAACAGTAACAAGGAGAGAGGAATAACCATTTTAGTAAAATAAATAGTAAATCCATTTTAGTAATTTTATATCCAAAAGTGATTTTACTTTATCTCATCCAAATAAAGAGTCTGTTTGGATCACCGTCTGAGACTTCAAAACGTGGTTTGACCGGTCAAAACATGGTTTACAAATATTTGAAATTCGTTTGGCTAAAAATGTGAGCTAGAGTAAACGGGTTCTACACTGCTTCAAACGTGGTTGTTAAGAATTGGTTTTCTGATCAATTTTGCAAACACCATTTATGTCCATTTACAACGTTACCCCTCTGTTGTCTTTGTTGTTTTCACTGTGACACTGACTGGGCTGATCACTCACACAGCACATATGCTTTCATGCAAACACGTGTATACACATGTGGAGAAAGAGCGGATCTTTTAGTAATTTTATATCAAAAAGTGATTTTACTTTATCTCATCCAAACTCAATTTGTGTCAATCCACTTTTAGAATTATATATCCAAACAAAAATCAATTTTATCAAAATCAATTCTATCAAAATCAATTCCTACCAATTACAAACCAAACGGGCACAAAATCAATTTGTGTCAACCCACTTTTAGAATTAGGTAGCCAAACAAAAAATCAATTTTACCAAAATCAATTTTTGCAAATTGTAAACCAAACGAGCTCTAAGTTGCTCAGTCTAAATGATTGGGTGTATTCAACATCGTGGGTAGGTGGCAGGATAAGAAGTTAAACATTTATTCAGGATCATATTGATGACATGCCTTAAACTATTCCGAGTGTGCTCCAAATTGAGATGGTGTTATCCCTGTGTTCTAACCACCATCATGTGGTGGTAGAGTCTGAGTAGGGTGGTATCCCAATGAGGGTGAGCCATTCCACAGTTAGGTTCTTCACTAGTATAAATGAACATAATTTCTTTGGCCTTGAATATAAATATATATCAATTGTTTTTCTATTTTCATACAGAAATGTCAACCATAGCACGCAAATGCTTCCATCATATGCAAAACCTAAAAGTAGCAAATCTGCCTCTTGCTTTGCTAGAGAAAGGCCAAAATCGTGTGATAGATGCTTCACTTACACTTATTAGAGAAAAAGCAAAGCTTAAGGTATGTCATACTTGCTTTTATTCTACTCTATTGAAATCGTGTTTATTTAGTGTTGTTCTTTGTCCCATAATTTTGTATTATGTTTGGTTATTGTGATTGAATAGCAAGCTTTGCAGTAAAGCAATATAAATGTTAAAGTTGCTTTCTATAGGGAGAAGTCATGCGTGCTTTGGGAGGTGTTGTAGCAACTCCATCCCTTCTTGGAGTTCCTTTGGGACACAATTCATCATTCATTCAAGGGTCTGCATTTGCACCTCCTCGCATTAGGGAGGCCATTTGGTGTGGAAGCACAAACTCCACAACTGAAGAAGGTAGTTATACAATTTTCTTAAGACAATAGTACTCTTTCAATAAAATTGTCCTTGATAATAGGGGATAACTATAGTAACAAAGGTTTTGGTTTAGCCCAATCTAAATTTTGCTTTATGTTTCATCGGTAAAGGGTAATTAATTCTTTGCATCAAAACTTGGTACTGGAAGGATTAAAGAATACAAACTTCTTAGTCATAATTAACAAAGGCTTTGGTTTAGCCTAATCTAAATTTTGCTTTACAGGTATTTTTAAAATATTTATTGTGATGTTATAGTCATAATTCTTATTTTGCAGGCAAGGATTTACGGGACCCACGAGTGTTGACCGATGTTGGTGACGTCCCAATCCAAGAAATTCAAGATTGTGGGGTAGATGATGACAGATTGATGAATGTCATTAGTGAAGCTGTGAAGTTAGTGATGGAGGAGGTAACTGTCAATTTGCGAGCTTCTGCTTTTAATAATTTCATAATATTTGGCGTTGAAATCTTACTTTATACAACATGCATATGTTGATCATTTTCGCTTTTCATTTAATATTGTTTGTCCACGTCATTTTCAATGCATTATGGTTTATGTTTGATATAGTTTATAGAATAAACGAAACGTGAGTAGTGTTTCACTTTTCTACCATCAACATTATTTCCTGTAATTTTATTATTAGAATTGTGGAGAATACTTGAGAGAGATAAAAAGAAGAAGAAGAAGAAACGAAAGTGATAAATATGATAAGTAGTGCGATCTAATAAGAAGAGAGATAAAGAGAAATGAGAAATGTCAAATGATTGTAAAAATTTTGTTGTTTATAAATTATTGTTGAATTGGAGGAGACAATATTTTAAAAAGAGAATGACATATTATTTGGTGGATTAGAGATAAATTCCTTCACACACTTTATCAGTTACATAATACATAACATGCCTATTTAATTTAGAGACAAACTACCCTGCTAAACGTGTGGTGGAAAATGCTTATTTTAAGATTTTCTACATGATTGCCTAATATATGGTACTTTCCGATGGAATGGAGATGTGATATATGATATACTGTTTAGTAAAAATTTTATACGGTGGGATACGCTTAGTTAATATATTATATAAATTATAGTATATTTTATAATATTAATTGGTATACATTATTAATGTAAATCTTTTAAAATTTTAAAATATAACATGATAATTACTATTATTATGAATAAGTATAGTTTACTTTTATTGAAGACTCCTAACCAACCTTATTGAAGACTTAGATCTAGGACTCCTTGTTGCATTTGGTCTCATATATAGTTTGAACATGAGTAGGAATGGTCAATGTGTGACACATGATGAGACCAAATGTTTCATGGTCCTTGTTATTCATCATTGGATTTATTTCTCCTAAAACTTCACTTATGTTGGTATGCTTTTTAAGAAATAACAAGATTTTTGGCATCACATATCTACTATCACATGAATTATTATAATTTTCTAATAACTTTATGTTTCGACTCGATAACTTGATTTCTCATGGTGCCTACCATCTTCCAGGATCCATTACGCCCTTTAGTTTTAGGCGGTGATCACTCGATATCATTTCCAGTTGTTAGAGCTGTCTCTGAGAAGCTTGGAGGACCAATTGATATTCTTCATTTTGATGCACATCCTGATCTCTATCATGACTTTGAAGGAAACTATTATTCACATGCTTCTACTTTTGCTCGGATCATGGAGGGTGGCTATGCTCGAAGACTCGTGCAGGTAAATTCTAATTCTTGATATGTTTGTAGCATTTTTATATCCTAAACACTTCACTTAATTTGATAACACATTTATGAAACTAGCACAAACCATGGTTATTCTTTGTGATTATATGCTATCACTTTCATTTCCTTGGGCATTTATATTCTGTTATTAATTTATGGTTCCCCGTGTAACACTCTGGTTGGTAATTTTGGGGTAAAATAAAACTAGATTTCATTTAGAAGATAAGCACAACTTGATAAGAGGACTCAGGATCAAGACTTAATCATCAGGGACATGTGCAAAAAATATAACCAATAGGACATATGCATGATAGACTTCTGCATATCTACTTTAACAATTGAAGATTCAATGGAAATTACGTTTGATTTAAAATTTATTTGTATCTTTGTTTATAAAGTAATGATTCACATACCACAGTACAGCGAATCCAACAAATGTACACACGGCTACTGTGCTTACTCCCATCACTTTCTCTCTCTTTTTTTGTTTGGACAAGCTAAAATTACAGTGTGATACAATCATTGTACGCACTGTTTTATGTAAACTTATCTTTTCTCTTGTTTATATTGTTCAGATTTCTTTTTACATAATTATATAATCTATTATTGATTATCTAAAATAAAGTGTAATTTGATCTGCAAGGAGGCAGAACCAAGTTGAAATCCTCATAAAACAATTCATAATCTTTATTGTAAAGCCATTGTGCTTTGATGAAATTAAGTTCAATTATATTCTCAACCATTTTGTCAAAATGATTTTGTAGTATCTACAAGCTGAATTTATCAGGTAATGGAAATCAACAAATGCATGTGTTTCTTTAGCTTTATTTATTTGACATTTTTTTATCTTCATTAGGCAAAATTCATTGTTAATTTGTTTCAGTAGTTAAATAGTTACAAGTTCTTCACCATGGTAGTTAATATTTCAATCTTCACCCATGATTTGTATGATATATCTTATATTCTTCAAGCTTTTAATTCATTAATTATTTCAGGTTGGTATAAGATCAATAACTGCTGATGTGCATGAACAAGTCAAAAAATTTGGGGTTGAGCTATATGAAATGCGAACATTTTCAAGATCTCTCCCTGTTTTAGAGAACCTGGTATATCTCTCTCACACAACCTGTTACATTTTTTACCCCTCGATATACATTTATTCTTCAAATTAGCCTTAAATGTGCATTGTAGTTGTTAAATTAATTCATAATATAAGGACAAATTTGACAAAAAAATGTTATTGTAGAGAGACAATGGGTTTGATTCAGTTTTTTTTTAGTTTTTGAAAATTGTTTTACAAAACTATTTTTAAAAATCATCTTTTACAAATGAAATGATTATTTACAGTATTTCCATCAAAAAACATAAAAAAAAAATAGTTTTCCAAAATATATATCTTAGAGTAGTTTTAAAATTTTAGTTTTTTAAAATAAAAAATAATTACACTTTTCAAAAATAATTTTAAAAACGGTAATCAAACAGACCTATTTAGTTAATTTGACTATATATCATTATTATATAGTATAGAGACTTTCAAGGATTAATGTGACTATATATATATACTCTACATATATATATTTATTATATTTCTCGTGACAAAATACATGGGAGGGTGGTTATGTTGAAGCGAAATATTGTAGTAGATGGAACTAAACATTATTCTCTTTTTTATGATATATTTGTTGCTTCTTTGATTTTTAAACCTTCTGAATTTCCTTTTGCAGAAACTAGGAGAAGGTGCAAAAGGTGTGTACATCTCCATAGATGTGGATTGTCTTGATCCTGCTTTTGCTCCAGGGGTGTCCCACTTGGAACCAGGAGGTCTTTCTTTCCGTGATGTTCTCAACATCTTACAAAATCTGCAAGGTGATGTTGTTGGTGGAGACGTGGTTGAATACAACCCACAACGTGATACTGCTGATAACATGACTGCTATGGTAACTGCTAAGCTGGTTAGAGAATTGGCTGCAAAGATATCAAATGATGAATCCCCTGCCTCCTCATATTTACTTTAATGCACTCCTGAATGAACCTATAAGGCTAGCTTTTCAGAGTGACGTTCAAATTTTACTAGGTTTTTTAAGCACTAATAAAAGAGTATATGCCTGTGCATCACAATGGACGTAACATGTTGGACTTGTGTTTGGCATATTTCAAACAAATTTTATGGCTAAGTTAAAAGATATATATTAATTATATTATATCAATGTTATTTGTGTGATAATATACTTATATAGTCAATTATAACGAATGGAAACAAGTTCATATAGCTTCTTTTAACATGCAGGACAAAAACAATTGTATAATTGATACTTCTACTATCAAACATGGCTGAAGTCAATCTTTATCATACAATAAATTTAAATTTTCGTTTGTGAAAGATATATTGATGACTTTTGTAAGTATTTTTGTTCTCTCTTAGTTATATATTTTCCCATTTTGTCATATATATCTTTAGAGTTTCCATATAAAATTAAATTAATATTTTTCTCATTAATTATGGTTTAGAGTTTTTTTTATTAAAGTAATGAAATTTCTCCCTAAAGCAAACTTTATAACATGAGTTTTTTTAAAATTATCATAAGTATAATTTTATTTAATATTTTGTTAATTAATATTAATTTAATTCATTTAATTTTTATTGAGACATTTTTTTTATCTTATATAAATGTTTAATAATTTTAGTTTTGAAAAAGAAATTGCTAAAGCAATATATAGTTGTTGAAATTGTCAGTATTGTTTATAAGTATACACATTTGGAAAAAATTTTAAGTATTGAGTATGTTATTTAGTGCATGATTTTTTACTTGTAATTTGTATTTTGATGGCTTTGGTATACTTCAATATTTATAATATGAAAAAAATGATTTTTAATTATGATTGATAAGATATATATAAAAAATATCAACTAATGAGATAAATAAAGTGGTTATTAATTAGGAGATAAAAAGAGACATATACGTAGTAAAATTAATACTTAGGTTAGGGGCTTTTTTTTGGAAGAAAAATATTGTTACTCTTAATATTGTATAGTTTACTCAAAATGAATATATAAATAATTTGATCCTTGAATGTGACACCCTATTTAATTAGTTTTTCTCCTTGATTGTATTGATATGTACAAAAGTCCTCAAATGTGACAACTTTTTTTATATTTATATTCTTACTATTAAAAAATTGTAATAAAATTGCTGATGTGACGTGTTAACTACATGTAATGTTATGTGTGTCATATACATTGCTTACTTTATACACGGGGAGGAGTTTGATTGTGACTGCTTTGAGAAGGTTGAAGACTCATAATTTGCGTGCTTTACTTATTAGTAAACTTAGAGTGTTTTAGGATTCAAAAATTGATAAGTAAAAAGTTACAATAGAGATGCATGTGACTAGAAACTTGATTAGTGATTAAACAATTAAGAGATAATGAGAAATTGATGCTCAAAATGTAGTTTTTGTTAATATTAATTAGATCATCAACGGTTTAATTTGTATGAGGTTTCTCTTAGAAGTTAAACTAATAACTAATTAGATGTGCTTCAAACTGGATGCCAATGGCTAGTAGTGCAATGGTGGATTCCCGTTCATGATTAGACAAAATGCAATAGTCATAGTTTTGTGTGTGAAGGGGGTAATTGGTTAGGCGTGAAAGAGTGTTTACCTAAGTCTATATTAGCCTATTTAGAGATACACATATTGGTACGTGAATTAAAATGTAATATGAAATAGTTTCTTAAATAGGTTAATAAACACACAAACTTTCTAACAAGTCATATCAAACTTGAAGAAGACTTATAACAAGTAATTAATATGTCAAATTTGGATCTCAAAATTATAAAGTGAATTAGGCTTATATATATTTAATAATTTGTAAAAGGTAAAAGAAGAAACTACATCATTTGAGATAATTTAAGTTATGACATTCGTTTGGAATGAATTTTTTTTCACAACTTATACTTACAATAAATGGTGAAAATATTTTTTTTATTATATAATTTTTTGAAAAAAAAATAAAGTTAACATTAAAAGATATTTTTATTATTAAAAGGAATGATTAAAAGATTTATTAAAAATGTAATAATGACATAAAATCACACACGTTACTATGTAGTATATGTAATGTAACATAGAGGTGTGTGATTGTAGTGTTGGAGCTGGCAAGTGACAACAGATTATACGGTGCAAATTGCATGACACGACAAATTGTGTGATTACATTTTTACATAAGGCAACACACGACGCAAATTGCACATTTGCAGCACATATACAAGTGATGTGTTTGGTTTATACTCGATTCACATTTTAAATGTAAATTTGAGCAGAAATTATTTTCAGTAGTGTTGGCTTAGATCCATGTTTAAAATGTGATTTTGATGGAAATCAAACAAACACTAATTCATTCATAAATTCAACAAACTTGAAAGCCGAATTAATACATTGGATAAGATTTAGTATACAGTTGAGTAGAATTGATTATGAAATCAATAGTTGAAAATGAGTGATGCACACTCAATAATGCACATTGGACGAAAGTGGTTCGAAATCAATTTGTGAAATTGATTCTGCACTGTGATTAATGTCTAATGATGTACATTGTGTTTGGTTTATATAGAAAAATAGGGAAGATAGAAATAGTAGAGAAATTAAGTAGAAATAGAAGTTGTTTGGTATTAGAGAAATATGAGAGAGATAGAAAAGATAAATTATTTTTTTATAGTTGTTTGGTGGTGTGGAGAAATGAGAAAGAGAGAGATCAGTAAAAAATTAAAAAGACTAAATTACCCTTACAAGTAACAATTTATTTTCATCAACACCAAATCGAATTCACTATAAACTAAATCGATTAAATTGAAGACACAAGCAAAATAAAATTGTACAAATCGATTATGGTTACAATATAATCGATTGTATAGCAACACAAAAGCCTCTCATTTTTGTGAAGATGTAATATCCATTTTGTGTTATGCATTTGAGAATACAAGAACAATTTTTCGATCACCTACTCTGCTTTTTTTAAAAGCAATTATATGAATCAAAACAAAAGATTTTGCTTACAAAAAAGGCTAACATCTGCACCTAACCAATCTAACATATAGCTATTGGAAGTTTGTTAATAACTACCAAATCTCTTGGTTAAGGTCTTCAACAACATCACAGAACAATGCATAAGAGATAAAACCACACAGAACAGAGAATTCACCAGTTTGCATAGTAACGAAGCTCGCACGCGTTCCCCCTAACAGCCCCGACGATGTTCACGACGGCTCCACCCACGTCGATGGTGATGCCTGTCATTCTTTGACCTCCTTTTGAACAGCACACGGGAACACAGATTCAAGCCATATGATGATGAAAGATGCAGTTGCAGAAGCGAGACTTGAACGATAGGCAATAGACTTCAACGATAGATAAGGGCAGTATAGTAAATTGATAATTCAAGCTCAAATTCTCCCCTATTTCTCAGTTGTTCAGCAGAGAAAAAAACACACGTGGGACTCACAACAAAAATCACTTCTATCTATCTCTCTCTCTCTCTCTCTCCACATTAACCAAACACGGTGGGTTAGTAATCTCACTTCCATTTCACTCTCTGCTAACTCTTTCTTTAGCGTTTCTACTTAAACAAACAGAGGGATAATGTCTAATAATATAAGACTTGAGACAACTTCAATATTTACAATGAATAATACCTCATCCGGTCCTATTTATAAGACAATTAAGACAAAAACACACGTATTAAGAAAAGTCATTAATGCATTGATTTTCAAGAAATTACTCTGTAAAATTATAAGTTTACTCCTATTTAAAATTAAACTTCAATTATGTCACTTTAAAACTTTTAATGTCAACAAGAGCAAATATGAGAAAAAAAAATAAATGCTTCTAGATTTATGTACTTTGTCTTGTAGACAGGATTATGGAAAAATTTCAAACGTTGTCTTAGTGCTCGTCTGGATTGGCGTTTGCCAATCCTATAAGCACGTTTTGGGCCTAAAAGGTGAGTTACACGTTTTTTCATCTTGTTTGGCTTTGTGTGATAGAGGTAAACGTAAGTTAAGGAAGATGCAGGAATTTGTAGCTTTTGCGTCTCCAATTCGAGTCTAAATACGTGAGTCTCAGACTTTGTTGAAAATACAATGCCCCTGGCCCTTTATTCTAGCATGTTGCTGTGCAGCGAGATCAAAAGACAATTTCAATTGCTGTTAACTTCTTCGCCACAATCAAAATATGTGTATCACCTTACAATGATCAAACAAATGATTTGGAGTTTTTCTACTTTTCTTATAGAAATTGAAGACAAAGAACACCCATCTTCCTCCTCCACATTCTCTCGTTTTCTACATTTTCCAGATGTTGGTCCTGACATTTCTCATAGCCCGTCTATGAAGCCCTTCCCGGTTTTGTGCTGTTTTCGCAAAAATAGTCCTGTTCCTTCTTGGAAAAGATGTATGCTAGTGTTGGGAGACAGGATGAAACCCGAAAAATGAGAAGGGAAAAATGAGAATGGCTACAAAACAGAGACACACCACTATGGGAGACAAACTCAGATAAAATAGAGACACACTAGCTACGTGTCTATTTTCAAACAAAATTAAAGAGTAAACTAGCAAATTGGTCCCTGACTTTTTTAGGGTCATGCAGTTTAGTCCCTAAGAAATAGAAAACCCCAATATAGTCTCTGACTTCTTGTTTTTTCTTTCACTATAGTCCAACTGTGTGTTTCACGTTAATTTTTTTACGACGTGTCACGTTTAGTGACACTCTGTCTCATTGTTTGTCACTATAGTGTCCACTATGACACAAAAATGATGTGATTTTATCAAATTTATAGTTTGAAAGGCTTCAACTCCATCCGCTATATGCTTCTCAATTTTCTCTTTTTCTCTCTTCTCCCCTTTTTTCATTGGAAGGTCTCAACTCCAATGACGTTATTTTTGTTCCCCGACCTCGATGGCAAATAATGTGACACAGTGTCACGAAACGTGACACTTCATAAAAAAATTAACGGGAAACACATAGTTGGACTATAGTGAAAGAAAAAACAAGAAGTCATGGACTATATTGAGGCTTTTATTTCTTAGGGATTAAACTGCATGACCCTAAAAAAGTCGGGGACCAATTTGCTAGTTGACTCCAAAATTAATCTTTTTCCACTATGTAATTATTTTTTAAAAGAAATTTTTTATTGTTATATTTAATTTTAATGTAATGTAAAAATAAAATTATTATACATTAGCACACATTGACAGAGAAACCAAATAAAATCATGTAAGTTTTATTTAGAAACCAGTATTATTAAAATTGTGTTTTTAAAAATTTATAACAATTATTTAATTTTTGAAAAAGAAAGAAGACGTATATATTTTTTGAAATTAGGCATTGATTTTACTATATTTATAATTTTTTAGATTTTATTTCTTAATAACATAATTTATATATTTTATTTTTAATTCAATATATTCTCATAAAATGTAAAAAAAAAGTTGCAAATATGTATATTTCTATTATTAGTGTTAATATCAAATATATTTATTATAGAAAAATAGAAAACTAGTAAACTTAGAACATAAGGTTCTTTTTAATAATTAATTCAAACAATATTCACTTTCTTAAACTTACGTTTACAATAAATTATCCAAACATAAAATCATGTTTATGTAAACTTGAGTTTACCCAAAATCACATTCACTAAATCCACGTTCATTCAAACTTAAATTTATAAAAGTTAATGCAAACATACACTTATAAATAGAGATGGAGGTGCATTTATTTTAGATTTGGCCATTTGGGTACCATTTTTGAGATATGGGACTGGGTTCTAGGAATCCACAATCAACCAAAGAGGTTGGGGTGGGCTGATCGGTCAATTTGTTGGTACTTCACATACCATGTTGTTGAGTGTTGACAAGAAGATCATCGTGACCTAACCACCAAGCATAATGACATTGAATAAGAAAGAATCACGGTGAAAGATACAATGCGTTTTTAAATTTTTGCTGCACCGGTGCAACACAGATTTTTTACCTGTAATATCCCGAACCAAGTTCTTTCCATTTATTGGAAATGTCACACATATGTGAGAGATTGGACACACTACATGTGAGTCACACACATGTGTGGAATCCATACATAATGTGTGTCTATCTCTCTCATATTAGAATGTCGTGACCTATATATATATATAGTGTGTGTTTATCTCTTTTATGCTGGACAATTTTGAGAGGATTTTAATCCGTAATATCTAGTAGTGTAATCGGTTGCTAATTAAAAAATTGATTTTCTAAATAATATAATTAATATTTGAATTTGTCATTTGGCCCTTTGTAATATGTTTGTACATCTTCTGCTCTACTAGCATTTTCCGCTCTGACCCCATAATGTTCTCTTTGAAGCTCTGACCAAGAGTTTGAAGCCTTGAACCCCATTAGCTCTGACCAAGTTTGAAGCTTCAGCGAGCATCAACGGGACCTTGTAGATTTCCGGTGATATTGGAACAGTTAGGATGCAGAAGAATTTCTAAAAAAAAAAATAATAGAATGAATCAAATAGTTCAAATGAATATCAATAGAAAAATTAAATGAGAAAACTTTTAAAGAAAGTGGCTAAAAGACCAATTTCAACTTACCTCTTTAATTCATTTAATTTTTTTTCACCTGAATGGGCCATTATCTACGGTCAAAGATCTGCATCTGACAGTGAAAGAAGGAAATTGTTCGGCGACGAGTTTTGTAGTCGGGAACCTCCATCCTTCTAGATCTGTTCATTTTTCATTTCTATTGGACATACAGCTGTTTATATATCTCGCTAATAATATTAAGTAATAATTTAAATATTTCAAAAGATTTACAAATATTTAATTTTGTTTTTTTTATTTTCATAATCGAGTAGTGTTGATTCCTATTGTTATTATTAATTGATATGATCTTGTTATTCAAATATTATTGTAAGTTGCAGATTCCTTTTATTACGTTTTTATGTTTCATTATTCTCTTTTTTTGGATTGAAGAGAGGCCTAAAAGCCAAGAGAAAACTAACAGGACACTAGCCTAAGAAAGGCACACCCAGTTAGGTCATTTAGAAGACATAAGGCAACAGAAGGAGAAGGAGAATTACAAATAGAAATCCCTCCAGAAATGAAATGAACCTCATTGGCTAAGCAATCAGTCACTCTATTGGCTTCTCTCCAAATATGGCAAATTGAATAGGACCAATCCCTTTGAAGAAGAGCTTTGATACGGAGAACAATATGATAGAAAGGATGTCTGACAGATAATTCCCTTTTTATAAGGTTGACCGCAACTTCAGAATCACACTCCAAGCAAATATTCCGAGTACCAAAGTCCCAAGCAGCTTCCAGACAAGCAAGGATACCTCTAAGTTCTGCCATTAAAACAGAAGACGACCCTAAGTTCTGATGAATTCCAAATAACCAACGCCCATTGTGGTCCCTAAACACACCTCCACAAGCGGCCTTATGGTCCCTAACCGAACCATCTGTATTAATTTTCACCCAACCCACTGGAGGAGGACTCCAACGCACGCAAACCACCTTAGAAGTCTGGTTAAAATTATTGAGCCCCTGTGAATGGTACTGCATATCATTAGCCATCGAATGCACCTTGTAACAAATGTCCTGAACATTAGGAACCTTACCATTAAACACCCAATCGTTTCGAGCTTTCCAAATAAGCCACGTAGTGACAACAAACTTAGAAGCCCAAATATCACCATCTTGATTAGAAATACGAGTTGCATTCTGTGTGATCCAATCAAAGACGTCAGCCCCAGACCAATGTAACCGTGGGCCAACACAGATAGACATCCAGACAGCAGCAACAATGTGGCAATCTCGGAGAATATGAACACTAGTCTCGCTAGCTGAGGAGCACATGGGGCAAATGTCCGAATCTGAAATATTGCAAGCAGCTCTCTTGGAATTAGTTTTGAGGCCCCCTTTGAGAACTAACCAAAGGAAGCTTTTAATTCTATGAGGAACATTTAGACGCCACAACTTTTTCCAAGTCCTAGAATTACAATCCCCCTCAGAAACATTTTCAATAAGGTTATAAGCTGACTTGGTGGTAAACTCACCATTGCTCGATGGACCCCAACTAATACCATCATCTCCCAAAAGAGCATCAAGAGGAGGGAGACTAATAATTTGAGTTTGATAATCCGGGGGAATTAAATGAGCCACATCCCTGAGCTGCCAACCAAGAGCATTGGAAGCAACATTAGCTACTGTTAGCTGACTTAAGCTATCTGGAATGTTGTTCACCACAACATCACTAAGCACAATATTTGAAGGTAACCATCTATAATGCCAAAAAGAAACATGATACCCATTACCAATGTTCCACCGAATGCCTTTAGTAAAGTTTGTCCAAGTACTAACAATGGCTCTCCAAGTGCTAGAAGCACTAGCTTTCGAACATATCTTAGGCATATAGTCCTCCCCACACTTATATTTACTTCGCAAAACCTTCACCCATAACGCGTCCGGTTTGTGAATAAGGCCCCAGCTCAACTTCATGATCATAGCTCTATTAAAAGTGTGGAGATTTTTGAATCCCCAATCCCCCTCATTCCTAGGAATAATGAAATCATCCCAAGGAACTGTGTGCCAAGCTTTCTTGGAAGGTTTATCACCCCAAACAAACTCCCGACAATATCTCTTAACCTAAAGGCAAACACTCTTAGGGAGGAGAGTAGATTGCATAGTGTAGGTTGGGAGAGCTGCTAGGACAATTTGGGCCAAAGTAATGCGGCCAACAAAAGACAAGAGTCAGCTTTCCACATAACAAGTTATATTAGATTAATTATTAGATTAATTATTACGTGAAATGAAATCATTTTATGTTATATTTTATTCGAAGCTAATTGAAATCTGTCTTTTCCATTTGAATAAATATGTACGTTATATTTTATTTGAATCTTTCGAATAATTGTAAATTGAATTCTAGCTGTACAAAGCTTTTTTGGTAACATTGAACGAAGCTTTTGAATTAATTTTAATTGATTTTCCTTTATTTTAATTTTTACTAAATAATTTATAATTATAATTTTTGGAAAAAAAATCATGGCATTTGATTTATAACCAACTCACGGTGCTCTAATGCCAGGCCAAATTTTCAGATCATTGTGCAACCAACAACCATGGTGATAAGATATATATCACCACTCCTTATATTTTTTATCCTAAATTCATTACTACTTATCCATTCATACTATTTCAATCGGCCATGACATCTATGACCATTGACAAAACGTGCTAAAAGGACTACAAATTGATTTTTCCCAATGTTTTTTTCCCTTTTGTGCTAATTTTAATTAAATTTCTTTCATTTTTAAGCAATTAATTCCTAATAAAATCAATTTTTGGAGAAAATCATGAAACTTGGACTAAAGGCAAATCGGGTTGGCTCCTTTTGCTGGACAAATTTTGTGTGTGTGAATCAACCTAAATCCATGGTGATCACCGCCCCTCGTAACTTGGTATTCGACCTTTTTTAGATCATTATTCAACAAACAACCATAGTGATCAAATACCATTACTCCTTGTATATTTTACCTTAGTACTTATCTATTCATACTATTTCAATCGACCATAGGGATGAGAATAGGCCGAGCCGAGCTAGGCTTTATAAGGTCTGAGCCTGACCTGCACCTTAAATTTATGGCCTGAGCCTGGTCTGTCACGTGACATAGGCTTTATTTTATGGCCTGAGCCTGGCCTATTTAAAGTCTGGCCAAGCCTGAAAGTCTGTTTAAAAGTCTGTTTTATAGTAAGGTACTTGAATATATCATAAGCATATATATGAATAGACTTATGGGTTTAAGTTTTTAACATACTTAAATGTTTATACAAGCTAATAAGTATATAATTATAAGGAAAAAGTAATAACAAATCTTTATAATAATAATAGCAATATAAAAAATATTAGTATTTTATTTATATTTAGTTAAATAGACCGATCTGATAGGCTCAAAAGGCTTTTTCGATGACCTAAAGTCTGACCTGTTTTGCTATATAGGCTTTTGAAAAAGCCTTGGCCTGCTCTATTTAATAAATTGGCCTGGCCTGGCGATATAGGTCGGGTAGTAGGCCCCTGACGAGCGTCCTGACTTGTTCCCACCCCTAATCGACCATGACATCATGACCATTGACAATACAATACACACTAAAATGACTACAAAATTGATTTTCCCAATTTTTTCCTATTAACTAATTTGAATTGAATTTCCATAATTTTTAAGATTTTATTCATAATAAATTTAATTTTTGGAGAAAAATCATGCTACTTGGACTATAGGCAATTAAGGTTGACTCCATTTGCTGGACAAATTTTATGTGCGTGAATCAACCTACATCCATTGTGATCTCACACCCCTTATAACTTGGTATTAGGAAGATCTACATATTAAAGTTCACTCATTAGGATCTCAGTTAGTAATAACGCTGTCAATGACAAATATTTCAATCAGCCATGACATGATGATCATTGATTAGCCACACTAAAAGATCAATAAAAATGATTTTTTTTCCAATTTTTTTACCTTCTATACTAATTTTAATTGAATTTCCTTAATATTTTAGTAAAAAAATCATAATAAATATAATTATTGGAAAAAAAATCACAAAATTTGGTTTACAATCAATTCAGGTTTCCCCTAATGCGTGGCCAAAATTTCATATCATTATTCAACCAATAACCATAGTGATCATATATACCATTACTCCCCGTATTTTTTAACATGAATTCATTACTTCTTGTGCATTACTATTATTTCAATCAACTATGACATGGTCACCATTGATAAGCCACACTAAAAGTTCTATATAAAAAGGACGATTCTAGGGTGGACCAAATAAAACTTGGTCCATCTAGTCTAATTTCTATTTTTTTCTTACAAAAGGTGAATGAATAATTTTATATTTTATTAAATAATCTTTATATGACTATTTGAGTTTCATTTAAGGGAAAATATGAATTTACAATACAATCTATACTAATTTCGTTGAGGATATATCAATTTAAAATTGAAGGGTAAAATTTTACATTACACGGTAATATCGAATTAAGTTTTTATTATTTTCAAATGATATTTCATAAAAGTAACATGAAACTATTTTAATATCAATCATTAATAAAAATGAGCATTAAATTTGATATTTAGGGATTTAAATTACTATATTTTTATATTTTAAACCATGTGAACCATGGTCCACCGTAGACAAAACCCTATAAAAATTATTTTTCCCAACATTCTTTTTCCTTTTGTACTCATTTTAATTGAATTTCCATTATGTTTTACTAAAATATTCATAATAAATACAACTTTTGGAGAAAAATCACAAAAATATTTTTACACACCATTCAGTTTTGCCCAAATATGCATGGCCAAATTTTCAATTCATGATTCAACCGTCAGCCATACTGATCACATATCATTATTCCTTGTATTTTTTTTCACCTTAAATTCATTATAAGATGTCTATTCCTACTATTTCAAATTTTCAATGAGTCATGACATCATTATCTTTAATCACCTTACGTTTAAATAGAGCAATTGAAAATTTTAGAGAATTTAAATTTTTAGAAATTTCAATTGTTTCAATTGAAATTCCTTTATTTTTAAAATTTATTATTTAGGTGGAGAAATCAAATTTCTTTATTTTAAAAATTCTCTGTAAATTTGCTCTAGAATTATAATTTTTTTCCCAATTATTTTTTTTGGCTATTGTTCTAGTTTTAATTGAATTTTCCTTATTTACATATTAAAAACAACTAACTAAATGCGACTTTAGTACATAATTTTTTTTACCCTCGTGGTGTATGTCAATTTTCTCATAAATCTCATTTCAACAACACATCAATACTACTAATTATTACAAAATGGCAGGTGCATTATTTTGATTTTTGCACAAAATTTAAACATTTAACAATATTTTTTGTTAATCATCCTTTATTTGAAGACGGGCAGTGTTGCACTGTTGCATTGCATGTCTGGCCGTGTATGTCTACGCATCTGTTCCTCGTGCAGTGTTGCTTTTGACAGTGTGAAGCCATGAACTGAACACACAGACTTTTCATTAATTGAAAAAAAAGAGGATCTCTTAGCAACAAAAAAATTTGTACCATCCTTCGTGTAACCGGTAACAAATCCAACACGTTCATTAAAAACTTAATTTATCCAACGTTCATAAAGGTGTGACACACTTTTAGAAACGCACGCTAGAAGGAACAAAAAATCATAGTAGTTGCAGTGGGTCCTTCAGTTACCAGGAATGTGTGTGATAAATGGGGCAACTTAGAAAGGGAACTAAAATTTCTCATAACAACAAATTATTAGAAAATATCCAGGGTGAGGAGTAATTGTGATTAAGCCCAAATATGTTAATAAAAAAATTCATTTCAATACCTACTTAATGAGAAAATTAAGAAAATAAACTACAACAAATAATTTGCTATTTGGCTATATTAATTTGTGCATGCGTGTGATGTTTATCATTAATTTTTCATTAATGATTTTTTAAAATTTTCCCTTATAAATGATATATCACTTCATATTTTTTTTTGGTAAATTATTATTTTTTTGGTAAATAATATATCACTTCATATGATTTAGATATATTTTTTACTTTAAAAAGTTAAATTCCTTTTGAATATATAAAAAGGATTTGATAAGTATAAACTTATAAAAGTATCAAGTACTAAATTAAGTTATAATATATTAGATCAATTTATATTATATATATATGATAGAATGTTCTGAAATCTAAACGCACCCTTACATATAATAAACCAATCATATTATTGGTTAGAATATTCAGTATCATGAATTATTAAAATTAATTTATAATTAATCATCAAATTTATTAATAATGTGATGTGATTGTGTGGTGAATCCAATTAGAATATGCTAAATCTATGAAAGTACTTTTTGCAAGTGGGATCATGACGAGCGTTCGTCGTATTTGGTATATGAGGTCTATTAAATGAATCTTTTCGGATGTTGGTCCGTGCAGCAAATCACCTTTAAGGCTCTAGTTCACGACCAAAAAGAAAAAGGCTCTAGTACTCGTTCGCTTCAGCTGTGTTGTGTCACAATCAATTATTTAAATTTGATTTTAAACATTTAACACGTTTCATATGTTTGATTTGATATATAATCCATCGTTCATCTCTTATCATTAATTCTGCAAATTCTTTAACATTAATTTTATTTAATTATAAATCAAACATACCATTAATTAACTTTCTTTATCATCATTCCCTTTACACATGGGCAGAACTGCCCTAAAGAGAGTGATATCTATACAATATGTTATATAATAAGATGAAAAATAAATAATAAAAATATGTGAGATAGGAAGAGTAATGTGATGAATAAAAATAAAGAAAAAATATGTTATATGAAATGTGATATAAATTAAGGATTTAATTGATATACACGGTTAATATAAAAAAAATTTACATAAATATTTAGTAATGTATCATTATATTATTATATGAATGTGATACATATGTTATTAAATTTAATAAATAATAATTTACATTGAATATATATATATATTAAACTTATAAATTAATTATATGAATATAATTTCAGATATTTTACTAACATATTGTATAAATGAGTTACATGAATACAATTAGTTATAGTGTTATACAATAGCGCCACTTCTTCACTTTCCCCAACTCTCTCTCTCTTCCTATAACGGGTTTCCTCTGTTCTCTTCCAAGTTTCCCAGGTACGCATTTCTTTTGAAACCTGAATTGGTTGTTCTTGTTTAGCTGCTGAGAAAAATTAAAGATGAATCTCTCATCTGGAGTTGTAAAGTTTGAGACTCTGAGCAATTCTCTACCCTGGGTGTTCCACTATCTTGTGTGTTTTTCTTTTGCCCGAAAATGAAAAAGAACAAAAAAGCGAAAGGTCTTTCTGTTTCTCCAGATTATTCTTTTTGCTTATTGAAGTGTTTCTTATAGTAGTTGAAGTTATAGCATTTTCATTGCTACAGGCAAATGAAGTTATAAGATCAATCAATGTTTCTGATAGGATTTGATGTCTTTTTATTTTTTAAAATCAAAGATGGCCTGATTAGCATTTTGATTTAGTGTTTCAACATTATTGCTTGATGTATGTCAGAGATTGAATCACTTGTTTGTGCTTGCTGGTTCCTTATCACCTTTTTTTTTTTTTTTTTTTGTTTTAGGATGAGAGGTTAATTTACCAAATTTCAGTGTACTAGATATCATGTAGACATGTACAGTTACAGTATTATTGTCTCTGATAAACTCTAAAGTCTAAATTAAATTGTAAATCTCTGTTCACTTCAAAGTAAAATTTATTTCTCTGCAATCTGAGTAGAATTGATAGAATTTCTTTGGCCTCTAAACATTGTTTTGTTCTGTGGATACAGAAATGTCTACTATAGCACGCAAAGGAATCCATTACATGCAGAAACTAAATGCAGCAAATGTATCTAGTGCTTTGCTGGAGAAAGGCCAAAATCGTGTGATAGAGGCTTCGCTTACGCTTATTAGAGAAAGAGCAAAGCTTAAGGCATGTCACATTCACTTTTATCTTGATTGACTGAATTTGTGTTTATTTACTGTTGTGTCCTTTGACCCTTAATTTTATATATTATTTGGATGATTTTGATTATAAACTTTGCATGAAAGCGATATAAATGCAGAATTTTCTTTTCTCCAGGGAGAACTTGTGCGTGCTTTGGGAGGTGCTGTAGCAACTTCATCTCTTCTAGGAGTTCCTTTGGGACACAATTCATCATTCCTTCAAGGACCTGCATTTGCACCTCCTCGCATTAGAGAGGCCATTTGGTGTGGTAGCACCAACTCCACGACTGAAGAAGGTATTCATATGGTTTTCCTTTAGGATAGTAGAATGTAGAAGTCTTACAAAAGGTTTTTTTTAGCCTAGTCTAAATTTTGCTTTGTAAACTCATCTGGAAATGGTAATTTATTCTTTGCACCAAATCTTGGCAGTAGAAAGATTCAAGAATACAAACCTCTTATCTAAGTTAACTTTGAGATTATGGATCTTATCTTTGGCTTCTTAAAAATATTGGACATTTTGTGTTAGGATTTTAGTTGCCATAGACATATGTTTTCCCTCCTCTTTTGGTTGTACTTAATGTGAGGATAACATGGACTTTTGTAATGATGCTTGCTCACCTGTATTTAATTTTTCGTTGTCTATGAAGCTAAAGTGGTCACACGGACAACTAATTTAATGGGATATGGCTCAGTTGCAATCTTACTTCTTAGTATCTTCACGCTTCTTGCTCTGGACCTGTAATTATGTATGACAATCTTGGCATGATTCTGATTTTGCAGGCAAAGAATTACAAGATGCACGAGTGCTAACTGATGTAGGTGATGTTCCTATCCAAGAAATACGAGATTGTGGGGTAGATGATGACAGATTGATGAATGTCATTGGTGAATCTGTCAAGTTAGTGATGGAGGAGGTAAATTGTCCATTTCTGAGCTTCTGCTTTGAACGCTGTCACATTATTTGGAATTAAAAAGTTGCACAATGTTGCTGAAGCTTCATATTCCTCTGCTTTTCTATTTCATTTCTTCTTATTTTTTCTTGTTATTAGTTTTTGGTGTTGGAAATTTGAAATAAACCAAATGGTAAAAGGGAATTAGAGTTAAGGTTAACAGCTATTGCTACATGCTGGTCATCTGCAGTGTGAATACAGAAGTAACTGGCTGTACACTATTAGCTTAGGATTTAACTTAAGATTGACATTCATTTTGAAAAACCATTGTGATTAAAGAAAAAATGGTCAGTTGATAGATTGGTCATAAAAAATTGCTTTTGTTTGGGTCTTTTAACAGAGCTAGATCCCTAGGTCCTCAATCCTGATTAATCAGTTAATCTTAAATAGCAAATATATTTTGACAAGAATTATTTATTCTTGGTAATAGTTTGAACATGAGTAGGGAAGGATCCATTTGTGACATGACAAGACCAAATGTTTGAGTCTGGGTATTTCATTATTGGATTTATTTCTCCTAAAACTTCACTTAGATTGGAATGCTTTTTATTGGAAATAACTAGATTTTTTTAGCATCAAATCTACTATCCCTGGAATTATCATATTTTTCTGATAACTTTTGGTATGAACTTCATATAGCTTGATTGATTCTAATGGTGTCTACATTCTTCCAGGCACCATTACGTCCCTTAGTTTTAGGCGGTGATCACTCAATATCATTTCCAGTTGTTAGAGCTGTCTCTGAGAAGCTTGGAGGACCACTTGATGTTCTTCATCTTGACGCGCATCCTGATAACTATGATGCCTATGAAGGAAACATTTATTCACATGCTTCTTCTTTTGCTCGGATCATGGAGGGTGACTATGTCCGGCGACTCTTGCAGGCAATTTTTTATTCCTGATATGTTCATAGCATTTATATCCTAAATAGTTTAATTTGATAAGGAATTTCTGAAACATAAGCCTTGGTTATTCTCTGTGATAGTTTGTTATTAGTTTCTTCTCATTTAGCATTTATATTGTTATTAATTTTTGGCTGGCTGTGCAGCACTCTAGCTGATAAATTTTTGGGTAGATTAGAACTGGATTTCCTTTAGATGATAAATTCAACTTGATTAAGGACTCAGGACCTAATCATCAGGGACCTCTGCAAAAAGGACAAACAATAGGGCATATGGATGATGTTGCTTATCCTCTAATCTGATTTCACTATTGATGGAAATCAATGCCCATTACATTCAACCTAAGATGTACCTCTCTGTTCATATTGCTATGATTTCTTGCATAATTAGATGATCTATTATTGATTATCTGAACTAATGTGTTATTTGACCAGAAAGTAGGTAGAACCGTAGAACTATGTCAGTTGTGTTCTTCATAAAACCATTGACAATCTTTATTGTAAAGCAATTGCCTTTTGTTGAAATTAGTTCAATTATATCATTCAATCTGCCTATCGAAGTGATTCTTTAGTCTCTTCAATCCAAATTTATTAGGTAAATGGAAAACAACAGATGCATGGTTTCTTACTTTCTTTAGCTTTATTTCTTTGACTTATGTCTTTATCAGACAAATTGTGTTGTTAATTTGTTTTGGTAGTTACACTGTTGCAAGTTCTTCTCTATGGTTATCATATTTGTTTCTCTTCCTCAGTGATGGTAGTAAAATGATGTTAATCTTCACTGATGTTTTACATATATTGCATATTCTTCATGCTTTTAATTCATTAATTTATTTCAGGTTGGTATTAGATCAATAACTGCAGAAGGGCGTGCACAAGCCAAAAAGTTTGGGGTAGAGCAATATGAAATGCGAGCATTTTCAAGAGATCGCCACTTTTTAGAGAACCTGGTCTCTCTCTCTCTCTCTCTCTCTCTCTCTCTCTCCTGTGTATATGTGGGTTTGCAAGGATGTGTGTCTGTTTGTCTTTGTTTTTTATAGTACCCACACGCACACAAAACTACATTTTATTTCATGCCGCAATGCATCTATCAAGCATGGATACTCAGAAACCTTACCTACTGATATTTTGTTCATGTTGGTTACCTGCTTGATGCAAACGCATACATCCTGGAAACATAATCATTATTCGAAAATGATATTATTCCCTTAAGGCCTTAGCCTTGTGTAGCCTTTAGGAGATCTCTGGAAATTATAAAAAAATTTTAAGGATACCTTTGGACCGGAATCAATTTGTTTTCTACAAAGTGGAACTTTTCTGTTTTTTTTTCTCGAATATAAAAGACAGGGAGGAGGGGGAATAGGGTTTAATTTCATCTGAAGTACCCTTCAGGAATCAGGAAGCTCTTGTCAAGTTGTCATTGTCTCTAAAATAGGTGTTTTATATGTAATAAACTTATTCATATATACATGCAAACTTCTGCATATGATAACCATAGTTAATATTATTGAAGAATTGGCTTCTCACTTCCCAGCATTTCTTATCCTATCCATGCTTCCATTTCTAAGGCTTCTATGCATTTGTTTTGGTGGGGAGGGGAAGGGGGTTCTTTTGAAGCAAAATATTGTACCAGATGGAAGTTCATATTATTCTTTTGCTGGTGCTTATTTGGTTTTTTATTAAACTTTTGGGGATTTCCTTTTGCAGAAACTAGGGGAAGGTGTTAAAGGGGTATATATCTCAATAGATGTGGATTGTCTTGATCCTGCCTTTGCTCCAGGAGTGTCTCACATAGAACCAGGAGGTCTTTCTTTCCGTGATGTTCTCAACATCCTTCACAATCTTCAAGGTGATGTTGTTGCTGGAGACGTGGTTGAATTCAACCCACAACGCGATACCGTTGATGGAATGACTGCCATGGTAGCTGCTAAGCTTGTGAGAGAAATGGCTGCAAAGATTTCAAAATAAAAAATCCCCTCCCTCCTGATATTTGCTTCCACTCACTCCTCATTCCCTAATGCACCTGGAAAGATAACTTTTTTCAGAGTGGCATTCAACTTGAAGCATTCATGAAAGAGTCTATACAATATCAGATTTTGTATCAGAGTGGCATGAAATTTTGTATGGAAGAGGTTAATATTTCAAATCTTTTGTAGGACTTCTGTTGGCTTGTAATTGGACTAGCTTTAGGGGTTTAAATTTTGCATATACAAATTGTTTTATCAATAATTACTCTCACACATATGGTGAGATAAGTTTTACAGTTGCAAGTCATGATATTGATATACAAAACTTTTTTAGTTTTGGAAGACTGATAAAAGAATGATATGAGAGGTATTCTTTTGCCTTAAAAGAATGATTTAGGTAAAAAGTTTTGATGGTGCATATCAATAATCGAGGTTTTAAAATTGGGTTGCACATTCACTCACACACACCTTATTATTTGAGTACCTTCACCTCATAGCATAGCAGTATTTAAGTCCTTCAAATCATATGTTCAGGCTATCTGCAATTTGTTGCTTCAAGTTTTTGTTGCAACATGATTGAGTCGGATATAAAAAATTGAATAGCAAATATATATGCAATAACAAAAGTCTTTCCATATCAAGTATGGTTTATTTCATGAACTAAACAATGTTATCATCTTGCGTGAGAGACTGACTATTTAAGACCTTAGGTCTTATTATTTTGTATAACTTTAGTTAAGTTTCAATGGAAGATTTTGAAGGGAAAGAAAGAGGGACAAAATTTTAACTTTTAAGTGAAGACCTTATTTAATATTTATATAAAAAAAGAACGATTGCAAGTCTACATCAATTGGATCAATTGGACAAAATTTCAACCATGCTATAGTTTTCATCCTTGCAAGTCTATAAATTTCTCAGTATCAATTGGATTAGAGAAATAATATATCTACATCAAATTTGTACATCATTCCATACAACATAGAGAGGGAAATATGAGATGTGATGGGTGATATGATTGAGAGAGATGGAGAAAAAATGTGTGTTGTATGAAATGTTATATATATATGTTGTATAAATAACACCTCTTATTGGATTACAAGTTAAGTTATTAGGCTATGAAATGATGTTTAATATCGAGACTCTTTCAGAATTTGTTTCCATATAATAATAAGAATAACATAGTAAAAAAGACATATATTTCATGTAGACCTGGTAAAATGGGTTGGCTCAACTCTTAAAAGCCTGTAAAAGCGTAAGGTTCGAAACTTTATTTTAGAAGCTCAAATAACTCATGGGTTTTTTCAGCCCGGTCTGATAAAAGATGTAAAAGTCATGGGTAGCTCGCAAAACCTGAAAAAAAATCAGGCTACACACAAAAAACCCGTAAAAATATAAGGCTCATGCCTTTATTTTAGAAATCCGAATAATTCCCATTTTTATCCCAACCTGCAAAAATCCAATGCCCGCATCAAGTCAGGCCATGTAGCCCAAATTACTAGCTCTAGTTATAGAGAAAGATAGTGTTTATTTTGTAGAAAGGAAGAATTTTTTTTTTATTCTGGAAGGGGCAAAAAGCCCAAAAACAATAGACTACCTAACTAGGCAAGGCAAAGCTACACCTCTACAATCATCCCTAATAAACTCAAATAATGAACTAGGAAAAGTAGGAAGCCTATGAAAACCCAAGGGGTCTGCATGCCCCATATTAGCAAGATGGTCAGTTGCCCTATTGCCTTATTTGAAAGTATGGCAAATAGAAGTACTACAATCCCAAGATAAGGCTTCTTTAATATCTCTAACTATACTAAAACAATGATGTGTAGGAGGCACATCATTCTTAACAAGATCTAGAGCTGTCTTAGAATCCAGCTCAATAATAATGTGATGAAAATTACACTCCCTAGCCATATGAATTCCATTGAGCATAACCCAAAGTTCAACTTTTAAAGTTGAACAGGAGCCAATATTAGAGACAAAACCAATGAGATAGTTGCCATCATCTCCACGAATAAGGCCACCCGTAGCAGCTTTGTGAGAAAGGCCAAAAATATAATCATCTACATTTAATTTAACAAAACCTGCAGAAGGAGGCTTCCAAACAATGTACTCCTCATGGCTATTTGTCTGAGAATGGGAGACAGGAGCCAAGCTTCTAGAGATCTCATCAGCATAAGCAAGGGCTTTTTGAAGGATGAAAGATAGACCCATCCATTGGTTGAAAACAAAATTGTTCCTATCATTCCAAATCATCCATAAGATGATAGGAAAAATGTGCTTCCATTCAAAACTCGTTTGCCTATTAGAGACATCCTTGGAGAGGTTGAGTTTCATCCAACCACTTATCCCAAGGCTGAAAAAACTAACTCAGTGGTCTTCATGAATAACAGAATTCCAAATATCCATAACAGCAGGGAAATCTCGCAGGGAGTGCATTATTGACTCAGGTTGATCATTGCACCTGCTACAAGTAAGATCCAGGGACATACCTATGCCAAGTCTTTCTACATTTGTAGGAAGTTTACCATGTATGCATTTCCACATAAAGCATTGAATTCTTGGGGGGGGGGGGCTACCATTTCCACATAGCTTGACAAAGATCTTCATTCAGATCAGAAATATAGTTAGCACCAAGTTTATCATACATGCTCTTCAAATGAAATTCCCCATAAGGGGAATCAACCTAGGTAGGGGAGTCATCTTCCAGGTTTTCCCTAGGAGGAGTAATGGCATTCAGTTTCTCAATTACATCAGAAGAGAGAGAAGTCTGAAGAATCTCAAGGTTCCAAGATCCATTGAATGCAAATGAAGCAACATGACTACAATCTTGACTCACAGAAGAAGGCTGGAAAGCATAGTTGGAAAGGGGACTAAGGCCATGAATAAAATTATCAGACCAGAATCTAGTGGAATTTCCACTCCCAATATTCCAAACCACCCCAGTTTGAACATGTTTCCAAGCTTTGTTGATTCCCTTCCAATGGCTGGATTTTTATAGCAATTTTTAACTTGAGGCATTTTGTGGTCACCACATTTATACTTTGCTCTCACAACTTGAACCCAAAGAAGATTAGGTTGAGACACCATTCTCCAACCAAGTTTTACCATATAAGCTTCATTCACCAGTTTAAGAGTCTTGAAACCAAGACCCCCAGCTTTTTTAGGTTGGCAGATCTTTGACCATGCAATCAGGTGGAGCTTCTTCCTTTCTGATGAAGATTCCCATGTAAAATTCCTACAAAGCCTTTCAATTTCCTCACAGACTCCAGCTAGGAAGACAGAAGCTTGCATCAAGTAGTTGAGAATGCTCATAGCAGCAGATTGAGCAAGAGTGATGCGCCCAGCCATTGATACGGAGTTTACTTTCCACCATGCAAGCTTTTTCCTAACCTTGTCAATGATAGAGGAGTAAGTGCTTCTATTAGTTCTGCCATGGAGAACATGAAAACCAAGATAGATTCCCAGATCATCTGTTTGATCAATAGAGAGGATATGTGATATTTCCTGGACAGTAGTTTGGTGACATTTGTTTGATTAAGAAAGGAAGAATATAATAGAATAGAAAAGGAAGAATAAAAAGAAACTGTGAGCGGGAATTTTTTTACCATAAATTGACATGTGGCACAAGACATTCCTTTCACATAAGTAAAAAAAGAATAGACAAAGAGTGTGTTTGGTAAGGTATATAGTTTCTAGCCTACTTGATTAACTTATAAGTTAGTTTGACCAACATAAAAGTGTTTGATAACACACAAGTTTTTAGCTTATTTTATGAGCTTCTAGCTTGTAGTTTATTTATTTATTTATTCCTTTTTTATCCCTCATATTTTAATACACTTCCATATTTGTCTTTAATTTCTTTTTACATTTTTTATGTCATTTTATATTTATTAGCTAGTTTATTAACTAATTTTATCAAACATTTCTAACTCAATAAGTTAGTTTATCATCGGAGTTTATCAACTACCAGCTAATTTTACTATAGACACATAAGAGACCTTCCGTTCGTATAAGCAAATAGATAACTAATATTACAATGATTTTTTTTTAATGTGTGCAATGTTGCATAAATTAGTAAATAAAAAATAAAAATATTTTATTAAAAAAATGTAACATTTTATATTAACAATGCATAATATTATGGTGAGTGCTCCGATCCAGCTAATAATTAGTGGGTATCAGTCCAGTTGTGACGAGTACTAATAATATTGTGCCACATGAATTCTACTTTTAATGTGGTTGTCATTAATTTTTTTTTTTTTCAAATTGCAAACTTCCCTTTTTCATTTCTATTTCTTCTTTGCTCTACTCTTTATCTTCCCCTCCACATAAGCCATTACCAATTCCAACAATAAACACCATAAAGGCACCATATGATGAATCCTTACACCAAGGGTGTTCCTAAGCTCAACCTTGCAAGTTATTTTTTTTGGTCGAAACCTTGCAAGCTATTTATTAATTATTATACTTCATTTTCCTTTTTTTTTCATCTTTGTTATTGTGAATTTTGAAACGGTGGGTTATTTGTACTTGCTTAGCTCTCGAATACAGAAAGTAGAAGATAGTCTTCTCCAAGCTTTTGTTCTTGTTCGTTTTTCTGAAGACTGAGTTTACTGTTTCGGTGCTGGAGAGTTTAAAATAATTGAGGTTAAATTAACAAAAAAAATTGAATATATAATTGTAAAAAAATACAGGTTAAAATATAATATAATTCTTACTGCTTAATGCTTATATGTAAAGAAAAATCAATGGTATTTAAACACCCATAGATTTAAAACCGAACGGTAGAATTTACCTAATATTCAGTAATTTCCAATATAACTTTTTCATTTTTCACTTACTAATTTCTTCAACATTTCACATGTTATAAAAATCCGATATTACAAAAACAAGAAGGCATAAGTAAAGCGCTCTCCATCTTTCCTTGTTGCGTCCAATCTCGTTGAACTTTGTCTGCTTCCGTTGGAACAGAGTTCCTCACTCTTCTTCCTTCTCTACCGTAATGCCACTTTCTCTCTTTACAATGGCGGCTCCATCAACACTTTCCCGCCTAAACTTCCTCCCCAAACCTTCACTTCTCTCCACACTCACCGCTTTCCGCAGAAACCAATTTCTACCCAAACGGCCATTTGCCACATCTTCCGGTAACATCTCCTGCGTCGCGACGGAGCTCCACAACCCAACCCCGAAACGCGACGGCGACTTAGTCGTTTTGGGCATCGAAACCAGCTGCGACGACACCGCAGCCGCTGTCGTAAGTATTTGGTGCTTTCCTTTCTCTACTCCTCTCTCTTTGTGTGTGTGATGTTTTTGGTTTGTGTTGTTTAGGTGAGAAGCAACGGTGAAATTCTGAGTCAAGTGGTGTCTTCTCAGGTATGGTATTGTATGTGCTGAATTTGCTTTGCTGCTTTATAGGCATATATGGATTTTATTTAAATTGTTGCGGAATTTTATCCCATTTACTCTTATTTTAGAATGGGAAAAAAGGGTATATTTATTATTTTGCATGAGGAAGCATAATGAGATATGATAATATGATGGAGTGAGAAAACCAATTAAACATATTGCCGTGGTAGTTTCATTGTTGCCTTAATTAGTAAAAAGAACTAAGTTTAGTTAAATTGATTGTGCTAATGGTTATTGATCATTATAAGATGTGTGAGAAGAGGGTGTTGATGTCTAGTGATTACACTTTATGCCTAATGATTAAGCACTGATGGTCTGAGTCATGCATTTTTTATTAAGCATTTGATTTCATTGAACACAAAAACAAATATGTACTATTGGATGCTTTCAGAAACGTTGTCAGCATGTGACTTTTCACTCGTATCTTCTTGAACTCAGTAATGTCAAATGTTTGATCTCCTTTGTGTATGGGAAGTGAAAGCTACGAAACTGAGGCCCAATTTGGATATACTTCTGCAGAAGTAACTTCTAAAAGAAAAAAATAGAATCAATCTAGAGGTTAAATGAATTTAACTTCTCCATAAGTTGAAATTAGTTACTTATAGAGAAGTTAAATAAGATAGCTTTTGGAGAAGGTGGGTTACAAAGACTAATTTCAACTTATAGAGAAGTTAAATTCATTTGACCTTTTTGATTCATTCTATTTTTTTCACCTAGAAGTTCTTCTGCAGAAGTGTATCCAAACTAGCCCTTAATCTGTCAAAATCTTTACAATGGGTGTAATGCATAAAAATGGTCAATCAAACATCTGATGCAGTTTATTTCTATTCCATATCTGCTCATCAAGAAAGAATATCACTATATTTTCTATAAAAATGAAATATGAATAAAGAAAGCAATTAGATTTGATGTCTTTAGCATAAATATTGTCCTTGTCCATACATCTATAATCAGTCAGTGATAACAACTACAAAAAATTGGCAGAACAGAAGCTTCTTGCCCTTTATCCTACAAAAATAGAGGGTTTATTCTCATTAGCTACTCGGTTCTATATTTATCTCACCTTTCAGCTACCTGGCAGTCCTCTCTTTCTTTCCTTCTAACTATGCAACTTCTCCAAATTAAGGCAGATCTGCTTGCGAAATATGGAGGCGTTGCTCCAAAAATGGCAGAAGAAGCTCACTCGCAAGTGATAGACCAGGTACAGCATTCCTGTCCTGATATTAATATATCTCAGCTTGAACACATCCTGTATAGGTCATGGCAGACATGTTATGTCCTGAGTGTATTTTTGTCACATACTAATTGTTGGAATCTCTCTGTGAGGTGACTGCACCCATCCATCCTAGTCACCTCATGTGAGTTTTATTTATTTATCTGTATTAAACTATTCATAAATATTGCATGTAAAGCACTTAAATGCTACACATCTTACTAGTGCTTGTCTAGGTTGCTGGTGGAATTCCTTCAAACATTACCCTGGTGGAATGTAAATAACTTTTGAGTTACTTTGGGGGATCTAGGATGATGTTTGTAGAGTGCCACCATGTTCTCAAACAGATTTCTAATATGGCTTCCTACTTTTTTCTTTCTCTCTCTCTCTGCTTTTCCTTTTATTGGATTATTGACATGGGCATAGCCTTTTTGCTTATTCATTTTAGGTTGTGCAAGAAGCCCTTGATAAAGCTTCTATGACTGAGAAGGATCTCACTGCTGTTGCTGTTACTATTGGTCCTGGTTTAAGTCTCTGCCTTCGTGGTAATACATGAACTCTAGAAACTTTAAGAATAGACTTGAGGAAATTAGACAGAAGTTCTATGAATTGCTTGAGTGAGAATACTCATCATCCTTGATATTTATTGTTGGAGTGTCCCACATTAACTAGTGATAAGGAAAATAAACGTATATAAGCCTTGAACAGTCCTCACCCTATAAGCTAGCTTTTGGGATTGAGTTAGGCCCA
The DNA here is from genome assembly GCA_026901365.1 of Sesbania bispinosa. Taxonomy (NCBI): domain Eukaryota; kingdom Viridiplantae; phylum Streptophyta; class Magnoliopsida; order Fabales; family Fabaceae; genus Sesbania; species Sesbania bispinosa. The sequence goes on from QLOH01000173.1 coordinate 470,076, forward strand.
GGTCCAAAATCTAAGATGGTATAAGAGTCTATCCTAGATCCGTTATTGGGCCCCCACTGTAGATGTCCACACTCTAGATGTCTAGCCCTGAACGTGAGGGGGTGTGTTGGAGAGTCTCACATTGACTAGTGATAAGTCCAAATAAAAGTTTATAAGTCTTGGGCAATTCTCACCCTATAAGCTAGCTTTTGGGGTTAAGTTAGGCCAGGTCCAAAATCTAAATTTATATACATAAAAGAATAAATTATTTTACATTTACAAGAACAATGGCTCTAATGTTGCCAATGATACATTAACTCCCACAATCCTCAACGACATACTAATCACTATCTCTATTTCCAATGTGTGATAGCATTAGTTTCAATATATTTCATTACACATCCCATGGCTTCCATGAATTCAGCAAGAAAATGCCTGTTGAAGTCAGGAAATTAATTGTGAAGGCATATTAACATATATGCAGCTTGGTGATATTATTCAATTAAACTTTTCTAGTTGAAATATCAATAGAATGAAGTTGTATCTTTGTGATTCTCCAAGTTGCCTTCTTGTGCTATAGAGCCATTTTTTAGTATGTAAAAAGCACCATGCAGTAGTGCCAATACTTGCATGGGGATTGGCAGCAAGTTTGTCTGCTATATTTCCTCAATTTATTGGCTACGTCTCATTTTGCAAGTTGGGTAACTGATCTTAAATGATACAAAGAAATCATTAAGCTTTGATTTTGATTGTTCAAGTTTAGGCATGGATATCTGTTTCTGACTTAAAGTGGTCATTTGAACTTGGAAGGCATATTTCAATAATAATTACCCATGACTTCATTTTCTGACCATTCATGTGATTTAGAGGAATTCTTGCTACCAATTACATATTCCCCTGTCTATGTTTTGCACAATGCAGTGGGTGTGCAGAAAGCTCGGAGAATTGCTGGGGCCTTTAATTTACCAATTATTGGCATACATCACATGGAGGCTCATGCTCTAGTGGCAAGGTAAAGCTTTAGTGGCTCTCTAATGAATTTGGATTTTTCTGCCTAATTGATGGATGCAGAGGCATGCTTGCAATATTTGAAATGGCTATTTAGTCTCTGTATGTTGCTATGCTCTTTGAATTTGTCAGCACTTTTTTAGTGCCCCATGGGAAATTATGCTTTTTGTTGTGAGACATATGTATCTTTTGTTTTAGGTTAATTGAGAAAGATTTGCAGTTTCCATTCATGGCCCTACTTATTTCAGGTAATATTCCTTTATTAATACCTGTTTTTGGGTTTTAGTTTTACTAGTCGTGCTAGTGTTCTTCCTTACACTTGATCTATTTTCATTTTCTTCCTTGGATCATGGAATCGTAGTTTCTAGTTCTTCTTGTTCATGTTTCAAGGAATTTGGATTAAGTGGCATTCTTGGGTAATAATAAGGTCCACATTATACAAATACCTGTTATGTAAGCCAGGGCAATGTTGGTCAGTTTGAGATTTGAATTAGAGCAGTTTGCAGCTTGATACTTCACTGTTTTGGTTATGGTGCTAAGAATTGGTCTTCGACATGGTATCATATAATCTAAAACCAAGTGACTAGGAGTTTGATTCTTTTTGCTCATGTTTGTACATTGTCCATACTTCAAGCCCAGAGGACCTAACATATGAGGGCTTGTGTTAGACATATAAAACCAATCTTAGGCTTTCACTTAACAACTTAAGGTTTTGGGAGAGTTGGTCCTTGACAACTATGATTTGAGATCGGTACTTATTTGATTTAGACAGACAGCAAATCATGTTCAAAATTTTTCTTACTCTCTCTTTATTGGGAGCTATTTTTGTTGGCTCAATCCTCAATGAAAATCTTCTTCCTTATTTTTTGATTTCTTATGTTCCTGTTATAATAACTTAGATATTTTAGGAACAGTCTAAGGAACTAAGTTAGGATTGTATGTCTGTATGATTAGGATTAAATCATTGTAATCGATACTAAAAAACACTAATTAGCTTGTTCTTAAAATTCTAAGTGTTTCAATTCTCCTTGTCCTTAACTTTCGCTCCTTAACAATCTCCCAAAGTTGGATGCATAATTGCAAATTAAAGTAAAATATTTGAATAGCTTGCTTAATTTTATATGTAGAGATTGTTCTTGTGTCATAAATCAAACCTGTGATTTGATTCATTTGACAGAGTCACGGCTGACTATATTCCTTAGGTATTGATAAACGTGGCTATCTTGTGTGAAGGTGATGATAAATATTGTATTTACAGGGGGACACAATTTACTAATTCTTGCTCGTGATCTTGGGCAATACATACAACTTGGAACTACAATAGATGATGCTATTGGTGAGGCATATGACAAGACAGCAAGGTGGCTTGGACTTGATATGAGGAGAAGTGGTGGTCCTGCTGTAGAGGAGCTTGCTAGGGAGGGTAATGCTGAATCAGTCAAATTTTCTGTAAGTAGTACAATGTTATATTCCTCTCTCCTCCCCACAACTCTTGATTGTTTCCTTAGGTTGAATATCTATCCTTTCCTGACATTACTATGGCAGCTGTTGTGTTTCTAGTGGAGATTTAAGCTTATCACTATGTTTATTCTAGATTCCAATGAAGCAGCACAAAGATTGCAACTTCTCCTACGCTGGTCTAAAAACCCAAGTAAGGCTGGCAATTGAGTCCAAAAAGATGTACGTAAATGTTTTAAGCTGTTTGTTAATAGACTTGTTATAATAAATATATATAATAATGGAGCAATGCCATAACCTGGTGGTTTGTCTATCCTTTATCTTATCACATGCGCTTTGTCTAACATAGTTCTTAGTGCACAAATTTAATATAAAAACTTTTTGTGTTGAGGAAGTGATTGAGTTCCACATCCTGTTTAGTGTTTACCCTTTTCTCTCATATAGTCAGATTATTGCTAATATTTTTATTAGACCAATAGCCTTCACCTACAGGATAATTAAATGATTTATATTGCATATTGGAAGTATTTGATGATGTAGTAATAAATTGTGCAGACATCTTTTATTTTTATTATTACCTACTTATGAGTATATGGGCTATTGGCAGTGATGCCAAAATTCCTATTTCTTCTGCGAGTCATGAAGACCGATTGTCACGGGCCGATATTGCTGCTTCTTTTCAGGTTAGTTATATTTTTGTAGGTTTGGTAGATTATGAGTGTCCTTCCCTTTCAAATCTAGTTAATGAAGTTTAGTATCTCCCTGCTCTTGTTTAAAATTTCTTCATCTTCTCTTTTGTTGACCTTTAACCCATGTGTTTTAGTATATGTCTTATTTATTTTATTTTTACATGTCAAGCAGCGAATTGCAGTGTTACATCTTGAGGAAAGGTGTGAACGAGCAATACAGTGGGCATTGAAGATGGAGCCTTCTATAAGATACTTGGTAGCTTGAAGTCTAAATTTCTGCTGTGTCAAATAACATCAATTCTTCTCCTTTCTATTAATTTACATTTGAAAAAAACAAATGTCATTCTACATCTTGTATGTTTGCAGGTTGTCTCTGGTGGTGTTGCGTCAAATCAATATGTTCGGGCTCGGCTTGATATGGTTGTGGGGAAGAATGGCCTGCAACTTGTATGCCCTCCTCCCCGGCTTTGTACCGACAATGGTAATCATATATTCTTAGTTTTTCTTTTGGTAATGAAGGTTAACTCTATCTATGTCATGCTTCTTTGCAAACTTTACATAGCTGGTCCCAAGTCCTAATACAAGCGGAGGGTTGTATTAGGCATTCCTCAACCAATATAAAAACTTGTCTAATCTTTAATGACACGTATCAATGATAACGCTAGGTCATTATTTACATGTAACACATTATATGGCTTGAATACAGTGTTAAATTAGCTACAACAACTACATGGGTGCTTGGATATAGTGCAAAATAGGCAGGGATTCTCACATTTCTGGACAGTTGTGGGTAAAGAAGTTTGTCCATGAGAGTAGGATTTCGGTCATTGGAATATTTGAACTCTAACAGTTAAATTTATGAAAGTAGTTGACGCCATGATAGGAAAGAGTATTAATTTAATGTGCCTTTAAGCAATCAAGTGCATTGAAGAAAAAGCTAATGAATTAGACGCCTCCTGATCTAAACTTGGGTACATAAAGAAGAATTAGTGAACAATGATGAAATATTTCCTTCGTTTTGATAGAGATAGGAGACCAAATTTATGTAGATATAATAAGTCTTGCTTGGACTGCTTTAGTGGTAGTTTTCGCATTTTCCCTTTCCCTCACACTATGAGGAAGAAGTGGACTTTAAAGGTATTACTAATTATGGGATCAAAGCTGTATCAGACTTTTGAGAATATTTGTCATTAAGAGAGAAATAGGTACCGATCAATTGTAATATCTTGAATGCTCTCCTTTTATACATCTTTCAGCAATCCAAATTTAGTTGTCTTACACATTTTCATTCAGCTCCTTTATCTTTCAGGATCCATATTAAAAAAAATAGCAAATTAGTATGGTACTTTTTCTACTGCTTTATGTATGCAATATAGAAAACTTGTCTTTGTTATGTTAAAGCTAATATCGTACCTCTTGCTTTTGAACTGAATAGGTGTAATGGTTGCTTGGACTGGTATTGAACACTTTCTCATGGGAAGATATGACCCCCCTCCTCCTGCAGAAGAACCAGAAGACTTTGTGGTGTGTTTTCTAAACATTGACAAATACATGGATTGAAGCATTTTTTTATCAGCTGAATTTGTTTTCCTATTATGATTCTCTACATGAATTGAATAATAAATTTATTTAGTTAAAGAAAATTATGGTTAATGCTTTTACATAATCAACAAGAATAACTGTAATCCAGGTTAAGATGTTATATACATTTGTGGGGTGATCCTTTTTATCAACTCTCTTGGAAACTGGAAAGCTATCTTAAGATGTTTTTCCTGTCTTTCTATAGTTATTTTGCATGTCCTATTCATTTGTAACCTAATAAGCAAATGTAGCAGGACACAGGATTTAGGAGACTTGTATTTGATGAACCTATTTGATGTTAGTAATGTAAAATTTATAAGGCTTAAGTGCTACTTCCCATTGCTAAAAATTTGTTCATGGTTAACTTGGACTACTCTTCTTTCAATTCATGTAAAGCCATATAAAATTTACATGTGCTACATACTATGCTCATGTTTCATTAGCCTCTAGAATTTATTAAACTTTGGTTTATTTCAGTATGATTTACGGCCAAGGTGGCCGCTGGGGGAAGAATATGCTGAAGGAAAAAGTGAAGCACGCTCCTTAAGAACGGCACGTGTTCATCCTTCTCTTACATCTATAATTCAAGCATCATTGCAACAGTGACATTGCATGAACTTCTGTGTTCCTTCAGCCTCTTTATGAAGCTCTGCTGGGCAACTGAGCAAGCCTCTTTTTTGTACTCATCTCTGATTGCTGAAATGATATCTTTGGCTGAATTTTCAATATGCATAGAAAAATAGTCCAAGTTTGCTGTTTTGCTGGGAAGACTGGCCGTTGGCATCAAGCAGTATCACAACAAAATCCAGCAAAGTAAAGTCACTGCAGGGAGAAACCTTACAATTGTAGTTGGTAGAAGTGAGATAGGAGTGGGATGGGAAGAGATGAAAATTGATTAATGCTATTACCAAAATGTTTATACTTGAAAAAGAAAAGAAGAAAAACTCTGCATTTATGCCTTATTCTTTACGCAATCTGTAAATCTTGTAACACAACGATTTGTATTTATTTTAATTACCAAGTTGTGGCACTAGCCTACTTATGCATGATATGTTGTCGAGTTTTCATGTTTCCCATCCACAACTTCCACAATATTATTGTTTATTCTTGTTAACGTTGACTTTCCTAATTTCAATCCGTTTGTGTATACTAAGATAAATTAAGATTTTTAAAGTTTACCCTTGATAGCATGCGTTGACATTTTATTGACTACTTTGGAATTTAAGATAGTGTGTTGGATCACTTGACCTCAATCTAAAATTTGATACCTTCTTTGGATAAATAAAATTTCATATCTTTATATTATGTTTTTTTATAAACAAAGAAATCGAATTAAAATTGAGTATAAGGAGTATTTCAACTCATTACAAGGATACAACCGGACAAGAATATTATGTTATGGACTCTTTTTTTTTCTTTGTTTTTTTTAATAGAATTTAGTTTTGTTAATCCAAACATAAAAATTTGGTCCTCATGCATCATACATCATCATATAATTATAATATGTAATTTTGTACCAAAATTAATTTTTTATTGCTGAGATTATTATGTTGATGATGCATGTTACATTATAGCATTATAATGTTGAGATTATTAACTTTAAATAACTATGAAATGGCGGCTTGAACAAAATTGCCTCCCGTAAAGGATACCTGTGGTTAAACAAAAAAAACTATGAAGTGGGTATTAAATATATTGAAGCTCTTGTGCATGAATTTGGGTAATGCATGTATTCTCAATGACTAAACCCTAATTTTGGTCCCCGAAAGAGTTGGAGTCAGTCATATTAGTCTCTGGAAGAAGAAAATTATGTTTTTCAACCATGAAAGATAAAAAGTTATTCAAATTAGTTATGGAAAGATGTAAAGTCGTTCACATTTTCGTTCCTGAAAGATGAAAAAGTCACTCAATTTAGTCATTTTTAGGGGCTAAATTGACATTTAAAAACAACGACTAAAGTGAACAACTTTACATCTTTCCATAACTAAATTGAATAACTTTTTATCTTTCATGGTTGATTTAGTCGTTGTTTTTAAATGTCAATTTAGCCCCTAAAAATGACTAAATTGAGTGACTTTTTCATCTTTCAAGAACGAAAATGTAATTACATCTTTTAGGGACTAATTTGACCAACCCCAAATCGTTTAGGGACTAAATTGAGAGTTTACTCTATTATTAATGAAAATCTATTTTGTTTAAATTTATCATCACTTTATAGATAAGATCATTTGTTAATACAGACCTTTAGGCGTCATTCAATATAAAAAAGATCATTTTTATACAAATCCTTACATCTAATTTATTAGTATTTAATTTATATTATATTCCCCTTGAAAAAAAAAAGAAATCTTTCATGTAATTATGATGAATAAATTTTAATTTTTCATCGATTAATTATTAAAAGTTTGTCCTATTAATAAATACATGAAATTATAAAAATATTATACATGAAATTAATGATTTTTTTTTGTCTAAATCACAACTATTTTTCACGCGAAACATACATCATAATGGACTTATAGAGAATCAAACACAATTAATTATTTGTTGATACTATTAATCCATCTTTGTACACTAAATTAAAATATATTCTTTCAGCACTGGTTTATTTTTTAATCCATATGCGTGTGTCTATATAAATATCACTCTTGAGTCTTAACTTATTTTTTCGAATCTTAAATTTTTAATTATATATTATATATATTTATAATTTTAAGTATTCTTCTTTTAATTTATATGTTTTTTTTTAAAAAAAAAAAACTGCCTACACAAATATAGATTTGGCTGAGGGTAACAAACAATGTGAGAAATAAACAAGAGGAAGGGGAGGGGCAGTGCGAAATGCGAAATTCGAATATGCGATCTGAAACCAAAACCTCACTCACTCCTCACTCATCCATTGATGCTGTTGTGCCAAAAACTGAAACCACTGTCTCATGAGTCTTTAAACTGAAACCACACCTCACCTTCACCTTCTTCTTTCTTCATCTACGGTAAGCAATCCATTTCTTCTTTTCTTTTAATCCATTTAGGGTTCATACTTGGATTGCATCAACAATTCTAGCTCTTTTCCTGTAACCTAATTCAATCGTTGTCGTCCTCTGCACGCTTGCTTTCTTCTATACGCTCCTCTGCTTGCATTTTTATTATACATACATAGTTTTTTTCCCCCTCAATTTTCAATATAGGACTTAAGAGGAAGTTGACATTGTGAATATCATTGCCTCACAATAACTTCACAATTAAATAAACATACATAGTTTTTTTTTCTTTGGATGTTGCTAAAAGAGTGTCGTGTGGTGTGGTTTAGTTATCTACTATGTTCATGTGAGTGACTTTTGTTTTCGCTCCTTTGTGAACTAACAGTGGAAATTTCAGAGAGCATTGTCAAGCCATGCTCATTCTGTTTGTCACCAAATTCAGATATAGATATAATTCCTCTTTGATCCAAACAGCTCCACTTTTAGGCCTCTTTCTTTCTTTTTTACATACTCAGTCATTGTCTCCCTTTGTAAAACCCATCAATTGGAACACAACCCACAGCTTTGTTCGGAAGAACCCACTTCTTTCTCTCTTGGAGAAATGCAAGTCCTTCGTCCAGTTGAAGCAAATCCAGGCTCAAATGACCTTGACGGGCTTGATTGACAATGGCTTTGCTGTGAGCCGCCTCATTGCATTCTGTGCTCTCTCTGAGTCGCAAGCCCTCGAATATTGCACCAAAATCTTGTATCATACCAGAGAACCAAATGTCTTCTCTTGGAATGTGACAATTAGGGGATATGTGGAGAGTGGGAACTTAGAAGGAGCTCTTCTTTTATACAGAAAAATGTTGCGATATGGTGTGTTGAAGCCGGATAATCATACTTACCCTTTATTGCTTAAAGCTTGTTCTTGTCTGTCTTTAAACTGTGTTGGTCTTACTATACTTGGGCATGTGTTGAAGTTTGGTTTTGAATTTGATATATTTGTGCACAATGCATCAATCAGTATGCTACTCTCGTATGGAGAGTTAGAGGCAGCATATGATGTGTTTGATAAAGGTTGTGTGAGAGACCTGGTAACCTGGAATTCCATGATTACCGGGTGTGTCAGAAGAGGACTGGCAAATGAGGCTATAAAACTCTATCGGGAAATGGAAACAGAGAAAGTTAAACCAAATGAGATTACAATGATTGGGATTGTTTCTTCTTGTTCCCAGCTGCAGGATTTGACTCGTGGAAGAGAATTTCATCGCTATATTAATAAACATGGGCTTGAGTTGACAATTCCACTCAATAATGCACTTATGGACATGTATGTGAAGTGTGGGGACCTGTTGGCTGCACGAGTTCTATTTGATAACATGGCACACAAGACCCTTGTTTCATGGACTACAATGGTTTGGGGATATGCCAGATTTGGTTTTCTGGATGTTGCTCGGGAGCTTTTATATAAAATTCCAGAGAAGAGAGTTGTGCCTTGGAATGCAATCATTGGTGGCTGTGTCCAAGCCAAGCGTAGTAAAGAGGCATTGGCTCTATTCCATGAAATGCAAATTAGTAAGATAGAACCTGATAAAGTGACCATGGTTAACTGCTTGTCCGCTTGCTCGCAACTAGGAGCACTTGATGTAGGAATATGGATTCACCATTATATTGAAAGACACAATCTTCCCCTAGATGTTGCCTTAGGAACTGCACTAGTTGACATGTATGCTAAGTGTGGAAGTATTGCAAGGGCAATCCAGGTTTTCCAAGAGATTCCTCAAAGAAATTGTTTGACCTGGACAGCCATCATTTGTGGTTTAGCACTCCATGGGAATGCTTATGATGCTATATCCTATTTCTCCAAAATGATTCATATTGGATTAATGCCTGATGAGATCACCTTTCTTGGTGTCTTATCTGCTTGTTGTCATGGAGGTTTAGTTGAAGAAGGCCGCAAATATTTTTCCCAAATGAGCTCTAAATTCAATATATCCCCTAAGCTTAAACACTACTCTTGCATGGTGGACCTTTTAGGAAGGGCTGGTCATTTGGAGGAAGCAGAAGAGCTTATTAAAAATATGCCCATAGCAGCAGATGCTGCAGTGTGGGGTGCTTTATTCTTTGCTTGTCGAGTTCATGGCAATGTTCTAATTGGAGAGAGGACAGCTTTGAAGCTTCTTGAAATTGATCCTCAAGATAGTGGAATCTATGTTCTGCTTGCTAGCTTGTACAGTGAGGCAAAAATGTGGAAGGAGGCAAGGAATGTAAGGAAAATGATGAAGGAGAGAGGAGTAGAGAAGACTCCTGGTTGCAGTTCAGTTGAGATCAATGGCATTGTGCATGAGTTCATGGCAAGAGATGCATCACACCCAGAATCTGAATGGATTTATGAATGCCTGGTTTCATTGACAAAACAACTGGAACTTCTTGGATTTACATCTGATATTCCTGCTTATAGAGATAATCTTTTGTCCTAAACCTGTCAGCCTGTTTACTATGTCTCTGCTCATTTGATTATACTCTTCCCCGAAGTGCCTGGACCTATTTTCATTCTATCTAGAGTACCTTAGAAAATGTATGAATGTAACATGAAGTTATGTCTCTCCAATCCTGCATCCTTTCACTCATTTCAATCTTCTTTCGTCCCTTTTAAACTTTTAAGTTCTTCATTACAGAAAAATTCAGAGTAAGCATTTGACTATTATTATTTGAAATTTTGATTACTTTTATGATATATAAAACCCTTAGTTCTTATATATTGCTAATATAGATTTTGACCACTAATGCATTTGAAAACATTTAGTTCTGTCATATCAAGATATAGTATCAACAAGGCTAAAAGAATATTTATATTTATTTAACACATTTCTAAAATTCATATTGTTCACACTTTGCTTGTTTCTGCCTGTTGATATGATATATAGCATTTTAGTTTCAAGACATGATTTATATATTTATTCATTTTCTCTTTCTTGTATTGGTGTTTAATTTTAATTGAAGTGCATTTATTTTTTGCTGCTATGTACTACTCGTTTGTAATATTAACAAATAAATAACTAATTCATTCTGCAATCTTAGGCTCAGAACTTTGGAGTTGGGAGGAAGCTGAAGTTATGAATTTTGTCTTGACACTGACCAAAACTATTCGGAACTGGAGTTGATAAGAGTTATTTGCGTATCACTACCAAAGTGGACGACAGTGAAATGGTAGGGCTTCCAAAATCTTTTGGTTGCTGCTACTTCCCCAGATCCTTTATACTTCTGAATTACATCGAATCATTATAGTTTACTGATATCTATTGATTTTTAATAATAGGCTTCATACAAGGAGTTCTCCAGAACTGCCCAAATTCGCCTCGTGAGTTCACATGAGGAGGTCTATGAACCATGTGATGATTCTTTTGCGCTGGTTGATGCCCTTCTAGCTGATCGCACTAACCTGTTGGAGCATCGTCCAACATTGTGTATGGAAATAGGCTGTGGTAGTGGATATGTTCTTACTTCCCTGGCTCTTATTCTTGGGCAGGAAGATTGTGGTATCAACTATATTGCAACTGATATCAACCCACATGCAGTGAGGGTGACCCATGAGACATTGGAAGCACATGGAGTCAATGCAGAGCTGATTATAACGGATATTGCATCAGGACTTGAGAAACGTCTAGCAGGGTTGGTTGATGTTATGGTTGTGAACCCTCCTTATGTGCCCACCCCTGAAGATGAGGTGGGCGCCAAAGGTATTACCTCTTCTTGGGCTGGTGGGGAGAATGGCCGGAGTGTAATTGATAGAATTTTGCCTGTTGCAGACCATCTTTTGTCTGAAAAGGGATGGTTGTACATGGTCACCCTCACAGCAAACAATCCTTCTGAGATATGCCTTCAAATGAGAAAGAAGGGATATGCTTCCAAGATTGTTATTCAAAGATCGACAGAGGAAGAAAGTCTCCATATCATCAAGTTCTGGCGGGATTTTGATGCTGAAGTAGATGAAACAACAGGCCAATCTGCATCTGGGTTCATAGGCTCCTTGCTTACACAAATTCCTCTACTTTCACTCTGGAGAGGCAACAATAGCAACAATAGTGACGATAAGTGATGAATAAGAAAGTAATTGATAACTATGTTTCTGGGATATCTTTTTTGTCTTGGCAGCTATAATGTTTTGCATTGCCCTGAATACAACCACCAATTTTCACTTCACTAGGTTAAGTTAGTTATATGGATCAATCGACTCCATTGAACTCTATCAAAAACCAAAATTTCCGTGAAACCATTTAAAGCAAGGCCTTTTTTAAGCGGTTTTCCCTTTTATTTCCTCTGTTCTTTCTCTATTCAGACTATCTTCCATTTGATCCACTTTTTAAATTAGAGCCTCTATTGGGTTTTTTCCCCTTTCATTTACAAAATCATCTTATCATCATCACCCGTTCATTAGGGCTATTCCAACTTTTTCTCGTGTACACTTGTTTCTGGATTTATTTTCTGTAATATGTCCACTCATCCACCTTGTATTTTCATCTGTAGCACTTATCTTTTATTCATCTTTTATTCATGCTGGCACGTAGGGGTGTCCAAATTGTTTGAGAGAACCGTATTGAATATAGAACTGTACCGTACCAAACTAAAAAAAGGCCGCACTGTTATAAAAGTTAATAAAACTGAACCGGGTGTGCTCGAACCGACTCGCGAACCGAACTCCACTCACTGAAAGAGTTCGAACTGCACACGAACCACGAACCTTAATCAACCACGAACCAAAATCAGATCAAAATCGTAACCCTAATCCCCAAACACAATTCCTAACCAAGTTGCGATTCACAATCTCACAAACCCGAAATCAAATTAAAAACCCACTTCGAATTTGAATCCCTCTTTGAATCGTCTACTGCTGCAATCGTTCGAACTCACTCACGTTCGAATCGTCCCGAAGTTGTTGACGTTCGAAACGTCTTGAACTTGTTCACAATCACGGTTGGTTACCTTGCTCAAATCAATGTTAGATCTATATTTACAACATCTTTGTGTTTTGATTTTTTTTATCTATACTGTGTAGGTTTGAGTGATCCGTTTTCAAGGAGGCAAAGGAGTTGTTTCAGGTACTGATTTCTGCATCTACCATTTTTGTTTTCAAGAATGGTTTGTGTTTCTAGTGTTGTTCTGTCTCCGGTTTCTGTTTCTTCCTCACTCACTTCATTGAATTCTGATAAGAACTCCATTAGACTCTGTTGACTAAAAAAGGACTTAGCTGATAATTCCCTCTTCTGCTGTTTGACAACTGATTTTGGCATTCACTCTTTGATAGCAAATCTAGTGATGTTGTTGAGTAATTAGTTCTAATAAACCAGTTCAAAACTGGTTTTAAAGTCAGTTCAGAACACTAGATCTGGCATTTAGCTCTTTAAATTCAATCTAGTTCAGCTTTTTAATTTCAAAACTGATTCACCAAACTAAAAGAGCCTGTTTAGTTTGGTTCAAGATGTATAAAACAAATTTGGTTCATAGTTTGACCAACTATTAGTTTGGTTCAGGATGTATAAAACAAAGCAAGAAAAAAGATGAGGTTTCAAATTTCCATTACCATAAATACTATTTTGTTTCTTAATATGGTGGGGCTGAGGGAACCAATGGGGATAGGTGGATGAATAAGGAAAGGTTGGTCTCTGTCTACAACATATGCTTTCACTTTTTCTGATCAGTTTTCTCTGCAGTTTGCTCTCTTTTGGGTGCTTCCTTTCCTTTTATTCTCAGCTATTACTTCTTTTCCTCTCTTTTCTATGCACAACCCCTTTCTCAAAACATTTCTGGGATTTTGCCAATTTGGTGTAATCTACAAACCCCTCTTTATTTCTCTTTGCTTATTGAGAAGTGAGAACTAGCTAGCTACTTGAATTTCAACTTTCTTTTCTAGCTCCTGGTAAGAATCCATCAATCATTTTTGGATATATATGTTTCTGGGTGTTTAGATCTTTTTTTGGAATGACATTTATTGCTACTTTTGACAAAATGTTTTTTTTTTTACTTTGTTTCCATTGAAATCTGCATATTTGGTCTCTGGGTTTTTTTTTTTAGATGTTAATTTCTGTTTTCCATTTCATCATCCAGATGTTACAACCTTAGCATTTTTGGATTTTAAAAGGTTGACCTTTTGATGAGTTTTGTTGGAATCTTCTGTGTTATAGCTTTCTGGGTGTTCAAGTCTTGCTTGAAAGACTCAATTTTGTTGGAAATCTCTTATATTTGACAAGGCCAAGTTTCTGGGTTCATCTTACTTGGTTAGCACTCTCTTTTCAGACCATGTATTAAACTTGTTTGAAATTTAATTAAAAGTTAATAACCCAAGGAAGGAAGTAAATGCAGTGCTGAGGAAGGAGGCTGCTTACTTTGGTGATATTGTCATTTTGCCCTTTATGGACCGCTATGAGCTTGTTGTGCTTAAAACCATGGTTATCTGTGAGTTTGGGGTAAGTTCCTTTGTAAACCTGCACTTGTATAATGAATTTCTTCAGTAATACAATTTCCTATATTTTAGTGTGATGATTTTTACTTCAAAATCTGTTCACCATTCTGCAGGAATTTTCTGTTGAGAAGGCTGGTCCTGGTCCTTGTATTTGAATATCTATGTAAGGCTGGTCCTGTTCACCATTCTGCTGATTTTAATTCACCATCTAGTAACCAAATTTAGGTGAAATTTCAATTTCAATTTCATTTAGTCAAATTTTGATATTGCTTTTTTTTTCATATTTCATTTACATCATCAGAGTGCTCATTCAGTTTTATAATTACTCACTTCTTTACTAATACCCATTCTCATTATGTAACAGCTTGAGTTGCTAGCTTTTATCTTGGTAGAGCTGTCTCTGGTGGAATATGAGATGTTGGAGTTCAAACCATCTATGCTAGCTGCAGCTGCAGTCTACACAGCTCAATACTAGGTCTTGTTACACTTTGATTGATATAACTAGAATGCTTATGTATATTGCTACTGGTTCAATACTGCATTTTTTCTTGAATATGCTGACAATGTTCATTCATGAGAATTGATCTGTTTATGGTTAATATACTGCATTCTATTTATGGTTAATTTTGATGCAGGTGAATATTCAGAAAGGGAAGGGTACAATGGATCTGAATATGCTCCTACTTATGAGGACAAGGATAGTTATTGGATGCTGGTTGGAGATGTTCCATGTAAGTAAGTTCATGATCTGCTTCTCTTTTTGTTATTTGAACCATGCAGTAAGTAATTATTTATTTGTTGTATATTCTCCATGTTATTGATCTGTTTTTTGGTTATAATTACAGCATGTTCATGTCTTCCTGCAAGAGGCTGAGAATAGTGAAAGGATCAGAAGCAAAAGGGTTGGCTTGTTTATGACCAACAAGCAGGATCTCATTTGCAAAGCATGAAGTAAAACACTCAATGTTGTTGTGCAAGCAAGCTTCTGGGATATATCTCTATGAGAAGTTATATAACACACTTTCCTTTTCCTTTATGGAGGTGGCTTTGTGGCCTGCTTCCTCTTAATTATATATTGGCTTTGTGGCCTGCAAGCAAGTTTCAATACTAATCATTAATTCATTCATCAGATCCATTGTACCCTTCTCTCAAATTTTGTTTCCAAGTTTTTCTTAATGAACTGTTTTATGATTTTAACTGTGGTATCTTAATCCTTTTTCTGGCTTTCCATTTGCAGCTACTAGTTAAAAAGTATACGATGGAGAGATTGGCTGAATTATAGAGTTCAGAAAACAGTGCTTGAAACCAGTTCAGAAAACAGGAAAATAGTGCTTGAAACCAGTTCAGAAAACAGGAAAACCAGTTCAGTAACCAGTTCAGAACTAGTTCGGTTCTTAAAATTAAAACCAGTTCGGTTCTTACAAGTAAAACCAGTTCGGTTTTTTTATTAAGAACCGGTTCACCGAACTGAAGAACCAGTTCGGTTTGGTTTCGGTATTGAAATTAAGCGGTTCGGTTCGATTCTTCTGAACTGTTTTCCGGTTCAGTACGATTCGGTAACGTCACCACCTAGCATTCACTAGCATAACAGCTGAATCATTTTTTTTCCATTTCTTCCACCTAAATTGAATTCTATGTGTAACATCTCCATCAATCTTCCCCTTTGTAAAATGAATCTAAGATATAGTTATACTTGAATTGCAAGTTCATGCAGTTTCCAATGGTTTAAGCCTGTATAGTTATATTTATACTTTTTTTATAATAAAACATGTATGTTTAATGGTTCAGATCTTCTGCAATTAATTTTTTAACTGCAGAGGATCTTAGTCCACTTAAATTTCATAATTTGTGGTACAATGACCACTCTAAAATACTAATTCGCACTTTACTGAACTCACATCTTTCCTGTGTACCATCTTACTTGTACTTACCAAAAACCCTTCGATTCCGAGTTATTTTGTTAGAAATCAAGATTTTGACCAGCTAGGCAATGTTTGATGCAAAGTTCAGAACTTGTAACAACAATATGTAATGCAGATGAATTAACATTTAAACGGCTAGAACCAGGAGGGATCTATTTAGAAATTTTTAAAAGAAATACGTTATTTTTAATATCAAAGCATGTTTTGACTTTTAATGTCCTAAACTTGCATACATGTTCGATTTTTAAATGTTAATTTTGATAGTTGCCTTTTAGCCTGTTTGGGCAGCATAAAAATTCAAGTTTATCGGCTCAAAAATCACAGTTTTGACGGCACTTTATTAATTTTTGAGCTTCTCACAATTAATCCTGCTGTTATTAAAATTATTCTGCAGTTACTAATAATAATTTTGGGAAAGGTGAAGTTGATAAGAATTTGTTCTAGTTCTAGATAAAATACTTGTGAATACCATCGATCACGAGGATTATTATAACGGGTTATTCCAGTTTAATCAGTAGTCTTAAATTCGAGCTTACGGTATGTAATTGTGTTAAATACTTAAAGGGAGTTAGAAGAACTTGGTCGTCAATATAGGTCATACCCAACTCGAACAAAATCATATCTGATACCTATAGTCTTACATTAAAAAAAAAAAGATAAAATATTTGTGAAACACATCTATATTTAATTTTAAAACAGTTAATGCGATTTAGTTTAAAATGTATGCTTAATTAGTTAAAAATAAATTTGCTTCTAAAAGTATATTTGATTAAAAGTGAAAACTATACAATATACATTGTGATTGTAAAACTTTATTACACACGGTATATAATTATTAAATTCTTTAATTAAAAGTTAAAAAAATTACGTTGAGTTAAAATTATAATTTTATATTTTATTATAAACTTTTTTTGAGACAAAATAAATTAAAACTGAATTATTTTATTTCAAACTCAAATTTGACTAAAATTAATATTGTAAAAATAAGAGCTCTTACATCAAAGACTTTTTTATGGATGGAAAAAATCTTTGCTGGGAGAGCTAGCTCTACCATAATGTGGATGTTTCAGCATGATTGTCTATCATGGAAGATACCTATAGTTTAAAAAAAGACTTTTATAGTTTTCTTGTCTCGAACTCCTACATTATTCTCTTTTTTTAAAATCTTATTTACCAAATGAATTTATAAATACTCATGCACATAATATTATTTAAACAAAAATTAATATTCCTGAATTAATTTTTAAAATGAAATTTTAAATTAATGTGTCTAAAACCTTAACTCTTTAATCAATGAGGATTGGTTTAAGTGGTATTCCCCTTAAGTAAGGTCTCGTGTTCGAGCCTTATGGATGGAAAAAATCCCCCAAGGGAGAGCTAACCCCACCATGATATGGATGACTGGATGTTCTCGGCCCTTAACTCTTTAAAAAAAAGGCTTAAATACATTTTTGGTCCCTATACTTTTGTAAATTGGTGGTTTTGGTCCCTCTAGTTTTAATTGCTCAATTTTGGTCCCTATATTTTTGTAAATGGGTGATTTTGGCCCCCTAGTTTTAATTGCTCAATTTTGGTTCCTCTTCTTTAAAAATTGAACAAACCTAATCCTACCGTTAGTCTCCCATTAAATATTTAGCAAAGTTTGCTCACATAGATTTAATTTTATGACGTGTAAACTATCACATGACAGAGATTATTATTTAATTTTATCTTTTAATTTTTTTAAACAAAAAATCAGAGCTTGCAGATTTCAGTCCGCTTTTGATTTCATTTTAAATTTCATTTCATGCCCGAATGAGATTTCAGTTGTTTGGTTGATGGCTTGAAGTAGACCTGCAATTGTTTTAGTTTTGGGACTTGTATTTGCTTTTATTGTTTTTGAGGAAATTGGAGTGTAGTGATGAAATTTTGTTTTCTTATTGTATTAAATTAGTGTAAGTGCCTGTGCATTGCACGAGACATTTTTAAGATTTTTTATATATAATTCAAGCTAAATAAATATATTAAAAATATTTAACTAAATATATTTATCATTTTGAAAAAGTTTCATGCAGTGTTATAAAACTCGGACCGGTTATCGATTCGGTCGAGCCACTGGGTTATTGGGTTATTGGTTGAACCAGTGAGTCACTGGTTGAACCGGTTTAAATCGGTAATATTAAAATATATAAATTTCATATATATATAATTATATTAATTGAAAAGGAAATTAATGAGGTTGAAAATGATTATTAATATTATATTAATGCTAATTTAATTGTCAACCGAATAAAAGTGTGTGAGAGAAAATTTAAAACTATTTTTTAATTAGAAAAGACTTGAATTTGAAAAGGAATATATTTTAGCAAGAAACATAAAACACATTGTAGAGAAAAAGTTTTTTCCATACTTAATTGGGGTTTTTTATTTCTTAAGGACTAAACTGCATGACCCTAAAAAAGTCAGGAACCAATTTGCTAGTTTACTAAAAAAAAATGAACAACATGAATAGTAAAAAGTTACCAAGCAAACTTGTTGGATTGTAGAAGTTTAGAAGAACACAATGCACTAAAAAATAATAAACACGTTAAAAATATTATATTCATATATATGATGTGGAAACTTTTCGTGAACACTACATTATAATTAAGTGAACATGCTAAACACCATAAGGTATTTACGTCATTACATTACAAAGAACCCATGAATAGTAAAAAGTAAAACGACTCTTCCAGGACGGTAGAAGTTATGATATGATATGACAGGAGTAATCTGATTTTATTTTTTATTTTTCATTTAAAAAAATTAAGAGATAAAATTAAATATTAATTTTTGTCATGTGATAGTTTACACGTCACAAAATTAAATTCATGTGAGCAAACTCCGTTAAATATTTAATGGGAGGCTAAAGGTAGGATTAGATGTATTTAATTTTTAAATAAGAGGGACCAAAATTGAACAATTAAAATTAGGAGGACCAAAATCATCCATTTTACAAAAGTATAAGGATCAAGATTGAGCAATTAAAACTAGAGGACCAAAATCACCTATTTATAAAAGTATAAGGGAAAAAAATGTATTTAAGTCTTAAAAAAATATTATTTCTTTAACCGGCGCTGCAATTGTTAGCGAAAATCTCTAAAATAGGAAAAGAGGAAGCAGAGAATGAAGATAGTGAAGGGGCAAGAGTGAGAGTGGGAAGCATGGAGGTGGGTATGCTACCAATTTCAGCATCAAAGAGAGGAAAGCTCTTAGCAGCTGGTTACACCACTCTCGATGCCATTGTTCGTTCATCCCCCACCCAACTTGCTCGAGGTTTCAATTCAAATCCTTTCATTTTTCAAATTGGGCATGTTTATATGTCAAAAAAGTTCCCTTTTTTATTTTTTTTTTCACATGTCCATTACTTCATTTTAACAGATATACAAGTCTCTGATAGTGAAGCTTCAGAAATTCTGAAATATGCAACCAAAACTAATGCTTTAGACAGATCAAATGGGAGTAACAGTACTGTTGTTGATGGTAGGTGTTGATTCTAATGATGTGTAGCAACTTCTATTTCCAACTTTTTTATTTAGCTGTTTTTTTGGTAGGGATCCGAAGTTTTAGGCTTTTAGCTTTTATTTCATGTATAAGTAGTGCATGTTCATTTAAAAAGTTAGCACCTTCTTTTCTCGCCTCTTGTCATAACATCATTTTAGACTTAAATGGATTTGGTCATCAAGTTTTTGCTCATCAAATTGTATTGAAGGTAATGCTCCAATATGGTTAAGAATAGGGAGAGCTCCCATGAAATTAATTATGAGTGTTCCTGGGTTGTGAACTTGAAAATTTTAAAGCTACCTTACCAAAAGAATTTTCAGTTTATAGAGCTAGGATGTGCTGTATCTTAGAAACTAAGTTAATGGAAACTTTGGGAAAGCTGAGAAGCCAAGAGCAATAGCTTTCATTAATTTAAATTTGGAGCTTCCTACTATGTGAATGATGATGATGAGGGAAATCTACAGACAAATGTTTAAGAGCACTATTATTGCATCCATAGCCCATCATTGCGAGCCAATTGACTCTCATACATAAACAATAGTTTAGCCTGAGATGGCATGTAACTTCATCTATTAGATGGCATCTGATTCCCAAAAGTACTCCCCTTGTAATATGTGAAGATTACCGATTGGGGAAATTCAAAGGGTTATCAAGTGGCTATGCTCAATGGCAAAGTTAATAGACATTCTATTTATTTGGCAATAAGTGCTTTGGTTACTTGATGTCTGACCTTCTCTTACAATTGCAATACATATGCTTTACATATTATATGAATTGAATTCACTCCAGTATATACTACAGAGCATGTTTCCAGCAAGCATTTTGAATGATCCTTTTTTTTTTTTTCATTTTGCTTTTTCTCCATTTTTGTATTATTATGTCAAGTAGGTGGTCAGACTGCTTGGGATATGCTCAATGAGGAAAAGTTTTCTTCTCACATTACCACATCTTGTGTGGATCTGGATAACATCCTTGGTGGAGGGATTAATTGCAAAGAAGTCACTGAAATAGGTTAGTGATTGTTTTGGCTTCTCTTAATATTATGAAACCATAATCATGGTTTCCAATCAAATATACATAACTTCTTTTTGGGCCTGAATACTTATCTGTTTTGTTCTTTCTTTCTTCCCTTTTACGGGTTGCAATGTAATTCTTTGTTTATTTATTTAGGTGGAGTTCCAGGCATTGGTAAAACGCAATTTGGGTATGCTTCATCATCCCAATTTTGTACATCGTGTTATTATTGTCTTGTTCTGTCCTAAATTGTGAAATATTTCAGTTATTTATAGTAGTGAGTGGTGTTTACTTTCACAGGATTCAACTTGCAGTAAATGTTCAAATTCCACTAGAATATGGTGGCCTAGATGGGAAGGCAATATACATTGGTAAGAGCCTTAATTAGATTCTAATACTCTTTCAGCATTTGATGCAGGTCATTGATTGCTTTTCTTGTGCCTGTATGATACTCAGACACAGAAGGAAGCTTTATGGTTGAACGTGTTCTGCAAATTGCTGAAGCATGCATAGAAGACATGTCAGAATATAGTCACCACTTTCACAAGGATATTCAAGATTGCTTAGTTAAAATGCATCCAAATAGTATCTTGGAAAATATATTCTATTTCCGTGTTTGCAGCTATACTGAACAAATTGCTTTGGTAAATTACTTAGACAAATTCATTTCCGAGCATAAAGATGTAAGTATAGTTTTCATGTATTGAATTGATAGCAAACATATTGAAAATTTATTCTGGATTTTTATTCGCCTTATTACTTCACATCATACATTGCCTTGGATTTTAGACAATAGAAATACTCTTGCTTTGGCTTTCTTTCCTTCTTCTTTTAGTCAATTGTTAAGTATTGCATCATGACTTTTTTTCAATACATTTTTCTAGGTAAAGATCATCATTATTGACAGTGTTACTTTCCACTTCCGCCAAGACTTTGGTGATATGGCTCTCAGGACTCGATTACTTAGTGAAATGGCTTTAAAGTTGATGAAGCTTGCAAGAAAGTTCTGTTTGGCTGTAAGAATCAATTTATTTTGCTTTCCAGAGGCGTTTTGTATTGAACTTAATCTTTGATTGCAGCCAAATCAGGTAGTTGTAATATGTGTGGATGAAGTGTGATTATCTGAGTTTTTGCTTTACAACAAGGCTTTTCTTTCTACCTCTGATTCAGTGGTTGAGATACCTGTAAAGACACTAACACCAAGTTAGTGAATAGGTCAAAACAGTGTGTTTAAGTAAAGAGAGAGAACATAAAAAATTATAGTATGATCAGTAACTTGTTTATATAGAGATGGGGATGATGCCTTGGCCTGGTAGTGCATTTAGCTCCCCATCCTCATCATTGTCCAAGGAATCCCTTAGAATCAGGGGGGGAGAATGTGTACTTGATGTCCAATCATTTTTTGCTTTCTCTATTGTCTTCTCTTTTTCCACCTCAATTTTCAATTATAAATTTGAAGGTTATGTTAATTTTTCTGGCAGGTTGTTATGTTGAATCAAGTGACAACTAAACATATTGAGGGTTCATTTCAATTGACCCTTGCACTGGGTAAGTGTTATTTCATCTTGGACTTCTAGTTTGTATGGCCAATATCTTTTTACCCGTTTTTTTTAAAAGAAAAGTTTTGTTGTTTATACTTTATAATGCTGAACAGGCGATAGCTGGTCACATTCATGCACCAACCGAATCATCTTATATTGGAATGACAATGAACGGCATGCATATATTGACAAGTCCCCTTCTCTTAAATCAGCATCAGCGCCATTTTCTGTGACCCCTAGGGGGATACGTAATTCTACTTCAAGCTCTAAACGAATCAAGACCATGTGACATTTTGAATAAGACAGTCTACAACACAACCTTCCCTCACTCTATTTCCTTGTTCCTTTCACAAATTTCAGGACACAAGAAGATTATACAACTTTTTTTTTTGCCTTCCTACAATACCAGCTTTGTTTAGCCTCAAAGTACAGTGAGTTTTGGTTTGGCTTTTGCATAAGATTCTTCTTAAGTGAGCATGTCTCTGAAATAAACTGAAAGGGTTTATTCATGGTTGATTCCATTTAAAGTGTA
Organism: Sesbania bispinosa; assembly: GCA_026901365.1. Classification (NCBI taxonomy): domain Eukaryota; kingdom Viridiplantae; phylum Streptophyta; class Magnoliopsida; order Fabales; family Fabaceae; genus Sesbania; species Sesbania bispinosa. Next base: position 492,745 of record QLOH01000173.1, read on the forward strand.
TTGTAATTTTAATTTACTAAAATTCAAGAATAGACATATTCTTACTTGTTCATGTTAGTGACAAACTTTAGAGTTTTTTTTTCCTGGTTTTACAATCAATAAGGAAAAACTGTACACACTGATTGATCCAACTGAATTTACATGCTGAATTATGTGTCTTATTTTTTCAATTAGATTGTGAATATGATGAATGTTGGATCCTCTGGTATTAATCAATAGGTTGTGAATGTCTGTACACAAACAAAGCACCACAAGGGATCATAGCACCCTTGAGTTGGGAAAACGTCACATGTCAAGATATGTAAATTAATGATGGACCAAAATATTATGATGTCACTCCTTTTTTTTCTTGTATTATTGTTCTGTTTTTACTTTCTTGTAGAAAATTTCTCCCCTCAAAAGAAAGGACATATAAATCAGATTCTTGACATATTCTATTTATGATGTTAAATTGGCTTGTGTGTTGGGGTTCGAGGATCAATGTTCAACTAAATCATTTTCTCCAATTTTGTCAAGATGGCAAAAATATATAAATGCTGGCTGATGTCAACGAGAAGGCATAATAAAAATCAACTACTGTAGTATCAAACAAAATCAAAGCGAATATACATTATTGCTTTTCCCCAACTTCCTTTCCTTACCAAACAAGAAAATAGCCTGTGTCAGTGAGACAAAAGGACAAAAATCTTGGCGGTGCTTAATCAAAGACCATGACTAGTTAGGATTTAGGAACATTATGAGACTGCTTTTTCTTAGACAGGGAACTCCATCAATACATAGGGAAGTGGCTTCATAAATCATACCATTAAAATAAAATTAAGGTAGGATTTAGAAAACATTCGATTAATTGACGAGCACTTTGCTGGTACAAATTTATAAATAGTTAAGAAATTAGCATGCTTTTCTTTTTCTGTTGTACCGTACTGTCTCCAATACAAAACATAAACATTTCTTTTCCTTGAAAATACTTGAATTACTCACGTAGAATTAGAAGCTCTTGCAATGTCTATTTTATGGACGATATGTGATCTTTTCGATGCCTTTCTATTGACTATCCCTTTAAGAAATTTTATGGTCTCAGGCAAAAGATACTAAGCAACCAACAACCACTATTTTACTTTTTATGTACAATAATGACAATTAAGGTTGAACATATGACTTCATTCAAACTATTTAAACCCCTCACTCAGACCTAGTGACTTACCTTCATTTTATTTCTAGTTAAAGTTAAATTATACCTTAAATGAAATATGTGCAATGAGCAACTTACTGTTATAATGATAACTTAAATAAAAAAGAGCTCCTCAGTTTAATTAGTGTCCTTATTTTCAATCGAAATAATACCAAAACTTCCATCCTTTTTCATCCCCAGAAGACAAGGTCCAACAAGGATGATCTTTCTCAAGTACACAGAAACACACACAACCATAATTCAAAGGAGCTTGACACCAGTTTCCCTGAGAGAATCAATAACCGCTTTAACCTTACCATGATACTTCTGTTCTCTCTTCAAGTGAACAGTAACAGCAGGAATGTCCTTAAGCAAAAGGCGTTCTGCTAGTATCTTCCCAATCTTTGCAGCTGCAGCCACATCACGAGTAGTTTCCAAGCTTGATCTCAAGGCTTTTTCCTGTGAACTTGCAGAAGAGGCTACAGTGGCAGTTGGGGTGTGGATCACCTGGGCACTCACATACTTATTTGAAAAATGCATCTTCAGAACATAAGGCTTCAGGAATTTTATAATCCTGGGAGGCCTGGCTGGAGGTGGGATAACCATATCTGTTTTCAATATAAACTTTCTTGAGTATACATTTAAGAATTTTCATTTTTTGTGTCATATTTTTGGCATATCAGACATAACTCAAAAACCATCAACTACATCAAAAAAATTTCAACTCTACCACATTGGAAAACAGTATACCAAACAAGAAGGCAAGCATTTCAAAGTACCAACAGAATGCTAGTTCATTTCATGTCTTGAATATTCAATGAGTGCAAATTTTAAAATATCAGCCAAATATAAACTTCCCCTTTTCAACATTCCTCTGCTGGTTATATGATGCAAAATTACTTGGGAATATGGGCTATGTGGGATTTCTCTTCAAATTTTATAGATAAAATCTCGATACCGAAGAGGACAAACAGTTTTGGTTCAAGCTAATTTAGCAGGTTCAGGACTCTAGAACCTAAGAGGAATTTTTCACCACACGACAGGAAATCATACATGTAGACAGGATCATATTACAACTATCAATCAATACACCAGATATTATATTACCATCCACATAGCATATTGATAGCTTATCTTCCATAGTAAGACCACAATTGGTAGTTCAATGCTTCCTCTAATGTCAAGTCCTTTGTTTGGATTGAATACTTGACAAGATTTGCAGACCTCATCCTCACATCTTTTTCCCTCCTAATACGTGTTATGTCCTGATCTAGATGCCAAATAGAAGGCTACTTATATAGTTATATCTTCTTTGTAAGGTATTTACTTTCGCTTGGAATAATCTTATCAAGGTTTGGAGGACAATGGGCATGGCCTACTTTATAGCAGTTTTTTTATGGTTGGTTATAAAAGGCTTTGATAAAAAATTGAAGAAACTAAATTTTGCAGTAGTGCACTGTGCAGTTAGTGCAGTTTATAGCCAAATGCTCAGAACTACTTTAAAGGTGTCTCTTTGTCCCTAAATTGAATTACAATTTTGGCTTCTCCTTGGTGTTTTAAACATGACTGATTCAAGGGAATTGCTATCACTGATATGCATAGAGACCGGGCATGCTTGCTGCATTTTATGTTTTTTTCTTGTGCTTTATTGTATTCTCTTGAAGTAAAGGATTTCTTATCCTCCTCCCCCAAATTTTCTCTCTAATTGTCTTTTTTTTTTCCTATTAAAAGAAAATACCACAGTAAACATTGCATATACTCAATACCTTGAAGAAGAAATTAGGACTAAATGTCTTAAAATGTCACCACTTTTCCCTTTCGACTTTCGTGCATTACATGATTGTCTTTTTTTTATGAAGTTACAAGATTTTTCATTTATACTCAAGAGCTTACATATGTAACTGTTTTCTCTATCTTTCCTTTAAAATATATAATAAGATAGGTTTCACAGTTGGAGACAAATTTTCTACTCAAATAGGTGGTCAGTTTATATCAAATAATGCTCACTAATGCATGCATATCTTGGCATTTATCAAAGTATACATGCTGGAACGACCCAACAAGGTTTAAAATAAAATAAATTTTCGTTGGGAACTTGGATCAAACATTTGATGCGCAAGTGTAGAAAACCTGAGTGAGGGACGGGATCGCTAAACGCAGATAAGAAAAAAAAGTTTAAGAATTGGAAGAAGGGTGATTGAATTTAAGAAGAAGGGGGAGGCATTAGCATAGCATAGCATACCTGACCTGAAGTGATTACCAATGTCCTATTTCGAGTGAGGAGGTCTCACGGTTCGGCTGCAAACACAACACAACAAATGGTAGAGCGGGAGAAATGAGACTCGATTCCGTCAAAAAAGAAAGAAAGAAATGAGAGTGGAAGGTAATCAAGGTATGACAGTAGCACGAAGACGCACAGTGGAGAGCAGATGGTGGAAGACGCACAGTGGACGGCGCACAACTGGAGGGTACACGATAGCACAAATGGGGCCATTTTCTATTCTGGTTCTCAGCACCTTTTCTTTTAAGTATGAAACTACGTCGTTTCTTAAGTTTCTTACTAAACCGGGGTTGACGGGTTTTTTGCGAGGCCGGTTTAGTTATTTTTTTAGACCACACATTTGACCGGTTTATTCGTCAGACCAGCCGGTTAACACTAGTTTATAGACACAAATGACCTGAATTTGGTATCAATTTATCGAGCCACCTTTAATAAAAATAATTTGATAATTTATTTATTTATTTATTACTATCTCCATTCTTATTGTATAATTGGCAAAATGGGTTAACTTAACTGGGCAAATCCGAAAATGTTTATAAAAATGTAGGACTCGGACATTTATTCTAGAATTTTGAATAATTCATGGGTTTTTTAGCCCAACCCGATAAAGGGTGTGTTTGGAAAAACAACTTAATTAAGCGCTTATAACGTAAGCTCTTATTTGATAAGCACTTAATGGATAAACTCTTAATAAAGTTGATAAAAATTGAAGAGAAGATAGTGTACTTAAATTCTGCGTAAGATATTCCATAAGCAACTATGGGGAGCTTATTGAAATAAGTCGAAAACAGCTTCTAAGCATGTCATAAGCCCTTTTCATTAAGCTTACCCAGACATTTAAATCAGTGTTTATGTCATAAGATAAGTTCGAATACGATCTTCCAAACGCCTTATCTACCCGCAAAACCCACAAAAACCCGTGAAAAAAATCGGGCTACCCAATAAAAAACCCGCAAAAATGTAGGGTTTGGACACTTATTTTAGATGTCTGGATAACTCATGGGATTTTTAACCCAACCCGACAAAGCCCGCTACCTGTATCGAGCCGGGCAGGGGTAGAACTCTACTTATTTGTCTACCTCATTACATAAAAAATAGATTAAGAAATATAATAAATTTATTGGTTTACATTAAATTTATTGTATTTTTTTCCAATATATCATTTATCTCTCTATTTCATTTATTAATGTTTTCACTTATTATCTCTATATTTTATTCATTAATATTTTCATACACTTTATATATGTTTAAAGTGATTGAGTTATGTGATCTCAAATCTCAATATAATTTAAATTTATAATATATTTGTGATGTATTGGTTACTTTTTTCTATGAACAATTTTTTAATTAGAATTATAAAATTTATAATTATGTTATTTTCATCTACTTGAATAAAAATGTTATTTTATATTTTGATTCAATATATATTTATCTGAATAAGTTGAAAAGTTAACCCAAATTTTCAATTATAGGTTTAAAGTAATTTTTTTATAAATCATGGGTATCTTCCATAAGAGACAATTTTGATCCTGTCTTGAACATCCACATCATGATGAGATTAATCTCCCAACAAATATTTTTTTCATACACTTTATATAGGTTTAAAATGATTAGATTGTGGGATCTCAAATCTCAATATAGTTTAAATTAATAATTATATTTTGATTTATTAGTTACTATTTTCTATAAACAAATTATCTAATTAGAATTATAAAATTTATAATTACGTTATTTTCATCTCCTTAAATAAAATTGTTATTTTGCATTTTGATTAATTATTTATTTATTAGAGTAAATTTAAAAGTCAAGCAAATTTTTCAATTATAAGTTTAAAGTATTTTTTAATTAACCATAAATATCCTCCACATGAGACAATTAATCATGGGTATGTTGTGAACATATTAACATCTAAATAATTAAATGTTATGGATATAGAAACATTGAAATACATACGATTATCTCATATAATTTTTATACCATTTTTTATTTGTATATATGCAATGTTTATCTTTATTATTTTTTATCTTTGCATTGGATGGGTATTATGTATAGTCAACAATGTTATTATAGAAGGATAAAAGAACACCATAATCTATAAAAATTTAAAATATGATCTTCACATTTTATTAATTATTAATTTAACATATATGATTATAATATAAGTTAAATTTATTTAAAAAGTTAGTGATACATAAAATTTTACTTTAGGCAACACTTGTTTTGTCTATATTTAAAAAACTGTTGCTGAAATATATATGAAATAGGCATAAGTTTTACACTTGTAGAGCTCATTTATATTCGGGAACGGTATACAAGTTGTAATCGTATTTTAGGCAACACTTTTCTTGCCAAAAGGTCGAAAAACCGTAGCCAAAACATGAAATAGGCAACAATTATTCAATTTTGTAGATCTGTATTAGTCAACAATTTTAAAACCATTGTCAAAACATAGAATAGACAACGTTTTTTAAAATGTAGTGATTTTTCCTAATCAATGATTATTAAACTGTTGCCAAAACATAGAATAGGCAACAATTTTTTAATTTTGCAGATTTTTTAGTCAACGATTATAAAATCGTTGCCAAAACAAAGAATAAGCAACGTTTTTCAATTGCGGAGATTTATTTAGTCAATGATTATAAAATTGTTGTCAAAACATGTAATAGGCAACGATTTTTCAATAATGGTCATTTTAAAATTTTATATTTTTCATTCTGAAAACCGTGACTCATTCCTTTATTTTAGGCAACGGTTAAAAATCGTAGCTCATCTCTTTATTTTAGGCAACAATTTTTAAATATATGTTGCCAAAAGTGAAAAATCATTACCTATTATAACAGGCAACGATAGAAAAACCACGCCCGTAAAATCGTTGCCTAAAACTTTTGCCCACGATTTAACATCTTTGGCTACGATTTTCTGTTGTTGTTTAAAATAAAAAATGTTGTAGTGTATAAAAATGAACATCACCCATGCAAATATACGGGTACCATGCTAGTTTTACAACTAAATAAGATGATACGTTTTTCTTACGAAATAAATAAAATAATACATTAAGAAAAGAGTTAGAATGTAAATAAAACTATTTTCTAGTAAACTTTCAAGAATATAAGTTATAGATTTTATATTTTTACTATGGCTAAACAAGAGGGTTTATTGTGGACCACTGTATGTTGATAAATAGAAATATTATGATATGTGATTGCATTTTTTTATTCTTGTTGTGTGTGTGTGACCATGAGTATTTTTTATGCGAGACAATCATGTTCGAGCTGAGTAGGACCTATGTGTGAGACAATTCTCCCATTAAGTATTTAACGCAATTATATATCCAGAATTCAAACTATGTCACAGTGTTAGTTGATCCACGCACGCCAGTTCATGTACACACACATAGATGCTCGTATGTATCGACATGTGTGTGTAGGGAATGTATCAATTAAGAATGACATTTTTATATTTTTTGGTTTAACCACAAGTATTCTTCACTGGAGGCAATCCTGTTCGAGCCGGGAATATCCACATCATGGTGGGATTAGCTCTCCAAGCGGGGATTTTTTCAATCCACAATCCTCGAACTCGAGACCTTGCTTAAGGGGAATCAAACATGTACCACTTGAACCAACCCCATTGGTGACATTTTTATATGAGAACATATGAATAAATCCTGATTATACAAACCATGCACGAATGATTAAGATTAAAAGTTATTAATGAATCACGTGATAATTTAAAAAGTCACATGACTTTTATATTTTAATATATCTTGACCATTCATGTATGGATCTAATATGGTTTAAATTCATTAATATCATTTTCATATAAAAAAGCATTATCATTTGATACTTCTTCTGTGTGTGTATATACAGACACACATATTTTATATATGATTGTGTGTCTAAGCATATATAATAGAGATGCACTTGAGTTGGCTCACAAGAGTTAAGTTAAAACTGATGTTGGCCCACTTTTTAGTGTACTAAAAAAAAATCAATTTGAATCGACCCATCACGGATTGATGGATTAAGTAGGTTTGCTCGTCTAATTTAAAAACTAAAAATTAATTAAAAATACCAAAAAATAAATAAAAAAGTAAGAAAAACAAGTAAAACAATTAAGGAGATAAAAAATATATAAAAAGTGAGTCAACTCGGCTCGAATCCACTTTGACATGTGGGTTAAATGATTTTGCTCACTTTAACCAATGAAAATGTGAACCTATAGTTTCCACCAATTCAAAGTTGGGCTACATTGACTCTTCGAGTTGAAATCCAACACCTCTTACTCCACATTTTCTAGTCACTTCTCCCTTATCATTTTCATCCACCACCTTGATAATCTCTACCCCTTCCTCTTTCTTGAGTTTATGTTATTTTTTTCTCTTTATTTTCACAATTGTTCTACTATTTAACAATAAGCTGCCTCTAGCATTTTGGCAACACTGTTTTACCCAGGATATGTTGTCTTTATACATATCTATTACTGCAGTTGCAACACTACTGATTTACTCAATTTAGCACTTTAGTTGTTGTTGATGCCATTATGTTTTTGCTTTGAGCTGGTATTGGACTTGTACTGTCCGAAAGGAATAAAAAAGAAGAAGAAATGTCCAAGTTTCTTTCAGATTGTTTTGTAATTGTATTTTAGAATGACTAAATAGTTTAAATTTATGAGTATGTGTGCTTATTTTACTATGTCATGTCATAATATCCTTTATTTAGTATACTAGAAATTAGTTATATAAGTGCCTTGAGACATTTTTCTATGAATGTTATTTTTTTTTAAAAAAAAAGACACAGAGACGTCATATAGGAAATTTTTTCATTGAAAAGGAGAAACATTTTTTTTTCCCTTCAGCATACGTATTCTGTTTATGATGCTAAACTGGCGTGGGGAGACGGGGCTGAAGCCTGAAGGATCATTTGCCCATTCTGATCTAGAGGGCAAACGTACTGTAATGTATAATTGCTGACCTCACGTGAGGGCATAAGTTATGTTGGTTCAAATTAAGTCTATCCTTTTCCAATACCAAAAAAAAAAGTCTATCCTTTCCTTCTCGATTCTATTCAAATTCAAGCGTAATACATTTTGGTCAAACTTACAAGATAAATAATATAATGAGTTTGAATTTTATGCACATAAAGTTTTTTATATTATCATCTACTAACACATTAACATGTTATAAAAAAAGTAAAGTAATAATTTTCATAATTATTTTTTGAAAATGTTTTAAGGTATCGATTAACAAAAAAATGTGATGTAAATTTTTTATATTATAATTTAATATTTATTATCAAAATTATTATTAAATATTTCATTCAATACACATAAGTACTATAAATCTATATGGATATTAATTATTATTTTCATTTTTTAAAATTTTTTAATCGGTATCTTATGGATATTAATTAATTATTAGTATCTGTCAAAATCTAATAAAAAAATTAAATTCACGTAAACCAAAACCTAATCATTATGTTATAGTTTAATGTATTGTTTCCACTTTCCAGTTTCCGCTCTCCATCAATGTGACAGGGTTTGTTGAAAAGGTTAAAGGGCAACACAAAGTGCTAAGCCGAAGGGTTGGTTGTATTACTATTGACCTTTGTAGTTCCCATGGGCCAAGTGTGGAAGGGCTGCTAAGTGCGATGAATTATAAATATTTTAATTTGTTGTTTGAAGTACATGCATGAATTCATTGATTTTAATATATAATTGTGTATATATATATATATATGCACAGAAAATTGATTTCTGATCGATCGACATTGACTAGCCTTTCCAGTTTCCACAGTCCAGGAATGAAATTTACATGGGAACATTGCTAACCAAACTAGTTTTAGGTAATTAGGGAATGGAACTATGCATGTCTTGAAAGCAAAGCAAATACTACATAGGATCGGAGTATTGTATTTCACCAACCTCCTTACCAAACAATATTGGCTATCACGTGCAGGGCATCCACTGGATATATTGTGACGATAATCACGATGGATCAATGGGGATAAATTATCTAATTATTAAATACACCTAATTAGTTGAATATATATACCTTCTCTCATTTGCCAATCATATGTGTCAACATGTAATTTTAAAAGTGAACTATTATCTCTGTTTATCACACATTAAAACGTACACAAAAACATATTTTTGTCTCTTATAAATAAAATCGAAGGGTTGTGATTTAGTTGGCAAAGTAGACTGAGATTGTGGGAAGAATCCCCACTAAACATACTCTTCGGGAGAGGTGAGGAGCCTTAAATGTGACTAAGCCCCGAACAGGATTGCCCTTGATAATAGGGGATACTTGTGGTTAAAAAAAAAAAACTTACACAATTTTTCATTATATTTTTATTTGATAAAATGCCATTCGCTATCACAATTTAGTCCACTTGTAGCTAATTAGTTAATTTTTCATCACTCAAATTTACACACCCCTTTTAATATTTATATACTTCATCCGATCCTATTTATAAGAAACATATGACTAAATTATCAAGATTAAAAAAATACTTTGAAATATATTAATTGTAATTAACTGATATTTAAATATAATTAATTTTTATAATTATAATTCAATCATTAAATTATAACTTCCAATTCAATACAATCAATCAGATGCATTTCGTTCTAATTTGCTTTACGTCATTTTAATTTACATCATGCAGGGTCTAAATTTAGTTACAGTTATTCTACCACCACACACATACATATATATAAGTGAGATTCCTTTTCTCTTATAACTTTTATATTATATTCTCTATTATATTTATTTATTCTTTCTATTTATCTCTTTCTTTTCATTAGATCAATTATTTTATTTATAATTTTTTATTTTCAATTTTATTTCATTTTTTTATCCATTTTCCCTACACTTTTCACACTTGGGGGCCGTTCGGGATAGTTGCGAGTTTTCAGTTTTTTGTTTTTAAAAATTTTCAATCAAATTTTTTCAACTCAAAACCAAAAGTTGAAAACTTATTTTGTGGTTTTCAAAACAAACACTTTAAAAACCACAAAAATTAGTTTTCAATTTTTAATTTTGAGTTACAAAAACTTGATTAAAAAATTTTTAAAACAAAAAACTGAAAACTCATAACCACCCCGAACGGCCCCTAAATTTTTAATATATTTTTTAATAGAGACTAAAGCTGGCTCAGAACCTTAGCATTGATTAAGCATTGCATCCTGTTTAATCTCAATCATAACAAATGGTATTTATACAATCAAGTTGTGTATATATAACAATACCATATACAACATTGGGAAAGAAGGAGAAAAAAAAGAGAGTATAAAATGTAATGAATAATATATTTGAAAAATATAACAAGAAAAAATGTATTGTATATATGAATTATTTTATATATATTGATTGTATGTATTATGGCAACTGTAAATATGTTAGTTAGTTGTTAGTTATTCTGTTAGTTCTATCTTTAACTTTAGCTTTCTCATATATATTCTTGTATCCAGCTCTTGCATTAATAATAAGTAAATTCAATTTTCTTCATCTCTTCTCTTTCTCTGCGCTGCGCTGCTCTGTTCTGATATCAATAGTATGAATTTTATATCTCCTTTATCATTGCTTTAACATGATCTTCATATTTTCTCATACAACACTGGCAATGTGAACAGTGTCACAAAGACCGCATCTCACCAAATGGACTTAATATCAAGAGAATACCATTAAAAAAAAAGTCTTTTAAGCATAAAATATAAAAGGGTTAAATGTGTTTTTAATCTTTCAAAATATGATGAAATTTGATTTTGGTTCTCCATTTTTTAAAATCACATGCTTTTAGTCATCCTTATTAACTATACTCTGTTAAGCCATTTTCGCAGTTCCACTATGACATTTCTCGGGTAAATATTTATGGGAAATTTCTTGCGGTTTTTTCTCTAGAAAATTCATGTGTAGTAAATTTCTAAAAAAAAATATATAATTTTTTTACATAAAAATGCTGCTATAAAATTTATTTGCTTTGTTGTAAAAAAATCTATAGTAAATTTTCTGAAAATTTTAAAATCTAAACAAAATTTCCTTTGAATTTTGAAATATGCAGGAAAATTCAAAGGTAAATTTATAGAAAAATTTATAAAAAATATTACTACGTCATCACTTAACGGAATATAACTAACAACGATGACTAAAATGATGTGATTTTAAAAAATGAAGGACCAAAATCAATGAAAATTAAAATAAATGAGGGACCAAAACTAAATTTCACTATATTTTAAGGGAATAAAAACATATTTAAAACAATATAAAAACATGTAAAATGAGAAGATTGGAAGCAATGCATGAAGCCTTACCCGGGTAAAACAAAGAGCCTAGGAATTTAAAGTGCTCGTGTCAAGATCTATTGCATTTCACTATAAAAGCTTTACCTTCAAAATTTAAAGTAAAAAAAAAAAAAAACACCATAAGAGATTACATTTGCTTTCATCTTTTTCACGTCCATGAACAATGTCGTCAGAAACCTTATCATGTATCCATATATCTATGAGCAAAAACCGCTTTTTAGCTATTTTCATTATTTGTCAACGAGAAAATTGAGAACAGTTTTTCCGAAATAAGCAATCACTATCTATAATATGGTTTAGTAGGTGGCCTAGTGTGTGTATATATACATGAATACAACGTTGTATTATATTATAATAGAACTAATAAAATGATATTATAAATTATAACTATATATAATAGATTAATACAACATATATATATATATGTATGTATATGAGATATGATGAATTGACACAAGGTGTCACAAATTTTTAGAGTTACACTGCTTGATAAATTTTTATAGAATAAGAAATTAATCGATCCAATCGTTGAATTAAAAGTTATTATGAAATATATCGAGTTTACAAAATTTCATGCAAATAAAAAAATTAATTAGTACTTCAACACATCATTTTATTTTAAAGAACAATTTATTTTAAAATATAGGTAAAAGTCTATTGGTAGATAACATATCTATGAATCTTCAAAATATTTGAAATTTTACATATGTGATCATAAAAATAATGTAATATGATTCAACGGGTTGGATTGATTAAATTCACATTTTATATAAAAAATTATTATATGGTGTAATTATGAAAATTTGACATCTAGTGTCAATTTGACTGAGAATTTCCCACAGGTATAGCCGTGAGTTTAATACTCGGGTCAGTGATAACTCTAGGATTTAAATCTCTGACCTTATAGGTAAAGTTAGTCTCATGGTCCACTTCCATGTAAATTTAGAAAAATTTACTTATAATAAATAATGAGAAGTAATTAGCATTGGAATAAAAGTTGAAAAAAGGATTACATAGGGTCCATTTGGTTTACAATTGAGTAGAATTGATTTTTTCTAAAAATCAATGGTTAAAAATGAGTATACACGTTTTACGAAGCACATTGAATAAAAATAATTTAAAATCAATTCTACAGAATTGATTCTGAATGGTTCAAAATTTAAACCAAACAAACATACGATCTTGAGGGTGGTCATGGCCGTTATGGGCCACTCATTAGGCTTATTACTTCTAAACTCTAATAGTACATTTGATTTGATATCACATGGATTTTACTTAAACCCTAACTTAATTTGATATGAATTATTTTGACTTAAATCATTTTTTAATTAAAATATCATGACGATTATGCAACGTGTAGCTATTTAGATTTTAGACCATTTGGTCATCTTCACATGTACATAATTACATATCTTGCACTCAAAGATAGGGGTAGAATTTATGCCTTCTCAGCTAACACCACCACCCGTGCAATTCAAGTTGCAATTTCTTATTCTCATATCTTCATATTCGCTTTGACAATTTTTTATTTTTTTATATTCGCTTCACTTTTTCTTCAAAAGAGTGCTCTTATATACTAGTACATCATTTTCTCTCACTTTACTGAGTTACACTTTATCATCAGAAAAAAACACAAAACGAAACGAAACAAAAATTATAAAAAAATAAAAAAGTCCTTCTAAATTTGCCTTCACCACCAACCCCAAATACCAAACACTTACATTTTAATAAGTTTTCCCACAAAAAAAAAAGTATTTTTTGATTTCTCTCTCTAACGCCACACTGTACCAGTCCTCTATGGGCGACAACCTCAACAAGCTCCTTTGATCTCTCTCTCTACAAAACCAAGAGCCTCACAATCTGCAAAATGAACCCATCAAACCCTTCTTCTTCTCACTCACTCTCTCTTTTCCCAAACCATGGCTTCCTCTTCCTCTCCCTCCCTTTCTCTCTCCCAAGCCATCCTCACGCGACACACCTCCCTCCCCTCCTCCACGCGCCTCTCCCTCCCTTCTTTCTCCGGCCTCCGATCAACAGCCTCCACACGCCTCTCCCTCTCACGCGCGGCCCATCGCCGCCTCCCCGCCGCCGTCGTAGCCTCCGTATCGCCGGCGCAGACCGTTGAAAAGGCCACCGCTGATGCGTCGCTGGTGGAGAAGTCGGTGAACACGATCCGTTTCCTGGCTGTGGACTCGGTGGAGAAGGCGAATTCGGGTCACCCGGGTCTGCCCATGGGTTGTGCCCCGATGGCTCACGTTCTCTACGACGAGGCCATGAGGTACAACCCAAAGAACCCCAAATGGTTCAACCGTGATCGCTTCGTCTTGTCTGCGGGTCACGGTTGCATGCTCCAATACGCTCTTCTTCACCTTGCAGGCTACGACAGCGTTAAGGTAACCCCCAAATTTCTTTCTGGGTCGGGTCTGATCCGTTAAAAGTTTCACACTTTGGTGTTTGATGTTGGAATCGTATATTTTGGGTTACGCGGGTATGTGGTAATCTTGTTCAGATCTAAGTATACCAATTTGAGAAAAATATAACGGTTTTTTTTTTTTAGTTTTTATGGGTATGTGTTGAGTCCTGCGTAGTACTGATCTTTTTGTTTTGAGAAATGCAAGGAATATACTTTTTTTAACACAATTTAGTTGCATAATTAACAGATCATTTTTTAAAGAGTTGGTTGACTTTTTAGAGCATGAGTGAATAACGTTAAGTGTGTTAGAACTTAGAATGTGTTAAAAAGAGTGTGTTTTGCTAGTTTTCTTTTCTTTTCCTTTTGTTTTTGATCTGTTTATGGGAATTATTTCCTTGGACATCTTAACCAAAGTCTGAAGAGAAGTTGTGGGGATGGAATTTTAGGAAGAAGATTTGAAGGAATTCCGCCAATGGGGGAGCAAAACCCCGGGACATCCTGAGAACTTTGAGACTCCTGGAGTTGAAGTCACAACAGGTTAGATATAACTAGTAGTTTGTATACTAGCGTAGTACCTATTATGAGTTTCATTTAGTTTCTTTTTTTTTTTCTTTTAATGTTTTATTTAACCATCTATTCTTGTGATTTTTATAGGTCCTCTTGGCCAGGGCATTGCTAATGCTGTTGGTTTAGCCCTAGCAGAGAAGCACTTGGCTGCCAGATTTAACAAGCCTGACAATGAGATTATTGATCATTACACGTAAAATAACTATATCTTATGCCTCCCCCTTCCACTTCCACTAAATTATAGGCCTTAGTTGTGTGACATTTTGCTTGTGCATTTGTTTTGTGCAGGTATGCTATATTGGGTGATGGTTGCCAAATGGAGGGAATTGCAAATGAAGCATGCTCACTTGCTGGCCACTGGGGGCTGGGAAAACTGATAGCCTTTTATGATGACAATCACATTTCTATTGATGGTAACACGGAGATTGCATTCACTGAGAGTGTTGAGAAAAGATTTGAGGGACTTGGGTGGCATGTTATTTGGGTAAAGAATGGAAACACTGGCTATGATGAAATTCGTGCTGCCATTAAGGAAGCTAAAGCTGTCAAAGACAGACCCACACTGATCAAGGTTAGTTTAATATGTAAAAAATATAAGTAGATTTCTACCATGTAATCATAACTAGCAGGATCTGTCATGTATTTGAAACTGATATGTTAAGCTTTTACTCTTTATAAGTTGATGGGATCTTTTAAACTAATGCTGACAAGTAACAACTTTATTTCTTTTACTAAAAGGCTGCATTGTACTTCTTTTGATTTTGAGAAGCTGAAAGTTACATATGGGAAATTAAAAGTAGTAAATTATGTGTCTGTGTCTATCAGTTTGATCAAGTGCTGTCGGACTGTTGCTTAGTATCGTGCTTATTTTTTCCATTTCACAGGTCACAACAACCATTGGTTATGGTTCTCCTAACAAGGCTAACTCCTACAGTGTGCATGGAAGTGCATTGGGTGCCAAAGAAGTTGATGCCACAAGAAAGAACCTCGGATGGGCACATGAGCCTTTCCATGTGCCTGAGGATGTCAAAAAGTATGGGTGATGGGGTTAGAGATTCATTGTTTTGACCCTGTTGAGATTTATATTTTATATGATGCTAAATATGAATCGCTTGTCTGTTCCCAGGCATTGGAGTCGCCACATCCCTGAGGGTGCTGCACTTGAAGCTGAATGGAATGCTAAGTTTGCTGAATATGAAAAGAAATACAAGGAGGAAGCTGCAGAATTGAAGTCTATTATCAATGGTGATTTACCTGCTGGTTGGGAGAAAGCACTTCCGGTGAGTAAATTCCAAATTTATAGGTTGTTCATGATTTTTACATGGAGGTAATTGTAACCCTTCCAATTTGATTTCAGACATACACTCCAGAGAGCCCAGCTGATGCCACCAGAAATCTGTCTCAGCAAAACCTTAATGCCCTTGCAAAGGTTCTTCCCGGTCTGCTTGGTGGTAGTGCAGATCTTGCTTCTTCCAACATGACCTTGCTGAAAATGTTTGGGGACTTCCAAAAGGATACTCCTGAAGAGCGTAATGTTAGATTTGGTGTTAGAGAACACGGAATGGGAGCAATCTGCAATGGCATTGCTCTTCACAGCCCTGGACTGATTCCTTACTGTGCAACTTTCTTTGTTTTCACTGATTACATGAGAGCTGCCATAAGGCTTTCTGCCCTGTCTCAGGCTGGGGTTATATATGTTATGACCCATGATTCAATAGGACTTGGAGAGGATGGGCCAACTCACCAACCTATAGAGCACCTGGCAAGCTTTAGGGCTATGCCAAATATTTTGATGCTTCGTCCTGCTGATGGTAATGAAACAGCTGGATCATACAAGGTTGCTGTTCTTAACAGGAAGAGACCCTCTATCCTTGCCCTCTCCAGGCAAAAATTGCCTCAGCTTCCTGGAACTTCTATTGAAGGAGTTGAAAAGGGTGGATACACCATTTCAGACAATTCAACAGGCAACAAGCCTGATGTCATTTTGATTGGAACTGGTTCTGAGTTGGAAATTGCTGCCAAAGCTGCTGATGATCTAAGAAAGGAAGGAAAGGCTGTTAGAGTTGTTTCCTTTGTTTCTTGGGAACTTTTTAATGAGCAATCAGAAGCCTACAAGGAGAGTGTTCTACCTGCTGCTGTTTCAGCCAGAGTTAGCATTGAGGCAGGATCAACATTTGGGTGGGAGAAAATTGTTGGAGCCAAGGGAAAAGCAATAGGTATTGATCGTTTTGGAGCTAGTGCTCCTGCAGGCAAAATATACAAAGAGTTTGGTATCACTAAGGAAGCTGTTATTGCTGCAGCAAAAGAGCTTATCTAGATGTATTAGTTATTGCTCATTTGGGACTTCTTTCCTTCGGGTTTTGGTTTGATTTTTACACACACAGGACTGTTTTCAGGAGCATTTTGTTGCTTGAATAAGAAAAGGTTAGATTTCTGTTGCTTGGGATTGCAAGTGAGGCAACATAGATAAAAAAGAAGAGAGTACAACTAATAAATTTTTATGAATTTGTAAACTTGTCGACAATTTAGTTTTGCACTGCCATATTGTTAAATTCAATGTTCATGATCGTACTAGTCCTTTAGTATGATGGTGTATTTTCTTTCACTCGGGTTTTGAAAAATTCTTGTCCATACAAATCAGTTTATGAACAGGTGAATTTATGTTAGTTTACACTTTGAGAATGTGAACTTCTTAACAAGTTGATAAGTTTAGGAATTAATTTATATTAAAATTAGAGCATTTTAAGTGACATTTTATAAGGGGCTTGGAGATTGGTTTATAGGAAATGTTCATGTTTAAGAATGTGAGAAACCTATCAAAGCAGCCGTGTCTTGATAAGTTCATAGCTCAATATGCCTCCATATCAAGTCCACCATTGTAATTGTCATCTCATTAAAGAACTTCACAAAAAAAAGGTGAATTTAATAAGTTAAGGTCTAGTTATCTTTGAGTTTAGGACAACCTTTAAATATCAAGTACAAGATCTTGTAATTTTTCAATTTATTCATAGATTGTATCGATATAAAGATTTATTTGTTTAATCTGTTTAATTTTAAAATATTTTAGGAATTATTTATTTAAACACAAAAAAGTATTATTAAGGCTATGTACAAAAATCACTTATAAGCGCTAGTTTCTTTTTGGTTTGTTTTCTATACTTTTATATAAATGTGATATCCAAATTTTGGTGTTCATATTTCCCTTCTAAAGATGTCCTTATAATAATTGTTTAAAAAATCATCCAAATCAAAATAATAACCACCCACACATTAGTAGAATCATGGTCGTTCCGTTTGAGCCCCTAGAGCAAGCCTCTATTTTGACTCTCTTTCGTGGCAATTTTTTAGTGATGGTGAATTTAGCATTAGGTCAACCTATGAGATGCTCTCTAATATGCAAAACAAGGATCTTAATGAGGTAGTTCTTCGAGATCTCTTGTGTTGGCTGGAATCCCATCGGGTCAAATGTTTCATTTGGAAAGTCATGCATGCTAGCCTTTTTACGAATCAAATGAGATTCGATACAACCCACGATTCTACTTGTCCTAGATGTAATGACGCCCCTAAGACAATTATGCATGCGCTTAGGGATTGCCTAGTTGTGACGGGGAAGTGTGAATCTCTAGTTAGCGAAAGACTCTTGGGTGCATTTCTACAGCTAGGGTTTATCTAATTAGCTTCAACAAGATTTGCAGAAGAGTTAAAAGGTGCCCTATTAGATTTTGGACCTGGGCCTAACTCAACCACAAAAAGCTAGCTTTTGGGGTTGAGTTAAACCCAGGTTCAAAATCTAAGATGATATCAGAGGTTATCCTAGATGATCTGTTGTTATTGGGCCGCCACCCGTATAGATGTGTCTACACTCCAGATGTCCAGCCCTGGGGCGTGAGGAGGGTGTGTTAGAGTCCCATATTGCCTAGTGATATGACCAAATTAAAGTATATAAGTCTTGGGCAATCTTCACCATACAAACTAGCTTTTGGGATTGAGTTAGGCCCAAGCCCAAATCTAAGATGCCCTCAGTTTGGATTGAAGATTGGTCTTCTCAAATTATTTTATGGAAGATGTGGAATGATAGAAACAATTTGGTTTTAGAGGAAAAAAAAAATAAACTCCCTAATATTCTTCCTAAGAAAGAACTAGTTTATGCTCACATTGTGCAAAATATAAAGTTGGGTAAAGGATCGGGCTAGGTTGGTCAGCGAGCTAAACGGGCCAACCCACATTTAAACGAGCCTACATTACACCAACTAGTATAGACCCGCGGGTTAAACGAGTTGGTTTGCAGGCCGACCTCCAATATATATATATATTTTTACTTTTTTTATTTATTATAAAATATATTTTACTAATATTTTTTTAATAACTTTTAAATTAGTTTTTTTTTTTTGGTCAACCCTCTTAACCCACTGGTTATGTGGGCCAACTCACATAAGCCTGCAATTTAAATGACTAAAGATTTTAGTGGTCCAAGGCCACATGGACCGTGGGTTATGCGGGTCAGCCTGCGGATCGCGGACTACAACTCATATACCCAACTCTAGCAGAATAGTCTTGGCAACCCTCTTTCTATTCATAATGGGCCACATAGACAATGTGCTTATATTAATTGGGGGTTTCCTTCATATGATTATTACAAATTGAATGTGGATGGCTCGATTAGGTGATTTGTGGGTCAAATTGCTGGTGGTGGAATCTTAAGGAGTAATGATAGGAAGTATACGTCAAGTCTCACCTTTGTTTTGCTATCAAAGCGGAATTATGGGCTTTGCTTCATGGCTTACATATTACAAAGGAAGCCAATATCAAGAAACTTGTGGTGGAGATGGACTTCAAGGTAGCACTCCACTTAGTTCAAAAGGAGTGTCCTTCTACACACCATTGTTTCAGTTTAGTTTGAGATATTAGAGATCTCCTTAACTGAAACTAGGTCATTGTTTTGGGATATACATATCTAGAAGGCAATAGATGCGTTGATCACCTAGCTAATATAGGTAACTCTTTTTTGTTGGGTCTTCATAGCTTTGTGATCGACATCCCTCCCTTTTCAGGTTTGTCTTAGAGGATTCCCAAGGAGTTTCTTTCCTCCTTAACTTTTTAATTATGTAGTTTTTTTGGGCTTAGCCCCTTTATTTATATATAAAAAATCACATTTTATAGTATTATTTTATTTTTCTTATAAATCTTTTTTACTAGTATTTATAAAAATCAATACGTTTTATTTTAAAAGTGGTTACAGTTAGAGGTTTTCTAAATGATTTTTCAAAATAATAAGAAATAGAATTATTTTATATTCTGAATTTTTTTAACAAATTTATCAAAATACAAATTGAAGACATGCACTGTCCCAACCCAAAAGATTGAGCTGTCCCAGCCCATTCCTAATATAGCGATGGGCTCAAAAGAGGTTGGCTGATACTTGTACATTTCGTTGTTGGTAATTTACTTATTATTTTTTTGGTTTAACCACATATATTCTCTATGGGAGGCAATCTCGTTTGAGCCGGAACATCCACATCATGGTGGGGCTAGCTCTCCCAGCGGGGATTTTTTCTATCCGCTGATAATTTACTTATTATGTGATTTTAAAATTTGTACTATTTTAAATATGCGATGTTTATATGATAATGCTAAGGACATAGAGTTTAGATGCACACAAAACAAAAGCACAACTGTTACATAACATACAAGAAATTTCTTTCTACATATATTTTCTTGTTGCAATTTAATAATAGTATACGTATCCACTTATATTATAAATGATTTTAATTATATTAGTTTTGGAACTACTTTTTCTATTTAAATATCACATTTTTTTAAAAAAAGGTAATTTCAAACATAATTTTATTGTTTTTAAACTAATTTATTTTATTATTACTAATTTACTATCTTTATTTGAATGTAACACGTTTTTTCTTTCAATATTGGTTTCTTTACTTTTGATTTTCAATATTCCTTTCTTTATAATTAGAGCCGGCAAAATGGGCCGACCCGCAAAAATGTAGAGCTCGGACACCTATTTTAAAAGCCCGAATAACTTCCGGGCTTTTTATCCCAGTCCAATAAAGCCCGCTACCCGCAAAAACCCACAAAATGGCTGGGTAGCCCGCAAAAACCCGCAAAAAAATCAGGCTACCGCAAAAAAGCTCGCAAAAGAGTAGTGCTTATTTTAAAATATGATATACTTAATATTTCATAAACTATCTATATAAGATACACTCAATTCACTAACCATTTCAAATTTTTGTATGTGACATTGTTTTTCTTAAAGAAAAATGAGATTGGCATAGTTATATTTAAGAAGTAAAATTTTCTTTTATTATTTTTTAAAATATATATTTTTAATAGAATTAAACTTTTACACAATAGTTTTCATGAATATTTCTTTTTATAGTCAGGACAAGAAATATTTGATAAAGGGTGTCCCACTTGGGTTGGTGAGATGGAGATAAAGACAGTGTCTCCGTCACTAGTCGCTGCCGAGTCCCACCAACTCCATTTCCCTCTCACCAACCCATTCGTCAAAAGTGTTACAATGAAATTAATGCTCCCCCTCTAATTGCACCATTATTCATTTGAATTGAATATCTATGTCCTATTTTCAGTAACTTAAACTTTAAAAACTCTGGTCAGTGGTGGCTGCTACTATCCCTCTATATATTTTTTTATTGGGATTTCGAATTTATGTGAATCTTATACAATATGTCTATTTATTTTAAATGATTTAAAATGATAAATACTTGCATTGTAATATCTAATTTACTTACAAATAAGTTACTACATAAATTCGTCATGAACTCAAAATTATTAGAAATAAATTATTTTAATACCGATATATTCAATAATTGTCATCTTAAAATCTAAAAAATTATATATATTTAAAATTTGCTGATATTTATATTAATCAATTATAAAGAAATCCGTACGTAGCGAAATTTCTAGTTACTAAATATTTTGAACACTCATCCTAAAATACTATTACTACCATGAAATTTTTATAGTTATGACAAAGAAAAAGAGCTTATACCATTTCATTTCATTTAATGTGTTCATTTTCTTCTCTAATTCCATTTTTTTAATAAAAAATGGAATTACTTTATTATTCACTAATTTACTTATTTTATCTTGTTCACTTTTCTAATAATAAAATAAAACTTATATTCATTTCATAATACAGATTTTAAATAATTTCATTTCATCTTATTCCATCTATTATTTTTTTATGTAGTTTATCTTACCAATTTAGCTAAAAAAATCACGCATGCACAAGCATACAACCCATTTTCCTTGGTAGGTGAAGTTCATAGACCTACACCAACATTTTCTCTCAATTATTTTGGTGTAAGGAATTCAGTATTGTGTTAGTTGGTAACTAAAAACCCCTTTATCTCACTCAATCCAACAACCACTCCTTGCACCAACCCCAATCTAGTTCTCTCTCACAAAACCCCTCCCATTAGAGAGAGAGAGAGAGAGAGGGAAACAGAACAAGAGATTGAGGAGCAAAGTGCAGAGCTAAAAAGTTTGAAACTTGAAGGGAAGGTGAAATGGCCCAGGTGAGCAGAATCCACAATCTAGCTCAAGGCACTCAAATTTTTCATCATTCTTCCAAATCCAACAAACCCAAATCAGCAAACTCAATTTCATTGAGGTCACACCTTTGGGGCTCCCCAAAAACATGGGGCTTGAAGCATAAAAACGGCGTCTTTATGGGAAATGGTTATGTGGGGTAACGGCAAATCGGGTATGTTTAAGGTTTCTGCCTCGGTTGCCGCCGCAGAGAAGCCGTCGACGGCGCCGGAGATCGTGTTGGAACCTATCAAGGAAATCTCTGGTACCATCACATTGCCTGGGTCCAAGTCTCTATCCAACCGAATTCTGCTTCTTGCTGCTCTCTCTGAGGTGAAGCTTATTTATTTTATTTAGTGATTCATTTTAGGGGTCTGTGATTAGGAGCTGGGGTTTGTTGTGTAGTTGATTTTGAATCTTAATTCGATGTTATGTGTTTTATTAGTGAAAATGGAGAATTAGAAATGAAATAAAGTGGCTTATTATCAGAAATGGGGATGATAGAACTGTATCTAGATGGTTTAGATAGATAGACATATTTGCTAGACACTGGATTGGACCATATCCTTAGAGCCAATTTGGATAAACTTCTCTGCAAACACTTATAGGAAAAGAAAATAAAATGAATCAAGAATATAAAATGAATTTAACTTATTTCATAAGTTGAAATTATTGTATGCAACTTAACTTTTTTAGAAGCTCTCTCATTTAACTTCTCCATAAACGCCTTTTTGTACAACCATCCCAACCTTTTAATTACTTAATAGATGTCTTGTTGAGTAGAAATTGTTCTGTCATTTTTATTCAGGGAACAACTGTCCTAGACAACTTGTTGAACAGCGAGGATGTTCATTACATGCTTGGTGCATTAAGGACCCTTGGACTGCGTGTGGAAGATGACAAAACAACCAAACAAGCAATTGTGGAAGGCTGTGGGGGATTATTTCCCACTGGTAGAGAATCTAAAGAGGAAGTTAATTTATTCCTCGGAAATGCTGGTACTGCAATGCGTCCTTTGACGGCAGCTGTGACTGCTGCAGGTGGAAATGCAAGGTTTGTCTTTTATATATTTAAGTCACCACGATCTTTGAATTACTCCTCATATAACTAACTGCAGCAGAGTACAGATTCTCCTTCTATCCTGTTATAATCTAAAAACCTCATCTACATTAATCAGCCTTTCTTCGTAAAAGGCATTTTTAATTATATGTCTTTATTTAACAAGTAAATTAACATGTCAAATTCTAGCTTTTCATTATGTTCTATGAGGAATGCACTAGAGGGACTTCCAAGTGATCAACCTTAACCTCACTACTTTCTTCTGTTGGAACTTGGAATTATACCTTCTAGCATGATTGCTAGTCTGAGTCTCTAAATAGATTTATCTCATGTTCTATGTATTTCAGCTACATACTTGATGGGGTTCCCCGAATGAGAGAGAGACCAATTGGGGATTTGGTGGCTGGTCTTAAGCAGCTTGGTGCAGATGTTGATTGTTTTCTTGGCACAAACTGTCCACCTGTTCGTGTAATTGGGAAGGGAGGACTTCCAGGGGGAAAGGTAAGACTTGCATTAGTTTTGATTAGATGATGCGTCAAATTCTCCATCTATGCCTTGTTTTTATTATATCGCACCTACTGTTACCAGAGTTATTCTCTTTTATTCTAGACACTTCTACAGATCACCAAATTCTGTACTAGAGTTTTATGATAATTGAAGTGAGAATTCTCAAGGTGTTAACAATGGAGGTCAAGTCAAATTTCACTATTTCTTTTGCCCTATGAACTTCCCTGTTGGGAGAGAAAAACTCTAATTTAAGGAGCCTTCCCTCTTCCACTTCTTTAGAATGACTGTTACAATACACTAGTTGGTTTTTGAATTATATTTTGGAAGGACTATTGAATGGGGGATTTTCCTTTTCGGTGGTTATCTTATCCCTCACCTTTATAGCCTTTCTACTCTTCCGGAGTCCATTGTGCATTGATTCATTGACTTTCCTTTGAAACGAAATTGTTTATTTTTCTTAATTTATTGCTCGTAACCTCATTTTAAAAATTTACGTAGATGTCATACTTATACTTATTTTAAAGAATACCAAGCCTTTCTTAGTTATGTCTTCCCCTCCTTCTTCTCTCCAAAGGAAATTTTGTAATCATTATTGTTTGATCCATTTTGAATCTTGTTATCCCATCTCACATGCAGGTGAAACTGTCTGGATCAGTTAGCAGTCAATACCTGACTGCTTTGCTTATGGCAGCTCCTTTGGCTCTTGGTGATGTGGAGATTGAGATTATTGATAAACTGATTTCTGTTCCATATGTTGAGATGACTTTGAAGTTGATGGAGCGCTTTGGAGTCTCTGTGGAACACAGTGGTGATTGGGACAGGTTCTTGGTCCATGGAGGTCAAAAGTACAAGTAGGTTACTATGATTTAGAGGTGGATCACTTTATAGCATCTTAATGCAATGGGATTAAAAACTGATGTTTCCTATCAGGTCTCCTGGCAATGCTTTTGTTGAAGGTGATGCTTCAAGTGCCAGTTACTTCCTCGCTGGTGCAGCAGTTACTGGTGGGACTATCACTGTTAAAGGCTGTGGGACAAGCAGTTTACAGGTATTTAGGCTTGACATTAGTTACTGTAATCTTTAATTTTCTGGTCTATGCGCATCATTCCTAATTCAACCCCCTCTTTTCTATTCCCCCTGGCTCCCAAAAGGAGAGTTTGATAATTGTACTCTCAGAAGCTATTGGATGTTTTATTTCATCTCTCGAGCATATTCTTCTGTGATTATCCTTTCTAGTTAACAACTTAACATTTCCTTGTATCCTTAAGAATCATTATCATCATGTGAACTCTAAGACCATCTTTGTCCTCCCTCTTTCTATATATGTTTTTTTGCTACGCTTCTGCAAACATTTATTATTCTATATTGGTTAGCAGTAACAAAAATCAAATGTCAAGTAAAGAATTTAGCACATCAGATAATGTTATTTCGATACTAGAACTGGTGAAAAAGCCCACATAATACATTATTCTCAGTACTAAATGGGATGTAGATAACTATACCCTCCCATAAGGCATATTCTGACATCTATTTTTTTTATTTTTTACTTCAACTGCATTAAAGAGAGTTAGTTTGGACAATAATAAGAGTTAAGAGGCACAAAGCTTGCTTCATGAAGAATTACAGGATGAATCAGAGAAGTTTAATTGGGAATACCAAGGGCATTAACAAGTTTCAAGGATTGAGGGATTCATTTTGACAATATAGTCATACTCATAGGTAAAATATGGACTTCAGCTTAGACCTTTAGGGCTTTAGGCTACTAGCCAAGACCTGAGAGTGGTTTTCCAACTGGATGCATCTTGTTGTGGTGTTGGTAAGAAGCAAGGTACTCATCTTTGGCCAGATGGTGAGAACCTGACACCTTTGAGCAATGTGAAGACATGTCCTAAATATTTTTTCCTTCCCCGAGTCCTAAATCTAGGTTCATGGGAATCTACTATGGTCTTGGGTTTCTATTTTTTTTCCTGAGGTCTCTTGTCTTCCTGTCCTTCCGTGTCAGTAACTTGTTTTTTATTTTTGAAAACTCCTTTTCCTTTTTTTGCCTATCTTTCCAAATAAAGAGAGAAAATGTTTCAAATATTCCTTGGAAGGCTAGGCATGTTTCAGTAAACAAAGAAGCTCAAGCCAGAAAAAAGCAAGCAAAAGTAAAAGAAGTATAGCTTATTGTGGAGGGTAGTTTTAATTTGTTATTTATCAGATTGTATCATTTTACAATACAAAATTCGAAGTAGGTCAGTTAGTTTATGTGATCATTTAAAAGGAATTGATGGTGTCAATAATTACTGATCCTTCCAAAAGACTATGACCAACCCCAGTGCAGCCATTTTAAATTCTATTATTTTTTTAATTTGTGCTTCTGTTTAACTTTGTCCTTCTTTTTTAAAGGGAGATGTAAAATTTGCTGAAGTTCTTGAAAAAATGGGAGCTAAAGTTACATGGACAGAAAACAGTGTTACTGTTACTGGACCTCCACGAGATTCTTCTGGTCGAAAAGTCTTGCAAGGAATTGATGTCAATATGAACAAGATGCCAGATGTTGCCATGACTCTTGCTGTTGTAGCACTATTTGCTAATGGTCCCACTGCTATAAGAGATGGTATGGTTTAGCTGTTTGTTTGTGCTCTAAGAGCTTGTTTTAACACGTTTGTTGTCATTAATGAAATTAGTATAATTACATCAATATTTGAATTGGATTACTCTCTATATCCATATAACCATGCGAAATGTTTGAACTTTTAACTTGAAAACTTTTGTGTGGATATCTTTTCTTTTTCTTTTTTTTGGGAGGGAGGGTTTTATGGGTCCTTCCTCTGAGCTTGCATAGTACAGGCTGTACAGCTCAATAGACATAAAGCAGTATGTGTTCTTTTAAACTTTGTTTCTTAGTTGTTTAACCAGGATCACCTGGTATTTGGGCCAAGCCAGTCCTCACCAATGTCAGATTTTTTTGCAGCAAACTGGTTAGACATGAGTGACCCGTGGACCCCTAGACTGGCCTGACCCTCACTTTTTTTTCTTTAAATAAAACTCCAAAAAGACTTCTTGTAAGATTTTAACATGGTACAATGATACATGAATGACCCTTGTGATGAAATGCATTATGCCATCATAACCCTTGTCTGTGGAGTCATGTTCTCAGTTTTTTAATTTACATTATTATCCAACTAATCCAATTTTCAAACATGACGCTGGCAATTATCATAACTAGTTTGGTTATATCATATAATATTTGTTCATATGAAGTATTTTTTTCACATATTATTAATTACGGTGTATTGTATATGAAGTATGTTTTTCATATATATGTTCTTTTAATTTTTCTTCTTTTTTCTGCTTTGACCACTAACCTGATGACCTGCCCCTTTTATTGGCTCAACTTCCAGTTTGGATTACACAACTATGCTTTAATTGACTTTCGAAAGTATCCATAGTGATTTTCATAATTATGGAAGCCCCATAGTGCAATCGCACATGGTTCTTTTTTGGCATCTTGAGTATAAACTAGGTATGATCTTTTTGTGGAGGGTAATAACTGAAAGGAGCTAGTTTTATTCAAAAGGGAACAAAAGGGGGTGGGGGATCAACTTTTCTCTTGTAAGCATGAATTAGGTGCATTTTATGTCATTCCCTATTTTATGCATTTGAACTATCTTCTATATATCATGTAGTGAACTTGTTTGCAGCTCAGACACCCGTTTATCATTTGCTTCCTCTATTTTTCAGTGGCAAGTTGGAGAGTTAAAGAGACAGAGAGAATGATAGCAATCTGCACAGAACTCAGAAAGGTGAGAGTGTCTTGCTGCTTCCTTTTTTATTTCTCTGTCACTGGATTTTCTACATATAACTGATCTATACTGTCTTGATATTTCAGCTGGGAGCAACAGTTGAAGAAGGTCCTGATTACTGTGTGATAACTCCACCTGAGAAATTGAATGTCACATCTATAGACACATATGATGACCATAGAATGGCCATGGCATTTTCTCTTGCTGCTTGTGGAAATGTTCCAGTAACCATCAAGGATCCTGGTTGCACCAGGAAAACATTCCCTGATTACTTTGAAGTCCTTGAGAGGTTTACCAAGCATTAAGCATTCTTGTACAAAAAGTAGGCGAGAGAGAGAGAGGGAGAGAGAGATAAAACACTCACAAAGCAGTGAGGTGGCTTGCTTTTGTTTCTAAATATTCCCTTGTAACGACTTAAGATAATTTGTATTGTTGAAATGAGGTATTGGTTATGTTGTATGAATGTAATTTAAAATTCTCTATACTGACTTAGCATTATTTTTGCATTGCATTGCATCACATCTTTAGCCTATTGTTCCATATCATCACTTGGGAGGGGACCTTATATTTTTGAGTCAAAGGTACCAGATAGTATGTGACCAAATGGGGCCTCGTCATTGCATGTTTTAGTTCAGGAAATTATTAATATTGACAGAATGTTACCAGTTTGAGTGGTCTGCAACAAAACCATGGCCTTGGGACCAAATGGTCATAATCCACGGTCCCACCTACATGGGAGATGTGTTCTTTTTCTAACCTTCAATCTTGATGATATTTTTGACAATTGCAATTCAAATCACACGTGGTACTCATGAAACTACTATAGTTTTTACCCTTTATTCACTGTGGTAGAGGACCTATGCAAGAATTTTGACTAATCTAATGAAGAATAATGTTTTGGATTACACACATCTAAAACACAAAAAAATAAAATTATTTACTGTATAGGAGAAGTACTGGCTGCAAACTATATTTACAAGGTTTAGAAGAGGGTAGCACATACCAAGCCTTGGTAAAAACCCATTTTGGTGATCTCTACTATTGGCTGGGGGATACTTTTGGTTCACAAAAAAAAAAAGAAAGAGGGTAGCACATAAGAATGACACATCAGATTATCTTTGATGTGGCATAAATAGATAGAGGTGACAAACGTGGAGATGATATGGCAACGTTAAATTTCGCGAGTCAGTTTTAATTAGATATAATAGATGTCTTTAGGAAAACTAACTGAAAAGTTACCTAAAAGTTGAAAAATTAGTTGATTTGATTCAAAGTGTTTGTTAAAACTAGCCATTGAATTAATTGAAAATGGTAAAATGACATATAATGACATCATTCATTATTAAATAATTATAAGTGAGAATTATTGAGGGATGAAATTGAAAAAAATTAAGCTCATAGTTGAAAAATGAGTTTTTTTTTAAAAAAGCAATATCAAGTAACTTATAATAAAAGCTAATAGCTACCTAAAAAATTATCTTACCAAACACTAATAAATGATTTCAACTATTAATTCTAACTTTCATCTCGTTGAAATGTCTTACCAAATAAACTCTAAATATAACTAAGAGTTTAATTAGTATATATTATTACTAACAAATTGTTAGTACAAAAAAATTTTACATTGTATATAATAATATGTTATCATATGACTCATATCATTTAATGAACATTACACCCCATGTGTAATTAAATTTAATAAATGATGTAACAATACAATATTGTATTACTGTAGTTTTTATTACATATACTAATTAAATCCATATAACTAACTAAAAGTTTATAATATTAAAACGATTTAATAGCGACTTTTGGTGTATCTTCTATATATATATATATATATATATATATATATATTGAACTTTTGATTGGCTATATTTATATATATACATTATGCATTTATGCTCATGGACGAATTGCTCTCTTATAAATGCTATGCGGCGAAATGCCTCCCTTCCTTGTATGATAATGTCTGCCAGGTCGACCCAATACATATGTAAGCCTAAAACAAATTATAAATAAGGGGCTTATTCATAAAAGATAAGAGGTCTCATATAACATATATATATATATATATATTATAAAATATAAAAATATATTTTTAGCAAATAAAAATTAATAATATTTTTTATATTTGATATAAAAATTTTATTAATTTAAGTATATAAAATATATAACTATAAAAATTTTGAGTCCTTATAACAGGGGAGGCCTAAAGTCATTGCTAAGGGTCCGTTTGGTTTACAGTTGGGTAGAATTGATTCTAGAAATGAATGGTTGAGATGGATGATGCACGTTTTACGAAGTACGTTGCACAAAAGTGATTTAAAATCAATTCTACAAGACCATGATTTTGTTCTGTCACAATTTAAAACAAACAGCCCTTGGGCCGGCCATGATGTCTACGGAAATATATTGATTATGTTTACAAGCCAAGTTCATTATTCCAATCCACATGGCCATCTTAGTACTAGAATTTCTTATAGCAACAACACCAGGGTGGGTATTTTACTAGATATACATGTGATACTGCACTTCATATTTTACAAGAAACAGTCTGGTTTGATAATAAAATATGTATAAAGTCCAGCTTAGGTTAACTCCGATAAATCATGGAAAATGATGATACATGGATTAAAAAGAAAGAAAACCATAATGGATATGTATTTTCCTTTTTCTCTTTAATTTTGTTTATTGAGTTTGCACATGGGAAGGGACAATGACTCACGAGGGATATTAATTTTTGTCCCTTACCTAAAAGATAGAAGAGAAATTCAATAAATAATTAAAATAGTACCGCTACTGACCTTTTTCTTTTTTAAATTTTGTTTTTAACTTTTTAATTTTTATTGCACGTTTATGTGTTGTTGGTTGGCTTCTGATAGTTACAAATATGATGATATTGTGTTGTCAGAAAGGTGCCAGGTAAATTAGAGGCTGAGATTTTACCCCAAAACATTTTAAAATTTGTTGGAAGTTTCATCTTTGAACCTAATTGATTAAAGGAGTGAGTATTTGGTTTATCCTAAAATCCGGTAAATTATTGTGTTTGATTTATTTTAAAATCATGTTTTAAGCGTGTATTATGTATCGTAAAATCTCTATAAATTAATAATGTCAGCACCACATAATTTTATTAATTTAAAAAAGTATTAATTAATTGATAAATTAATAATTTATTAATTTAAAAAGATCTTTTCTGTTTCAATAAACTTACATTATTCTTTATGAATAAAATATATGTACACTATATTGACTAATTAAATGATGTTCATGTACAATGTGACTAATTAAATATATAATACATCCCCTAAAAAGCAAAGTTCATTGTAATGTAGTACGTAGTACTAGTTATATAAAACTTAGAGTGTGTTTGGTAAAACTAGCTGAAAAGTTTGCTTAAAGCTTAAAGCTAGTTGAAAGTTGAAATGCTATTGAATGTGTTTGGTAAAACTAGCTGAAAATGATAAAATGACATATAAGGACAATATTAATTATTAAATAATGATAAGTGGGGGTGGTTGAGGGCTAAACTTGTAATTAATTTTCAGCCAGTAGCTGAAAATTGAAGCTTTTTAAAAAAAACTACCCCAAGTACCTTTTCAAGAAAAACTAATAGCTACTCAAACAAGCTACCTTACCAAACACAACTGAAATGGTTTCAGCTACTAATTTCAGCTTTCAGCTAGCTGAAATGGCTTACCAAACACACTCTTAATGCAAGTTTATGTATGGTAAGGAAGCACTCATAGCGGCAACAACTCTTCGTAATTTTTGTTGCAGTATAAGAACGCAACACCGGGGCTTTTGGATGCAGCAAGGAAAGTTAGAGATGAAATACAACTAGATTTAAATTTTAAGAAGAAGCAAACAACAATAGAATCATATTTTACTAAGTTGTCCTAGTTATGTTTGTAATTTTATAGAATTATTAATTTATAATATTGAAGGGACCATAAATTTATATAAGGGTCTTCCGGAAAATTATTATCTTATTAATTTATCGAAATTATTAATTTAGACATTGGCCAAGTCGGGACCAAGAATTAAAAATTATTATTTTAGAGAGGTTATTAATTTATATAGAGGTTTTACTGTATCTAGATTAACACTATTGAATGTGTTTGGGAATAGCCGTCACAAATGCGTGGATCCGTGGCTTCTCAATGTACGTTTTTCAAAAGCAATAATGTGTTGCTTCTTGAAAAAAGGTATTTCCATATTCCACCGCCTACCCAAATACACCATGAGAGTAAATTTTGATAGATATCACGTTTTAAACGTGATTTTAAGGTAAATCAAACATTGGTGTTAATTTATGTATAAGATTTCAACTAATAAAAAATGACACACTATGCGTTACCATTGGTGTTAATTTAATATACTAGTGAGCAATACACGTTGATGGTGATGATACTAGTTTGGGACAAACAAGTTGTGCAAACTTTTTGCCTTCACTATTACTCTTTCCTTCCCTGAAGTCTCAAATCCTCAAGGACCTTGTGAGCGAAGCAATCTTGTCCTGGTCTTGTGATTGTTCTACACTAATCCATACGTGTAATGTACTGGCGCACATGATACTTTGCTGCCTTAACATAAGGATTCTTGGGTAGATGCTTCTGCCTTCATTTTCAAGTTTGTTTGCACTTCAACTTGCTCATTCAATGCATTCCCTTTACTTTCTGGACCCCCTCCTTCTCCTTTTTAATTTCCCCCTCTCTCACACACTAACAACTAGACAACAATCATTATATGGGTTTCATTAAATTTATTTTCACACAAAAAATTACCAAAACATAATATAGGGTTGTTCATGTTTTGATTGTAGGTTTTTTATTTTACAATAATTATGTTTGGTTTGATGTTAAAATTAATGAAACTCATATTCTCCAACACAATTATTTTAATGTTAAAACGTAAATTTATCACATTTTAACGCTAAATCAAATATACTCTAACACCATCCTAAAGATAAAGAAGGACAATCATTCCTAAATTGGACCTTATAGCTAGTTAGATATAACAAATTAAGTATGGTAAGAAAATGGTGGTGAAGAAAAGAAAGGGAAGATCTAACAACTTATGCTTTAACTGTTGGATGCCTTGATGGATATGTTTAAATTGAATTTCAACTTCTAAGAAGAGAAATGTTTGAGAAAATAAGGTTTTCCTTGTAATGGTAATTAATTACTTTGAGCCTTTTAATTGATCCGTTGACGCAGTTGAATTTGATGTAAAGGGAAAATCAAGAAGTCTCTTGTTGATAAAGTTGTATCAAAGTATCAAATACTACACTTTTTGCCCACCGTTTACTTCGATTACAAGCAATGCATTGTAATTAAAGAGCAACTCAATTATTTGGATCCAACTAAGTGCAAATATTTTTTTCCTCTAAAAGTAATGCCTATTAAATGAACCAACCATGCTTGTCTCGTTACAAGTCTTCAAAATTTCAACTTCTAGTGTATATATCATGTTAATTTTAATTGGTATGAATTTAATTAGTCTCAATTGCCAAGTTTGGGATATATGTTATCGTGAATAACTTTTGTTTTTGGTCCACCATCTTAATTAACTTTCTTGAATGTAATTTTTAGCATGACTTGTAGCTCAAATTAGTAAAAAGGAGTTATTTGTAGTTTGACTCTTGGGAAACTTAATAATGGAGATATCTAATTTCAGAAATCAACAATTTCAGTGCTAACTAAAAGATTTCAACCCCTAACTAAAGAGTTATTTGTAGTTTTGAGTTTTGACTCCCACGAATTTCACACGCCTTCCATTGGTGTAGAAATAAGGACTCCCTTTATAGCAAAAAAAAAAGCCTCAAAATCTCATCCATTGCATTTGCACATTCTACAAACCACCAATCATGTTCTTTAAATAATCTCAAACTTTAAAAACTCTCCTCCCCATATCAAAAAGAAGTTTCCTCCGCACAAAAATATCCTTAAACAAAGAGCCTACATAAACCTTTTTTTGAAACTCCGAAATTCAAGGATCTCCAGCCAATGAAATTAGCATATAGCATTTTTTTTAGATATAGATGAGAAAATAGACATCTTCTACTACCCAACCCACTTGCATTGGATTTTCTTGAATAGACACCTTTTGTTTTTTCTTTGAGGCAAAGGGAGAAAGAGACACTAAACAATACAAATACAAAATCCTAGTAGTTCATTAAATTAACCTTTGAACCCCAATCTCTACCACCTTACCCATTCCTTGATTCACATGTGCTCAAAGAGTTTCAACCTTCTCCCTCTCCCACTCTCTATGATGCAATTTAACATTTTTTTAAAATCAAATCAAATCTTGTAACCTTTTTGTCCGTGAAAACTATTAAACCCAAAAGAGTGACCACCACCTCCAACCCATTCCTCCAAGAAACAACAAGATTCCCAAAAAATATTATTATTATTATTTTAAAAAAAGCAAGTCACCATTCACCAAAAACCCCACTTTTATTCTTCTTCCGTTTTTTTAATTTTTTTTTAAAATTTCGGTTTTCTCCATCACTTTCCTCATCTTAGATACAAACTGAGAGAAACCCACCACCATTTTGCAGCAATGCCTAATTTCTGAGAGAGAAACCCTAATATCAAACTCTTGCATCCGAATTTGGGGGAAGTGAAAGAACGAACCCAGAAGCCGAAATCGGCATCTCAATTTCCACAAAACCGAGGAAGAAAAATCTTGGGCACCCTTCAAAATCCGACATTTTCCAGAGAAAATGTCTCAGCTGAAGCAAATGTCGCACACTGACAGTGCCCCTTCGACGCCTGGGAAGTTCAAGATGGAGAAAGCCTCCTACTTCAACCGCGTCCGGTGGCACGCTTCGCCGGCGAAGCTCGTCCTCTGGTCCTTCGTCTTCTCTGCGGCGATCTTGATCTTCTTTTTCCGGTCGCCGGCGTCTTCTCCTCTTCCGGCGGACCCTTCTCGCCGTTCCCTGAGGACCTCAAACTGGGGCGGTCCGGTTTGGGAGAAACGGGTCCGATCCTCTGCCCGGGTCCGGTCCAGAAACGGGTTCTCCGTTCTGGTCACCGGAGCCGCCGGTTTCGTCGGGACCCACGTCTCCGCCGCCCTGAAACGCCGTGGCGATGGGGTGCTTGGACTCGACAATTTCAATGACTATTATGACCCTTCTCTGAAGCGTGCACGCCAAGCCCTTTTGGAACGCACTGGGGTGTACATTGTGGAAGGGGACATCAATGATGCTGCACTTTTGAGGAAGCTCTTTGAGGTTGTGCCTTTCACTCACGTGATGCATTTGGCTGCTCAGGCTGGTGTGAGGTATGCTATGGAGAATCCTGGTTCTTATGTGCATAGTAACATTGCTGGTTTTGTTAATTTGCTTGAGGTTTGTAAAACTGTGAACCCTCAACCTGCTATTGTGTGGGCTTCTTCTAGCTCAGTTTATGGATTGAATACTAAGGTTCCCTTTTCTGAGAGGGATAGGACTGATCAGCCTGCTAGTTTGTATGCTGCTACTAAGAAGGCTGGTGAAGAGATTGCTCATACTTATAATCATATATATGGCCTTTCCTTGACCGGATTGCGGTTCTTCACTGTTTATGGTCCTTGGGGTAGGCCTGATATGGCCTACTTCTTCTTCACTAGAGATATTTTGAAGGGGAAAGCCATCCCTATCTTTGAGGCACCAAATCATGGCACGGTTGCTAGGGATTTCACTTACATTGATGATATTGTGAGGGGCTGCTTGGGTGCTTTGGATACTGCAGAGAAGAGTACTGGCAGTGGCGGGAAGAAGAGGGGACCGGCGCAGTTGAGGGTGTTCAATTTGGGGAATACTTCACCTGTCCCTGTCAGTGAGCTTGTGAGCATTTTGGAGAGGCTGTTGAAGGTTAAGGCAAAGAGGAACATCATGAAGTTGCCGCGAAATGGGGATGTGCAGTTTACTCATGCGAACATCAGCTACGCGCAGAGAGAGCTTGGGTATAAGCCTGTGACAGATCTGCAGACTGGTCTGAAGAAATTCGTGAGGTGGTACCTGAATTACTATTCTGGTGGGAAGAAAGCTGTTGAGTGATGGATTCTTTTAACCATGGGATAGGATCTTTGAATTCTTGTTCATTATGATTCTTGTGATTGTTCCTTAGCATTTCTATGTTCTTGCATGATCACCATGTTTCATATGTGTCAAGGATGCCTTATTGGAGGAAACTTGTTTCCTGCACCAAGGAAGTTTTGTTGTTGGTGGAGACTGGAGATTATTGCCTGGGCACCTATTTCCAGTGTCAAAGAAAACAAGATACACCATTTTCTCTTTAATTCTTTTTTCCTGAATGTAATTGTTGTAGTTTTAGAAATGTAGCATTCATGACTGATAGAGCATATGCTGATTGGTGGCAGTGTATAATTGTTAAGAAAAATGAGTAAAATCATACAATAGTTTGATTTCCAGTTTTCGAACTGAATGAATCAATAAGACATGTATTTTATTTGCATATGTAATTTTTCAGCTATAAATGGACTCCTGTATTAATAATCCTGTGCACAATTCTACTGCTGCATGTATGTTCTTGTCTGTAGATTATTATGAGGAGGATCTTCAACGTTACTGCATATACTTGTTTCTGTTATTAGATTAATGCTTCATAGTAAATAAGTTGTAGGGTTTGTAAAGAAGCATTACCAACTTGCTTTAGATGCTTTATTACCATTTGCAGTGATCACTTTTTGAAATAATTTTAGGAATTAACTTGCAATTTCATAGCACCTTGGTCTCTTTCTATTCTAATATTATTGATCCATTTCGTAGCTTTTCTTTTTTGCTTGTATCACCATGTTTTCGTCCGCAAATAACATTTACATGTTAGTTTGTTTGAGTCTCTGTTAAGGACATTCTTATTAGGAACTTTTGCAATCTATTCCAAATATAATTTTTGTTGTTTTTAACTTTCTTTTCATTCCCTTTCTGTATGGATTCCAAGTTTGGCCCATTTTTATAAGGAACAATTTACTTTTGGGAATGGATAGAGATAAATTTTGTGTGAAGAGTTTAAACTTGGAGAGATGATTTTGGTATGGGATATTGCTTAAAAAATTCTGTGTTTAACTGGATGTCTGAGAATCAACTTTACATTTGCCTTGTCACATTTATGTATGGTAAATTTGCCATTTATGCGAGTATTATGAAGAACTAGGTTTATGCTTGCTACAGCTAATAAGCATGTCATTCTTGTCCTAAATAGGTGAGCAATTTTCAATATTCAGTAGTCATGAAAGTTGGAACTTACATGTTGGGCCAGTTTGGATGAAATTTCTGCAGAAATACTTCTAGGTGAAAAAAAAATAGAATGAATCAAAGAGGTCAAATATATTTAACTTCTCCATAAGTTGAAATTAGCCTTTGTAGGTCACCTACTCCAAAAGCTCTCTCATTTAACTTCTCCATAAGTAACTAATTTCAATTTATGGAGAAGTTAAATACATTTGACCTCTTTAATTCATTCTATTTTTTTCACCTAGAAGTACTTCTGCAAAAGTTTCATCTAAACTGGGCCGTTATCAATTGCTGTGATGTTCATATGATGAAATGAGAAGCATGAGATCACGATTGGATTTAGGACATAAATTGATTGAAATCTATGACAATGTAAATTAAGCAAATAGAGTTATGTCATCATTATTAATCTTGCCTTAGGTATCTGTTAAGCAAATGGATGTTTGTGGGAAGTTTGGTTATATTATTTCATTCCATTGCTAGATTAGATTTATGAACCTGCCTTGGTTTGTTATACACTTTTCTACTACAGCATTACATGTCATATGGTTGCATTTAATTTAGCAATATCTGAATTGTCATTTTGCTGCTCAAAAAGAAAGGTAGGGTTATAATCTATCTGCCCTCGCTGTATGATTTTCAGAATACCAATAATTATATCTTCTTCCAATCCTGGTGTTTCTCTTGATCTGAGATTATAAGAATACTATCTATCTCAGGAATAAACTAACTTTAAAAAAATGCTTAATGGTGCAACATGATGGGTGGGGAAGGATTTAGGGTCTGAAGTTTTTCTGGTTGCTGCAGCACCAGCAAAAAACATGCCACATATTTCCTAGCTGGCAAAATGTAGTTGATTTGAAAGACAACATTTTTTTACCTAAATTTCCTTACTGTTTCTCATTTTGGTTTTCTTTCACTTCAATAAATGCCTGTTTACTCAACTCTGCATACATAACTCAATCCTTGTTCAACATGTGTCTGAAAAAGTTACCAAGCTTTCCAAGAATTCAGTAGACAGGTTAGGTGGAAAATGTGTCTGGCCAATTAGCAGAGAGAAGCTCATTCTTACACTAGTAATATTTTACTGAATTAACATATACATGCATAACAGTCACGTTCATGTTGTGAATCCGCCGCAATTCTTCTGAATGAGGAATATTCACAGTCCATGCACCAATCTGTGATACTTACTTCCACCTTACTTACACGTGATACTAGTCCAACTACATTGGTTAGAGATGCATGATTTGAGATATTTCGATAATGAGTCCACCAATCACTCTGGCTACAAATGCTGATGAACTTTGTTTATTATAATACTATGGTATTGACCTTGGACTTGGTATATAATAATATATGATGGTGGCCAATGCCGTGCCCAACACGGCCAAGTAAAACTTAACTCATGGCTTCAGTTAAAAAATTCCTTTCAACTTTTTTCATGTGAGAGTAACGTCTAAGGACAATGGACTTCTCAATTTATTGGTTGAAAGGGAATGGTTACATACTTGATTTTTCTTGAGCAAAATCTTGATTTCAAGTCTTGTGGTGGAAATAATCCTCGTTGAGAGAGCTAAATCCAGCATGACAGATATTTCCGACTTGAATAGGATTGTCTCCTGTTAAAGATATTTATGGTATAATGAACGTCGGGCATGTGCACATGGTTCGCACGAATATAATGCCGTTTCATGCAAGTTCTTCTTCAATCAATGCTCATATTTGGCATGCTTTCTTGCTGTTGCTGGTGCACCTGTGTGGTTAGAGTTTGATCAAGTTTATGTGGAAGACAAGGAGTCCATATTCCAACATGTGCAGGTCCACTTGAAACATGCAAATGGGTCCTGTTAAACAGTTATTTTTGTTAGATGCATTTATAAATTCACTTTTATATTTGACCAAAAAAAAAAATTCACTTTTATATGATTGATTGATGTTGAAGATTAAAGGTGTTGGAAACAAAACCCTTAATTAGGATAAAATTTCTTGTGTAGTTTGCACAAGGTGAACATTAAAGGTGAAATGGAAATAAAAACAAACCTACCTATTATTTTGTTGCACATAAGCCACTTCAGCATTAATTAAGTGTCATATGCATGGCTCAATTTAATTTAGCAATATTAGAATTATAATTTTCTATCTACAGCCAGGGTGCTGGGTGGGGGAGGATTTTTTTTTTTTAACGCTGAATTCTATCTACAGCCCCTGAAACTTTCCAAGCTGGTATATTGTAATGGTTTGGTTTAGCGTTACAAACTGCCAAATTCAAGTTTAAATTTTTCAACCCAACTATTTTTAGCGTTAGAAACGTGAGTTTATCACATTCCAACGCTAAACCAAACATGTTATTCGTTTCATAACAAGAACAACTTTTCGCGTAAAATTCTTTTTTGTCTCTCATTTTGGCTTTCTTTCTTTTCTTTCCTAATAGAATAAATAAATTAATTAATGCGCGTTTACACTACTTTGCATCTACACTTACAACTGCATACATGACTTTTAATCCAAGTTCAAAATTAATATACTTCCAAGAATTTGGTAGACTAGTAGCTGTTTGGAGGTTAGGTGGAAAATGTGGGTTGGCACTTGTTTAATAAAATTGACCAATTATAGTTGAGAAGCCTGTTCATTCTGTGTAGACTTGTGGACATTATTGTATGCCTTAACTTCGACTCTAAGTGCATATTATATTGTTGTAAGAGCTTTAAAGAAACTTAGTACTAATGCGCAGGCCTTATAATTCCAATCACTCCGTTGGGCTCCACATGTTTCAACTTTCAATCACACACCTGCTTCTTAGAGGGACCAAAACAAATAGTACACACTCGTAGTAGAGTAGTTAATTAAAAGCCCTTTTTTTCATTGTCACTGTGAACACCCTTTCTGTGGTGTGCTGACTGTGCTTTCCTGAAAAGCTAATGATCGTGGAAGTAAATCAACTCCCTAAAATAACAAGCTGGGGTGGTTGAGGTGGGTGGAAGAGAAGTTTGATGGGGAGTTATCGATATGAGTTTAATTAGTATACATCAATAACCCAATTTACCAAGTTAATAAGATGCATCTTAATATTGTCGTAACTTGTAACAATATGATGTAATGCTTTAGTATACTCAATTAAATCATCCACCTTATTATATTATTATTTTTTTAATTTTTTAAAATATTCATACAATTTAATGTATATATTAACCGTGTAAAAAAAATTTACATCATCATCTAATGATGTGTTAATATATCATTTAATAAATTTAATAACATTTGAGGTGTTATACTCTGAGTTTTATAGAGTTTTACACTATAACATAAAATTTTGTTGTACGGGGCTTGTAATTAAACGAATTAAATTCGAAAAAGTGTAAATTAAAGGAAAATAGATTGGAAATGTCATGGATTTATTTTGAGTAATTCGTTTTAAACTATTTAAAATATTTAACAAAAATGCTAATACAATAAGGATTCTTTTAAAATTTTGAGATGACAAGGGAGGGGCGAGTTTTGCGAATCAACTCTTCATGATTAGAGACGAAGATAATAGAAGACTAATGCCATAACAACTGAAATCAATTTGAGTTGATCGCTCTTAAACATATATTGATGCAACATAAATTGATGTATTATAAATTAGTTTAATTTAAAGAAATATTTAATTACTTTTTTACAGCTTCCTGAGAGTGCTTTTTTGAAAGAAAAAATAATTGTCCTAAAATTAAGCTAAAACAAAGAGTAATATTAATTGTACATGTACAATATAGAAAAAGAAAGAAAAAAGTATGCTATATGGGTTGTTGTATGAATTTTATATCTCAAAATAAACATGTAAAAAAAAAGGGATAAGCTTGGAGAAAATGTCCGTGTCACAATATCTATGACATCATGGAGAACAAATACAATATGTTCTTGCTTGATACATGAGTAAAAGGAACACAGAAAGAAAGTCCTTCTAATTACATCCGGTGAGAGGGAAATTCTATCCTACACCCCAAAAGAAATTAAAATAAAAAATCCAATTTTAAAACTATTTACATTAAAAAATTAATATATTGCAAGAGTTACCATTGGAGTTTTTTTATAAGTGATAAGGAAATAGAATGACATCTTTTCTAGTACTGGACAATTCCAGCCCAAGAAATGTATTTATCTCTCTCCTACTGGATGTCCAGTAAATGGGGAGAAATTGAACTCCAAGAAAATCTAATCTAATATAAAGGAGAATCTTGCTTTGACTCTACCATATGAAGTTTAACTTTGGCATGTGAAAAATAAATTTGTCATTGGGAAGTTTACTTTAGCATTTGGCAAAAGCTTTTTAAGAATCCACCACACAATTAATTGAACGTAAGTGCGTTAATGTCATGCATTGAAGATAACTCGTTCACTTTAATGTATTAATGAATATTAATTTTTGTAAAGAGTTTAATTATTATACACTCTCAGTATAATGTAAAAAGGCTTTATATTAACATATCATGTATTATTAAACTCATTAAATTAAATAGTGTACCAATGAGGGTTGGTTTAAGTGGTACATCAATACATGCTTGATTCCCCTTAAGCAAAGTCTCGAGTTTGAATCTTGTGGATAGAAAAACTCTCGCACTATGATGTGGATGTTTTCGGCTTTAACAGAATTGCCTCTGTGGAGGGATACATGTGGTTAAAAAAACTCATTAAATAATGTGTCAACAAATCATTGAATAACAATGTAAATTTTTTGCAAGAAGAGTGTGTAATTGTCTTTTTTTTAATTATATTTATTAGATTAATTAAAAAACTAAATTCTTTTAATCATTTTTTTGGTCGAAACCACATGTATCATCCATGAGAGACAATCATGCTCGAATCGTGAATATCCACATTATGATGAGACTAGTGGAATCAAACATGTACCACTTGAACTAAGCACTCGTTAATAATTCTTTTGATCATTTTAATATAATACTATTAAAAGAATGGGTTAAATATGTTTTTGGTCCCTGTAAAATACCCAGTTTTTGCTTTTGGTCCCTCCAAAAATTTTCGTTAGATTTTCGTCCTTCCAAAATTTTTTTTTTGGCCCTCATCCCTCTACTCACTTTGGTTGACTTTGGTGCTGAGTTGGCACTTTTTTTGTCCTATTCTAAAATCATACGTGGACATTAATAATTTTGTTTTTTTTTTCAGTGTTATATTGCTCTGCCTTCGTACCCTACCCATCTTCTTCCTCTATTTCATCGCTGCCCTAGTATCCTATGATCCTCCATAAACTCCATCATCGCCATCTCCGTCGCCCAAATTTGTCGAAGAACATGAAAGGCAAAGCTTCTGCATTAGACAAGAGAAACGAAGCTTCCAAGTGTTCGTCTTCGAGTTCGACTTCGCGGAGGTTGCTCTGCTCTTGCGGCGAAGAAGTTTGTCTTTTGAGGTCACATTCAATAAAGAATCCTGAGAGATTGTTTTGGAGG
Organism: Sesbania bispinosa; assembly: GCA_026901365.1. Taxonomy (NCBI): domain Eukaryota; kingdom Viridiplantae; phylum Streptophyta; class Magnoliopsida; order Fabales; family Fabaceae; genus Sesbania; species Sesbania bispinosa. The sequence goes on from QLOH01000173.1 coordinate 535,095, forward strand.
TGTCGTAACTGGGATGTAAGCTTGAAATTCATTTTGATATTCCTCCTTGTCTTGTCTGTTGTTGGCGACAGAAAATTAATGTTTGTTCAATGTATCTTCTTCTTGTGTTCAGAAAGAGTTTACCTGCAACTTTTTTCGTTGAGCTGATGATGAAATGACAGAGAAGAGTGGTAGGTTGGATGAGTCAGAAGCATTATTCCCAAATGAATCTCAAGACTTGAAAAGAAAGGTTATAAAGCTACAAAGAAAGCTAATAGTTGAGAGGTTGAAGGTGAAGGTTGTTATTTGCGTGGTCATCTTGTCAATTGTTATGACAATTGCAATTTGTGTTTTTGTTGGGTTGAATTGTAAGGGATGAGGAAGATAGTAGTTTAGGGATTATGATTTGTACTTAGGGGAAATTGTAACATGAGGTAGTGATGATTGAGCAATCAGCCTTTATGGCATCTTGTAGAATGAAAGTGTTTTGGGATTGTAAGCTTGTAATTGGTTAATGAAAGTGCTTGCAAGTTTAGTTATGGACCAAAAACTTGAGTAATGAATTGATGAATTGCTGATATTGATATGATGCAATTCTTATGCTATATCATTTGTGACTGCAAAATCAGTTATGGACCAAAACATGTGACTATAACTAAGCAGGAAATTGTAGAAGTAACAGAACAATTGAGTAAACAACGGCAACAATAAAAATTTAAAGCCATGAGATCTTTAAATACACCAAATAAAGGTTGCATACACTACATTGTCCAATAATAAGTCCTAATTCAAAAAAACAATTGTCCAAAGCATATCAGAGGTTGTCACCATGATCCGGCATGGTAATTACATAGTCTTAAATTCCCAAAAAAACATCATTGTCCATTGAACACAACCATCCTAAATCATATCTAATCTCCCAAAAAAAGTTCATGTGTTGCTTCATGCATCCTTTTTTGTTGTAGTGACATTTGATTTTTGTGTCCCTCCTCCATCACATGTAGTAGTGTAGTCAAAGTCTTCAAATCCACATAACTCCTTTGCCTCATCCTATAGTGAATAATGAAAGAAGAGATAAGTTTTGGGTGATTGCCATATACTGATTGGGAAATCACAGTTCAAAATTTGAGGGAATGGATATTACCACTTGGTTAATGAAGTTCATATAAGGCTTATTGTCTGACAATCCTAATTGGCTTGCAACTTCCTTCCAATCATATTGTTTTACTGATGTAACTTCCTCAGCAACTTTCATTAGGTGATGCAATATGTTGTTTGCTTCTGTGAGGTAAGGTGGCAATTGGGACCCTTGGAGTTGCTGAAAATTGTGCACATTGAAGTTTGGTATACATAGGATAAACAAAATTCATTTAGTATTAAAATCAGTGTATTCAGATTTATTTACCTGCATACACATTGGAGAGCACTCCAATTGCTTAGAAGCTGTTATGGCACTCCAATTTGGCTGTTCAAAACTTGGTGGTGTGCCTGGAGTGACAGCTGCAGTGGGTGGATTCACAGGTACAAGGGGTGGATTAACAGCTGCAGGTGGTGGATGAACAGCTGCAGGGGGTGGATTAACAGGTACAAGTGGTGGATGAACAGCTGTAGGGGCTGGAATAACAGGTTCAGGAGGTGGGTTGACAGCTGCAGTAGATGTAGAGTTTTTATTTGCTGGACCCTTAGCCTTTTGTGCCTTTGTAGTTGTTGGACCCTTTCCCTTTTGTGCCTTTGTAGTTGTTGGTCCCTTTCCCTTTTGTGCCCTTGTACTTGCTTGTCCTTTTCCCTTTGGTGCTTGTGCAAGTTCTGCAGTTGAAGTAGAAGCCTTTTCTTTCCCCTGGCAGGTATGAAAGGTTATAACAAGTTGTAATTCAATGAAATTTATAATAACATGTGAGTTTATATTATGCAAAATACCTTTGAATTGTTTTTTATGGTTGTTGGTTCTGTGAAGTCTGATCATTTGTGCCCTGTTATCCAAAAGTTGAAAGGTGTTGTTAGATGGTGTTCCAATAGATTGAAATAAACATGTCTGTAGAAAACTTTGGGGGTTCCCTGGGTATCATCTCTTGGATTAACTGGTGTAGCTTCACAAGTTGGTTCTTGATTGTTTGGCTCAGGTTCTTCTACCACTGGTCTCTTTGGACATTTTCTAGTGTTGTGCCTAGATTCATGACAATTTCCACAAGTATACCTAGTGTGGGACCTTTTCAACTTTGTAGGATTGGGATCCTCATCAGGTTCTCTCCTTCTTAGTTTTTTGGGCCTGCCTGGACCTGCCTTATAGTTGGGTGGAAGAATTGTTGGGCCAGATACCTTGGGCCACATATCTTGCCCATTGATGGGTGATATTGTTTGCCCATATGCTAGTTCATAGGCCTCTCTTTTATAATACATATGCACATATGACTATGGTTTCTCCCTATTGTAACTAATGGCACTGACTGCATGTCTACAGGGAATTCCAACTAATTCCAAAAAGTTACATGTGCAAGTTTGTTTTTGCAAATCCACTACAAACTTTTGGGGAGCCATGCTATGTGTGACTTCAAATTTCAGACCCCCAGCCCAAGTAGGGAACCAATGTGCATAATTCTCTATCTCCTTATCCAACCTTCTCCTAGGCTTAGGTAATACATCTCCTTGATACTTAGCTAGTTTTTCCTTGAGACATGCAAATCTAGTCATGATGTAAGTCCTAATCCACTCAAACATGGTAATAATGGGCTTATCCCTAGCTAGTAAAATGGTACTATTGAAAGACTCACAAATGTTGTTCATGACTACATCACATCTAGGATAAAATGAAAAAGCATGCTTACACCAGCTTTTTGTTGGGATTGCAAACAACCAATCATATGCTTTTTTGTCAATCTCCTTGATTTGGTCCATCTTCTCCACAAAAGCCTCAACATAAGTACTATTTGATGCTCCCATCATCAGATCTCTAAGCAAGGTCCCTTCACCAAATTTCTTCTTAAAATTCCCATATAAGTGCCTGACACAGAATCTGTGTTCCACTCCTTCCAACATTTCTTCAAATGTTGGTATTAACCCCTGCATGGAAACACATAATTAATACTTTTGCCTAAACAAACAAACATGTACATATATGTAATTGAATAAAATAAATGTACCTTTTGTTGATCTGATATAAAAACCCATCTATTAGTGGTGATGTCCCCAATATCCTCTAAAAGCAGAGTTCAAAACCACCTCCAACTCTCCTTCCTGTACCTCACATACCTTAGCCGAGTCTTATCATCATCTCCAGAGCTATCATAATCACTCTGCAACTCATCACTGATGTATTCCTCCTCCATAACATGATTGTAATCATCTCCAACTGCTCCAACCAATAATGGAATGTTGCTGTCAGCAGCCCCAGCACCACTAGACTCTCCAATGTGTACAACATTTCTCCTTCTTCCTTGACCAATTGGTCTCCTTGATGGTACATACTTCTTCCTCAATCCCTTTGGTGATGAGAAACTGACAGGTTGAACAGATTCCTGTGTAGGAAGTGCAAATCCATCATCCATGGATATCATCATTTCTTCCTCACTATCTGAAAAATGCACACCACCCAAACTGTCTTCACTAACATTTCCCCCATTGTCTTCACTAACACCTCCTTCATCCTCAGCCACTTCTTTTACAACATTCTTCTCCTTCTTCCTACCACCCCCTGTGAGGATCCAACCTGGACCTTTCTACCCTCTGCCCTCACATTTTTCCCCTTATTTTTAACACCAGAATACCCAACAACCTTTGATGCCTTAACTCCAGCAACACATTTTGCAATCTCTTTCTTTTTCCTCCTATCACTTACAACATTTTCTGGAACAGTCCCTTCTACAACACCAGATTGCATACCACTCTCTACATATAAGTCCACCTTAACCTTATTCCTAATGGCATACTTAGCCACCTCTCTTGCAGCAGCATCATCACAAATTTTTTCAGTCCATCTTCAAATGATGTGTCCTTCTCTTTCCACCATAGTGTAACCTTGCCTGACACACCAAAATCCTCTTTCAGTATCCCAACTGCCTCAAAGAAGGACCACTTGTCCTCATCTATGTTGTGCAACAAATGTCCCTCACCACCTTGGTAATGAGGCCTCGGGTCACTCACAAAACAGCCCCTCACATGGAATGCAACAGAGAAAGACATCCCTACAAAATAAAGGATGCATTTTTGGAATTAAAAATTAGACAATTAGACCTACCAACCAATAAATAAACCCCCAAACACAATCAATGCAACACAAGCAGATATTAAATAAAGGGGTGGGGTATCAACTGAATTTTAAATGACACAAAAGCACCATCCAAGAATCTACTAGTTCCCACGACTTTAATCACATGCAAACAGAGAATGGAATCTACTAACAGTAACAAAACCTTACCTCTACGCTCCTTACGAACTTGGGGAACCACACACACCCCGTTCCACCACAAGAAGAAGATCCTTCAACACACACGCGTCTCCACTGCGTGGTCACCGAAGCCTTCAATAGTAGTTCGAAACCTTCGCAGGATTACAGAGAGTGAAAACTTTAGGGTTAAAACTGACTCACATGGGCCACTCAATCGTATTTGTTAAGGGGAATTGTTATTAACCGGGAAAAGGAGGGAAACGAAAAAATTTTACCGGGAAAGATTAGTGGCTCTTAATAAGGGTTTTACTGTCTTTAATGATTAATAAAAGACTAATAATTTATAGTTAATCAAGTAAAAAAAGGTTTAATACATCTTGACTTCCTATTGGTCCACGTTAGATTGTACATTAGGACAGAGAAAGTGCCAACTCAGCACCAAAGTCAACCAAAGTGAGCAGAGGGAGGAGGGCAAAAAAAAAATTTTGGAAGGACGAAAAACTAACGAAAAAATTTGGAGGGACCAAAAGCAAAAATCGGGTATTTTGCAGGGACCAAAAACATATTTAAGCCTAAAAGAATTGTCATATCATTTTATTATATTTTAATATTTATAAAATTTAAATTTCCAAATATAATAATCTTATATTCAAATATCATACACCAAAATAAAACTTATAATATTTTGATATTTTATATTACATAAATATAATTTTAAACAAACAATATATCAAACAAGATTTTGAGAGTTTTTTTTTTTTAAACAAACAAAGTGTTTTTTAAGCACAAATCAATCGACCAATAAAACAAACTCTCTAAAATAATAAATTTTCTCGGTTCTGACTTGGGCCCAAGGTCTAAATTAATAATTTTGATAAATTAATAAGATAATAATTTTTCGGAAAATCCTTATATAAATTTATGGTCCCTTCAATATTATAAATTAATAATTCTATAAAATTATAAATATAACTGGGACAACTTAGTAAAATATGATTCTATTGTTGTTTGCTTCTTCTTAAAATTTAAATCCAGTACTACAGTACAATGAGCTTGCATTAAGTTTTAACTAATACTACGTATTACAGTGCATTGAACTTTATTTTTTTAGGGGGAAATATTATATATTTAATTAGTCACAATGTACATAAACATCATTTTTTTTTTGTAACAGAAAATTTAACGTGAGGGGATGGTGCCACAGTCTAAGGCAGAGAATGCCTCTAGGCTCAAAGAGCACTTACAGAGGTATTTACATTTTACCTCACCCCAATGGGACGAGTGGGGGTTCGAACCTGCGACCTGTCAAATACGAGATCCTGTCTTGCTCCACTCGACCAACCCCTTAGGGTTACATAAACATCATTCATTAAGTCAATACAATGTACATATATTTTATTCATGAAGAATAATGTAGGTTCATTGAATCGGAAAATATCTCTTTAAATTAATAAATTATTAATTTATCAATTAATTAATATCTTTATAAATTAATAAAATTACGTGGTTCTGATATTATTAATTTATAGAGATTTTACTGTATCTATAAATTTAAGAATTTTGACATTTAATGAAATAAAGGTATTTTTTTTTGGTCAAAAAATGAAACAAGGGTGTGTCTAGGGTGAAGTATCACATGGGTTCTTTTGAGCCCACAAATGGGTTCTTTGCTGTCTCTTACCGGATTTGAATTCCTTGGACAAGAACGATTGAGCCCACAAATCCAATTTGCGTTCTTTTATTTTTTTCTTTTCCTTCCTGATATATTTAAACACAGCAATTGAATCCAAGAAGTCACCTGTAATTGTCTATGTATTAAAAAATGAGATTGCAAGCAGAATGAATGCAAGTTTATAATAATAATAATAATAATAATAATAATAATAATGTAGCTGGAACATGTAATTGGAGTATAAATTTGCGAATGTGTGTTTTTAAATTAATCTTAACTGAGCAGATTGCATCCACATAAGAATAAGGAGCAAGGACCAAGTCTCCACAGAGATATGTGGGACAAATGCATGGGTGATATTTCCTACTAGGCTTAAGGGAAACTAATGCCATTAACAAACCTCTAACACTTTAGTTGTCACAGTAGAAAGTTTTCTTGATATCAAAGGCTCATAGATGTATAAGCAATTTGATCTGTATGAGCATTTGTTATCATTAATATGTAGAAGAAATGTAAGAGCCGTCACTCATCATCAGGGTACAGAGTTAAGGCCTATAATTATTGATTTTTAAAGATAGTGCCAATCCTCAATATGGCTGTTGTAAAGAAAAGGGTCTAGAGCCAATTCCTCAGCCACTTGCTATTTGACAAAATAGTGAAATACATCAGAAAATATTTTGTAAGTCCCACATCGAAGAGTTGCTGAGGATTCTCGTATAAGAGCTATTATAAAAGTTCAAATGTGCTTCCGTGTTTTGACACGCAGCCACGCAATGTGCACAAAGCGAACTATTCTTTCGCCTTTTACTAAAGAATACCGTGTGCACGTTGCATTAAATGGCATACGCCAATTTTTGTAGGTCTATCCCTTTTTAAGGGAGTGACCAACAAGTCAAGTTCCAAAGTTTTATACCTTTTCAGGGGTGTACGTGTCATTCCTTTCATATCTATGCTCTTCTTATTAGTTAGTTTAAATACCTGATCAAACATCTTATTGTAATTGGCTAAAGATTGTAGAATTTATTATCTAAAATGTAAAACATGGTAATTTAGGTAAAGGCGACTTTATTCCCGTTCATGTGGTAAAATTAATGGGAAATTAAACTGCCTAAGGAGCTATTGGCTTGCTGGAACATTTGATTGGAGTATATAATCATTTGGATTTAATTGATTACTAGTTTATTACTATTTACTTCTGTCACAATTATAGCCATTTCATTGTCATCCCAGTTCACATAAAGAATAGAGACTTCATTAGTATTAGTTAAATTGAGCGAAGGAAAAGAATAGATGATAGGATCTGTAACAAAGCATTATCAACTTGTATTTATTCTTTAGATCAATGCTTCATATGATTTAAGTTGTAGGATCTTTAAGCGTTATCAACTTCCTTTTGATGCTTTATTACCATTTGAAGGGATCAGTTTATTGCTATGAAACAGTACTTTATTCCTTATATGCCAGATGCTTGAAACTGCAACGCCAAAAATGATACAACATTCATCCTTATTGAACCATCCCATTGACTGAGAAAGATTCACATCAATCTAATGAATCTTATCATGAGAGAAAAAATCGTTGCTAACAGAATGAAGCACAATGTGAGACCGGATATCCTTAGCAAAAGTGCAGTCACAAACTGAATGAAGAACTGACTCTTATCTGATTTGCATCATGAATTCACTGATAAAATCCTCAATCTCATTGTGTTCTTATGTATTGCCATCTCTACCAAGCTTCATCTAAAATCAGCACTATGTACAACTAAACTGGCATTTTGGTCCCTAGAAATATACATGCTCACAATTAATGTATAGTCTTAATTTTAAATCGTGTATCACTAGTTTTTAAATCATTCAAACCCAATTTCATGTTACTCCTTTTACTATCTCTGATGAGGTGTAGCATGAAATGAGTTTAAATAACTTGAAAGACTGAAACAAACATGTAGTTTGAACCAGGGAGTGAAATGTAAGCAAGGCAAATTTCCAATCAATGAAATTGAAATATAAGCAAGGTACATTTCCATTTCCAGTGAACAAAATTCCACTTTACACCTAATGTAACCAACAGATGCCATAGTTGCAAGAATGCAAGTCTGATTTCTGCAACAAAAAATCATGAGAACAAATAAACATGTGGGTATGTTTATCAACAAGCATATAATTTAGCCTCTATTAAACAATTGGCTTACATATGTTTGACATTTGGGGTAAATTGTGCGGTACTTCTCCCACTATTTTATTGGAGTTGACATCACTATTGAAACAGAACATGGAAGTAAATAAATAGCAGATCTTGACATTCAAATTTCCTGCTAAGAAGTTTATGCCATACAAACACAGTTGGTTCAGGTCATGCAGATTATACCAGTTTATTCCATACATACACTCAGCAAGGTTTAATCCTTGAAATTTTCTCCATGTTGAAAGAGAAAATAGCTACTAGTTATCAGTGGCATTATGACTTTATGTCTGACATGTTTATATGGCCTTATGAGTTATGACTATAGTTTTCACTAAAGTGATTTTGTGGTCTGGAATCTTATTTGATGCTGAAGGTTGTAAGTAACATGCTGCTCAAAGAAACAATTAGTATGCTGATATGATCTACAATAGTTTTCCCCAGCTAATGCTTGTAGACAACCTACCTCTCATCAAGTACCAGTAACTCAAGAAAATTATGGGGGCAAGAGTTATATGTTGAAATTTATGTGTCTACTTTACAAGTCCCGCACCGAATAGTTGCTGATCATTTTCACATGAGAGCTATTATAAACACTGAAATGTGCTTCCCTGTCAAATCACGCAGCCACGCAATATGCACAAAGCGAACTATTCTTTCGCCTTTTACTAAAGAATACCGTGTGCATGTTGCAAGAAGTGGCATACGCCAATTTTTGAAGGTCTTCTCCCTTCTTTTAGGGAGTGACCAACAAATCAAGTTAAAAACTTTTAATCATGATTTTAGTAAGTATATAAGTTTAAGTATAATTAAGATTATTATTAATTAGATTGAGTTTTGAATTTATTTACTAAAGGGTTTCCTGATTATGCTGTTGTTGCAGTAGATGATGATATGAGCTTTGTTAAAATCTTCCTTTCAACTTTTTCATGTGATAGTAACATCTAAGGATCGTTTAATTATCAAATTATTATTGGTTGTAAGTGAAGGGGCCATCTTTATATGGAAGATAATGTAATTAGCTTATGAGATGTGGACGTGGTTCCTTAGACAAGAACAACTGATCCGACAAACACAATTTGGGTACTACTTGAAGAGGGAATCTCAAGGGTAGAATCCAACAAATAGCCAGTAATAAAACGGTGTCTATAGTTCAAAAGATGAGAGAAATTGGAGGATGAAGAGAGAAATGCCCATTGCTCAATCATTTGATCAATTGAACGAAGAGATAAAAGATTGTGACTTGTGAGATTAAATAAAGACCCTATTTGGCATCTAAGGTACAATTAATGGGAAATTGAAGTGCCTAAGGAGTTGTTGCCTTGTTGGCTAGCTGGAACATGTGATTCAAGTACAAAATTTAGGAATTTGTTCTTTCAAATTAAATCTTGACTAAGCAAATTTCATCCTGGTAAGAATAAGGACCAAGCCTTGACAGAGATCTATATAATACATGCATACCAACAACAAACCTATAATACTTACAGGCTTACAGCTGTTGCCACACTAGAAAATTTTCATCATATAGAAACTGCTCATATATGTATAAGCAATTTGATCTTTTATGTGCATTTGTTTGAATTTATATGCAAAAGAATACCATGCAAGAGCCTTCATTCTTCAGTATGGCTGTTGCAAATAAATGGTCCAAAACTAATTTCTCATCCACCTTCTATTTGACAAAAAGCAGAACAAAATAGTATGATACCATGATACTGCTGATAAATTGGCATAAGACCTTCACCTTCCAAATGCTATATTAGCTCCAGGACTGCGAATATATATAAACACACATGACAGTGGCCAACAGGGCATGTTGAAATTTCCTTACAAATTTATGTTCAACTTTTTCCAGTGACTCAGTGAGGAAAACGGACATACAAAGACACCTTTTTGCATAAAGGAATTCTGAAATTATTGGTTGAAATAGAATGAAGGTGTGAGATGTGGACAAAAGATCTGTAAAACTATTAAATCTGTGCTTTTTACCTGAATAGCTAAATATAGTGATGATTGATTAGTTTCAATATTATTAAAAAAAATCTAGTTTAATTGGCTTAATTAAGAACTGCCTGAATGATGGGGTATCTGCAATATAACTATGGAATAGTGACATTAGAAACAATTATTGGATACATCTCTAAAATCTCATTTGCTCTTTATAGGTGATATCTAGTCGAAACTTATGATTGAAGTCTTAGACTCACGCATTTCTCTTCCACTCAAAAAGATGCACAAGATGTGGTTCTTTTTTTTTAATAGCAACAACAATGTTATGCAGAGGAACATATGTAGAGAGGCTAGAGATGGGACCCCTATTTGACATCTAAGGTACAATTAATGGGAAATCTCACAGCCTAAGTGGTTGCTGGCCAGCTTGAACATGTCATTGGAGTATGAAATTTGGGAATTTGTTCTTTTATTCTTGACTAAGCAGATTACATCCACTTAAAAATAAGAAGGACAAGCCTTAACAGAGATTTGTAGGACAATACAGGCATGATAATTACTGGGATTAAGAGAAACTTATCCCGATAACAAACCACCAACACTTAAGTTGCCTCACTACAAAATTTCTTCATATGGAAAGCTCATAGATGTATAAGCAATCTGATCTTTATATGTATTTGTTTGAATTTACATGTAGGAGAATACCATACAAAAACCTTCATTCTTCAGTGTGGTTGTCAGCAAAGAAATGGTCCAAAACAAATTTCTCAGCCAATTGCTATTTGACTCAAAATGATTATGTAGGCAATATGACTTATACTTTAAATGTTGTTTGTCTACTTACAAGTCCCACATCGAAGAGTTGCCGCAGAGTCTCAGCACGAGAGCTATGATAAAAACTCGTTTGTGCAGCCTTATCAAATCACGCAGCCACGCAATGTGCACAGAGCGAACTATTCTTTCGCCTTTTACTAAAGAATACCGTGTGCACGTTGCTTAAAGTGGCATACGCCAATTTTTGGAGGTTACTCCTTTATTGGAGTGACCAACAAATCAAGTTCAAAGTTACCTATAAATTTGATGTTGTTTATAATTTTTCTATTTTACTTATTAATAATTATTTAGTTATTGCATATTGGGTTACATGAATCTTTACCCATTACTAATATTGAATCTAAACATGATACAATGGAACTCATTTTTGAATTCCTTGTCAACTAATGGACATGTGAACATAAAATCTGTAAAATTAATAAATCCCTTTGTCTTTTACTAGATTGGTTAAATATTATGAAGTTGACTGCAGAAATACTTGTAGGTGAAAAAAATAGCATGAATTAAAGAGGTCAAATGCATTTAACTTCTCCATAAATTAAAATTAGTCTTGACATTACCCAAACAGGCTCTAAGAGCCTTTTATCATAATCGTAGAACAGTAAGGCCTTTATTAATAAAGATCATTATTGAGTTAAAAGATAATGTCAATCCTCAAGGAAATGGTCTGAAGTCTATTCCTCAGCCAGTAGATATTTGGCATGAAGCAGCACATATAGTTGTTATCACCCCTTGTTTGTGTTTTGTTTAAACAATTAGCTTGACAGACTTGCCTTCTTTAATCTTTACATTACTCTTATCTGCCATGATGTCCCAATGGACACACAGAGCAAATGAACAGGGCCACACACCAAGCAAATATTTTATTATTTTTCTTTGAATTGAATTCACCAATAAAACTTGTTTGGCTGTGTAAATACAAGATTGGATCCCATCAACCAGTTGGGGGTCAGTTTGAATAATGAATGTCTGCATGAGTCAACTCCTTTGTTATCTCTATCTCTATACCTTCTAAATTCAATAAAATTTATTTCCGTCAATGGTTTCACCTCTAATGAATTCCTACTTGTTTCCTCTTCAACATTGCTTTTGTATACTATAATACTCTCTCCGAATTTGAATATAAAAAAATAATTAAATTTATTGATAAAGTTAGTTTACATTTATTTTTCCTATTGTCAACTAAAAATGAATTACATTGCCTAAATTACCCTACATTCAGTTTTATTGAAGGATATACTCTCTTACTATTAACACATGGGACATTAAATAAAGTATTGGAAAGTAAAATCTGAATTAAATAAAAGTCATTTTGAAATGATCTCATTAAATATGATGAAATTAGTTAAGATTTACTTATATTTTAATCCATCATACATAAGTCTTTATTTTTTATTTTTTATTTTTTGCTTATATTCAAGTTTGAAGGGAATAATAATAATGAAAAAATGAAATAGTAAAAATAAGAGTTTCTACACCACAAAAAAGTGGAATTTTTTGTTTCATTAAACAAATTTAAGGTGATGGGAATTTTGTTTTCTCCTTTCTTTGTCTTAAAGCAAAACGACATGGACACACGCCTATATTAGTCTATATGATTAACAAATAAGCAATTGAACAATTATATTCACTGTATTCAAAGTTGTTGTTCGAATCCTTTTTCTTTCGGTTTGGTTTCGTTGTTCATAACGGTAAAATCTAATTTCTCCCATGTTTGGGTTAATTATATATAATTTTGAAGATAATATAAAGCAAAAGAATACTGGTATGATACTAGTTACATGAACTTTCCCCTGGTAATACTTGCAGACAGCTTCCTTTTCAGTAAGTCAAGTGCTAATAACACAATAATTGTGAAGTTTAACTAATGTTGTGTACGTTTCCTGACTTGCTGCACTCCTATTTTATTTTTTCCATTTGTTTAATTAAATTTGATTTGATTTCATGACTTTATATATCATCTTTTACAATTGATGGTTTTTCCTCAATTAACTTTTCTCCTAAAAATTATCTCATCACTTAATTTTTTTATTATTATTGCTATTTAATAATATTATTAATTTTCTCGTCCTAAAACTATCACATCATACATTATATACTATTATTTATATTTCTATTACCATTAATATTATTTTTACTATTACTATTTTGATATTATTAGTATCATCATCATCATTATTTTGTGTAAAACCACAAATATCTTTTACATAATTTTTTTTTTTACTCAAGTCGGACAGGACCACTATAAGTAATAATCCCCTCAAAATATTATTAATATAATTATATACCTAAAACTTAAACTCAAGACCTCCACAAGTGCTTTTTTTTACCTTTATCATAAATCATAAATATTTCCTATTATAATAACAAGTATCAACGAAAAAAATCTTTACCACTTCTTTTATTAATATGTAATCTTTTCACATTACAAAGAAAAATCTCAACTTGATAAAATCTAGACTATACTGGCAAATTGGTCCCTGAGAGATTCGCGATCGGACAGTTTAGTCCCTGAGAGAGTTAAAATCTCATATTAGTCCCTGAGACAATGCTCCGTCAGGTAAATTAGTCCAAAACGTTAACCCAGTAATACGTGTCACGTTAAATGCCATGTTGGCACCCAGGTGGACCCCTTTCAGTCGAAACGACGTAGTTTTCCTCTATTTGGTAACCTTATATCCAAAATAACTGTTTCATTTCTCCCTCACTCTAAAAATTTAAGGATACCCCACTGGGACCCCAATCTTTCCGATATTTTTTGTGATATTCACCACCTCAGGCTTCTGTATGGGATGCTCATAATACAAATGGAGCTCTCTTCCATGTTCATAGCACGCTCCACAGCTTCCAAACAAATCACTGTCCTCCTTCAACAACCTCAACCCATCCTTAAATTTTTTTGAAGGATCCAACCACCAAACATTATCAACCATCTCATATCCCATCAGAACTAAAGTGCTTCAGTTCCCTGCAGCTAAAGTAGGTCTCCCTGATGGGGTTGAAAACATCAAAGATGGCACTTCCCTAGAAATGCTAGTTAAAATCAGTCATGGAATATTGATGCTCAAGGATCAAATTGAGCTTCTATTTCAAGATCTGCAACCTGATTGTACAATGACAGATATGACTTATCCTTGGACTGTTGACTCTGCAGCAAAACTAGGCATTCCAAGGCTTTACTTTTATAGCTCAAGTTACTTCTCTAACTGTTGCAGTCATTTCATCAGGAAGTATAGACCTCATGAGAACTTAGTCTTTGATACCCAGAAATTTACAATTCCTGGCTTTACTCAAAGCATAGAGATGGCACCTCTGCAGCTAGCTGAATGGATAAGGACTAAGAATCCTGCCATAGACATTTTTGAAGCAATGTTTGAATTAGAGAGCGGAAGCTATGGGACACTATACAATAATTTTCATGAACTTGAGAGTGATTATGAGGAACTTACTAAGACCACAATGAGGATCAAATCTTGGTGTATAGGACCAGTTTCAGCTTGGGCTAACAAGGATGATGAGAAAAGGGCAAATAGAGGACATATGGAGGACCTTGCAAAAGAGCTAGAGTGGCTAATTTGGCTTAACTCTAAGCAAAATGAGTCTGTTCTGTATGTAAGTTTTGGAAGCCTAACAAGGCTCCCTCATGCACAGATTATTGAACTTGCTCATGGGCTTGAAAATTCTGGTCATAATTTTATCTGGGTGATTAGAAAAAAGGATGATGGAGATGAAGATGAGGGCATTTTCCTGAAAGATTTTGAGAAGCGAATGAAAGAAAGCAACAAGGGATATATCATATGGAACTGGGCACCACAGTTGCTCATATTGGACCACCCTGCCATAGGAGGAATCGTGACTCACTGTGGTTGGAACTCTATTCTTAAAAGCTTGAATGCTGGTTTGCCAATGATCACGTGGCCTATGTTTGCTAAGCAATTTTACAATGACAGGTTGTTAGTTGATGTTTTGAAGATTGGGGTCCCAGTGGGAGTGAAAGAAAACAAGTTTTGGACTAGCATGGGTGAAGAGTGAGGGAGAAATGAAACGGTTATTATCGACTGAAAAGGGTCCATCTGGGTGGCAACCTGGCATTTAACGTGACACATATTATTGGGTTAACGTTTTGGACTAATTTGACTGACGGAGTATTGTATCATGAACTAATATGGGATTTTAACTCTCTCAGGGACTAAATTGCCCGATCGCAAATCTCTCGGGGACCAATTTGCCAGTATAGTCTAAAATCTATTATTTATAAATATAACTTATAGTTTCTTAATTAGAAAAAAATTATATAAATTAAAACTTAAAACAATGACAAAGTATTATGACAAATAAACACTCTCCGTGCATTGAACATGTTCTTATTCAATGAGATAGGATGTTAAAATAAAAAGAAAGTGTTCGACTCTTTTTTTTGTTCAAAAAGTGTTCGACTCTTAAGTCTTTGATTAGATTAGAATGGGAATGAGTTAAAAGTAATGAAATCCGTCAACAGAAAAAAAGGCTTTTTTTTTTTTGTTAAAAAAAAAATTAAGCTTTCAACACATTATGACTTTCCGGGAGTAACCCCAAGGGGTTGTTCAAATGGAGCAAGACAGAGTCTAGTATCTGACAGGTCGCAGGTTCGAACCCCCAACTCGTCCCCTTGGGTGAGGTAAAATGTAAGTACCTTTGTAAGTGCTCAAAAAGTCTAGATGCTTTCCCTCCCTTGGACAAGGCACCATCCCAAGGAGTGAGATAATGTTCAAAGCTTTTTTTTTCCCGTTGACGGATTTCATTACCTTACTCAATCCCATTCTAATAAAGTCATGACATCTTTATCTTTATCTTTATATATATAAATAGAGATGAGTCTGAAATTTATTTTGCCGCAAAAAAAGAGGGCAATTTTGGCAAAAAAAAAAAGGAAAATTCGTTTTCAAATTTCAAATAAGAAATCTTGAAGTTTTAATTATATTTAAATATGCACCATATTTAAATATGCATCAGATTTAGAGAGACAGTATTTTGATTTTATTTGAATATAGACCGATATGTTTTATAAATCTGATTTGATTCTAAAGCTTATTTGATTTGAATATAGTTGTATTTTCTAAATTTGATTCTAATTTTGTATTAAAATAAAATAAAATCATGGATAAAAGCAATAATTTGATTTGAGTATAGATAAATTGATTTCACTTTGTGTATAGACCTGTTCTGATTCTAAATCTGATTTAATGTGAATATAAATACATAGGTTTTCTAAATTTGGTTTGATTTGAATATAGATGAGTATTCTAAGTTTGATTCTGAATATGATTTGATTCTAAATTTGGTTTTATCCATGATTTTATTTTATTTTAATACAAAATTAGAATCAAATTTAGAAAATACAACTATATTCAAATCAAATAAGCTTTAGAATCAAATCAGATTTATAAAACATATCGGTCTATATTCAAATAAAATCAAAATACTGTCTCTCTAAATCTGATGCATATTTAAATATGATGCATATTTAAATATGATGCATATTTAAATATAATTAAAACTTCAAGATTTCTTATTTGAAATTTGAAAACGAATTTTCCTTTTTTTTTGCCAAAATTGCTCTCTTTTTTTGCGGCAAAATAAATTTCAGACTCATCTCTATTTATATATATAAAGATAAAGATAAAGAATTAGAAAATACAACTATATTCAAATCAAATAAGCTTTAGAATCAAATCAGATTTATAAAACATATCGGTCTATATTCAAATAAAATCAAAATACTGTCTCTCTAAATCTGATGCATATTTAAATATGATGCATATTTAAATATAATTAAAACTTCAAGATTTCTTATTTGAAATTTGAAAACGAATTTTCCTTTTTTTTTTGCCAAAATTGCTCTCTTTTTTTGCGGCAAAATAAATTTCAGACTCATCTCTATTTATATATATAAAGATAAAGATAAAGAATTAGAAAATACAACTATATTCAAATCAAATAAGCTTTAGAATCAAATCAGATTTATAAAACATATCGGTCTATATTCAAATAAAATCAAAATACTGTCTCTCTAAATCTGATGCATATTTAAATATGATGCATATTTAAATATAATTAAAACTTCAAGATTTCTGATTTGAAATTTGAAAACAAATTTTCCTTTTTTTTTTGCCAAAATTGCCCTCTTTTTTGGTGGCAAAATAAATTTCAGACTCATCTCTATTTATATATATAAAGATTCATCTAATGTCATGCTTTCTTTACTTTTTTTTGTTAGGTTTTATGACCTGATTTTTGTATTAAATTCTCTAACCTTTTATCTGTTTAAGGATGAATTGATGGATTTGATTCTTTTTGTATGATAAATTCTATTTTTTCTTTCCAAAAAATCTGTTTCGTTTTGATAAATTCACATGATAACATAATCCTATTTCAAAAAAATATGTGAAAAAACTATGTGTCCTTCTTCTCTATTATTAGTCCTATTTTCTGTTTTCATAGTTATCTTTTTAAATGTTTTCTTAACTTATTGTTGAAATGAAAAATTCACATCATTTTATGTTGAGTTATCAATTATGAAAAATTCACATCATATTTATTTATTTATTTATTTATTTGATTATTGTGTTTGAATAAACAAACAGGGGAATCGTTATGTTAAATTAGCCTCTACCCATGTTGAATTGAGATATTTGGAAAATACCACCTGGGATTGAATTCGTTTGTCTTTGACATAATATATTAGAAGTAAAAACATCAGAGTTTGGAAACTAATAAACATGCATGTAAAAATAATTATAACATTATTAATTTAGAATAGCAAAGGGCTAAATTTTGTTTATGCATCATATTTAAATATCGCTGATAAAAAATCTGTTTTATAGTGTATGTAAAATTTAAATTCTGTTTTATAGCGTATGTAACATATTAAAAACCTGCCCTTTATTTTCTCTAATATGCATCATATTTAAATGTCCCTTTTTACTTATTCAGTGAATAAAATAAAAAAAGTGAACAATAATGCAAATATTATTCATTGTTTACAAATTATATTATTATATTATTATGTAAAAGGAATATGTTTGACGATATCTATATAATATCATCATGGATAAATGTTCTTTTACATTTCTTTTATAAAAATTATTTTTTATTGTAGAATTTTATCATATTGTAAGATTCATTTTTTGATTCTGTATTAACTATAATTTTTAAATTTTTGTTTAATTTTTTTCCTGAATGCTAAATTTGATTTTTGTTGTCTATTAGAGAAGTATAAAATTCAAAATGTCTCGAATTGATGAAAATAAAAGAAAACGAAATGAGGTTGGATTGACTACTTAGACCAAAAGGGTTCTGAATGATAATGACAACATAAATTTTGAGGATGGAAGCTCAAATGAAGTTAATAGTAGATATGTTGTCGACCAGAGAGTTCCAATGTCCATCATTACAAATGGTATGTCATATCGAACCGTGCACCGTAAATTATGTGATCTTAATTAATTTATGAATTTAATTGCAAACATGAAAACCCATACATTTTTTATGCAGAAAATTGTGTTCCTCCTGTTTTGACTTCTAATAGTACGGGAATCAATGACTTTTGTACCCCACCTTCACGCAATATGAGAAGAACTCAGACCACTCCATTGTCTGATGTTACAAATGGTAAAAATTTATGATATTCCAATTAACTAACGAAATTTTTTTATTACCATATATTTAATATTTAATATCACTCATACTTATTCTAACTTATTTTTTCTGTTTTAAATTATAGTTAATGGAATGTCTATGCAGAGAAGCCGCTTAGAAACGTTTGGCCAACTATCAACTGGCTCATCATCCCATAAGTCAAGAAGTATTGGTCATGACAATGGTTTTCGTGCAGGAAAATTTGTGCTAAAATCAAGGCTTACACCACAGCTGACTATGCTTGAAAACATTACTCAACAATCCACAGTCTCAAAACATGTTGATGTCATTATATTATCAGGTATTTTAAATTTATTTTAATGTTTAAATATTTTCCAAACTATGAAGTTGCATTCCTTTCTTATTATAAAATATGTTTTATTTTTTTTATTATGTTTGAAATATGAATTTATTTTTTATTTTAATCTTTTTTTTTCAATAGATGATGATGAACCATCAAATACTCAAAATGCTATCGCATCAGATGAAAATTATGAGCCAAATGGAAATCCTTTTACAGTTGATCTTGGTGAGATATTTTGATGAAGAGTTATTTAAATTTTAATGTTTTATTAGATTATTATTATAAGATAATAATTAAGGTGGCTAAACGTAAGAATCATATCTTATTATTTAGTGAA
The DNA here is from genome assembly GCA_026901365.1 of Sesbania bispinosa. Taxonomy (NCBI): domain Eukaryota; kingdom Viridiplantae; phylum Streptophyta; class Magnoliopsida; order Fabales; family Fabaceae; genus Sesbania; species Sesbania bispinosa. The sequence continues at coordinate 554,413 of QLOH01000173.1, forward strand.
TTATTATAGTTTTATGCATATTGTGGTGGAAAAATTTTAAGTAAATATATAAGAAATATGTTGGCTACTATTAATCATATAATTTCGAATATATTAAATTCCTTTATTAGGTGATGAAGACACTGATGTGCATAATGATGAAGAGGTTGATAGCGAAGTAGAATTTGAACCAGATGTTGAATCTCCTACAGGTTTATTTATTATGCAAATTTTTATTTTCATGATTTAGTCTTTCGATATAATAATATAAATATAATATAAATATTACAATTTTCTGTAGATTATTTTGACGTAGGGGATCCAACATGTGAGTGCTCATTTTGTGAAGCTTTACTATGGTATTCTGAGCGTGTGCAAAAGTCATACAGAGCATCGAATCCTAAATTTTCACTATGCTGCTTGCAAGGGAAGATAAAGTTGCCATACTTGATGGAGCCTCCTCAAATCTTGAATGATTTGTTTAATAAGAAGGATAAAAGAAGCAATTTTTTTTTTTTTTGCAAAATATTCGCTCATTCAACATGATGTTTTCATTTACCTCTATGGGCGGAAAAATAGAAAAGTCAGTGAATGATGGCAATGCTCCTCCAATTTTTGTTATGGGAGGAGAAAATTATCACAGAATTGGGAGTTTACTTCCATCAATTGGTTCACAACCCAAGTTTGCCCAGCTATACATTTATGATACTGAGCATGAGTTGACAAATAGAATGAATGTTGTCGGGTGAGACTAAATTTTCCCATTAAGTAATTTATATAATTTTTATGTATTTATTTCATATATAAACAAAAATATAATCCTTTTTCGTTATTCAAATATGCAGAATAGAAGATGATGATGCAGAAATACACTCTTCAATTGTTAAAGACATTAAGGACATGTTGGACAATTATAATCCGTATGCAAAAACATATAGAATGATTAGAGACAGATTTCAGCAAGACAATATAGCAGATGTGAGGTTGAGGCTTATAGGAAAAAGGGGAGGGGATGGAAGAAGATATAACTTACCAACAACATCTGAAGTAGCTGCATTAATTGTAGGAGATTTTGATGTTGGTAATGCAGAGAGAGATGTTATTGTTCAAACACAAGGAGGCTTTTTGCAACGTATCTCTATCATAAGTTGTGCATACTTGCCGTTGCAATATCCTCTTCTATTTCCTCGAGGAGAAGACGGATATAGAAATGATGTACCATACAATGAGTATTCAGAGAAATCATCGAGAAAGAGGAAAAAAGTCACAATGAGAGAGTTTTTTGCATTCAGACTTCAACAAAGACGCATAGAGCAATCTCCGTTGTTGAAGTCTAAACGACTTTTCCAACAATTTTTGGTGGATGCTTATAGCATGATAGAATCATCCCGTCTTACTTACATAATAACACATAAAAAAGAATTGAGGGCGGAAATGTACAAAGGTCTTTCTGAAGCAATTTTGAAAGGAGAAACAAATCCATCCACATCAGGAAAGCGCATTGTATTGCCTTCATCTTTTACTAGGGGTGCAAGATATATGATTCAAAATTATCAAGATACTATGGGTATATGTAGATAGGCTGGGTATCCGGATTTATTCATAACTTTCACATGTAATCATAAATGGCCTGAAATAACGAGATTGATGACAAGCCGAGGACTAAGATCAGAGGATAGACCAAATATTATTTGTCGAATGTTCAAGATGAAGCTAACCCAATTTATGAAGGATATTAAGGAGGGATCAATTTTTGGAAAAGTCAAAGCAGGTAAATGACTCTATTATTAGCTTTTCTTCCATGTTTATTTATATAAATTAAAATGCCATATATGATTGATAATTATCCTAATCATGACTTAACAAGGTACTTATTTATGTTGTAGTCATATATACCATTGAATTTCAGAAGCGTGGATTACCTCATGCACATATTTTGATATTTTTGCATCCTGAGCATAGATATCCAACTCCAAATGATATTGATAGAATAATTTCAGCTGAAATTCCTGATGAAAATGCTGAACCAGAATTGTTCAAAATTGTAAAATCTTCAATGAGATGGTCCATGTGGTCCTCAAAATAGAAGATCTCCATGTATGCAAAATGGGAAGTGCATGAAATACTTTCCTAAGAAATTTGTCGAAAAGACATCTATCGATCAGGATGGTTATCCCGTCTATAGAAGAAGAGATAATGGAAAGGTAGTTAGAAAAAGAGAATTCTTCATTGATAATAGATTTGTAGTGCCATATAACAAACATCTTCTCCTTAGATTTAATGCCCATATAAATGTTGAATGGTGCAATCAAAGCAGGTCAATAAAGTATTTGTTCAAGTATGTGAACAAATGTCATGACCGTGTGACAGCAACATTTTATGATGCTGGAAAAGATAACCAAGAAGTGGACGAAATCAAGTTATACTATGATTGCAGATATTTGTCTTCCTGTGAAGCAACTTGGAGAATATTTGCATTTGACATTCACTACAGGCAACTTTCAGTGGAAAGACTATCATTTCACTTGCCAAATGAGCATGTTGTTGTATTCCATGATAGTACCTGCATTGATTCACTTTTTGAAAAACCCCGTGTTCATGAATCACAATTTTTGTCATGGATGGAAGCCAATAGCATATATCCTGAAGCAAAAAATCTTACTTATGCTGAATTTCCCACAAAATTTGTTTGGAATGCGCAAGACCGATATTGGACTCCAAGAAAATCAGGTTTCTCTATTGGAAGGTTGTATTTTGTTCCACCAGGAAGTGGAGAACTTTACTACCTCAGGATATTGTTGACTACAGCTAGAGGACCATCATCATATTTGCAGATAAGGACTGTAAATAATGTGACATATCCTACCTTCAAAGATGCTTGCTATGCTATGGGTCTTTTAGATGATGACAAGGAGTGCGTTGATGCAATTAAAGAAGCAAGTCATTGGGGCTCAGCAACATACTTGAGAAGGCTATTCACAACATTGTTGTTATCAAATCAGCTTTCAACTCTTGAATTTGTTTGGAACAGGACTTGGGAATATATGAGTGATGACATTCTTCATAGACAAAGATCACTTTTGCAGCGAAATGGTATGTTAAATTCATCTAACTTATTATCTTATGTCGGAAACATTTTTCATATATTTTTAATCTATGGTTATATCTGATATTGTTTTATGTATCACAGATTTAATTCTTACTGAGGATGAGCTCAAAAATTTGACCCTTGCAGAATTAGACAAATTGTTGCAGAGTAATGGTAAGAGACTATCTAATTTTACAACAATGCCACAACCAGATTTCATATCTCTTAATCAATCAATGAATAGGTTGATTTTTGATGAGCTAAACTACGATAGACAAGCATTGGCTAATGAGCATGACCAGTTATTGTCTAAAATGACTTCTGAGCAACGGGAAATTTATAATAAAATCATGACATCTGTGTATGACAACAAAGGAGGATGTTATTTTCTATATGAATATGGAGGGACTGGGAAAACTTACATTTGGAGAACCATTTCAGCAGCTATTAGATGCAAGGGAGAAATTGTGCTTAATGTGGCATCAAGCGGAATAGCTGCTTTACTAATCCCAGGTGGTAGGACAGCTCATTCAAGGTTTTCTATTCCGATTAATGTGGATGAGCACTCTACTTGCAATATTAAGCAAGGAAGTGATTTGGCAGAGCTGATTGTCAAAGCAAAATTAATTATTTGGGATGAAGCACCAATGACACACAAGCATTGTTTTGAAGCGGTATACAGAACATTTCGTGACATAATGCGTTTTTCCAATGAAAATAACTTAAATAGACCTTTTGGTGGTAAAGTGATTGTATTTGGTGGAGATTTTAGACAAATACTTCCTGTAATACCGAAAGGATCAAGACAGGATGTTGTTAATGCCAGCATTAATGCATCATACCTTTGGAAGCATTGTCAAGTCTTGACATTAACAAAAAATATGAGGCTTCAAACTGGCTGCTCTGATCTGGATGTTGAAGAAATAAAGTTATTCTCAGAATGGGTGCTTAGCATTGGAGATGGAACCATTGGGAAACCAAATGATGGAGAGGTCAGTATTGAAATTCCTAATGATTTGCTTATATCAGATATTGTTGATCCTATTGCTTCAATTGTGGAAAATACTTATCCATCATTATTACAAAACATGCATGATCCATTATTCTTTCAACATCGAGCTATTTTAGCTCCAACAAATGACATAGTTTTCAACTTGAATGAATATATGTTGTCATTGCTTCCTGGAGAAGAAAGAACATATCTCAGTTTTGACAGTCCTTGTATAGTAAGTGTTGATTTCAATTCTGCAGATGATATTCACACTCCAGAATTTTTGAATACAATTAATTCATCTGGTTTTCCAAATCATGTCTTAAAGTTGAAAATTGGTGCACCAGTAATGTTGTTGAGAAACATTGATCAGTGTTCAGGTCTCTGCAACGGTACAAGGCTCATTATTACTCAGTTAGGAGCTTATGTATTAGAAGCAAAAGTCATCTCTGGAGTAAATGTGGGGCACAAGGTATTCATTCCTAGACTGTTATTGACTCCTTCAGATAATAGAATTCATTTTAAGTTCCAGAGAAGGCAATTCCCTATCGTTGTGTCGTTTGCAATGACTATCAATAAAAGTCAAGGTCAATCTTTGAAGCATGTTGGAATTTACTTGCCAAGGTATGTTTTCTCCCATGGCCAATTATAAGTTGCAGTTTCCAGAGTCACCAACAGAGAAGGATTAAAATTACTCATAACTGATGATGAAGGACATGTTTCAGATTCAACTTCAAATGTTGTATACAAAGAAGTCTTCCAAAATTTACAATAGGTTTGAGCTTAAATCTTTTCAATAAAAATCATTATTATTATCATTGTTGTTGTTATAATTATTATTATTATTATTATAATCATTAATTATTATTTTTAAATTATTAATATTATTCTTATTATGATATGATATGATTATGATTACTTTTTTTATTGTTCAAATATTTTTATTTCGAATTGTCTTCGATTTATGACTATCATATACTAATTACCTTTATAACTTTTCAATTTATTTTTTGCAGGGCATCCACGAAACTTCTTTCAATGTCTACTTACTATTTTTTATGTAGTGGAAAACTACATATTTTTGGACCAATATTGTTTTATATGACAAATGTTATGAAAAACTGTTTACTGAAATTTTAGTTAATAAGTCTTTTCAATCAAGTTTACTATTAATATTAATTGTTATTATTAATTGATCATGTATTCTTAGATAAATCTAACACTCCACTCTCAATCGTTTCCGTTATATTCTCGTCCCGTGCATCGCACAGGTTCCCCACTAGTGTTCAATAATAGTGTTACATTATTAATCAAGATACACGTGTCTATTACAAGGGGCTTGTGAAATAATTTTATATCTAAAACCAATTTACTTTGTACGAATGAAAACAAACGAATTATCTTAAAGTAAATCTCAATATAGATTATTTTGATATCAATTCTTTTTAACACTAATTCTTTTATAAAAAAATAATCAGTTAAAGCATAAAACAATAAGTACGCTTTTGAATTCCTTGGACAAGAACGAATGATCCCACAACATTGGTTGTTTCAAATTAATCTAGACTAAGCAGATTGCATCACATAAGAACCAGCATTTGACAAATAACTGAGGCAATTGGTGTATGATAATTTCTACCAAGCTTAAGGAAACTAATTCCATTTGCCAAAACAATTAGCTTGACTCGCCTTTGCACTAATATTCTTTTATCTGCCCATGATGTCCCAATTGACTAGATGACAAAATAAATAAACAGAGTCACACACCAAGCAAATATTATATTCTTCTTTAAATATACCCATGAAACTTTTTCATTTGGCTGTAAGCACACCAGGGTCTCATCAGCCTGTAGGTCAGTTTGCAAAACAAAAAGAACATGTGTACACAGTCAACTACCTTTATTTCTCCTCCTCTGCTATTTCTAGCTTTATTCCTTCTAAATTCAATAAATTTGATATCTTTGTCAATGGTTGCACCTCGAAATTCTATTCCTGCTTGTTTCCTCCTTAACATTGCCGTTGTTTACCATTATGATTTATGAGTACAGTGAATGGTAGGAATAAGATAATTAGAGTTTCTGGCACTATGAAAATGAGGTACTTTTGTTTCACTCTTTGTCTTAAAGCGAAACAAAATGGACACACACCTATATTAATCTATTTATATAAACAGATATAAGGTAAAACAGTACTCAGTTGAAAAATGAAAAAAAAAAAAAAAAATAGTACTACAAATATATGTCAACATTACAGTCTTGTGTACTCAAAAGAGCTACTACAACATATACCTGTTAGTAATGGGCAACATAAAGTAACAGATAATTCAATGAAGCATCAAAATTGGAGTAGATATATAAGAATTTATAATAATAAAGCTTATCAAGTTACCATAAGTCCATCTAAGAAATAGAATAAAGAGCAGTTGAAAATTCCCAGGATAGCACCATTGGCACATTCCATGACATTGCTTCCTCAGAAAACAAATCATAGAAGATTGTATCTTACCTCTTTCTCTTCTTATTTCCTGGAAAAGCACCCTTACTGGATCCACTAAAACCATTAGTGGTGTCAGCTGTGTTCTGCTTCTTCAATCCCTTCTTGCCACCAAAACCAAATTTGGAATTCTTAAGATCTCTTTTCTTTTGATTCTTTCCCTTTCCAAAGCCTTGCTTTGCCTTACCTCCTGACCGATCACCCGGAGACACTCCTGGCCTTTTTTTCTTTGACCTCTCAAACACTTTTCCATCCTCAAAGTCAAAAATATTATCCGCATCATTGGCTCTGTCAGCAAACCCACTCTGTTGCCTCTGCTTCCTCCATTTCTTAACGGATTCAATATCCTCCTTTTTCTGCTTAGCCCTTTCTTTTAATTTCTGTGCCTGAATCTCTTTGGCCAATCTCTTGGCCTCCCTGGCTTTTCTTCTCTCTTCAGCCTCTTCCATCTTCCGCTTCTCTGCTAATAGCCGACCTTTCACCTTTTCCATGTGGTTATCTGTCTTCACCATCTCTGCATAATAGTCCGCAGGTCTCAGGAAAGGGAGACCCATTGACTGAAGTTTCTCAAAGGCCTGCCTAGTTCCCTCCAATGCCTGTGTGTAAAAAGCAAGCTCTCGTGCCAAATCATCATTGACATCTACTTCCTGCTCTTGATCAATATCAATGGAGAGCTTGTGTATCCATTCCACATTCTCTGGCCAACTGATGTCACCAAGTTTATCTAATATAGCATCTCTGTTATATACTGCATTTTTAGATGGTTCAGCTAATTTCACGTCTTCTTCTGACTCTGATTCAGATGGTGACATTTCCTCATGCAAATCTTCAATTTCACTGTCAATCATTGTATCACCATCTACCAAAGGCACCTCCATTTGATCTATACAAATATTAAATTAAATAATTAAATAAATAAATAAGTTCATTTTAGACCAAAACAATGCAGTCTACATTTACAACTATCATTTTATTTCTTTTTTTCATGGACCTAAACGAAACTTCATTGAAGAACATTTCAAGGGACAGAGATTCTTCAGCCAAAAAAGATGGGGACCAGGCATTACATTCAAAGCAGAATCTTAAGATACGAGTCAAATAAACCATATTCTGGAACTAACGTTAAAGGAGCACAACACATATTATGTTGGAAAAGACAGCTCAAGAATTTATAATTATTTGCTGAATGGATTAGTTTCACAATTTATATGCATCCTTTGCAACAACAAAGCATGTAAATTGGCACAACCATAATATCACGTTAGCATAATAACAAAACATAATATCAGATCAACAAAGTGTAATTCAAAATTCTCTTCTTCAATACAAAAGCCCAATGCTTCAATATAGTGAGAACTGAACAACAACACAAATTTTTACAAGATTCAGTAACCTCACCCCAAGATTTATTTTAGAAAAAAAATTAGAAAAAAAGCAAGAAGGGTACTACTATAGCCACAAACCCTAAACTACCTTTCACCTGGACTTGGCAAAGCCAATGAAAAAACGACGAACGAAAATTAAACAGTCAGAACCCTTGATCCTTTGTTAAGAATAGTATATAGTATATACAATACAATAGAATGACTTTCAACGATTAAGCCACAATTTTTGGTTTTTTGCTTTGCCAGTGATGCTAAAACACCAAATAGAGCGTAACACGAAAAGAGGAAAAAGAAAGAGCAACAGAAACTGGAAGCGTGCGATGACTCACCGTGTTGTTCTTCTGAGTTCGAAGAGTTGCCAACTATCATATCACAAGTTTAGGATTTAAAGGGAGGTTTTGGGAACGAACGACTGGCGTAGCAATTAGTAGGGGTGGCAAAACGGACTCGCACGACCCAACCCTCTATTGCCAGCCCAACCCTCGATCAGCGCGTTAGAAAACGGATTGGCCAAGCCCTAAATGAAAAATAGACAACATAAAAAATTGTCGGCCCAGCCCAAGGACTCTCATTAATAGCTCAGTATTATTGTAAGTCTATAGCATTTTACCAAAATAAAAAAACTCTATAGCAGAAGTCAAGTATACAACATATTCTGGTTTGGAACATAGCAACATTGAACATTCTCTCCCCCTAAAAGAAAGGCCATCTCTTCTAAAACTGAATCATTATCTCTATTGTCATATTCCTTTACAATATCCAACCATGCAATGATCGATTAGAAAATAGTGTTAATGTCTGAAGCGAATAATTAATTTTAATTGAAGCTAACAAAAACTACTCCATCCGTTCCTATTTATAAGACACCTTATAGAAGAATTGAGTGTCCTTTTATATAAGACCCTTTGCAAATTTTTAGGTAAAACAATAATTTTTTCCATACTTGCCCTTCATTAATATTCAACTCTTTTTATTCCCCATATATTGATAAGTGTGATAATTAATGAAGTTTTACCTACATACCCAACTACACCATTGGAAAGTGACTTTTGGAGTCTTCCACTATGTCATAATTAATGTCTGTGACTTTTAAATAGGGATATATTTGGAATGCTATTATTTTTTTTAAAAGATCAATGTATTAACTAACTTTTCTTACTGTGTGAAACAGTTGAAAGGGTCTTATAATAAGGGAGGGAGGGAGGGAGTACCTTGAAGCTGCTGTGCGCATGTGCCTGCTGGTGCTGGACGTCACAGAACGACGCAGAGAAGAAGGGAGCTGCTTGTTTCCGAGACGGCGTCGAGCGGAGACGGACCTGCTCGACCGGAGACGGACGCTGGGCTGGCTTCTGCGGCTGGACGAGTTTGGGGAGTGGGGAGGGAGGGCAGCCGCCGCTCTGTTCTCTGTCTAATGAAGCTGAAGAATGATTGAATGAAAGTGAAATAAGAGGAAGGAAGGGAACTCTAAAACGCCCCACGGCCCGGTGGCCGACTGTCCAAATTTAAAAAAAATTAGAGTAAACTAGCAAATTGGTCCCGAACTTTTTTAGGGTCATGCAGTTTAGTCTCTAAGAAATAGAAAACTCTAATATAGTCACTGACTTCTTGTTTTTTCTTGCACTATAGTCCAACTGTGTGTTTCCCGTTAATTTTTTTACGACGTGTCACGTTTAGTGATACTCTGTCTCATCGTTTGTCACTATAGTGTCCACTATGACACAAAAATGATGTGAGTTTGTCAAATTTATAACTAGAAATGCTTCAACTCCAACCGTAGCGTGCTTCCCTATTTTCCCTTTTTATCTCTTCTCCCCCCTTTTCATTGGAAGGTCTCAACTCCAATGACATTATTTTTGTGCCTTGATTGCATATAGTGTGATACAGTGTCACGAAACGTGACACATCATAAAAAAATTAACGGGAAACACATAGTTGAACTATAGTGAAAGAAAAAACAAGAAGTAAGGGACTATATTGAGGGGTTTTTTTATTTCTTATGGACTAAACTGCATGGCACTGAAAAAGTCAGGGACTAATTTGCTAGTTTACTCAAAAAATTATCAGCCCGACGTGTTGGCTCGACTTGAATACTCCTCCAGCACGTTTTTTAACGGGCCAGGACGGGAAGGGTTAAACGAGCCAATGGATTGAAAGTCCACAACCAACCCTATAAAATTGATGGGTTGGGACGGGCTGGCCCGTCAGACCAAACTCGTTTTGTCATCCCTTAGCACTATATAAGGGTTTGTTTTGTTATGTTGTACTATTTTCTTTTATATTTGTGTGTTAATTTATTTAAGGTAATATTTTCCTATTTTCACACTTACAAACCTTTTTTCTTTCCTGACTTTAATTAATCTTTTATTATATTTTTTATTCTCCATTAATTTTAATTTTTAAAATTTTATTTTATATTACGCTATCCATTTATCAATTACTTCTAATATTGTGTTTTATAAAATGTTTTAAAAATTGAACAGAGGAATGTACTAGTTTACAGGTCAATGGTTCAACTGTGGTTGAACCGGTATAATTAATAAAATAATACAAAAATATAAGAAATTATGATATATAAAATTTTAAATTAGTATAAATAAGTTTATTATAAATTTTATAAGATAAAAATTAATAATGATTGGTAAAATAATATATCTATGTGTAATTCTTAAATATATGTATGTATTTATCTAAAAAAATAGTTTAGATTAAATAAAAATAAAATCTATTTTTAAAAAAAAAATACTGGTTCAACCAGGTTTTTAGCATCGATTTTGACCGATTTTCACCGGTTCTGAAAACTACTGATTTTTTGAAGTTGAATGGATCAGTTACCAGGCCGGTTCCCGATTCTACCGATCAAACTGGCCGGTCCAATTTTCAAAAACTATGATTTTATAATAAGTTAATTCCTCATAAGATCTAATTGATTTCCTAATATTTAATTTTTTTTTGTTTCCATGCACTTTTTCTATACACGCAAACATCATTTATACTATAACTAATATTTTAACCATCCATATAATATACTTGATAACGTTTTTATTTTGTTGGTATTTTTTACATAATTAAAAAAATTAAATATAAGAAATTATATGATTTAAAATTTTAATAAAAATATCTAAAGAATAAAGAGTTTATCATATAAAAGTGATCAATATGTTTCATGATTTATATATTTTTAAATTTAATAAAAATTCAAAAAAAAATCAAACTTTTATAATAATAGAATTATATTTTACTGATACTTTCAAAATATTTTAAAAAAATTATGAGGATAAAATTAAAATATTTTTAACCTCAACAACTATAAGTGAGAAAGTCATCTTAAAATGAAAAAAGTGAAAAAAAAATATAAAAAATGAGCGTGAGAGAATGAAGAAAATAAGAATCTCTTTCTTAAAAATTAATATTTTCATTACTCTGATTTATAATAAGGTTGTTCAATGCATTATTATGTATCAACTTTGCATTATGGGGGGTGCTCGTTTGTGCAGCTAGAAAAAAAGTTGGTTAACTCATGAATGCCGTAGTCAAAAGTCCTAAGGGTGTCATATTATTGGGGTCTGCCATAAGATAAACCTTGTTGCTAGTTTATCTTCCTCACAGTATCTTAAACTTTGCATAGTAACTTTAATTGAATAAATTATAATTGTTGGTGCTTCATTGGGTGAGCTATTTTTCACAATATTTTGTCATTCACAGTCAAATGGGAGTTTAGATACGTTGACCTAACAAACTATCAAAAGGTTTTGAACTTGTTTAAAATTTTTATTTTCAGTAAACATTTACCAAACTATTTTATGGATAATTGTATTTCACCAAATTGTAAGAGCTGAATTTAGATTTGTGCATAATGGTAGTATGTATTATTAATATTTTCTCCACTAAATACCATATTTTGTATTACATGATGTTATTATTAATATTTCCTCACTAATTTTCTGAAATTTTTAAGCCGAAAGCCCAAAACTTTTAACTGAAATAATCTAATCGACTGAGACTGATAAACAAATAACCGATTGAGTTATTATATTGATTGCATTCGAAATTAGTTTTTCCAGTCTTTCATCTTTCGGTTTGATTAGTATTTTTTGTTATTCAAAACTTATCAAAATTAAAGAACTGAAATAACAGGGTCGGGAAATTCTAATTTCTATATGTGGTCTGAAAAGCAACCCTTCACTATTTTAAGTTTTATCTATTTGTTGAGCTATATTTGACTAGGTTAAGAACGATCCTCCAACATTCTCAACCATATTCTACATCTAGTTTAACCCTTCTCAATTATATTTGAGTGGTTGCTATAATTCTTCTTAATGTGAAATTAAATGACTTGAGGAAGATAATTGGATTTTGTAAAAACTTTCAGTATTCAAGGAACAATTCAACATCTTTGAATACTTAATTATATTTCACGATTTGTTTCTTTAGTTAATTAAGATTACTAATACAAATAAAGATAGTGCTTTGTCTTCTGTAACACACTATAGGTATCCCCTATTAGCAAAAGCAATCCTATTTGGGGCTTAGTCACTCATCATCCCTCCCTAAGAGTAAGTTGTTTAGTGGGGATCGAATTATACACCATATATGAATATTATACTCTAATATTCAGAATTTGTTCTCTTTTTTCTTCCTTTACCTATATAAACAAGGGAAGGATATTACGCCAAATCCCTCCCTTTGACGCTGTTAAGCACTTCACTTTTCCAAAAACAAAACCAGCCTTTGGAGGTCTTCCATCAACAAGAGAATTTTCATATATCTCTTTGCATTCTTGTATGACCTGATTGTCAAGAATAACATTGTAAGTCAATAACCATAAAATTTCTCCAGCAAAGAACTTTCAGTTAATGACCATCTTAGATAAATATATTATATCTCTCTTTCTTCCTCTTTTCCTGGAAGTTTCGGACAACTGTTCCCCCAAGATGAAGCCCATAGAAATTGAGTCCATTATGTTGTCGTCAAATTTATATATTGACAATCTTTCAAAAATAGATTCCCCATAATATAAAGACCATGTTAAATTGGTATGCTGGGGAATATCTTAAGAATTTTCAAGCACTAAAAACAGGAACATATACAATATCCTGCAGTCAGTTGGTCATAAAACATAACAAAACTAAATAAATGTTCTATACTCACATTCTTATCCTGTGAAGATATTTTGAGTTCAATATTTTATTTACCTCCTTGGCATCCTTCCGAGGAATTCCTTCTTGTAGACCAACAAGTTTCTCCACAACTTCAGGCTACAATAGCAGATAAAACATAGATTTATCAACCAAGATAACTCGAGGTAGAAATCTTCAAGCGCTTTTTAAATCATATAAAGAAATCTTTTAAAAGTTAATTTTCTAAGCCAAAGACAAAATAATAACTTGAAAACCTGCTGTAGAAAAAGAACTAAAATGGTTTGAATCATATTGAGCATAATTTTACCGGGCAGTCAGGTTGATGTTCAAGTATATTTGTATAGATGAGTGTGAAGGTATCCAGGCTCTCTGCTGAAGCAAGCCCCCTCAAGTCACTAAGTACACTCACTCTTTTTTCAACTTTCTAATCCAGAAAAGTCAAGGAAATTAGAGTAAGAAACTTGAGCGCAGTATTGCAAGATTAGTAGCTAATAAGATATTGATATGGGACTGGCATAATATTCACATTAGAGGACTTACAGAAACACTGATGTGTTCCCTAAAAAAGTCCATTATAATCTCCTCATCTAGCCTCATTCGTTCAATAGTTTCTTCCTTGATGTAATTTTTCTGCAATTAAAATTATCCATGAGAAAATCAAATGAATTGAAAGCACTTACTGAAGAATACATGAACGACTTTTAGTCCATAAATAAGAACCTGTGTTAAAAGATGATCAACATAAACAACCACAGTTTCCTCCAGGCAAGCTTCAACAAATCTCCTAAAAGCTCTTTCTTCAATGTACCTTGAATATATGGGAAGTCATAACTATTAGTTTTCCACAACAGGCTAAATATATAACAATCAAACTTTGAATAAATGCAATAGAATCCATTTGCATCAACAACTTCAAAAACAAACTTCAGATGTTATACACATAGCAAATTTTATAGATAAACTGCTAGGAATAGGACCAAGTATATTGGAATAATACAAAACAACATTAAAAGAAGACAGAGAAAAGTGTAAAAAGAAAAGAGAGCAAGCAAAAAAATCAAGTCTTACTGTCATAAAATATCCTAGTATAGGAAATTAAAATCCAGTAGATGGAAGAAATAATATCTAGTTCAAAAAGTTCATAGAAAAGCCACAGAGAGGTACTTATGGACATCTACTCAAAATATTTTTCTATTGCTCCATCAGATATAAAACCAATCCTAAGCCTTTACTTAACAGCTTAAACTTCTACCGGAGTTGTTACTTAACATAGTATCAGGGCCTTAACAACAAAGTTGTCAGGTCATCCCCATTCTTCTAATGAAAGTTAAAGTTCAGCACGGGATAAAGATGGCCTATGCATTGTCCCTACTTCAAGCCCATGCTGGGACATGTAGATATAAAACTAATCATAAGCCTGAGTACATTGCATCTATTTATGTATAGTGGATAGCTTCCACTAGAAGCTTCAGCTAATAACAGAACCCTAACAGAATTCTGTTGCCAACTCAGCATCAGCAACAGATTCTAACTAACTTTCTGACTCTAAACTACTTCAGAACTAAAGCTACTAATTGGGCTAAATAAAACTATTTAGTTATGGGCCAGTGCATAACAATTATGGGCTTGGGCCCTTCTGATTCTTATATCTAATACATACAAACTCACTTCTACTATGCTTTTAAAATTGAATATATTTAAATGTTAGTTGTAATTGAGATTTTTCCTTACTTACACACGGGCGTGTGTGTGTGAAAAAGAGAAATGCTAACAACACTCTCCTTTCAACACTCTTCATGATTGGTCAATTTCTTAAAATGTCAATATTTGCATGTAAATTGGTTACTTTTTAAAAAGTAGTTGACTTTTAAAAAAATTGACTAGTCATGAAGAGTGTGTTGCTAGCATTCCTCTATCTATGTAACCTTACATAATAGGTAGGATCAACGAGTTTGACAACCTTGTTAAACCCTATAATTTCAACAGTTTATAAAGCATGTATTTAGGTTGTTCCTTTACAGAATAAACTTTCAGGATTACTAGTGTCTCCATAGATGCAAAAGAAAGCTGATAGAAGTAATATGGCACATATGGAAGAATAAACAAAACATAATTACCGAGATCAGAAAATTTACTCACATTTTTACATCAGTAAAATAATCGCCAAATGTTGCAACCAAGTACTCAGTAACCTGACCCTCACTCCATTCTGATATATGCAAAGCAAAAGAAAACTCAATTTTCATACTGCAAACATAAAAAAAAAAAACACCTAAAAGCACATCATTGACTAGATATAAAAATAAACATTGTAACTTAACTGTTTTAACATTGAACATTAACAATAGAACAAGATAATGTTGGCTACAATAGTACAATGAATCCAAATGCCCAATTGCTTAGCAGCCATTATGAAGTACTAGAACCTAAAACCAAAATTTATGACACAGACTTTAAACACTTTACAATAATTTTCAGCCTATTACATCTTAATGTTCAAGCTAATGCATTTCCTATTCATGTAGAAGAAATTATTACAGAAGAAGAGCACAGATTTCAACAATTAGAAGTCCTCCTAACAAAAAGAGAGCTCACCCTAGTAGAAAGTAGAAACTATTAATATTAGCATAAACCCACATAGAAGCCAATTAGGTGATGGTGAAAATTGTGTTACCTTTCTGGTATAGTTTAACCAGCAACTCTGGGACACCAGGGTCTTCAAATATTACATTAACAGTTTGATGCACAGCTTCCTATCATCAAGAAGAACATTCAGATTATCACCCAATCTCTTCCAAGCAATAGATATTCATCAAAGCAGTAAATGCAGTGAACACATCTAATTTTAATATGAAAATATGTAGTGTAAACTAGCATGAAAACAAAATTTGAAGTGTAAAATTCTTTTTATAAAAAAAATATACAAAGATGATGAGTGAATGAGATGACATATGAACATATTAGATGTTTTCTTATGTTTTGCTCTTATGTCATGGAGAATTCTTTATCCTCCAAATTCATCTTAATGAATATATTAATTTGTCAAAAGAGAAAAACTCTTAGATTGCTCCAATAAACCCCATATAAATTATGTGTGATTAAGGATTCTCTAGAAACCTATCAGGGATATTAAATATGACAACATTTAGTATTGGTTCAATAATTAAAACAAAATACCTAGACATCCCAACTCCCATACTTGTATTGAAATCAATTTGAATTTCACAAAAAATATGACATAACCAGTTTCTGCACCATGTATCACTAGATTTATACTACATGGAAACACTTCAGATCATATGAATATTAATTGCGAGCAAAAACTACCAAAATGTATTAGAATAAAAAACCTGCACACTCTTCCATTATACCTTAGCAACCTCAAGAAAACCCTTACAGTTATCTTCAAAATTAACCTGTAATGAAACAGAAAATGTGAATATATACATTCAATAAAAGACTGGATAATTATTCATAATTTCCAATATCAGCCCCCTAGTTAGCACACACTGCTATGGAAGGAGAAAGCACAATACATTGGTGCATTCAAATCATTAAGCAAATCAATGAGCTTTATATCAGCAAGTCATCAAATTATATTTCACAATATAGCAGATTGGCCAGTTTTGAATGCAGATGCATACAGCCTTCTTTCATACGCATCGGCAATTGGTTGTCAAAATATTTTAATGGCCCCTGATTTATCTAATTCTTTTTGGGGTTTTTGAAAGATCTCAATTCTAAGCATTGGGATAGTTGGAAGGGTGCCTTTTACTCAGAGTGGTTAGATTACTTTTACTCAGACCTGTTTGTCTTCATAAGTAACTTCCTTTGGTTTGTTGTGGGCAAGCAGAGAAGAGAAAATTTTCTTAGTTGGAATGTTTGTTGTAGGCTTATGAAGGAAGGCAATTTGAGTCTTGGAAATTTGGGGTCCAATTCTAAATCATTGTTTTGGAAGCAAAATTACTAGGGCACTTTCCATTAGAGACAACATTATGGAGCTAGGCAATTAGGAGTATATATTTTTTAGAATGGAATGGGAAGGAAGCCAACCCAAAGTTCACTGTAGCTCATGTTTAGTTCTCCGGGATCTGCTCCATTTACATTAATAGAATGATATGTCATGTCTCTCCTTGCAATTCACTCACTCATTCTAACCCATCCAAAATCTCCAAATACATACATCAATAGCCTATTTCCATATTAATAAATCTATATGTTACAAAATAGTTACATATGAGATATTCCAAAAGACACTCATCATATTACAAATTCCCCTTTTATTAAATTTATATTTCTATTCTTGCTATTACTTATGCACTATAGACATTATATTTAATTTAACATCTTTAACCTTATTAATTTAATATAAAATTCTTAATTTAATTACGATTTAATATAAACTTTAAATATAAATTCACAAAGCCAAATATAATAACTTCTACAACAAAACTAACATTCTACTATCCTACTCTAATAAATAAATTTTTACTTCACAAGAACTCAAAAAAAAATCTCATCAATTCTTTAAATTTCTATTATGTTTATACTTTGAATAAGATGAAAAAACCATTAGATGATTATATATAATCATATAATAATTAAATTAAAACCATTTCAAATATCATGAAATGAGTAGAAATAAAAAAAAATTAAATAATGATTTGTAAATTTAATAAACAATAAAATTTTAATCATAATCCAAACCCATTATAAATTGTTATACTTCTATTATAATTCGGTTGTTTAAATTATTTGTAAAAAAAATACTAATAATCAACTTTTTGTGTAATTACTTTATAATTAAACAATTAAATTGAGTTTATATATGCTAAATATGTTAATTGGAAAAAAAAGTTAAGATAATCAATTTTGTTTGGATCGTGTAAAAACTTAATCACTCTAACTCAATAAATTTATAAAGAGTCTTGGAAAAGGAGCTAAAATCTATATCTATATATATCTATATAATAATATATAAAAGCTAAATCGCAAGCTCATACGCCGCCAAATATCTTTATTTTTGCCTCAGAAAAAATTTGAGTTGTCACTCACTAGAATTCACTAATCTTTTAGCAATGTATCTTTTTTAGCAATGTATCAATCCTAACTAGTTCAACTCCCCTTTATTCTTTATCCTGACAGAATGAAAATAGATAATGTTCAAGCAAGACTTCATAGCAATGCTATAATAACCAATAAAGAATATGTCAACAAAGCAACAGTTAACAAATTAATGAAACTAGGAAAAACAAAAACCAAAGCTCCAAACCTGCTCGGCGTAGTTCCGTGGAAGGGCTTCTATGATGCTATTACTTAGCTCCATTGCAAGGTCATAGCAACGCAAATTGTTGTTAATCTAAATAAAATGTTACATCAAATCTCATATCAATAGAAGTATCAATTGGAAACAATCCAATGTTGAAATTATAAGCCAACACTTATAAAGATTACACTAACCATAGCACATAAAGGTTCCAGACCAATTTCAGAAGCTGGTTCTTCAAGTCTCTTCTTTTCGGCTGCTTGAAAATCAATCATCACCTGTAAAATGACACAGTAGTAAATTGGATACAGAGCAACAGAGAAAAGCAGTACACACCACATTGTCCCATTAGGAGCCCTTCACGGATTTCTGGGGATACCTCACAATAATGAAGATACTTAAATACATTGTTGCACTAGAAAAAATTATTTTCTAAGTTCTGTCCAGTTTACCTTTTATCTACCAAGAGTTTAGTTTAAAAAAGATAAATTTAGAATGAGCATACATCTGTATCTTATTTAATATTACCTGAATGGTTGTCAAGGAGATTCTGTATAACATGACATCAGTGCTATTATCTCGAACAATTTGAACTTGCTCTCCAAGTATCATGAATAGATCAACAGCAGCCGGGGTATATAGCTTCCCGTCTTCAGTTTTCTTTGGGGGCTGTGTTTTGTCTGCTTCCAGAATATTCATGTACCATTTCTAGAAAACATTAAGAACAAACAAAGCTTAATGTTTTGTAAGATCCAAGGAACATCACAGATTACCAAAGATAAATAAATAAACACGATAGCTAGGATTACCCTTGTTGTAGAATTATTATATAATTAATAATCATCATTATTTATCATAATTTTTATTTATTTAATGATATTTGGTACAGTCAACATGATATTGTTAATTTTAGATCTATTGGGGTTAGTGAGCAAAGAATAAGAGAGTAACATAAAAGAGAAATGAGTTAATGATAGTTTTTGGTTACCAATTACGAAAGGTGAGAGTGTACAGTTTTAAAATTGGAAGAGAGTAATAAAATAGAGGCTAATGGATTATCCTTAGCCTTGGGATTTATTTTTTCGAGATGCAATGTCAAATGGAGGCCTCTTGTCTTTTTAGGCTACAATAACTGAACTGAACATGAGTAAAAATAAAGAGAAAGTGAGAGAATGAAAGTGAAATATACTTCATCGGCGATGCTAGGGAGAGGCTCCATGGCTTGTTCAGCGGTTGAGTGAGGGGTTTCTGAATCTGACTCATTCACAGCGATGATATGTTCCATGGCTTCCTCACTATAATTGGTTTCCATGTCCCCAGGCAGAGACACAGCGGAAAAGTAAGAAGATGAAACAGTTGTGTCCTCTGCGTTGACCATAGGAAATTTATTGACCGCGCTAAGTATTTTTCTAACTTTAAGCAGGGTCTCCTTTTGATCTCTAGTAGCCTGAGCTTGCATATCAATGATGAAAAACCTTACAAGTGAATCCATTAATGCCTCTAGCCGCTCCTGGTATCGAGCCCTGGCCATAAAATTTAATCTGTGGATTTTTGCACATTTGGACACAAGATTTGTGCCCTCTTCCATTTCTCTTATCAGAGATTCAAGATCCTCTTTTGGACGGCCTAGGTCGATGTTGTGCTGCTCTATCTCTTTCATAATTGGAGCAACTGTTATTAGAGTGCATCTGAGGTTCGCCAAAGTTTGTTTGAACATAACGGCCTTGTCTCTTATTTCCAAAACCGCCTTCAACAATTCTCCAAATACTGTTCCCACAGCAGCTCCCCCTACTAGAGACGCTGCCATAATTCACAGAACAATAACAACCAAAGATATCAGGTGAGGTTATGATATGAGTTGCGCACAAGAAGACCATGTGAGAAGAATTGGTCCACCATCCATAGGCCAATGAGTTGAGTTCAATCGATATAATTTGGGTTACAGTCGTGATTGGCGTCCCGCCAACAAGAAATTATTAAATGCTTCTGGACCACCACGTCATTTATGATCACAACCAATTAACATTTGACATATAAAAAAAATGATCGAAAATTTATAGTGGAGACCACCAATTTTTCTTATGTGTCAAATGTTAATTGGTCGGGACCATGTATAACGAGGTGGTTCGGGACTATCTAATAATTTTTCGCTCCAACACGTACACTGATACAGGTTCAGTCAATCAGCTCCCCTCTTCCTTATTTTTTTAGTTTTTAATTATTTTTATTTTATTATTATATTTATTTTTATTTATTTATTTTATTAAATAAAAATATAGAATGAGTCTCAGACTTAATAAAGAATTAAATGTTTAGTAAAATAGAGAAAAAGCACCTTCAAGGTTGTGTTCAAGTTATTTCTTGCATTGCTGAGTATTTTTATCCTAACTTTTACCTATTACATATATCTTTTGTTTCATCAATTGATGGATTGAAATGTCATAAAAATGCCAAAGCAATGGTGGCTTGCAAACTATAAGCTCATTAGCTACTTCCTGCATTGATGGTCTGGATTTTGGGTCGGGGCACAAGCATGCTAATGCTAATGTTACCACAAGCACAATATCTTGCATCTCTTTACGAAAAAATGGTAGTGGAATACGTGAGTCCAATATATCTTTCAGCTTCTTGTTTTGAGTAGATGGTTCTGACAAAGAGGAGATCAATTCAGCTGGATGTCTACCCATCATTGTTTCTAAAGCCACCACTCCAAAGCTATAAACATCTACTTTTGTTGTCACAGTCAAAGTGTAAGCCAATTCTACATCAAATGGAGATTGCCAATAACACATTAATATAAAGTTTTTAAATGTAAAGAAAAGAAATTGAGCTTATAATCTTATTAACATTTACCTGGAGCAACATATCCACGAGTACCAACAAGCATACTTTGATTAGATGAATGGCAATTAAGAAGTCTTGCTATGCCAAAGTCTGAGACAAAAGCTTGTAACTCTGAATTCAACAAAACATTGTTACTAGTCACGTCTCGATGAACAATTGGTTGAACACAATGATGATGCATGTGAGACAGGGCATAGGCTATCTCTTTAACAATGTTTATCCTCTTGCTCCAATTCAACTCTTGAGCTTCCACATCATTGGACAAGTTGTAAAATAAGCTTCCCCTTTCCATATACTCATACACCAAAAACATGCACTTGTTATGCAAGCAAAAACCATAGAGCCTAATGATGTTGCGATGACGAATTTTTGTCAAGATCTCAACCTCATTACAAAAACTCTTGTAAAAGGATGGGTTTTCAGATTCTGCTTTGTGAAGCTTCTTTAGTGCAACAATTCTACCACTGGGAAGTTGTGCTTTGTACACACTTCCATAAGCACCTGTTCCTATGCAATACCTCATATCAAAGTCCTCCGTGGCTTTAATTATGTCTTCAAATGCAATTTTACCATCATGGTTCCAAATTGAGATCATGTCTCCATTCCTTTTTCTTTCCTTGTTTTCAGACTCACAAGGTGGGGGACAGAAAACTTGAATTCCCCAACATGAAATGAGCATGCTGCTGACAGCAGAGCAAATCATCAATATTACTATAGAAACAACATAACCAGAAGAGCACGGGTAACCATTCCGATTGCCAATTAATGATTGTTGTGGAAAACCACAAAAACTGCCATATAAATTGTCAAAGGAATTGTAGGACAAATTGACGTGTGGTACAGATTGGAGTCCCTCAGGTATGCCACCTGTGAGGTCATTATAACTAATATCTAGATAAGTAATGTTGCCGATTTGAGAAGGGATGCTTCCATTTAAAGAGTTGTTGCTTAGCTGCAGATAGCTACAATGGTTTAAAATACCATATGGGATGGGTCCCTCAAGCCTATTGTTGGAAATATCTAAAACTTCTAGTACTGGGATTTGTCCAATCCCAGATGGGATGAAACCAGTAATTTGATTCCAAGATAAATTAACTTTTGTCAGTTGTGTTAGTGAAGATATCCCTTCTGGTATAACACCGAGAATCTTATTGTGAGAAAGATCTAAAACTTTGAGATGGGCCAAGTGCTCTAAAGTAGAAGGGATTGAACCATTGAGTAAGTTGTTTGAAAGAGTTAGTTGCTCTAAACTTTTTGAATTCCATAGTTCTGAAGGGATGGGACCTTCAATTTGGTTTGAGTCAAGGGAAAGTTTTGTCAAATATTTTAATTGACCCAAAGTCGGAGGGATGACACCAGTAAGAAAATTGTTGGAAATATCAAGTGTCTCAAGTTGAGTGAGATTTGAAAGTGAACTAGGCAACTCACCTTGAAGACAATTGGAAGACAGGTCAAGATACCTGAGCTTTGTAAGAGAGCTTATTTCTGTGGGGATGCTTCCTTTGAGTCCCAATCCACTAAGTTCTAAACGGATTAAATTGGGGAATGCTGTCATATTGAAGTTCTGAATCTGCAATTCTGTTGGAGGAACATAAAAATAATTGCTAGTTGAAATCTCTTTTATACTTCCAACTTCATCACAAACAATACCATTCCATTTACAATATTTTGAGATATTTTTGCCTCCTCCCCACCTGCTCTGGAGCAAAGCCTTTTGTTCCTCATTTATGGATGAGGAATTAGAAGCTACTATGTTGGTGGCAACAACAGCAGCTTGTGGGAACAAGACATAAAAGGCAGTACCAAAGATAAGGGCCACTACTAGTAAATTGCAACCAGAACTAGCCATACTTAATTCAAATTTGAGATGGTTTCAATTACTTATAATGCTATAGTATTGGCATGGGACATGGTGTATATATTGTATACATAACAGTGGCCAATGTCGTGCCCAACACGACCCTGTGGAAATTATGTATTCAGTTTGAAATATACTTTTAACTTCTTCCAGTGAGAGTAACATGGGAAGGGAATGGACATTGAAAGACATGCTTTTTCACAAAGGAATTAACAAATTATTGGTCGAAGATTGAATGAACTTGTGAAATGTGCAACATGGAATGCAACATACGAGATGGCAACAAAGATAAGCCCCACCTAAAAGTAAATTGCAACTGGAATTTGCCAGGATACTTACAAATTTGAACGACTTTTTGAACACAATAACAATTATGTTAGCTCAGGACTTTGTATAATGACACTGGCAATTGACATGGTTGACGTGTTTGTGGTGAAACTATAGTTTCAGAGGACTATTCCACAATGGAATTCTCAAATTATTGATTGAAAGGGGACCACATATGGTGGTGGGAGATAGAATGAACGTGTGATATGGATATGGGCACATGGAATTAATTTGTTCAAAAGTAGTACGGCGTGTTTGGTGGACAGGATATGATAGAATAGACGAGTTGGACAGAAATAGGATATGATAAGAGCATAATAGATAGACGAGTTGGAAGCTCTTATCATATCCTATATTAATTTGATGCACAACAAGATAAAAAAGCGGATAACATTATTTTATCTTATCATACGTTTGAAATAGACAAATGATGATAAGATATGATATAAAAAATATTAATATGACAAAATTACCCTTATTATAAAATTAAACTCAATTTTATAGTAAATTAATTTTAGTTTTAATGTTTTGACTTTTCAATAACCATACGCCAATAAAAACTATTTATTTATGAAAAATATTTAAATTTAATAAAAATGAATAAACTTGTTAAAAATAATATTAAAATATATTATTATTATCATATATATTAAAGCCGAGTCGTGTGACTCAACGTCGCCACATCACCTCCAATATTGTCACATCTATCTATATGTGCCACATCAATAAAAATTTGATGTGTCACTATTGCTAGGCATCTTCCTCATGTTTCTTTTCTATTTCCTATAAGAGACTTTTTTAGTTTAAAATTTCCTATAAGAGACTTTTGAAATACCAAAACTTCCCTATAAATGCAATTAAACATATTATATCATATTAAATATTAAAAAGTAACAAAATTTAATACAAAATCCAAACAAATGGTTATATATAATTCACACTAGATTCATAATTTTAATGTGATACCTCATTGATAATGTCAATAATATCCGAAATCAATTTAATAAATACAAATTTTTTTTTTAAAAAAATTTAAAATCCTTCAAAGGATAAATTATCTAAGAAATTATTCTACTTTCTAATCATGTCACTTATTTCTATTTTTCATAAACTAATTAGTATTAAAATCCTATTTTTATCATTAATATAATAAAATATTAGATGTATAAAAAGATGTTTAAAATGTGAAATTTATAAAATTATCAATACACTCCTTCTCACTCTCAGAACCACTTGAAGGCTTCTCGATCACCGCGTGCCTCAACTCCTTCACCGCCGGCCACCCCTCCTTCGTGCCACTCCTGCAGGTTATTTGCATTGTAACTGCTTGAAATCGATGCCTCCATATACGATGGTTTGAGATTGTTTCTGTGCACATTCCTGATAACACTTCTCAGACTTTTATCCTGCTACGCCACACGGGTTGGGTTTGGTTGGATTTGCACTACTTTTGGACCAACCCGATTAATCATGTCCGGGTTAAGTTGGGTCGGTTTTGCCATTTTTTCTTTATGGACCCAACCCAACCAAAACCGATCAAGGTCGGGTTGGGTGATCGGATTAACGGATACGTTAGCACTCTGTTAAATAACAGTGAAGACTATTTTGAAAAGAACAAATTTTAGGGGGACCAAAATGAAAACAGTCAAAAACATGTATTTTAGATGGACAAAAAACATATTTAAACCTTTAATTTTATAATTTAAAATTATAAATTTATAATTATTTATATTAGAAAGAATATATATTGTAACTCAGATGAGTTGAGTTGTGTTGTATAAAATTTAGAATTTGTGAATCTACGTGTCAATGTCATGCTGTGTCAGTATCCCATGTCCGTAGCCATGCTTCCGGGCATAAAATCAAGAAAAAGCAGAATGAAAGGGTATAATAGATAATTAGTCATCTCACTCAAAAAAATAAAAATATATTGAAGATTATATGCAGAATCAAACATGAAAAAGGTATCAAGAAAAACAAATAAAAATATTTTTTCTGAGAAGTTTCAAGATGAAATAATCTCTATTATCTTAATCAAACACTACATGAAAAGCGGGATCTAGAGGCTGTTAATATTGAGGTTTAGCGGCGGTTTCAACCGCACTATATAATTTAGCGGCGGTTCTAAAACCGCTAGGGAATCTGGCGCAGTTTAGTTATTTACCATCGGCTTAGACCAACCGTCGGAATAACCGCCGTTAAAATACAAATATGAATACGACTAAGCACTGCGTCGGTAATGGAATTTGCATCGGTTTGGAACCGCCGAGAAAAATCTTACACAACATTAAAAAATAGTGTCAGTTTAGAACTGCCACTAAGCACTTTGTTTTGTTTTAAAACCAACAGCAAAAAATTTACTACCTATAAGTCTTTCTTTTTATATTACATAAAATTATTTGGTGTCTAAATTATCAAATTTAAATCCTTCATAATATGAAAAGTTAAATATATTGCACTGTGTGAACAGAAACATAAAGAAAAAAAAAATATGGATATGTTGCAAGACACTAAACTTCATAAACATTTCAAATGTTGAAGTTACCCCCACAACACAACATTGATAGATCATAGGGCACTGCATTTGGGGCCAACCCCTCTTCTCTTTCTCACACATGAAAAGTCATTCAAGTAACTTCAATCCCTAGCCTCCAAATTAAAGGAAATAAATAAATAAAAATAATTAGATAAATAGATCCGCATTACAAATGGAGAAAAATCATACAAACACATGTAATCTAGCAATTAAGCTCAATACGATCATATAAAGATTTGAGTGTATCACAAATACATAATTTAGAAGGAAAAGATCAATTGCTTAAACAACCATTACAACGTAATAAAGGATGATATTCTTTTATTGGTGT
The DNA here is from genome assembly GCA_026901365.1 of Sesbania bispinosa. Taxonomy (NCBI): domain Eukaryota; kingdom Viridiplantae; phylum Streptophyta; class Magnoliopsida; order Fabales; family Fabaceae; genus Sesbania; species Sesbania bispinosa. The sequence continues at coordinate 580,649 of QLOH01000173.1, forward strand.
TTCAAAAACAACCCGAGCTGAAGAAACTCTACTATTTCATTAGATTCAATAATCCTAAACGGTTTTAAGCAATTCTATATTATAGCAAGAAGATGAACATAATTCAAGTTCTTGATGTCTTTCCCTGGAAAGAAGATAGACACACTTATTCCTCTAATAAATTGCTAATGTATAACCACTAAAATTAATGAAAGAAGGCTCGTCGTTATACTTAATACCAATTTGCATGTCCTAGATATCAAACACTAAAATGAAGTACAAAACCATTCATAATTTATATTTAAATATATATATATATATATATATATATATATATATATAGTGTTCTTGAAAAAGAAAATTGTGAAAAAGTTCATTTATATCTTTCAAGAAATCTAATATTAAAATAAAATACTTATTTGAGAGTTGAGATTTAAAGACAAGTGTAAAGTTTAACGAAGAACAAGTAACAAATGATTTTTGTAATAAATAAATGTTGATAATAAATTTGGTTCCTTAAAAAAGTATAAACATTAATGATATTGATCTTTACATATCAAACATGTTTTTTTTTTAAGAATGTTTAATAAGACTTGCAATTTTATATTCTTAATTAAAAACTAAGATGGAAATTTTATTGTTAAAAAACTAACGTATTTGCTAAATTTCCTAATAATTAAAAGGTTTAAACGATTTATTTAAAAATATTTGTGAAGTGACTAATAAAAGAAAATAAAAAAAATAAATTCCTAATTGTGAGGTAGACCAACTATTACTTCTACATTAGCCAAGCCTACTGTTAAATAAATATAACCAGGGTCATTGTCACTACTGAACAATTTAGGAAAAATTAAATAACTTTTGGTAAATAAATCAAAATTGACCTCCAACTAGACATGTATGCAAAAAGTTTATATGCTTGTCAAACATAGGGGCTTTTAAAAATGATGAAAGTATAGCCATTGTCAGAAATAAGAAGTTACAGCTAGGCAATATAAAATGTAAGGGAAAACTTCACAAATCACTTGAATAGGTGAGGAGGTAACAATTAATCTACAATACTAATGGGCACTGAAAGTACAAAGCATTATATATATAAAGGAAACTAGGAGAGGAATGGGGACACATTAGAATATTCAAATTGCTCTGTTATAGAAAATTGATTTGATTGGTCTATTATATCTCTTATAGATTTCTTTATGTGTTAACAATCAAACTAAAAGAGAGGAAACTAGCCTTGAGGAAAGCTTTGGCAAGTTTATGGATATAAACTCTCAAAAGTCGTGATACCACACTCAATGCGCTAGCTGCACCAACTTCATTGTACCTTACCTGTAGAAAATATGAATTAGGATAGTAAAAGTTTAATTATTAAAACAACTTATTTGAAGAATGGATGGAGAGTGAATTTCAATAATGTATATACTATATAATAATTCATTATTGCTAAGAATAGTGAAGGAAACCTTATTAAATGGAGAGACCATGTTAGCAATGTAGTGGAAAAGACATAAACCATCAGACTTGGTTTAAGTATAGATATGAAAAAGGATTCTAAGCAAAAACTATTGATTCTTTACTTATTATCATAGTTTTCTTCATAGCCTATTATGAATTCAGAATATTCTCACTTTTATTCTAAATTCTAGATGATCTACTGATATCCTATCACTTTTGCTTCTATAAAAACTCTTCGTGAATAAGTAAAACACTATCCCTTCTGTCTTTACTCTATTTTCTACACAAAGAGAATGTATAAAAACAAAAGAGATAAAAGAGTCCTCCTTAATTAATAAAGCAGCGTTGTTAGGGAATATCTCACTTGGTAAAATTTGTACAAACCAAGAACCATTACAATGTCTTCTCACAAAGCAATCCGCAGACATGACAAACAATGTATAAAAAAAGAAACTAAAGAAAAGTTGAACATCAATAAATCCCCTGCAATAACTATATTATATAAGCAGAGACTATTATTTTACCTTAAAGTCTAAAACCCGAAGAAAAACTTAGCAACCTGAAACCCATAACTCAAGATTTTTATTTTTTTGCAAAGTGGCTTCCATTTGGTGTAGCACAATGTGCACACTCAGTACTTATCTCCATGCGACTGCAATCAAAGCAAGCAATGGTGAACATGGTCAGAGCTTGTTTTCCTGTTGCATTCAGTTGTATGATAAAAACATGTGCAACAAGGGATTTGCAGTAATTAGTGATTGTGAGCGTTATACTTGTCTTAAACCCTAAATCCAAAATTAAACTATTTTTGAGAACGTTTCCTTATTGAACAAGATCAACCCTGCACTTGTGGAAGCTACAATCAGAGAAGCGAGACACAACGTCCTCCAAGTTGGCCTTACCAAAAAAAATGTCATCGCGAAAAGCCCTGAACTGAGCAATGACATTTTCTCTAGATCATGATGACACAACCTTTGGATCTTTCCATGAAGCCTTCCTAAAGATAAAAGGGGTTAGATTAGGGTTCTGTGCCTAAAGAAATTCTAAGAAAAATATGCGATTGAATGGGAGAAGCATTCGTACCGTTTAGGTTGGAGTGAGATTTGGCGGTGGAGGAGACCGGTGCCAACGGGAGCCATACAAATGAGGTTACAAGTGGAGGAAAGATCGAGGTCAGAACAAGGAAAGCGGTGGAGGAAAGTAGAGGAAATCGAAGGAGCATGATTGCGTGTGTGATTGATGGTGGAGGATGTACAGTGGAGAAATGGGATGGTCCAAGGGTTTAATAGGCGAATGAAAAGGGGTATTGATCTCGGGCGCGGATGAAGAGAATAGGAGAAGATGCGAGAAGCTAAAGTCTTAGTTTACTGAAACCGCCGTTGAGCCAAAACAAACCGCCTGCAGCTAACGTTGGTTACATCACCACCCCAATATATAAAATTTAAGGGTGGTTATTATTAACCGCCGTTAAGTAACCGACGCTAAATCGCGCATTTCTTGTAGTGAAAGTGAAGAGCCTTCCAATATAATTACTCTTCTATTAATGGATCTCTTATTTTTTCTGGATAAGAAAAAAAATTCATTGCAGTAAGGAAAGAAAGAGGTATATGAACAGAGGATAAGAAATCCTCTCTTGGAAGAAATAACAAGAAAAGCTAAACAAAACATATCATTTGAGAAAATGAGTGGATTCCTAGGTTGTTTAGAGGGTTTCCTAAAAGCTGTAAATAAAACACATGCAGTAAAACTATCAAGTAAATCATGTATGGTGATGGCAGCTAGGGTTGTTGTTTCTATTATTATATATTTTCAAGATCACAATTTATCTAGGATAATGGAAAATCAATTCAAATTACTATAACATACATGGCAATCCTATGAGGATTTGCAACTGATGCCATTGAACCACCCCCTTAGTTTCGGCTGCTTCCTCTGCAACCTGTTGATCAAGGATTTCTTGCATTTCAACAACCCTAGAAAAAGAAAAACACAGTGAAAACCAGATACATTAATTTTGTAAGAATAAACTCCCCTAAAGAATTATTAGAAGTCCTAATCATCCAACCTACCATCTAAAGATAATGTTATCAATAAATCAAGCTTTGTCAAAAGTTTTTCATCACAACATGTGCTAGAAAGTCAAGATTTGCAAACTTATTTTGTTATGTATCTAAGATTTGCTATTTGCTATTATTTTGTTTTGTTAGGTATCTAATATTGCTACTTTGGTTTGTTAGGCATCAAATATTTCTACTTTAGTTTGTTAGGCATCTAATATTGCTACTTTATTTTGTTAGGCATCTAATGTTTTTATTGTATTTCATTTGCCTATAAAAGCCTTGGTTTGTTGCACCATATGTATCAATTCAATTCAATTCAAAAAAGAGTTGCAAGTTAAGAATTCTCTTCTCTCTTTCTCATTTTTCTCTACTGTGTGAGTGATTTATTTGTGAGATAATGTTCCACTAATATCAAATTGGTATCAGAGCTTGAGAGCCTGGTAGTTTGAGTGTTAAAAAAAAAATTGTGTGAGGAACAAGAGTGTTCTCACTTTCATATATTTTTTGAGTCAGTGTATGAGAGAGATGTGACAAACTACAATATTGTCTAGTCCGGTCCTAAATTAGATGTGAAATTGGATTATAATTATTGGGCACTATTAATGGCTACCCATGTGAAAGCTCATAATATTTGGAGCTATGTTGAACCGGGCATGATCAACTGACTCTGACACAAATCCATCAAGGAGTAGATTATTCGGTTTTTGGTAAAATAGCAAATGCCAAAACTGCTAAAGAAGCGTGGGGCATCTTGAAGCTGTCATATAAAGGAGTGGAGAAAGCCCAGAAATCCAAGTTACAATCCATGCGTAGAGAATATGAGAGGTATGAAATGTCCAATTCAGAAACAATTGAACAATATTTTTCACGTGTTCCTGATCTTGTGAATAAGATGAGGATGTATGGAGAAGATATTCCTGACAGTAAAGTTGTGGAGAAAATATTACGTACCATGCCAATGAAGTTTGACCATGTGGTGACTACAATAATAGAGTCCCACGACATAGATAGGATGACGGTAGCAGAGTTGCAAGGAAGCATTGAAAGCCACGTGAGCAGAATTCTAGAGAAGACAGAAAAAGTAAATGAAGAAGCCTTGAAAAGTCAGGTGAATCTCAACAACGTTGCTGAATCTAGTCAAAACATAGAAGGTAGAAGTTGTGACAATTTCAATCATGGAGGAAGAGGAAATTATAGAGGCAGAGAGAAAATGAGAGAAAAGAGGGCCAAAATCCCTAGCTCTCTGTTTTTAAAACTAAATCCGCGCGTACTCGCTCAAGCGAGGATACGCTCGCTTGAGCGAGCAACACAAAATATTGCTGAAAACGCTCCCTCGAACAAGTGAGCCTTTGCTTGCTTGAGCGAGCCTGAGAGCACCCTGATTCTGTAGGGACCCTCGCTCGAGCGAGCTTGAGAGCACCCCTGGCTCGCTTGAGCGAGCCTCAACTCAGAAAGCACCCTTGATGCTGCAGGGGTTCTCGCTCGAGCGAGCCTTTGCTTGCTTAAGTGAGCCTCAACTCAGAGAGCACCCCTGATGCTGCAGGGATTCTCGCTCGAGCGGGGCCTTTGCTCGCTTGAGCGAGCCTCAACTCAGAGACTACCCTCCTCTCTGCCCTGCCCCTCGCTTGAGCGAGCCCTCGCTCAAGCGAGCCTACCTAAACTCAAATCCTTCCTTTCTTTACTCTTACTCCATTCTCCCCTCTATTCCTAGTGTATTAACCTCCTTCTAACTTAGTTCCCTTCATCCGAATCTCTTCCTTCATCTTTGTCAATCCTCTAACTAATCCCTTCCTCCTATATCTAGTTTCCTCGTTCGACGCCCCTACTTTCGGTCTTATCTTTATACCTATAATCCTTTCCGTCTTAAGGTGTGATTTCTTCTGAGTTAGTTCTGTTATTGTGTTTGGCTTAACACCTGGTTTCATTTCTAAATTATCTTAAAACTCATAGCTCTTAATATATTCTCTACTTATCAAAATTCGCACTCAAGCTCCCAAGTTCTCATACTACTTCTAACCTCCCTTTCCTTGGCCAGATCACAACCTAAGGCTTCCATGGTATTTCTAGATTCTAATTTCCGGGAGGTTACAGCCGCAAATTGCATCATCAATCTAAAAGTTTCAATTTCAAGATGGAAATTCCCAAAATGACAATTTAAATGCATAAACCACTGATTAAAAATACCTGTGGGTCATAACCTAATTATAAGATGAGGGCTTGTGCAGATTGAAATTCACTCCAAAGTCTGTGGCAGCCCCCTCTAGGGTTCTTGCTCACACAGACCATAAAAGTGGCAGTGTACTAAAGAAGACACGAACCTTAGTCTTCCAACCTCTTCCTTGTGAGAAGTCGCAGCTGCTAATGCAAACTTCGGTTTTCCATCCAGAGCTGTTAACCTCTGCAAAATAAGCAAATGATAAAACCAATATTTTGCAATTGACATTTGAACAAGCATTATTATAGTTTATGATAAAACCAATATTTTGCACTATAAGTAAGACTAGCCTAACCTCATAAGTATTGACAAGTTCTTTGTCATCGCTCAAAGAATCCCGAGCCTCTGCTGCCTCAACAGAGATGGACATCATACCTTCAACATCCTATCACAAGAGCAATAAATTCAGGCCAAAACCATAAAGAAAGACAGGTTATGTCACATATAAATGCAACTAGGTTCCAAGTTCCAACCATTTTTTACTCAAAATCATGACAAATTATTAGAGTATAGGACTAAGCTTCCCTAAGAAGCTCAGGCCAATTCAAGATATTGGATTACCTAAGCGATTGTTATGTGTCGGCATGTTGATATCGGTAATGAGCGAAATAATTTCATGTATTTGGGAAATAGTGCTTTCAACGAGTATTATTTTTTAATTCAGAAATTAGAACGTTACACCCACCAATAACTTAATAACATGTATTCTATAAGATATATATAGGCCATTGTTATAAAATCCGAATCAGAGATCAACTTGGGAGTGGTACTGAGTCACTGCACTACTAGTTCAACATAAAATTAAACAAATAATTGACTATTTGATGAAAATCAAAATTACATGAATACAAAATTATAATTGCCATTTGCCAGCCATATAAAAAATTCGGGGGTTCAAAGTAGCTAACACTGAAGCTCAAAAATCTCACAACACTAAATCACAAATTCAATCACACACAGCAACAGCAACTATAATTTAAAAAAAAAATAACAAAGTTAAAAAGAAAAAAAATTAATTGAATCGAATGGATCTGATACCTGTTGGCGTGAAATGTAATCGGCCTTGATGGATGATATTGATAGGAGAAGCTCCGGAAGAGGTAACCGCTTCGCGACCTCGCAAACCGCTGCCTCCTTCGCTTCCACTCCGAGATCCTCAGCCATCAGCGTCTTTGCATAGAAACAAAAAATTTACTAATCAAATGCTCGAAGGATGCGCAGAATTTGAGTTGGTGCACTCCAATTCTCCAGTGATTTCTCTGAAACTGGAATGAAGCAAGAATTTGAGCAAATTGAACACGAGATTATGATGTTGATGAGGTGCGGATTTGGGATTTGGAGCTGAATGTGAAGAAGAGAGGAGAAAGGATAGGTTATAGAGAGAGAGTTGCCAACAAATTGGTTAGAAATTGGTCACGATGAAGGAGGGAGGAGTAGCGTAGGAATGATGAAAATTCTTCTGTTCAGAGTGGGGAGTTTCGACCTGTTTTCTATGAACAACAAAATAAAATAAGAGTAAACTGTCAAATGCCCACGACATTTTTAGGATCATTCGGTTTCAGTATAGTGCATGAGAAATAGAACACTAATATAATTATGATTTCTTTTTTTAGTCACTATATTCCAACTATCCAACTATGTGTTTCGTGTTAATTTTTTAATAACATGTCATACTATTTGTCATTGGCGCACAAAATTATTGTCACTGGGGTTGAAACCTTCCAATAAAGAAGGGGAAGAAGTCTGAGTCTGGCTTATTTAAAGCCTGACAAGGCCTGAAAGCCTATTTAAAAGTATGTTTCATAGTAAGGTACTTGAATATATCATAAGCATATATATGAATAAACTTACAGGCTTAAGTTTTTAACATATTTAAATGTTTATACAAGCTAATAAGTATATAATTATAAGGAAAAATAATAAAAAAAATCTTTATAATAATAATAGCAATATAAAAAATATTAGTATTTTATTGATATTTAGTTAAATAGACCGGCCAATAGGTTCAAAAGGGTTTTTTCGATGGCATGAAGTCTGGCCTGTTTTGTTATATAGGCTTATGAAAAAGGCTTGACCTGCTCTATTTAATAAATTGGCCTAGCCTGGCCTGGGCTTGATGTAGGTCGAGTAGTAAGCCCCTGACGAGCGGCCTGGCTTGTTCCCACCCGTAATAGGGGAGCACACGGAGTTGAAATCTTTCAAGCTATAAATTTGACAAAACCATATCATTTTTGTGCCAAAGTGGACATTATAGTGATAAACAGTATGATAGAGTGTCACTAAACATGACACGTCATAAAAAAATTAAAGGAAAAACACACAATTGGACTATAATGACAGATAAAGTAAGAAGTCAGGGACTACATTGAGGTTTTCTGTTTCTCGAGACTAAATTATATGACCCTTAAAGAGTGAAGGATGGATTTACTAACTTAATAAAAAAGTCTAGGGCTGAACGATCAGAGAAAATAAAAATACAACATAAAAAGAGTGTTTGTTTTTCTTTTTTGGAAACCAAAAAATAGTGAATTTTAGATATATTTGTTTGAATTAATTTTAAATAAAAATATATTGTTTTTCAATTTTCATACAAATTATTTTTTTTTACGGCAGACAAATTAAAAATTAATTGATATATCTTCACATCATTTTAATTTTAACATATAATATAATATGTAATTAAAAATATAAATAATTGTTTATTATCAAATTACATATTCATAAATTTAAAATTAAATAAAATTTAATATACATGATGATCAATATAATATAACTTGACTCAACAGTTGAATTGATTAATTTCACACTCTATACAAAGTTATTGATTCAATATCAATTGATTACATCTCTATATGTGTATAATTCTAAAATGCAATATAAAGAAGCCTTCATTTATTTTTAATATTTAAAAACTATCTACATTGAAACTTTTTGGTTTAACCACAGGTATCCTCCACTGAAGGCAATCATGTTTGAGCTGGGAACATCCACATCTACATTGAAACTTTATGTATTGAATTTAATTTTTTATGCATTTTTAGTCTAGAAAAATCGACACATTGTCATCCAATAAAATGATATGTTCCTTTATTTATTTATATATATATATATATAATTTATTGAATTTAAAATTATCATGTAGATTAAATAATGTATTAATATAGTATATTTATACACATACAAATTAAACTATTGTGTGTTTGTGTGTTTATACAATAAAACAAATGATTAATTTCATATAAAAGAATAATGATTTTTTTTTAAAACTTGCGTAAACTTCATTTACGTATAAATTTAAATTTTTTACTTACACAATTAAATTTATTTTAAATGATACAACGAAAAAATAAAACTAACATGCAAATTTAAAGTTTGTTATAAACATGAGACATTTTGTTTTAGTCAAATTGTGTTGTCCGAAAAGTTGCCGAAGTATACACATAGGATCCTAAAAATATTTATGAGTAATAGTACATTACAAGCAAAAATCAATTGTATGCAGACATTGCTAAGTTGCTAGTTTTTACATATATCTTTTGAATACAATCGGTATTCATATGTCAAGGAAATACAATCACATTATTGAATATCATCACAATTATCCTAACTTTTACCTATTACATATATCTTTTGTTTCATCAATTGGTGGATTGAAATGTCATAAAAATGCCAAAGCAATGGTGGCTTGCAAACTATAAGCTCATTAGCTACTTCCTGCATTGATGGTCTGGATTTTGGGTCGGGGCACAAGCATGCTAATGCTAATGTTACCACAAGCACAATATCTTGCATCTCTTTACGAAAAAATGGTAGTGGAATACGTGAGTCCAATATATCTTTCAGCTTCTTGTTTTGAGTAGATGGTTCTGACAAAGAGGAGATCAATTCAGCTGGATGTCTACCCATCATTGTTTCTAAAGCCACCACTCCAAAGCTATAAACATCTACTTTTGTTGTCACAGTCAAAGTGTAAGCCAATTCTACATCAAATGGAGATTGCCAATAACACATTAATATAAAGTTTTTATATATAAAGAAAAGAAATTGAGCTTATAATCTTATTAACATTTACCTGGAGCAACATATCCACGAGTACCAACAAGCATACTTTGATTAGATGAATGGCAATTAAGAAGTCTTGCTATGCCAAAGTCTGAGACAAAAGCTTGTAACTCTGAATTCAACAAAACATTGTTACTAGTCACGTCTCGATGAACAATTGGTTGAGTACAATGATGATGCATGTGAGACAGGGCATAGGCTATCTCTTTAACAATGTTTATCCTCTTGCTCCAATTCAACTCTTGAGCTTCCACATCATTGAACAAGTTGTAAAATAAGCTTCCCCTTTTCATATACTCATACACCAAAAACATGCACTTGTTATGCAAGCAAAAACCATAGAGCCTAATGATGTTGCGATGACGAATTTTTGTCAAGATCTCAACCTCATTACAAAAACTCTTGTAAAAGGATGGGTTTTCAGCTTCTGTTTTGTGAAGCTTCTTCAGTGCAACAATTCTACCACTGGGAAGTTGTGCTTTGTAAACACTCCCATAAGCACCTGTTCCTATGCAATACCTTATATCAAAGTCCTCTGTGGCTTTAATTATGTCTTCAAATGCAATTTTACCATCGTAGTTCCAAATTGAGATCATGTCTCCATTCTTTCTTCTTTCCTTATTCCCAAACTTATCATGTAAGGGACAAAAAATATGAATTCCCCAACATACAAATAGTAGTGAAAATATCATGCCGCTGACAGCAGAGCAGATCACCAATATTGCTATAGGAAGTACATAAGGACTAGAAGAGCATGGGTAACCATTTCGATTGCCAATTAATGAGTCTTTTGGAAAACTACAAAAACTGTAATAGTGATCTGAATAGTCAAAGGAATTGTAAGACAAATTGAGGTGTGGTACAAAATAGAGTCCATGAGGTATGTTGCCAGTGAGGTTATTGAAACTAAGATCTAGATAAGTAATATTGTCAATTTGAGAAGGGATGCTTCCATTTAAAGAGTTATTGCTTAGCTGCAAATGACTACAATGGTTTAAAATACCATATGGTATTGGTCCCTCAAGCCTATTGTTGGAAATATCTAAAACTTCAAGTCTTGGCATTTCTCCAAAACCAGATGGGATGAAACCAGTAATTTGATTCCAAGATAAATTAACATTTGTCAGTTGTGTTAGTGAAGATATCCCTTCAGGTATAACACCAAGAATCTTATTGTGAGAAAGATCTAATACTTTGAGATGGACCAACTGCTCTAAAGTAGAAGGGATTGAACCATTGAGCATGTTGTTTGATAGAGTTAGTTGCTCTAAACCTTTTAAATTCTCCAGTTCTGCAGGGATGGGGCCTTGAACTTGGTTTGAGTCAAGGGAGAGTTGGGTCAGATGATGCAATTGACCCAAAGTAGGAGGGATGACACCAGTAAGAAAATTGTTAGAAATTTTAAATGTCTCAAGTTGAGTGAGAATTGAAAGTGAACTAGGCAACTCACCTTGAAGACAATTGGAAGACAGGTCAAGATACCTGAGCTTTGTAAGAGAGCTTATTTCTGTGGGGATGCTTCCTTTGAGTCCCAATCCACTAAGTTCTAAACGGATTAAATTGGGGAATGCAGTCATATTGAAGTTCTGAATCTGCAATTCTGTTGGAGGAACATAAAAATAATTGCTAGTTGAAATCTCTTTTATACTTCCTACTTGGTCGCACACAATACCATTCCATTTGCAATATTCTGAGATATTTCGTCCTCCTACCCACCTGCTCTGGAACAAAGCCTCTTGTTCCTCATTTATGGATGAGGAATTAGAAGCTACTATGTTGGTGGCAACAACAGCAGCTTGTGGGAACAAGACATAAAAGGCAGTACCAAAGATAAGGGCCACAACTAGTAAATTGCAATCAGAACTAGCCATACTTAATTCAAATTTGAGATGGTTTCAATTACTTATAATGCTATAGTATTGGCATGGGACATGGTGTATATATATATTGTATATATAACAGTGGCCAATGTCGTGCCTAATACGACCATGTGGAAATTATGTATTCAGTTTGAAATTTACTTTTAACTTCTTTCAGTGAGAGCAACATGGGACGGGAATGGACATTCAAAGACATGGTTTTGCACAAAGGAATTCACAAATTATTGGTTGAAAATTGAATGAACTTGTGAAATGTGCACATGGCAACAAAGATAAGCCCCACCTAAAAGTAAATTGCAACTGGAATTTGCCAGGATGCATACAAATTTGAACGACTTGTAGAACATGATAACAATTATGTTAGCTCATCATGACTTTGTATAATGACACTAGCAATTAGTAACATGGTTTACGTGTTTGTGCAGAAACTATGGTTTCAGAGTAACATCAGAGGACTATTCCACAATGGAATTTTGAAATTATTGATTGGAAGATAGAATGAACGTGTGAAATGGGCTCATGAAATTAATTTGTTCAAAAGTTGTAAGGTTATTCGTTCATGATAAATGGACGAGGTCTATTCTCGCCCATGACACACGCATACGCCTCTCCGTTTTTTTTTTTTTTCCCAACACTTCCATTTTTTTTATTTTTTTATTAAACTTTTATTTTATTATTATTATATTAAAACACTTTATCTTACTACCGTTCTATTATTCTGTTTCATTTTATACAAACACAGATTAATAAATATAATAACTGTGTTTATTTACATTACTTTATTCATTAATATTTTTACTTATTATCTCTCTTACCTATTTTATTTATTGATTCACTCTCTATCTTAAATTGTTCCTTCGGTACATGACTACGTCTAATTAGTCTTTCATGCAATGAAGTATTAAAACACTTTCTCTCCTTATTTGTTCTTCTTTATCTGTTTCAAGTTTCATTACATAAAAACACAAATTATCATTCACTTTCTTTTTTCTTCTTTTTTTTTTTACATTTTAACTCTCTCATTTTTTTTTTATTATTATTATATTAAAATAAATTCTCTCAATATTCATTCCTGCTTATTTGTTTCATTCCATAAAAATATACATTAAAAAATTTAATAAATGTTTTGATTTACATTAAATTCAAAGTGTATTTTTTCAATATATAATTTATCTATCTATTTTATTTATTAATATTTTCATTTATTATCCCTTTTATCTACTCTCTATCATAAAAGTGTTCCCCAGTACACGTGTCACGTTTTCTCACTTGTGTTTTTCTTTTAGTCTTTTTATTCTCACTTCAATAAAGTAACTATTTTTATGAATCACGAGTATCATTCACGGGAGACAATTATACTCTTGCCTTTTTTCTTTTTCTTTTTCCTTTTTTTATCAAACTTTAATTTAATTTTTTTATTATTATATTAAAACAGTTTCTCTTATTATTCATTTCTGTTTATATGTATTAAGAAATACAATAAATGTGTTGATTTACATTAAAATTAAAGTGTTTGTCAATATATAATTTACCTCTTTATTTTATTCATTAATATTTTCACTTACTATCTCTCTTATATATTCTATTGATCTATTTACTCTCTATCTTAATTAGTAAAGTGATTTTTTTTGTGAATAATGGGCAGTATGCTCCTCCTTCCATTTTCTTTTTTTTCCCTATTTTTTATTAAACTTTAATTTTCTTTTTTATTATTAATATTAATTTCATATTAAAACAATTTCTCTCATTAATTTTTGTTTATCTATTTCAATACATAAAAACATACATTAAGAAATACAATAAATATTTTGATTTTGATGGCAACTGCCAGTAGACTTCTGAGCTGCCAGTCGTTGAGCTAGTGGCAAGTTTGGACCTATATGGGATGCTTGGAACTGAGTCAAGCCTTGGTCAACCATGTTTTGGTCAACCCTCCCATGGTCAACCTTTGACCAATTGACCCAAGTCAACATGAAGACTCCACTTAATTAGGAATTAAGTAGGATTTAATTGTATTATGACATGTTTGTAATTTTCTTAATTTCCACTCTTGTTTTGGGCGTTAATTTTAGAGGTTTATTGGTTAAGAGTTAGCTTAACCAATTAATTAGGAGGTCATGGGTTCAAGACCCATTAGGAATAGTTTTGAGTCTTCCTCTTTATTTTTCTTTGAATAATGTTATATACACAACAATACAACATACAACTTAGTGAGAGAAAGAAAGAAAAAAGAGTAAAGAGAAAGAAATGTGAGATGTGATGGAAAGAGATAGAGAGTAAAATATGTTGTATGAGTTGTATGTTTTGTTTTTGTATGAATTTCATATCTCTTTTTTTTTATTTTTCTTCTAATTGGCCGCCCCTTTTCTCCTATAAATAGGAGGGGCCTTTCTTCACTTTGATTTTATGAGTAAAGGCATTATATCAAATTTCCTCCTCAACATTGTGAGTAGAGAAGACTTGGTGGTTCTTGCTCAAACCAACCGGAGAGTTATCCGATTCCTCCGAATCAGCGGTGTCTAGAACCAAACTTATCTGCTGTGGGAGTTGCCTATTGCGGTGGTGTTCATCTCCATTCCTTTTCTTACCCATTTTTTCTTTAATTTTCATTTTCTTTCAATTATAGTCGCTGCCTTGTTGCACTTAATTGCTCATTTGATCCGAATTCTAATGGTGTTTTTGGTCCCTTGCTTCAATTCTAGATCCGGGAATCAATGTTCTATTAGACTTACTTTAAATTTAATTTAGAGTTTTTTTCAATATATATTTTATTTATTAATATTTTCACTTATTATCTCTTATATCTATTCTATTTACCTATTTATTATCTATCTTAAAATTGTTTCCCAGTACATGTGTCACATATTTTTCACTTGCGTTTTTTTAGTCATTTATTTACACTTATGTAAAGTGATTTTTTATGTACTATGAGTATCCTCCACAGGAAGCGATCATGCTCCTGCCATTTTCTTTGTATTATTATTATTATTATTATTAAAATAGTTTCTCTCATTATCTACTCATGTATATATTTGTTTTGTTACATAAAGCACACATTAAGAAATTCAATAAATGTGTTGATTTACATTAAATTTAATGTGTTTTCTTTTTCAAATAGATCATTTATCTCTCTATTTAATCCATTAATATTTTCACTTTTTATCTCTCTTATATATTCTTTTTATCTATTTACTCGATATTAAAATTGTTCCTCTCATACACCCGTCATGTTTTCTCACTTATACTTTTTTTAATTCTTTTATTCTTATTTTAGTAATGTGATTTTTTTTTATGGAGCAAAATTAGTATGTGACCTGTGCCTTCGAACGGGTAAATTAATGGTACGACTTATGTTGTCTGTGTTTGCTTTGCACATGATAAAGCATTAATTATGATAAATACTTAGATTTTAAAGTAAATCAATAATATCTTTATAGAATTTATTTCATGTGACCAATATCGAGTTGCTGAGAGGGCTATGACCTTAACAAAAGCCAATAGTATAATACCCTCCAAATTAGTAATGACGATAGTCACTCTTTTTTTGTTTTCATTCTTTTTGCTTCATCCCTAAAAAATAGCGGTGTTAGTAACTAGAAAAGTTGTAAAATAGGGTCGTTTCACAGTGGAAACGTATACCGGAAACATGATGTGAAACGGTTTGAGATGTTGCAGATCATACTGCATGGAAATGTCGAATTTGAGGCTACTGATTTTTTCTTATAGGTTAAGAGTGTGTTTGGCAAAATTAATAAGTTGGCTACTATCTTATAAGCTAGCTAGTTTGACCAACACAAAAGTATTTGGTAAGGTAACTCAAAGTAACTTATTTTAGGAGTTTCTAACTTATAGCTTGTAGCTCATTTAATTTTCTTTCATCACTATCTCTTATATTTTAATACATTTCCCTTATTATCCTTAATTTTTTTACCTATTATTACCTATTTTCAATTTTAGTGACAAGAACCTTTCAATTTTTTTACCTATTATTACCTATATAATAAGTAATTTAAAAAATTATAAATTAATTAAATTGTTATTTTCTTTTCACTATTTTATGAAATTGTTTTTTAATTATGTTATACTATTTATTTTATTAATTTCAGTATTTATTTTAATTTTTAATTAAATATTTTATCACTATAAGGTTTAATAAGAATGTAATTATTATTTTTAAAATATAAAATTATAATTGCATAACAATATATTTTTGTCTAAAATATACAAACAGAATTTATATAATAAAACTTATGTAATTATGTCATTTTATATTTATCAAATAGCTTATCAGTTAGTTCTACCCGGTACTGTTAGGAAGAAGTCAGAAAATCCAATAACCCAACACCTAACTAATGTGGAAAGCTTGGTAAAATTTTCCCTCTGGCTTTCGCTTCATGTCTTATTTGCATAATACTAGTAGGAAATGACCGTGTTGTAAATGTTTCATTGTCTTATACACAAAACTTGAGAACTTTGACTCTCATTACCGTTGGACTCATGTGGTTATGAGAAGAAAATAATTATTATTTTCATAATTTCATTTACTGCGAAAGAGGAAGCCATCAAAGAAAGGAATGGTAGGAAAAAAAATCACCTTTAAATAATACTCATTGAAAAAGAAAGTCCTTGAAAGCAAGAATGTTGTGAGTCGAGTGTAAGCATGAACCAGTGTAATGAAGCTATCCACACTACTTGCTCGAAAGAAGCCTGAAAAAAATGCTACCCGTCTGCTTCATTTTGTTACACATGGTTTCTTCTCTTAATAATGGGTGATGTGGCAACATGTGAGTGGTTAAATGAATTATATGGCGGAGATTCACTAAACAGCACACAACTGCAGCAAACCTCAAATGCATGTAATCCGAATCCACCCAATCCGCTCCCTCAAACTCTCCACACTCACTGCGCCCCTGCTGCTGGCCCTGCACGGCTGAACCTCACGTCCTCACCTCAGCTCAAGGTCTCTAGGTTCCCCCTGCGCGGCTCAAGCTTCCAGCTCCATTCGCGCCGCGCCCTCAAGCACAGATCCAGGAACGACGCGCCGCGCACTCAAGCAGATCGAGGAGCGTCGCGTCCGGTGGTGTTCGTCGCGTTGCACGGCAGTCAGGCTCCGCTTCCGTTCTCGTCTGTTGTCACTCGTCAGGTATGTAGTCGTTCTTGTTCGTTCTTGGTTTTGAATTGGTTTCCTCTTGATTCTGTTCTTGGTTTTACGCACTGTGCAGCGTATTCTGTTCTTCGTTATTGCTGTTTATGGTTTTAATTGTTTTACATCAAAACACCAGCTGATTTTGATTCTGTTCTTCGTTTTACATCAAAATACAGAATCAAAATTGATTCTGTTCTTCATTCTGAGTGCAGCTGATTCTGTTCTTGGCTTTACATCAAAACACAGTTGATTCTGATTCAGTTCTTCGTTATTGATTCTGTTCTTGGTTTTACGCACCGCTTTCATTGTTCGTGGTTTTAATTGCTGTTTATGAACTGCTGTTTCGGGATTCAATGTTGTTTATGGACTGGCTGATATTTCTGGATTCAATTGCATTTAGTTTTTTCATACTTCTATTATTGTGATAAAATGCCTATGTCACTGGATTGGCTGTATTCTGTCTCTGTTTCTTGACTGGCTGATTCTCTTTCACTGGATTGATTTGTATATATAACTAATGAGTCAAAAGGAAAGAGATGATAATATGGAATTTAATTGAAGTTTCTAGAATTTAATTAAGCAAAGTCAAAGAGATGATAAGATGGATATATAACTAATATGGAATTAAACTATGTTTCTGTTTTTTACAAACTCTCTTTAACTTCCTTTTCTTTCAGATTCATTAATAATGTTTAAAAGATAGACCATCTAGTTCATGCTTATTAGCTTATGGAATTTAATTGAAGTTTCTTGAATTTAATATAGCATAGAGATGATAGTATGGATATATAACTAATATGGAATGTTTATTTAGTTTCATGAATTGATGGATGAATGTATTTTAATGTGTTTGAGATTTATTTAAGGTGTTGAATGTTTTTTTAATTTCATGGGATTGATGGATGAATGTATTTAATGTGTTTGAGATTTATTTGAAGTGTTGAATTTGTTTTAGTTTAATAGGATTGATGTAATTGTTTACAATTTTTAATGAGCAATATTTTTTAATAAATTAGGTTTTAACTGGGCCGACACACACAAACCCACTACCCGCATAGGGCCGGGCTTGGGCTTTAATTTCGTAGGACTAAATTTTTGCCAAATATTTTTGCCCGACATGTAATAGCCCGCTACTCGACCCTGACCTGTCGGGTAGCCCGTTTTAACATGTCTAAACAACCCTGCCTATATTTTGAATAGCGAAATTGGATTTCAACCTTTGGTTCACTTTGGGTGTGCTCGGTAAAATTAGCTGATAAGCTAGCTGCTAGCTGATAAGCTCCTAGCTTATAAACTACGAGCTGATAAACTGGCTTATTGAATTAGAAGTGTTTGGTAAAACTAGCTGATAAGCTAGTTAGTGAACGTAAAATGACATAAAAGGGCATAACTACATAAATTTTATTATATAAATTCTATTATTGTTTTTTTAGAAAAATATATATTATTATGTAATTATAATTTTATATTTTTAAAAAATAATTAAATTCGTATTAAACCTTTTAGTGATAAAATATTTATTAAAAATTAAAATAAATAATGAAATTGATAAAATAAATAGTATAATATAAAAATAATTTCATAATATAGTGAAAAGAAAATAACAATTTAATTAATTCATAATTTTTTAAATTTATTATTATATAGGTAATAATAGGTAAAAAAATTGGAAGGTTTTTGTCACTAAAATTGAAAATAGATAATAATAGGTAAAAAGAAATGAAGAATAATAAGGGAAATGTATTAAAATATAAGGGGTAGTGATGAAAGAAAATTAAATAAGCTACAAGCTAGAAGTTAGGTGTAGCTTGTAGTTTATAAGCTAAGAAGCTCCTAAAATAAGTTACTTTGAGGTACTTACCAAACACTTTTGTGTTGGTCAAACTAGCTTATAAGCTAGTAGCTAGCTTATTGGCCTTGCCAAACACACTCTTTTTCTTATGCATGTCACTCTGTTACAATAGCTTTTCCACTTGTTCAAATTCGGCCATCAATGCTATTATTATTATTAATATTATTATTATTATTATTATTATTATTAATAATAATAATAATAATAATAATAATAATAATAGTTCCATTAGTATTTTATTTTTATTGCTTTTTATTATAGTTCATTATCAATCCAACTTTGATTTGATTGGCTCGGATCGGGTTAATTAAAAACAATGAGTTAATTAAAAAACAATTGAGAAATCTAATCTAACTCAAAAAGAATCTAGTTAATTGATTTGGACTTATTAGGGTCTGATTACCATGTTGGAGGTAAGTGTTTTAAAATCAATTTTATTTGATAATAAGGAATCAAAGAGGCACTTATTTTTTGTGATGAAACTTGGCTAACCTGCACACACTCCCATTCATCCATAACAGAAGTTTTGAAATAGTTTTACAAATTTTATTATCTTATATTCTTTTGGTTGCAGTGTAGAAAAAATACTTTAACATTGGACAATGACTGCGACCCTTATGAATAAAAGGTTTGACCAATTAAAAGAGGCACAAGAAAGATTTCACAAAAATAATTAAAATTCATTTTCAAAGATCCAGAGGGTTCCTTATCTTTTGCGACAAAATGAAAGGTTTGCTAAATACTGCTCACCTAAGTTGATATCATTTCATTTGGTCCCATTCACCACGCAACTGCGAGTCTCAAGCAAAAAGGAGAGCGCTACAAGCTCCTATGGACATCAATATATGTTGCAGAATATGGTAAAAACATCAATCAAGATGTCAATGAAGCAGCTCACTTTTTGCATAAAAAGATTGAGGATAATATTGAAGAATTGAAGAACCTTTTCATAGAGGATGCAATTGGAAGCTATGATGACAATGAACTTGTTTGGATGTTGTTTGTGGATGGATGTTCTTTGCTCTATTTCATGGAAAATGTTGATGATCAGCATCCAGAAGCATTGAACATCAAGCTTGACCAATTAATGTATATGTGGAGAGATATTTTTTTGTTGGAGAACCAACTTCCAAGGAGATTACTTGAGATGCTAAGCAAAGAAAGGGGGCTGACTTAGCATATTTATTTTCCAATCATTTTAACATGGGTGAAACCAAGCGAAGTCGAATGTTTGTGGTCTTATTGGAAAACCCTAAACCGATTCATATACTCAATTTTGTTCGCTCAAATTACTTGTCAGCTACTAAGAATCGGGTTTACCACAGTGACAGAGATGATCAATTATTAGGTGATAAGAATGAACAGAATCATGTCGTAAACAATCAAGTTGACGATGAATATGATAAGATGGATTATCCTGAACAAATGAATGATTGTTGGAACACTCATAAGAATATACGAGATCTAAAAACCGCAGGGATTCGAGTGATGGCCAATAAGTCAGATGAATGGCAATGGAGTAACATCTCTTTCACCTCTAAGTGGTTTAGTGGTGAATTATTACTTCCTGTGTTTGTGTTTAACGATGTCAAACCTTATTTCTTTCAGAACTTAGTAGCATATGAGATGTGTCCCGATGTTCATTACAACTATGAATGTTGCTCATTCTTTACCTTCATGGATTCATTGATTGATACTGCTGAGGATGTGAAGGAACTCAGATTAGCTGGTGTATTTCAAAATTTGCTTGGAAGCGATGAAGAATTGGCCAAATTCTTCAATGAATTGGGTGATGATTTGCCCACAAAAATGTTCACCCACTCTTATTTCAATGATGCAGTGGCCTACAGCAAGAAATATATTCTCGTCAAGCATCAAATTGAAAAACATTACACAAATAAATGGAAGACATGGTTGGCTCAAGCTTACAATACTCATTTCAATTCCCCGTGGGCTATGATTGCCTTTTCGGCTGCATTACTTGCATTAGTTCTCACATTTATCCAAACATGGTTTGCCGTAGGAAATATATATTTTGGTAATAAGGTTGGTAATGATGAAATTATGCCTTAGGAACTAGTTACTGTTTTTTATTTCTTGGATGTTTTTTTTTTCATTAGATATTAGATAAGTAATATGCCTCAAGGAGTTGTTATACAACTCAGTTTCAGATTTTTAGGAAGTACAGTTGCATCTTTCAATCATTACATGTTCAAATGTTCAAAAACAGTCTTCTATATCTGTATTTATATTTATATTATAATACAACTTCGTTAACCTCTTTAACACGGTTCCTGCTATAATAACTTTTTTTTGCCCAACATTGATTTAAGTGTCTATCTATATCCCTTGAAAGTATTTCTGCTGTGGGTTAGGTATTCATTCACTCTAAATCTGATCCCATTTCATTTGCTATGCTCTCATAATTCTTAGCCCAATTTTATGCACAAAACTCGAAATAAAACTTTACATAAGAAGATTTAAACGAGTATTATTTAAACTAATCATCCCTTGAAATATGTGTGTGTGAGAGAGATGTGATTATGAATGTAAAATTTAAATGATATATATTAATTTGACTTAAATTTATGATTAAAATATTATTGGAAAGAAATTACTTGTGATTAATTGAAAATATATTCTAAATAGTAAATACTATTAGTTCCTTTTCTTATCTATATTTATATAACAAGTTTTCTATTTCTTTTGTATTATTTTTCTTAAAACATATTTATGTTTAGAACATTTTAGTATATTGAGTGTTAACTGCTTGGTGGTTGGGAAACTTGAAGCTTAGATAGCTTAGATAGGTGTAAAGAAGAATGAGTTTACTTTTACTGGAAGTACTAACCAATCAAATTTTTTAATTAATGACTTTTACTGTGGGTTTATATTTTTAAACTAAAAACATGTAACAAATAAAAATTTCAAAACAATAACTATTTAAAATAAATAAAGTGCATATCTTCATTTAATATCTTAAATATATTAAACGGCAAAATATGTTTTTGGTACTTGTAAAATTAGTGAATTTTGTTTTTAGTCCTTATAATTTATTTAAAGCGTCTTCCCAATTTTGTTGCAATTAGTTTCTCCCCTCAATTGGTGTGTGCCAGTGCTAATATGACACGTTTTTTCTCTCTCCTATGTGTCAATTATTAAATTTATGGCGGTCTTAAACGGCCTAAAATTAAGCTTTGAGTGCCACAAACCATTTTTCCCCACCCCCTCTTCTCCCCCTCCCAAAAATCACCCACTCCTTCCTCTTCCCCATCCCCGGTAACCCACTCCATCCCTCTTTCCCCCTCCAACCAGTGGGGCACTAGTCAACAAATTGGATTATGCGCTTGATTTTAATTGGGTCAATTTTGATGAAACTTTTGCAGAAGTACTTCTAAGTGAAAAAAAAATAGAATGAATCGAAGAGATCAAATGCATTTAACTTCTTCATAAGTTGAAATTAGTCTTTGACTCTTTGTAGTCCACCTACTCCAAAAGCTCTCTCATTTATCTTTTCCATAAGTAACTAATTTCAACTTAAGGAGAAATTAAATTCATTTTGACCTTTTTAATTTATTCTATTTTTATTTCCTAAAAGTTTTTTTTAGAAGTGTATCCAAACCTAGACATAATTGCTATAGCTACCTTAATATCTTTAGGCATCACATCAACTATGTACATCATATAACAAGCCATGTATTTACCATGGCGCGGACCACACTTGGTCATCATAGTTCAAATGCGCTATTTGGTCATCTAGGCAAGTTTTATATATGTCGAGTTACCTCCATGAAGGACTCACGTGTTTTACTTGTTATCGTTAGTTTTATGCTAGTTTTTATTTGGAAAATGTCTTCCATTTTCCTTTACTCTGGTTAGGTTGGATTTGGATTCTCTCTAGCTTCTTCATTCTCTCCAGCAAAATGTAGCTACGCAATAACTACGGCATAACTAGGAAATAAAAGTCCATAGTTAACCTATAGTTATTTGGTAGTTAAAATTGCAGGAGAGGATGAAGAGACTGGAGGGGATCCTTAGACGGTTAGGTTAGAAGGCTTTAGATGTGTGTGCTTTAACTTTTTGTATCTTAAATTTGCTGGCTTTGGCATTATAAGAAAGTTACGTGATAAAATCATACATTGTTTCTTATTTCTCAGCTTTTATTGATGTAATAGTAGCTTAACTCAGACTTACCCTTTTTTCTACATTTTTTTTTCAGTTTGGTATTTCTCATTTGGTATTTTCGGGGAAGATGTTAATGCAGCTGTAGCAACTATCAAGACCAAGCGCACAATCCAATTTGTTGACTGGTGCCCCACTGATTGGAGGGGGAAAGAGGGGTGGGTTACATGGGATGGGGGAGAAGGAGTGGATGGTTTTTAGAGAGCGGGAGAAGAGGGAGTAGGGAAAATGGTTTGTGGTGCTCAAACCTTAATTTTTCTGGGGTTTAAGACCGCCAAAAATTTAATATTCCCTCTAGTCTTTTTATAAGGCACACTTAACCGAATTACATGTACTAATAAAAGTAGTTAAAGTTAATTAATTTTATTGAAATTTTAAAAAGTAGTTTAACTTTTTATTTTTACCCTTATTTAATACCCCTAATTAACTTCATTAGCATTTGATAATTGAAAAGAATAAATTTAATAAGGGTAAATAAGAAAAATGGTAATAAATGTTGTATTGAAATGGTAAAGTGTCTTATAAAAAAGACCGCTAAAACTTATAAGAAGTGTCTTATAAAAAAGACCGAAGGAAGTAATTGACACATAGGAAAGAGAAAACGTATCACGCAAAAAAAAATTGGGAAGACGTTTTAATAAAAAAAAATTATAAAGACTAAAAATAAAACTCGTTAATTTTACAGTGACCAAAAACATATTTTACCCTATATTAGATAATATTTAATTAATATGATATCTAATATACTATCAACTAAAGTTATTAAATTAATTCATCACAGGTTAAAAGAATTTTATTTAATTAATTGAGTAAACTAGCAAATCGGTCCTTGACTCTGCGGGGACCATGCAGTTTCATCCCTGACTTTGCTAAAATAGCACTTTAGTCCGTACTTTGTTAAAAACACATGCATTTTAGTCCTTATTTCACTAAAAAAACATGCACTTTAGTCTTTCACTTTATTATGAAATATGCACTTTAGGGACTAAAGTACACGTGTTTTTAACAAGTACGGACTAAAGTGCTATTTTAGCAAAGTCAGGGAGTGATTTGCTAGTTTACTCTTAATTAATTAGAGTGAAGTTGTTTTAACCATACAATAGATATCAGCCGTCATGTTATAATTGCCTTAATTGAATTATATTGTTCGTGACTGATTTATTAAAACAATCTTCGCATTTAGAATTCCAGAAAGTTTATGTTCTTAAAACTTAACAATTCATTCGTGACTGATTTATTAAAACAATCTTCGCATTTAGAATTCCAGAAAGTTTGTGTTCTTAAAACTTAACAGAATGAATTGTTATTGCACTATTGTAAAAGTGGGGATTATGAAAATTATCAAACCTCACACAATAAATTAGTAAAATTGATAATGCTTAAGATAGAAAGATATAATAGCAAAAATTTTAAGAGTCGAGACAAACGAAACAAAAGCATCAAATATTTATAATCTATTATAATGAAAATGAAGACTGCTTTGCGAAACATGGTCTAAATACGTGCATATTTCCTTGCTGACTGTTAATTGGTACTCTAAAAAGAGAGGCCTCAGTTTTTAGTTTTGCTTCTGTAATTACCCGTTTTTAGTTTTGCTTCTCAGTTTTTAGTTTTGCTTCTGTAATTACCCGTTTTTAGTTTTGCTTCTGTAATTACCCTGTTTGGGACTCATCACAACCGAAAAAATATATCATAAAATATAACAATTTTTCTAACAACTAATATTCAGACAAAAATCATGCTTTAAACTCCCTTTTATTCAAAACCAGATCTAAAAAATTAAGTTAATTTAAAATTTTACAAAAGACCCACCCAAAAAAGGAGATAGAACCTCACATCAGAGGGTTCGTGACTCAACATTCCCGGTAGAAAACACAACTGCTATTTCAGTGTCTGATATATAACAAAGTTTTGTATTAGCACAAATAATATAATAATTTAATAAATGAAAATATTTTATTATGATTATTATATTCGTCAACTTAAAAAAATCGTCATATCCGGAAATAAAATCATTCCGATACCGAATTTAAATCTGGCTATAAGGTAGAAAAACGAAGATGGTATATCAATAGAAGGAAAAAAATCCATCGTCAAAACTACCATAAGAAAATAGATAATAACATGAATTTCAAGTGTTTCAAAATTTGAAAATCACATCAAAGAAATAAATTTGCTCATCAAGAAGTACACTGACAGCAGAACTATATCCCCAAACATCTCATTCTAAGCCACAAGGGTGCTGGCAGTTGTTGATTCACTGCAATAGTGGAAAAACCAACTAAGTATTAGAAAACCATGACAATGGGTAATTAAAACGGTCAACTAATAAGCTGTACCTAAAGACAAGAAAAAGTGAGAGCTACTAATAATTCAGAAATCAGATGCAAAATTACAATTCCCTAACCAAATTATAACATGGATCTGATTAGAATCTTAACCATCAATTTTCTAATCAAAGACTATATCTGCTCACTTTTTCCTTTAGAGTAATTCACCATGTTTAGAGAAGCCAAATCTGATCTATAGCCCTGCAAACTAAGAATAACTAACAAAAAACTATATAATCAAGCAACATAGAATGTTCAGAGCACATATACATTGTTAAATCTTCAACGGAAGATAGTTCAAAAATTATGAGGAAGCTGCATGACTGCAAGCATGCCTTGTTAACAAATTCAAACTATTGAAACAGCCATTGATTACATTATAAAGAGAAAAATTAGCATCAAGAAACAAGATGGCAAAAACGCCCCCTAAATAGGTACAAATTATTAGTGATCCAAAACTTAGTCAGAACTTAGAAAAAATAAAAATTTAATATCAATTTAGCAAATATGAAAAATCATGTTATAAGATAAAGAACCAAGGAAAACATTAACCAAATCGGTCACAAAAAGTAGGCTTTTAAAATAAGGAAAGGATATACAGAAGAATTCTATGAGCAAATATTTGCAAAATTGCACTGATGCAATGCATCTTCCATGATGTCTAATTTATTTTAAATTGACCTAGAAAAATCAACCCACCCTCATAAATCTCTAATTTCAAATCATTTATAAAGAAGATAAAGGTTCAATACTTACTATTTCCACACAGGTGGAAGTTTCTTTGTCTTCTTGTAGTAACGGGCAAGGCGGTGAATCCTACTCTCAACCAAAATTAACCTGAATTTAGAATCTTTGTCCTTCCTATTCCTCTCCAAGTGCTTCCTAATTGAGACAGCCTTCTTGATCAGGTGATACAGATCTTCGGGTATTTCAGGAGCAAGCCCTGACAAAAAA
The DNA here is from genome assembly GCA_026901365.1 of Sesbania bispinosa. Taxonomy (NCBI): domain Eukaryota; kingdom Viridiplantae; phylum Streptophyta; class Magnoliopsida; order Fabales; family Fabaceae; genus Sesbania; species Sesbania bispinosa. Next base: position 606,767 of record QLOH01000173.1, read on the forward strand.
TAAAAAAAGAAATATATAACATATTTCACTTATCAAATAATAAGCACTATGCAAATTTACAACCAGCAACAAGGGGAAAAGCATACCATGTGCCTTCAATATGCGCAAAATCTTGCTTCCAGTGACACTCTTCACCTGAGCAATTCCATGAGAGTCACGAAGAATCACACCAATTTGAGATGGAGTCAGACCTTTCTTGGCAAACTTGCAGATGTTCTCCTCAACCTGTGAGATTATCAGACAACAAATGCACAACAAAATTCAGAGTTCAGACCCAATAATAACCAACCAAAATTATAAAAAACATTGTAAAAAATCATAACAGCTTTGCTGAGTGAAAAAGAGTACAAAGTTAACATTCAAAAGCACTAAACATATCCTTAAGCTAATTTTGTTATCATCACAACATAAAGCATATTACAAAATAGGAGGCAAGAAATGTTCTGTTATACCCTCCATAACCCCTTTAAGATTTTCTGTATCAGAAAAAGGATTTGATTATTCTAAAATGATGAGCGCACAACTGTTAATTAGAAATTCAATCATGAAGATTACGACAGTACAGATATAATCCGCTATAATAAAATTATCAAAATCGCAACTGTTGAATTTCTGATGAATAGTTATAACTCTGCAAAAGTACATTCCTCATTTCTCCATTTTAAAGGAACCACATCACAAAATAAATCATTATAACAAGCCCATTCTTATTTTTATACATAGCAAAGTAAAACAACACAAGCAAAACTCACATAACACTCTCAAAGAAAATAAAAAAATTAAATAGATACAAATGCGGAAAAGGTAAATTTTCAGAAACAGCATAAGATTTCCAGCATTAACGAAGAAACCAATACACACAAGCATAAGAACAAAAATCAAAGTAAAAAGGGTTTAGATTCCTTACATCCTGAGAAGAGATCTTGAGCCAGCTGGGTGGAGTTCTCTTATATGGAAGAGCTGAACTGGAAATACCCTTACTGTAATCACATTCAACAAAAAAAAAACAAAGTTAGACCAAAAACAAACAAAAAAATAAGGATGAAACATCCAAAAGGGTTTGAAGATGTTCTAGCGTGGAAACGAGAACATAGAAACTAACCCGCGAGAGTGCATTCTACCCATGGTGAGTGATTGAGATGAACAACGCTCTCTGCTTGCTGCGCCTGCACCAACAGAAGAAGAGGAACAACAACAACGAGAAGATATAAGAGAAACCCTGAGAATATGAATATAGAGGAAGCTAGGGCATACCTAGATATTTGGATCAGGCCCATAATCACTTGTTGGACCAGGCCCATAATCTGTGTAGCCCAAAAATAAGGTTCCCTTCAGTGACACCAAATATCGTCTTCAATTTAGATTGAGATATCGACCACAAAAAAAAAATGTAGAGAGATATACATAATATAAAAAATAAATTAAAATAAAAAAATTAAGAGTATAAAAAATATATATATGGTTATTTTAAAAAATTTAAATTCAAATTTTAAAGTGTATTAAAGGATGAAAAGTTTTCTTTGTTTAAGATTTTTTTATTTTCATTGATAATTACAAAAATACTAGTACTTTATTTTCATTGTATTTTTTGTATAAAGTTTTTTAAAATAAAAAATAAACTACAAATAACATTTTTTTTATGATTATTAATAGAAATAGGAAAGACAAAACACTTTCTAAAAGCTAATAGACCGCTAGGAGTTCATGACAATTAAATGAGATTACGCCTTGGCTTTCTTGCTGAAAGGGGTTTAGATGAAGTTCGTAAAATATTATATTTTTGCAAGAAATAGGATCTATTAAAATTGCTTTATATCATGTGAAGTGTCAAGAAAACCCTACATATAAAAGGGAAGACAATGGGAATTTTGATTTAATTCATGGTTCTCCTTGTCACTTTAGTATTTTGGATTTCATTCCTAGCACCTTGCATAATTATAATAGGTGAAGTTAGTTTTTCCTACTGGATTTTTTTTCATATATTAAACTCAAATTCATGACCTAAAAAAATATATAGTTTTAAGTTAATTAGTGTTCAAGCTCATGTTTCTAAAAAAATATTATTGCTCAAAGAAATTCTTACCTTGATTGTATTTCAAGAGATTAATTCGTTCAAGAGATTATTTCCTCTTTTTCAAGTATAATGAAAAAAAAAAAAAAAAAAAAAACAAGTTGAAGTAGGTTACATATTTTGTCCTCATAGTAGAGTTGTTTAAGTATTTAATGTTTTTTTCCTACATTTTTTCTTTTTATTTGCAAAAGATTTTCTAACTATAAAAACCTAAATAGAATAACGAGTAGTTGTTTTTTCCAATAATTATTTTCTAATAATTCATTTTCATGTGTTTTTGTTTTGTACAAACCATAAGTTTAGCTTTAATTACTTTAATAAGAAGAATTAAGTTAGTTACAATATGGTAGTGTGAATTTTTATTTGGTTGAATTCATGCAATCACATACAAGATAATCTTTGATTCATTCAATCATTCCTTGAAAGAAAAGTATGAACTATGACGTGCAAGTGAAGAAATAGTCCGATATTGGTTATGAGTTATGACACAGATCATAGAGCACAAGTTTTGCAATTCACTATATATTTGTATTTAGACAGGACATTACTTATAATATGAACATGCTATACCTGTTCAGGGTAAAAGAAAAGTTTATGTACAAGGCAACTATGTTAGCCCTAATTCAATTTTGAAACTAACAAATTGTTACATGGACCACTTATCTACAAAGTCAGTCCCCAACTCATACAATATCCAAGATGGTTGTTGAGCTTCAAACTAAGAATTTACAAACTACTTAACAGAGAATATATCTCAGTAACCTGAGGGTGTGTCCTATCTTGTACAGAGAACTGGTGCACAATTCCCCCCAGTTCAATCCAACTACAGCCTGGAATTTTCTTCAAATGTTTTTCTTTCATTTCTGTCCTAACCATTTTTACATTGTCCCACATGCCCAAACTGGCATAAATATTAGAAAGGAGCACATAGGAACTTGGACTGCATGAATTTAGCTGAATCAATTGCTGAGCTATAGGCTCTCCAATAGAGAAGTTTTCATAAATTTGGCAAGCACTAAGCAAAGTCTTCCAAATCACATCATTGGGTTCAATAGGCATTTTCTCAATGAGTTTCTTGGCTTCTTCAACATGTCCTGCTCGGCTAAGCATATCCACCATGCATCCATAGTGTTGCACTTTAGGTTCCATCTTGTATACTTTTTTCATGAGCTCAAAACATATCAGTCCCTCCTTCAACATGCCAGCATGCCTACAAGCACTCAACACCGCAATGAATGTGATATCATCAGGTATAACAGAAAGCCTTTCCATCTCAATGAGAAAATCAAAAGCCATTTCACCCATTCCGTGAACAGCTAAGCCACCAATCACTGCATTCCAATGATCAACACATTTTTGTTCAATATTCTCAAACACTGAGATAGCATGCTCAATGCTACCACACTTTGAGTACATGTCAATTAGAGCAACGCCAAGATTACCACTCAGTGAGTAACCATTGTCCATTAAATAACGGTGTATCACAACTCCATCTTCAACATGTCCTAAATGTGCAATTGCTGTAAGAACAATCAACAATGTTGTATAATCAGGTAACATATTTGTTTCCCTTCTCATATCATGAAATAGTTTCAAAGCCTCAATGCAATAACCATTCTGAACATAGCCAGCCATCATTGAGTTACAAGAAATGATGTCTCTCCTGGGCATTTCATCAAACAAACTCCTTGCAGCAAGAACATCACCTGATTTTGCATAACCATCAATCATAGTAGCCCAACTAAACATATCCCTTTCCGGCATCTCATCAAACAATGCTTTAGCGTCCTCCATCTTCCCATGTTTCACACAACCATCAATCATTGTGTTCCAAGAAACCAAATCCCTCTCAGGCATTTTAACAAACAAACTCCAAGCAAACTTCAACCCACCTTCACATCTCACATACCCTCCAATCATTGAATTCCAAGTAATCAAATTCTTTTCCTCGTGTGGCATACCATCAAAGACTTCACGTGCCCTTTCAACCACCCCATATTTCACATGCCCATCAATCATTGAGTTATAAGAAACAGAGTCCCTCTCAGGCATTCTGTCAAACACTTGCTGGGCAAGCTCAACACACCCACATCTCACAAACAACCCTATTAAGCAATTCTGCAAAAACACATCAGACACAATATCTGTTTTACACAACAACCCATGAACCTGCATTCCTTCTTTCAACATACCCATCTGAGAACAAGCCTTCAAAACCAGGGAAAATGAGTACTTATCCAAACAGACCCCATTTTCAAGCATCGAACAGAGCAAAAGCAGAGCCCCTTGAGGGTCAAAACCATGAGAGTAAGACCTGATCACAGCATTCCAAAGAAAAGGGTCATCTTTCTTATGGGAGAAGTGAAAAGCATGGTGCTTGAAGAAGATGTAGCGAGCAAACTCAACAAGAGGCTCGTGGGGTGAAGAAATGAAAGTGAGGACGAGTCTGGTGGTGAGGGCAGTGTTTTTTATGAACCCTGTTGTTATCATGCGTGCATGAAGTTGATTCACGTGTTCTATGGTGGTGCATTTTGGGAGCATGATGAGTGTTGGGATGGTTGAGGCCCATGGCTGGTATGAAGAATTAGCACACACAAGCATCAATGACTTCAATTTTGAGCTTCTTTGCAATAAATGTTGGGTAGAAATTTGAGCTTCCTTTAGTGCAAAGCTTGCCCTGTTGATTCATCCATTGGGCTAAAGGAAACTTTAGTACTAGCCCTCTCATGTCAACCATCAAGGGTGTCTCTTTGCCTCCCATTTTTGGATAAGGTTATCTTTGTTTTGAGGGAAGAGGGATGGTGTCCTTTATTATTTTTCTTTTTTAATGTAATTTTGGTTTTTTCTAGGGGTGAGTCTCACCTTCTGCAGTCTCTATTTTTTGGTCTGATTTCTATGTTGCTTCACCAGTTCAGCGGGATTTTTTTTTTTTTTTAATGAAGAGAAGGACCTAAAAAGGCCAAAAGAAACAGAACAACCTAACTATACCCTTTTTGTTCTTTGTATATGTTGTGTTGGTTTGAACTTGGAGCACCCAAAGGATACAAGTGCTCATATTAAGTATGCCAGGAAAAGGGGCTTAGGCTTATATATTTTCTGATTGCTTGGTTATTTTAATTTAGTGCGCTTGCTATGCTAGTTGTTTGGTTGCAATGGTAGGTACTTTGTTCCAAGACATCTCTACTCTTCTACTCTATTGCTTGATCTCAAAGCCTTTGAAAACATGATAGATTTGTTAGTTAAGCGATACAAAGGCAAAGCAAAAATATTTCTTGTTGTTACATATAAAAAGGGGAAAATGTTGGTCTTTTTTCTTGGGGGATGGTTGAAGCAAAATTATGCTTGTTGCTGCATGCTTATGGGAAAGTTGGGCAGATTACAGATAATTTTAGTTTTTCCAGCCGTAAATGTTTTATGTTTTGTATTGTGTTAATCACAAGTATTCTTTATTATTAATTCTGTTTGAGACTTAATCACAGTTAATGTTCATTACACCATCAATGTCTTTTGATTATACATGGTAAATTTTATCTGTTTCTTAATAAATGTCAACTAAATTTCTGATTAGAAACAAATTCAAGGTTCATATTATGGTTTCAATTTGAATTTGAAGTTACTTTTGTGACAATCTGTTTTGTCACTTTTGCGTATTCTTCTAAAGTTATATAACCAACTTCATTTATATTTATAGTGTCCAATGGGTAACTAAAGGCTCGTTTAGTTTGCATTTTCATTTCTTGTTTCCCTCTCCTATTTTCATTTTATTTTTTGTTTTCTGTTCAATGGGTAACCAAAATGCTGAAAACATAATTTTTTTGTCTCCAGTTTCTACTTTATAAAAATTTCAAAAACAAAAAATAGAATATAAACAGAAAATGAAAATGCAATTAAAATAGACCCTCAATGTTTTGTAGCAATGTTTTCTTGTTTTGTCTATTCTAGACTCCTGGCACATGACATATATACGTGAAACATTCTCTTTAGACTTCTAATTTTGGTGGCTGCAAATATTATAATAGTGTACTTTTATATAGCTGAATGGTATGTATGAGTTTGCATTTCTTGGGAAAAAGGTGGGGACTAGATTCATCTATTCACTTCATGTATTTATTTGACAGAACTTTCAATTTTCTGATTACATGGATATATTGACTGAAATTGTTTTGGGTGCAAAAGTAAGTCCATTGTTTCATATCTGTTATGGTATTCTTTTTTTCACACCTTGATCTTATTATCTTAACTCTAACCATTGATTCTGTTTGATGCATCTTGTGATGCAAGCACTTATGCAGAAATTTTTTAGGTGAGAGTAAAAAGTTGTCTTTATTTGGTTTTTCTTGCTCTTCTGTTTGTTTGTTTCAACTTTAAGAAAGCAACTTGTTTATTTAATAGAGGAAACTACTCTAATCCCCTTCTATTTTATATTTCTTACACGAAATCACCTCTATTTTTAAAATCTAACTTCTCCTAATTTATAAACACACACATTACACTAATTAACCTTTAATTTTATATAAAATTGACAAAAGTATCCTTATTGTAGTTTTTAACTCATTAAACAAAATCTCCTTTATTTTATAAGCATTACACAAACCTCATTTTATTTTATTATATTATTACATTATAATTAAATCCTTTTAGTAAAGTGAAAATTTGAAATTATTAAAAAATTAAATAATAAAATATTTAAGCTAACATTAGAGAAACATAAGCGAATAAACAAATGAATCATAGTTTTCTATCATAAAAATAACAAAAATTATTTTAAAATTGTTGTAAAAAATTAGTCACCTGATTTGTATATTAATCAGGTAGAATAAAATAAATTTATTAACATCAATTTTCCAATAACTAAATAATAAAAAAATCATATTTCATTAAGGATTTAATGTATATACACACAAATAGTGTAAAAAAATTTACACTATCATCCAATTAATAATGTATTGTCACATCATTTAATGAGTTTGATAACAGATGAAGTATCATGCTCATTAAATGAAATGGCAGCACATCATTGGATGACAGAGTATCGGTGTATACTAATTAAACTCTTTTATTAATTTATTTATCAATTGATGTTATTTAATAATTTTACATTTTTAATATAGTAGAGATTTAATTTTAACATATTTATAAAATAATAAAAGGAGGTTTGTATAATGTTTAAGAAATAAAGGGAGTTTTGCATAGTGAATCAAAATTTGTAATAAGGATATTTTTGTCAATTTCATACAAAAATAAAAAAATTGAGATTATAGTGCAGCATGTTTATAAAATATGAGGGGTTGTGTGTATGTTTTAGAAATAGAGAGAGTTTTGTATAAAAAATACAAAATAAGAAAGAGATTTGAGTAGTTTACTTTTTTTTTTTAAAACTTAAATTTAAGACGTTGTTTAAAAGAAATCAATTATGTATAATCAATCGTGACTCGTTTGCATAGTTTACTCTATTTAATATCATGGTTCTGATACTCTAACATTTTATTCCATGGAGTGGGTATGTATAAATAAATTTAAGGTATATGCATGATGGATATCTATTTACATATTTTGTTTTGATATTAATCACAAGATTTAAATCTAGTTACCGATAAAAAAACTATCAACAACAAATGAGGGGCGTAGCCACGCCCCCCCAAAAAAAAATTTTAATTTTTTATTAATTATATAGGTCCCGTATAATATATTTCATGAACTATTACTTTGGCCTCCCTAAATATTTCGTAGATTTTGTAGTATTAAATATTTTTTTGCTACTCTTGCTATTTATCTTTATTTTATCAAAAAAAAAGTTTTAACTTTTTATTATTTTATTTTTTATATCGGTTATTTTTTTCTTATTTAGAAAAGATAAGATAAGATTTTATTAGAAATATTAGTCTATAAAAGTAAAAAGATCAAAAAGGTAAACATATGAGCATTTCAAAGAATAGGAAAGAATGGAGAAAATATCATTAGGTATCATATAATATAACATTAAAAAAGATTTTGTTTGATTTGAATATGTTTTTTAGAATTATGTGATAAGAAAAACTAAAAAAATTGTTTTACAATTATCTAAATTAAATATAAGATTTAACGAAAAGGCAGTTGAACTTCTTATACCCGGTTCAACTTTAGATCCCAAAGACTCTTTAAAATCATTTGATGTTGAACAATTTTGTCAACTTGTTGAGAAATTTCATGTGGATAAAGGAACGAAGAGTTTCATTTAAATAAAGTTTACTATTCGTAATTGAAATTATTTAATATTTTTATCATAATTTTTAACAGGTTAAATATGTTTTTAGTCCCTTAAAATATAGCGAAATTTGTTTTTGGTCCCTCATTTATTTCTTTATTGGTTTTGGTCCTCCATTTTTCAAAATCACATGATTTTAGTTCTCGTTGTTAGTTATATTTCACTAAGTGATGATGTATTAATATTTGTGGTAGATTTTTTATGTATTTTCTTTCAAAATTTCCTGCAGATTTCAATATTTAAAGGAAATTCCGTTTAGAATCTAAAATTTGACGGAAATTTACTATATATATTTTTTTATAAGAAAGTAAAGAAATTTTATAGCAGCATTTTTATGTAAAAAAATTTTAGTTTTTTTTTAAATTTACTACACATTAATTTTCTAGAGAAAAAATCGCAAGAAATTCCTGTAAATTTTTACCCGGGAAAAATCATAGTGAAATTGCGAAAGTGACTTAACAGAGTACAAATAATGAGGACTAAAAGCATGTGATTTTAAAAAATGGAGGACCAAAACCAATGAAAAAATAAATGAGGGACCAAAACTAAATTTCATCATATTTTGAGAAATAAAAAACATATTTAAATTTTTTTAATATTTTATTCCGGCCCAAAAAAAATTTCTTGCTACACCCCTGACCACAATATCCTATTTAAAAAATTGGTTCCACCCCATTACCAATAACTTCCTATATATTGTCTAATCACTCTAATGTATGGCAGGTACAATTGTTTTTACTTTTTGCCTGGTATAGTGTTAATGAAGCAACACATTTATCGGATGTGTGAGCACATGTTCTGTTTGTGTTTGACGTTTAATTTGCAATACGTTTCAAGGCATTCACACTTAGATGATTTATAGTTTAACTGCCCAAGTTTATCATGATTGTGATATATATTACAATTTATTTAACATGTGCAACATTTGCATATAGTAATAAATAAATAAATTTAAAAGTTTTATTGAAAAATATAATTATTACAACCTTCAATGCATTAATAATATTAATTATTATATTTTTCAATAAAACATTTCCACTTTTGATTTATTATCTTATTTAACATTGCACATGCGAGTTAGAAAAATTGTTGATACTAATATAATTTCAAAACACTGACTATTCCTCTTGATAAAAGCAAGTTAATATACCAATAAGTTTGGTTCAAATGACACATATTTGATTCCCGGATTCAAGTCTTATATATGGAAAATAAATTTTTGTTGGAAGAGTTAATCACAACATAATGTAAATGTTCCGACTCAAATAGTTTTACTCCCGTGTGTGTTTAGTTTACCTCTTAGACATGATTTTGGAGTAAATCAAACACATTTATAATTTGCACAAAAAAAAATCAAGTTAATATGTGTAGGTTCACAAAAAAATATTTTTTATAATTAATTTCAAATAATTAGTATCAATAAAAATCGAATAAGCAATAGTGCACGTCCCCTGCTAAATTAACTCCTTAAGTTTCACATTAATTTACACAAAACTACGTATACTGAACCTCGGCTGGTTATGAATAATGATACACTTTCTCTTTAATGGCAAGTCATAACTAAATTTTTTTGGTGTAAACCACATGAATGTTTAAATTATGAAAATATTAAAAAAAAAGTTCTAAAAAATTGTAAAACATAGAAATGTTAGTTACAATTAATTTCTACTCCCGCATGTCTTTTTCTTTTATTTAATTTTTGCAGTCCGGACTTCTTTTGTTAATTTCTGACGTTGGAAAAGATTATCCATTAATGATTGATACAAAGGGATGTGCTATTGTTAGACATAGATCTAGCGTACATTCTTAAATATACCCAACTTCCATGATTGGTTATTGTGAAGAAAACATAAAAACATTGTATTTGACTAAAAAAAGTTTTATATCGATATCCAATAATATATTACCACATTTATTTATTCAATTTAATAACACATGAGATGTTACATTCATTAAATGATATGGTAATACATTATTGAATATCTGTGTACAATTTCTTTACACCGATCATGTATATAAATTAAATCCTAAAATAAAAGGGCCCACTTTTAATTTGAAAAAAAAAAAAACTTAACTCAGCAGCTGTAGCAATACGCATCATCTATCTTTCAAGTCAAGATTATCAGCATACCTTAATTAATTCAAAATGTATTAAGAATCCTAATTTTGATAACTACTTAATATACAACTAAAAAGATGTTTGTCAAAAATGAATTTATCTCTAAATTAATAAATAAAAAAATATAAACCACAGAATGATTTTAACCTGTTAATTAATTTAAAATGAAATATATCATTGATTGTTTACTTAGGGTGATGTATGAAACTTATGCAGAAGTACTTCTAGGTGAAAAAAAATAAAATGAATCAAAGAGGTCAAATGCATTTAACTACTCCATAAGTTGAAATTAGTCTTTGTAGTCTACTTACTCCAAAAGTCCTCTCATTTAACTTCTCTATAAATAATTAATTTCAACTCATGGAGAAGTTAAATTCATTTGACCTCTTTAATTTGATTTATTTTATTTTTATTTTCTTAAAGTTCTTCTGCAGAAGTGTATGTATCCAAACTGGGCCTTAATAGCAATTTTAGATTCACTTTATTAGACATAGCATGCAGGGCTGGCCTAAAGCAGATTTTGAGATTAATTATAGCTTTTTTAATTAATTATAGCAGCTAGCTTATTAATATGGTAGGAAAAGTCAAGTAATAAAATAAATAAGGTAGTTATTAATTATGAGAAAAAGTAGTAGTAAGATGAGGCTTGTTTTTTAATTGGAAGAGATTTTTAGTAATTAAAAAAATTTCAACGACCTATTATATATTTATATAAAATTTAATGGGTGGGATCAACTTACTCAGGAGTAACTCTTGGCAAAGTTACTCCGCTTAACAACTCTTTATAAACATTGAATTTCATCAATCCAACCATCATGTTAAAAGTTTTCATTAAGTAGATCAAGCCTACAAAATTTTATAAAATTTAAAAATTATTTGATGTTTCATCAAATCATTTTAATTTAACGTACAATATACTTTTTAAAATATAAGTAAATATTAACTTTAAGATCACATAGCTATGAATATCCAATTGATCTAAAATTTGGTGTGCATAATCATCACATTAACGGTTAGATTTGTTAAATTCACATTATATATGAGGTATTAGAAAGAGTAACTTTGCCAAAAGTTACTCCTGGAGTAAGTTAATCCCTACCCAAATTTAATTATATAAATATAATTACAACTAATATAAATATAAAATTATAAGGCTTATATAACAATGGAGCCTAAAACAATGGCTTTAGGTGCCTGACCATTGGGGTGGCCCTGATTAGACGTAAAAAGTAATCAAAGTATACTTTTTCGGTCTTTAATCAGAATTCTCACAGATATAGTTGTAGATTTAACCCTTGATGTGGAGATCGTGATTAGATAAAGTCCTCCCATAAATGACGATTTCAGAATTCAAACCGACTTTTCAGGTAATTAAACTCTATTTGAGTTCACACTCAACTGGTAATATCAAAGCATATATGCAAACTTTTGGCGCATAAGTTTTTTCTTTTTCTTTTTTCAATGTAATCTATAAGTAGTAGGTAACCAAAAATATTTGACTCTCAAAAACCGAATAATCATATGTCACATGCATTAACTTCTCATTGTCAAAAACAGTACATCACCTTTGCTTTATTTTTCTTTCACTTTCATTTTCAGGAAAAGTTAATTGGTCCGAAGTATGAAGTTTTCTAGCAACAAGTGGGTTGTACCATTACGACATTCCTCGAAACAAGAAATTAAAGAAAAAAGATTAAGTACTAAAATAGTGAGATAAGCGGCTTTGACTTAATAGAAAATGATGGAATCATTGGTTGTACGTATGACAATGTTCCTCCTTATCAATTTTAATTTAGCTACACACAACAAGTCAGATCAACATAAGAAGCTAAACTAATTGAAGTTATTACTTATTAGCGATCGACATGTTTCATCCTTCCCTGGTTAGATATTATTTGCTCCTTTCCTTGCCAATTGCTTGTTTATTAATTTCTGGAGCTTTTATTATTAATTAATTATTAAAGAATATGTAAAATTGCTAGTGATTAATTTGCGTTGAATTGTAAAAAATAAAAAATCCACAACTTTCTGTTCTTAAAGCTAATATCAATATAATTTTTTGTTTACATTTAAGATTAGTAAACTCAATGGGTTATATATATATATATATATATATATACATGTGTGTGTTTTTAAAGTGTTTAATATATATACACTGTCGGTGTAAAGAAATTTTACACAGACATCTAATAATGTTTTATCATATTATTTATTGAATTTAATAACACATGAGGTGTTACATTCATTAAATGATTGTAGCGACATATCATTAAATGTATGTGTATTTCGTTATACACTAAATTAACAATATCAATACAGTGAGGTGATTTTAATGCACACCATTGTATAGGTATTGAACTTTCCCTAAAAGAATACGAATTTATTAATTATTACCTACAAAATTTCTTAGTAAATAGTTAACTGATTAAGATATGGTATAACATACACCTTGTTAAAAACACTAAAAATATATTTAATTGAAACCTGATCTCTGAAATTGAAATGGATTTTAAATTCCAATCAAGAAAAGAAAAATTAATTTCATATTGAAATTTTGTACAAAATATATCTAGCGACTTAATCAGCGTAATTGTTACGTGATAAGAAATAATAATTAAATACGTCATTTTGTCATCTTAATTAATTGATGTGTGGAGGAATGCCAGGATAACATTAAATATGGAATATCAAATCCTTAAGTGTTGATTTGATCAACTTCAAAAATCAAGTATGAAACATAAGAAAAGAATTGTATATATTTTGGCGGCTTTAAATCTTTTAATTTCCATTTTTTATATAAAATAATGAAATCCATCCTTAATTAAGGAGAACTTAATTAATTAAGCAGATCATGACTTCACACACAGTACTGCCATAGATCAAGCGTTTTCTCTACATTGTGTCTTCGGTGATATAGTCAATGAAACTAAACAATAAATAAAGGGTGTATATATATATGTTCATGCATTATAGTCATTTACTCATTCAAAATCAGGGGGGTTGTGGGGATTAATTTACATGTTATTTTTGCAAATGTGCTGTGGAAACTTTGTAACTAATTTCATTTGAAGGACGTATCCGTACTACTATATTCAAAAGGCGGCTACATGATAAGGAAGACACGCAATTTGTTTAAGCCCATTACTATGGGAAGGGCACCAACTAGCTAGCAAGTCTCCAACCATATATACTATTTAATAATGTAAAAAGAAGATATTTGTGTAAAATTTCAAAAAGTTAAAGAAATAATAGAACTTGAGTAACTTTTGAGCTAATAAAAGTAAGACGAGCATAAGTCAATACAATTGGCTTACTTTTAATTATAGCATGACATGCTTCAAATGGCAAAAAAGGTCACTTTTGTTAAAAGTGTTCATACAAATTAAATTGAACTAATTACTGTTAATGTTTTCAAGGAAAAATATATAATTTAGTGTCTGTTTGATTTACAGTTGAGTAGAATTGATTCTAAAAATTAATTGTTGAGATGAGTGATATACATTTTATATACGAAGCACGAAATCATGATTTTACACTGTAGTAACGACAAAACAAACGGAGTCTAGTTCACCTTAATCTTCTAAGTTTTTGTAAAATGTCAACTACACGGGCTTTTGTTAAATTTTAGTAACTTAATTAATTTTAATACATACTTCTATCTTAATTGTGTTGAATGACTTATAGCAAAATTCAGTACGTCCACCATATCCACTGGCACTAAATAGTTTTACACGAGATTTTTTATAAAGTTTAAAATCTCATTTCCATGTCATTGTTAAGTCATCGGGAAAAAAAACGACAAAACATTTACAATTTGTATGTGGTCTTCCCCTACATCCCAATGCATATGCATCAAACATTATAATATTCCCAATTAAACCATGCCCCAACCCTCAACTTGCATAAATATATATAGCTCAAGACTGCAGCCATCACTTGAGCCACCAACTCCGAACACTGAACCATGCACAACATCCCTTGAATTAATGGAAACCATAAGATATTGTCATGCATTCAACTATGATCATTATGCTATATACCGAAAAAAAAAAAAAAAACTATATTCGTTAAGCTAGCTAGCCCACACATGCATTTGTCATTTGTGAATTAATCAGCAGATTAATATACTTCCTCCTCGATCAGTTGGAATCCCAAACATGGTCTTATATCAAAAATTCAAAATCCCCACTATAACCACCACCTTCAAATTAGTAGTACTTAACAACCAAATCATCAACTTTAATATACTAGTGCATTACGTAACCTAATTTAAAACATTTAGTTTCAACCTACATTTTATCACTTACTAATTTAGTGAGGTGTGGTTTAGGGTTAATAAAAATCCACCGTGCACTTACTAATTTAGACGATTCTAATTTACCACTCTACGGCGATGGACCTTTAATTAATTTAGTAAGGGAAAAAAACCATGCATGCATGATATATGGCGGAGGTGTGGTTGGTTGGGTTTCAGGTAGGTGAAATTTAAATGTGAGTTTGAAGTCTCACATGCATTAATTAAGAATGAACTCATATAATGATGAATTATATATAATATATAATAAAACTAATTGCTTTTCTCATCACCATTTGTGGTGACAGTCTACCAACGGTTATTTAAGTGGTATATGTTTGATTCTAACCCCTTAAACAAAGTCTCGGATTCGTGGATGGAAAAAATTCTCACTAGAAAAGTTAATCCCACTATAATATGATATTCTCAGCTTAAATAAAATTGTCTCACACAAAGGATGTACTCAAACCCACAAAAATTTGCAATGACACTCCATCTGCTAATTAATTAACAAGTGAAATAGCAATATATGAAAGGAGTGATATATAGAGACGTCTTGTATGCAACTAAATAAATTTGGTTGGTTAGCTATATGCTGATATATGGGGTGAGTCCAATTGTACGAGAATGGATTAAATCTATATATGTATAGACAAAAGTTATAATATATACCATGCACGAATGTCTTGGGGAGAAAGTTTTATAAAAGTTTAATTTATAATCAGGGACATGTATAGCCATGATGCCGAATTAAAATATTCTTCCCAATCCTTTTTATAATTAATAATCATTTAATTTATGTTAGGTCATTTTTCTAAGATCGATATCCTTTATAAAATTATAGAAGCAATTTTTTTTTTCATCTTTATCCCTCATAGTTATTGAATTTTTCTAATTTTTAAGTTGGTTGATGAAAAAATTAAATAAATTTTAAATTAAAATAGGGGTAAACTTAAAAGTTGAAGTATTTTTTTAAAAGCTAATTAATACATTGAAACATCTTTTCTTAATTTTTTAAAGACTTAAAAAAGTATTAAAAATTATAATAAAAATTAGATAGTTTTAAATAAGAAAAACAAAATTGAGATCAAAATAAAGAAAATATTTTTTGCTTTTTTAATTTCATTACTTTATCTTAAAAGTCAAATTCAAATTCAATCAAATGAAATAAAATTCATTTTTATTCATTTCATATTTTTATTTTTTTGTCATGCGGTTCTAAAAATTATATTTAAATAAATAAAATCTTTTTTAATTTTAAATATCATATTATCATCTCTAAATAGAGATAATGAATAATTAATATAAAGAATATATAAAAAATAATAATAAACTAAAAAATAAATTTTTAAAAAGTTATAAAGATAAATAACAAGAGTCGTAAAAAAATCTTATAAAATTTATAAAATATTTGGGACCAAATTAATATAATTAATAAAATATTTTATGTGAGATCCATGTAATTAATAAAAACAAAAAATTATGAGGTGTCGTGGCCACTGACTTGTCAGACCCTACGCCCCTAACTATAACATCTTGTTATCTTTTTGAAATTTTTTCAATTGAGATAATTTATTGAAAACGGTATAGAATAATAAAAATTATTTTAAATAATGAAATAATCAACAGTTTGATTTAATGTATATGGATCTTAGATTTTTTCCCCAAAAATTAAAGCTTGTTCTTTTTTGCATAATGTCTAAAGTTTACAAAGGTTGAAAAACTCTTTTTTTTTTCCGTCTCTTATGTAATATGATTAATAAAATAACATAAATTTATGATGTGGACGTGGTTCACACCTTTTAATTTAAAATATTTGTAACCTTTTAAATCAATCTTTCTCATATATACATTAATCAATAGATCGATTAACTAGAAAGAAATATATTTTATGATCGATGTTTGTAGAAATTGTGACAAATATGACGAGTCACCCTTGCAACTTGTTAAATATAGTATGGCTATTTTTGTTTCTTCTGATCTGGTAGTCAACTAGCTAGCCAGGCTATTAAATCTGGTTAATTATGCTGTCTCTTATTTCTGTGTAGTCTCACGCACTCCTTCTTGTTACTAAATTTTTCTTTGAAGTAGTATTTATGAATTGGCATAATGATAATGATTAAATTCTACAAATAGCACTATTCTAAAATTTGATCCATCTAAGTAGTTCCATTTATATTTTATCTCTTATTAATTAAAGGTAAATTACAAATAATTTTTTTTTATTAAATTAATGGTCCTTATATGATTATTTAAATTTGATTTAAGAAAAAATATGAATTTATAAATACAATTTATATTAGTTTTGTTGAAAATCTATCAATTTAAAGTGAAGAGGTTGAGAAATTTACATTACACGATATTGTTAATTTGGATTTTATTCTTTTTAATTATTATTTCATGAAAATAACTAGAAAATCGATTTAATATATATCCGTCATTAATAAAATGAATATTAAATATGACGGCTAAAAAATTTAAATTACTATATTTGTAATTCACTCTTTACTATGTGGACTATGGTCCATGCTATACAAATCCCTAAAAATTAAATCACCAAACTAAAAATGAACTTATCAAGAGAACCTTCAACCCAAGATTGTCACCATGAAGGGTCTATCACTGGACGACAATTTTGTACTGCATGTGGGATCCCTGTGGGGACTGTCCTATATGGGGCCCTGAGAATGGAAAATTTTTTCCTGTGGCGATGAGGACGGGGACTAAAATCCCCCCGGGACAAATTTGGGGATGGGGAAGGGGATCATGCTCCCAGCCCCGAGGGGTCTCCGCCCCACCACATATATATTTAAATTTTTTATTTATATGATATATATAATATACTATAATATAATATATATATAATTTCTATTTTATATTATTCTAATTTCTAATTTAAAAATTAAATTTTTAATTCTTTTATATTATTTTTACTATTTTTATTCTTTATGTTATATTTTTTATTTTAATTTTATATTTATGGGATCCCCGTGGGGATGTGGGAAATGGGGATGGGAGAGAAAATTACCCCGAGATGGGGATCGGGGATGGGGACGAGGATAAAATGGGG
Source organism: Sesbania bispinosa (assembly GCA_026901365.1). Taxonomy (NCBI): domain Eukaryota; kingdom Viridiplantae; phylum Streptophyta; class Magnoliopsida; order Fabales; family Fabaceae; genus Sesbania; species Sesbania bispinosa. The sequence continues at coordinate 624,565 of QLOH01000173.1, forward strand.
AGGCGGAGACGGGGAGCGGGAAAGTATTCCCCGCCCCCGCCCCGCGCGGGTGCCATCCCTAGGTCTATGTGGTTGCCATGTGCATACCCTAGCAATCCATTCTACATGTTAATGTGAAGGGTATATATGTCTACTTACTATGGTGTTTGTATTCTAGACTTAAACTACATATATTGACTGATAGATTTTAACAATAATCAATGTAATGACTGAGATAATGAAATTAATTCAGGTGAGTTGCTAGTCATAGCGAGACTTGCTCGCTAATCATCGATGGAAATAGCTCAAACCACTAATGCCTATAATCTAGTCCGTTCAATGATGACGATCAAGGAGGTCACCAACCCTCAATTAGTATTTTGTTTAGAGACAAAGAGCAAAATGATTCCTCTTAACATTTTTTTTGTGAGGCTTATTAATTATTGTTATAGAACTTAAAAATTTGTTCAAATAGATTTACAGTTTATCTTTTTATCTTGGGACTTTCTTTTTGTAAATAGACAAAAAATTTTATTGTGAAATGATGACTCTTAATTTTGTTGTTAGGGTTATTATCATGTGAAAAATGTAGTTTGAAAACTTTTGTTTTGACTTAGGTAATGAAACCCTAACCAAACTTCATTAGAAGGGCTTTATTGAAGGCATACAATTAAGTCCTTGAAATTCATCCCCCATCGTTTTTAGGCATATAAAAACGATTCCAAGGATTGGTGTGATATATTTACGAGCTTCTCACTATGCTCTATATATACAAAATCTCTAAATAGATTCTCTAATTAGGAATAAGCATACTTTAACAATAAGGTTGTTTTGCATACATAGTATATGATGACAATGCAATATAATTAATGATAGGTTAAAATATGTTTTGGTATCGGTAAAATACACTCAATTTTTTTGGTGAAGAAAATACACTCAATTTGATTCACCTATTTTGTGTGAGACTAAAATAAAAAAAATAGAAATATTTACATGAACTAAATAAAATCAAAGTTGATATATTTTACGGGGACAAAAAATTAATTACAGGAATCACAATGTTAGCCTTGTTGTGTTTCATTTCCTATTTTCATTTATGTTCTCTGTTTCCTGTTTTCTAAAATTTTATAAAGAAAAAACTGGAAACAGAAAATAAAAATACAAACTAAACAGGCCCTACATATTCTTGTTTTGTGAGGAACAAAATCAATTTTTTCATAAGGATGAAAATCAAATTAGATGTATTTTATTGGAACTAAAAGCATATTTTACACTTAATGATAATAGCTTGTGCAAGTGTAACCGATGATGGAGCCAAATTTTTAATAGGTGCTAATGACGAAAATCTATCACCTAATATTTCTCAATATAGAAGTTTGATTGGTAAATTATTATGTTTGACTATTTCCAAATTATATATATGTTATCATCAGCTCGAGTCATAAAATATGAAGTATAATGTTGATATTAAGATTGGAGTTTAAGTATAATTTTGGCCAACCTCAAGGGAGTTTGTTATTTATATATTCTTAGTATTTTAACAAAGGGTAATTTATCTTATCAAAGTTATTGAATTGCTTTCTCAATTATTATACATAAGAAATTTAAAAATAGATAAAAAAAAACAAAATAAGTATTGCGGTATAACCTCTAGAGACATATAAAATCTACTATTTAATGTAAATTGTTAAATTTGTACTTCTTCATTAAATTATTTAAAAAAAAACTATCCACTGCTATTGCAATTATATGAGTAATAAAAAGTATATATTTGATGAAAAATAAAAAAGATAAAATTTATAACATATATTATACAAGTAGAATCTTAAAAATATAAATTAAAACACATAATTATTTCAAAAGAATTTATAAAAGAAAATAAAAGAAATAAAAATAAAGACATATATATAATTTTTTTTAAAATATAAACTATACATCTTCAACAAAAAATAAAATACAATTTATTGTATGGATAAGCATAATGTATTTGTAGTAATAATCCGGATAAAAACATGAATTAAAAAAAAAAAAAAGATGAATGAAACTTTATATTAGCAGCTATCAGGTAACTCTTTTCCGTTATCTCCAGCGAATTTCTTTATTCATTTATTTATTTTCTTGGGGCTCAATCTGCACGTTCAAATTGTATGTTCAAAATGTCAACGCACACTCAATATTCTTCCTCTCTCTCCGCTCATAACTTCATATATATATCTCTCTCTCACCAACACCATTAATTATCCACTCATTTTTCTTCTACCTAACGCTTCTCTGTACGTCAATGCGTACCTCTGTACCTCCACCTCCTCCTTTTCTCCAATCACCGTAACAAAATTTCCCATTCTACACAGACACAGAAATTAAGTGAAAGTAATTAACAAAGAGAGAGAGATAAACATACCCACACACCATGAAGCTCGTTTGGTCTCCAGAAACAGCCTTAAAAGCTTACATAGACACTGTTAGATCGGTAAGCACCTTCAATCAGATACATAATTATTTTCTTTCTTTAATTTCTTCTTTCCTTCTTTAATTCAATTCATTATATATATGATTTCGTGTTTTATTGCAATTTACAACCCTAATTGCACCAAGATTTCAAAGGTAATCACGGCCACATTTTTTCACATTTGTTCTTGTTTTAATTTCTATCTATTAATTCCTTTTGACCAAAATTTTAGTTGAATTTCAATTTTTTTTTTTTTTTACAGTGTGAGAAATTCAAGGAATCAGGAGTGGCTGAGCTTCTCTCTTCCATGGCTGCAGGATGGAACGCGAAGTTCATAGTCGAATGTTGGTCTCAAGACGGCCCCATCGCCGCAAGTGTCGGCTTGGCAGTTGCAGCTCGCAACACGGGTGCAAGACACGTGTGCATAGTCCCTGATGAACGGTCAAGATTGCACTACACGAAATCCCTAGCTGAGATGGGGGTTTCTCCTCCGCCACCGGAGATGGTGGTCGGCGAGGCGGAGGCGGTGATGGCGGGGCTGGACGGAGTGGATTTTCTGGTGGTGGACTGCAGGCAGAGGGACTTTGCTAGAGTTCTTAGGGTGGCTAAGGTGAGTCAAAGAGGGGCAGTTTTGGCATGTAAAAATGCATGGCAAAGAAACTTTTCAGGTTTCAGGTGGAACTGGGTGCTTGAAAGGGGCACGCGCGTGGTGAGATCGGTGTTCTTGCCTGTTGGGAAAGGTTTGGATATTGCTTACATAGGAAGTAGAAATGCTGCTGTTGCTGTTGCTGCAGTAACTGCCACAAAGGGTCCTAGCCGTTGGATCAAGCACATAGATCAACAATCAGGAGAAGAACACCTTTTCCGAAAGTAAAATTAATTTTTGTGTTAATAATTAATTAGGGGTTCTCAACTCTCAAGTTTGAATGTAAATAAAGTATAGGTGCTGCTTATTAAGCATATACGTATCCTTCTAAAAATTTTAATTAGTCTGATGGGTTTATCATCAGTTGAATCTAAGCTAGTATTTTTATTAGAGATCAAGTTTCTGACTAGGAGGCTATATAAATAGAAAACCAAGCTGCCAAATTGCTTTAAAATATGGTGGATGGATGCTTTTGATTTTGATGCAGTGTGACAGTTTCAACTTATATATATTATATTTATGGTATGCAAAGGAAGATGTGAAGAGTCATAGATATGGTGGGTATTATAATAAGATGATGTAAATTGTAAGCTTTTGTACTTGTTTGTGCTATAGTTTGATGCACAGTTTTGTCTTTCTCAAAATTTTTAATTTCGCAGATGCTACTTGACTTTGTTGATATATACTTATTGTTTGTATTTGATCCATTCAGCATATGGCCGGTTGCTTATTTATATTTGAAGGGATGGCCACGGCTCGCTATGGGTAATGAGGGGAAGATCCACCGGGTCACACTTGGGGGTCTCCATGTGCATTAGCAAAAATTTGTGCAATTCTTTGACCAAGTCTCAGTGATTTATTATTTATATATTTATTGAAAAAAAGTAAAAACATTTTAACCAATTTTTGTTTTTGGTTATAGATATATAGCTCAAGTAATTCAGACATATATAAAGCCTGCCTACAGGCCGGTCATTGAGGAGGTCGGTAAAGCAATCGCTTTAGACCTTCTTATTACAAGGTCTCAATTTTTTTATATATTTTATATATTAAATTAAGAGTAAATATATTTATAGTTTTTATAAAATTAAATAAATTTAATTTTAGTTCTCATAACTTAAAATTGATGTGTTGAGTCTCTCTATTTTTTAAATCACCTCAATTTAGTTTTAATTATCTTATCTCAAGTGTATTTTTAGTTCCAAGCGAGAGGAGTACTGTTAAAGATTAATTTGAGATGATTTTAAGAAAAGATAAACTCAACACATTGGTTTTAAATTATGAGAACTAAACCCAAATATGCTTTAATTTATAAGGATTTAAAACATATTTTATCTAAAATTTAATAAAATCTTTATATTAAATATAAAAATATTACTAATTATTAGTTAATAGATAATAATTAAAAATAAAATTTTCTTTTAGAATTAAGTCTCTATCTTATAATTTGTTGTAGGCCTACATATATGTTGGGCCGACCCTGCCATATGTTGGGACGACCCTGCCTACCTAAACCTTCGAGATTTGACATGTTGAGGTGAAATTTTGGGAATATTGTAGTAATGTAGTCTACCTCCATTTGGAGAACTTTTGAGAATTTTCAGCAACTATTATTTTACCAAACGGTTTCTATTTGATTTTATAAATTATTCTTGCAAAAGATTTAATTTTCTATCCAGTAATTGCTAAACATATGTAACCTGGGTTTATCGATCGGAGTAAAATAGGGTCCTAGATCTAATAGGTTAAAGATTCGAATTCCCAATAGCCTATTTAAGGTGAGGTAAATGTAAGTACTTCTATAAGTTATTTATAAGTCTAGAAGCTTTTCCTATTTTAAATTGGGGCATCATCCCTTCTTCCTAAATTTTCATTAAAAAAATTGTGTTAAACATATATGTTCGTAGCATTTTTGACATAAGCATGAGATTGTGATGGGTATTATTTTATAATTATTGTTTTGGTGCTTTCTTCACTTGAAATTTATTAAATTTAGTTATTTTTTTTCCAACGGAGATAGAATTTATTAATTAACAATTAGAGGAGGGAAAAAGCTCCTGAGTTATAAATTAAATGTCAGGCAACTATATAACGATGGAAATTAACAGTTAGAATACTTGACCTTAAACAATTCTAATATTCTATTATATTTTTCAAAAATGAAGTTTGAATCTATCTTTGATTGAGATATTTTTTTTTAAGAAAATATTGAATGCCTTATTTCAACAACAACAATAATAATAATAATAATAATAATAATAATAATAATAATAATAATAATAGTGGATTATTAAAAGTAATTATTTTTTATTTAAACAATCTTTTAAAAAAGTTTTAATTAACTTGCCTTATTTGATACATTTAAAATAAATAAAAATTATGTTTGGTAAGATATTATTAGGGATGTTCATGGGACGAGTTGGGACGGGTTTTACCTGTCCCTAACTCGGCCCTAATTTTTTACCGGACCAATTCTATGGACCCGAACCCGTCCATAGATCCGAACAGACCCGATAATGTGCGGGTCTAAGTAAGACCGGGTCTGAGTAGGACAGGACCGGGCTGACCCGATATATAAGCTAAATATAATCATGAAATGATCATATAACAATGTTCAAAAGAAAATAGTTTATACAATTAATAAATATATTACATACAATAGAATATCTCTTAATGTATGCAATATTTTTTACTTTTCTAAAGTTTGGACATTACTAAACCGAGAATAACATTATATCACTATATAATTTTATGTATATAATGTATTTTTAAAGGTAAATAAAGGAAACTTAGACTCAAAAACCCTATCTAAATGAAAAAAACAAGGTTAGAACTTTACATAATAGAAAATCATAAGTAATAAATATTATATTTGTATATGAAGGACGGACCGGGTAACCTGAAGGTGAACTCGAACCCGTCCCAACCCGATGTCGGGCCAAAAAATAAGACCCGATTTGATTTTATTCTTTCTTGTAGGATAGGAACAGACCCGACCCGAGTAGGACGGGTTGGGACGGGTCAAAGGGACGGACCGGATCTTGAACACCCCTAGATATTATAGCTAGATAAAAACTGAAATTAGTAGCTGTGATCATTTCATCAGTGTTTGGTAAGGTAATTTTTTCAAGTAGTTATTATTTAATTTTCTCTTTTTTATAAGCTAATTGATATACTTTAAAAAAACTCCTTACTAGCTGAATTATTTTATAATTTTTTCCCTCAGTAATCATCAATCATCATTATCTATCATTTTAATGACGTCTTTATTTTACATTTTACTATTTTCAGCTAATTTTTTCAAACACTTTCAATGAAATTAGCTACCTTATCAGCTTTCAGTTAGTTTTTGCAGTTTTCATTTAAGCTCTGCTTGCGAGTCTCATGTCCACGGGAAAGGAAGGGAGGTGTGGGTTTATCATATTCTCATCTCATATTGTGAGTTTTAAAAAATAAGGGTGAGATTTTTTAGAGAATTAAAAACCCTCCAAAACCCACACATCACCTCAATTTTCGTCCCCTCCCCCCCCGCCCAAAAAAATTGGGGTGTTTTGAGGGAGAATTAACTAAAATGTCATTTTTATCCTTATTAATTTTAAAAAATTACTTCCCTGTTTTTCTTCTGATTCTGAATTCGAGCCTCCTTTTTTGCTCTCTCTCTCTCTTTCTCACAATCGGACATCAAAATTTTCAAACCATAAACCCTAATCTCTTGATTAATCTCTCTCAAGTCCCAGTTCTATTCATATTAAGCTCATCGATCCATAGTTCCTCTTTCTTTCAATCTTTTTCGATTTTGTCCGTTCCCGATATACATGCCCTTGAGATCTTTCACTACATTAGGGTTCGCTTGTATAAGGGGAGTAATTTTCTTTGAAATGACGTGGCTTAGGAGAGACAGGGGAGAGGAGATCTAGGGGAAGCTGGGAGGGTAAGAGTTTTTTTAATTATTAGTGGATTTGTGTTTGGTTTTAATTTTTTCCCTTTGATTTTTAATCCTTCTGGTAATATGGAAAGCTTAAATGAGAAGTGGAAAAATCTTAAGTCCTTATTTTATCTTTTGGTTTTGAATTTTTTTTTTTTTTTGTGATGGAAGGGAGGAGTTCCCTTTTTTATTATGGTCTATTTTAATTTCTTTGAAGTGCATATCATGCTTTCATCTTAATTAATGTTTATGATCTATATATTTCTTGTTTGAATACTTTTCGCCTTAGCTTGACCACTACTAGAAAAATAAAAAATAGGGACGGAATTTTTCCGTCTCTAAAGTGCACATTTTCCGTCGCTAACAGGGTTAGAGACGGAATCTGAGTAGTCTCTGATTTGGTCGTCGCAAATATTTTAGCGACGGAATATTTATGTCCGTCTCTGAGTAGAGAGGAAATGTTCCGTCTCTAGAGGTTATAGTATCCGTCTCTAATATGATAATAAATATTAAGTGATTTCGTCTCTAACAGAGACGGATTGGGTCCGTCTTTGGAGATTAATTGTCCGTCTCTAAATAGAGACGGAGTTAAACGTCCGTCGCTAAACAGTAAGTTCTATTCCGTCTCTACGTTTGAAGTTTCCGTCTCCAATTTGCGACGGACTTGTATTCCGTCTCTAATCCGAAGAAGTAAATATTTGGACATCCGTCTCTAATTTTGTCTCTATTCTTTAATTTTTTTTTCTATTTTTTTATTTTATATCAATTCAAACATCCTGTATACATTTTTACAGTAGACATTAAGATGTTTGACACCAGAAGACATCAATAAACTCAAAAGTTCATACTACTAATTAAATTCCATAGTAAACCCTTATTAGGATCAAATTAATTAACAACAAAAAAAATAGGACAATATATCGATAATGCACACATGCATCTTGCATTGTGGTTCGTAGCATTGCATCTCATGCATGCCATAGAGTATTACAGGTCTAAAGTATAGCTTCCATCCAAACTTAATGAATTAAAATGGTGCGACATATTCTGAACTTATTGAACATAAAATATTCTTAAACATTGCCACAGCAGCTCCACTTCAACACCGAAATAACCTGCTAATTAACAAATAAAACTTAATCACTACATCATTCTTCAAATTTGCCAGCAGCCACTCAATCCAATACTTGGAATCTTGTATGAATCAATCAATTTGAATGGGTGCACAGTCATGCCCCCTGGTTCTCAAAACACTCACAGAAGCTCCTCCACCTGTAGACTGCGAGCATTAATGTTTGAATGAGTAGTCATGTTATGCAGCTAGCATTAAGCTCCTCCAATCCCACTGCATCATACAAATCCCCATAGCTACAGACAATAAGCCAAATCACTAAATTTGCTAGACAGGGTTTGTTTGAGCTCACAAAACCTACAACTACAAACAACAAACAATTCAGGGTTCAAAGAAGGTTGCTACTACACAGCAAAAGTTTAGTTAGTTAGTTGGCAAGTGTTGGTGAGCAAACAAAAGTTATGAATAGTTCACAGTTTCTATTATTAATAAATACATTACTATGCGTTGATCTAATCTCAATCAGCACACACAAAAGTGACAAAACAGAAAAATCAGCACACACAACAGATAGTTTCAAACAGTTCAGAGGAAAAACAGAAAGTTTCAGTACACTAAAAATGATCACAAATAACAAACATACCTTGGCAGACAAAGATGATATTGATTTAGAACAACTTAGAAGCTACGTATCCTTGGTCACTTTGCTTTTCCTTGGTAGTGTTTCGGCTAAATCAGAAATAAAACACTGCCATCCATACATATTTTCAGATTTTATTTTAACACTCTTTGATTATTGACTGCTGAAACTTAGCACTGCTATTTGGAATCTTCTTTATTCTCTCCCTCTTGGTCACGAGCGCTCTGTCCCTCACTCACAGTCTCACACTCACTAACAAATTGTACCAACACAATATATATTTGGCTTTCTCTAGGGTGTTTCACTTTTGGGTGAAATTTCAAGTATGAGCACCAAATCCCTGCCACCGAATCTGCATTGCAAGTATGGATAACAAAGTGGTGAAATTATTGCGTACTCTCGGACTACCACCTTAGCTGAGTTCATAGTCCATCAAACCATTCAGATTTAATGGGGTTGTTCTGAAAGAGAGAAACATTATTTAGCATAATGGGATAGCAATTTTTCAGGAAAAGAAATGAAACACAGATTTGCAACAAGCATTGACGCCAATTAAAGTCCTTTCTGTTTTTTTTCTTCTGGAAATGAGTTTTGATAATGAATGAATTGGGTAAAAATCAGAGAGAGAGATTTCAAACAATTGTTTGTTTCTCATGTGTGACAGTGAAGGTCTTAGAACTAAGAAAATATTTCACTGATACTAAACAAAATTTTGAAATTCATCTAAATCAAGGAAATGTTTGCTTGCTTCACCTTCACTAAACTTCTAGTAGTGAAGAGCTTAATGCCAGTATACCAGTATACCACATAAATCATACCACATTTGAGCAATATATATGGAAATATTTGTTTCACCTTCACCTTCACTAATATTTTCTAGTTACATGAGTATACCAGTATCCAAGAATAAAACAATATTAATACCAATATTCAAGTTACTAAACTTTCAATAGTGAAGAGCTTAATGCCATTCATGCCCTCATTTGGCAGTATACAACAATGCTGAAACTAAACAACTATAGAGAACAGAAAAATCTTGAACCGCACTTGGGGATAATTCAATCAGCATAAGGAAATACTAGAACATCTAGAACCGCACTTAGTCAAATTGAAAATAGTGAAGATTTTGAATTACCTGCGGAGAGCAGGGAGAGAAGTTTCTTGAGGAGGGAGTTTTGAGAAGCGAGGTAGTGCAGAAATCTGAAAAAATGATCAGCAAGTTCGCTGTTTGCAGCAAGCTCAGTCCAAGTTCTGCCTCTGTTCACTGGTTCACCAAGCTCTGTTCACTGGTTCAGCAAGCTCTGTTTACTGGTTCCGCAAGCTGTGTTAATGCTAGAACTAGAGTAGAATTAATGCTACCTTCATGGGTCCATCCATAATGGATATATAGTTCCAGATCCTGAGACATATTCATTCTGCTCACGCACTGCAACTTCCGTGAAGGTTAATTTATTCTTAATTTTTTAAAGGTTAATTATGCATTTTCACTTTTTATATATTTTATCTCAATTGCCCGTGAGGAGGATGAAGATACACGTGGTTTAATTTTGAGCTTCCTAATTAAGTGTCCGAAATCCTACCTAACTTGAGCTTCAAAGTTCCAACCTACCATTCAAAAATGATATTAATTATCATCAATAAGCAACTGAACTTTTGATTTGTAGGTGCAGTTGGATAAATATATGAAGGAATAAATAACAAACGCTAATGACACACTTTTTAATCAAATTATATATATATATATATATATATATATTCCAAGGGAATCACTTTAAATTCTATTTTATAACATATAATCTTTATGAATTTGTAACTTTTAAATCCATATACAAACATACCTTGGGATTGAGCATAATAAAGATCCAAATATACCATTCAGAGCATAAGCAATGGCACAAAATGGGAGAGCCTCAGGTTCCTTGGCAGACAAAGCAGCTGTTCCAAGCCCATGGGCATTGCAAAAAGTTCAAGAGCAAATAATCATGTATGTTACCAGGATTAAAACTATTTCTCCTTATTAATACCATTTCTACTTTTACAAACTACTAGTCGATAAATTAAAATGGTAAAATAGGAATAATCATAAGAGCCTCTATTCATCCACCAGAGTACAAAATCCAAAACAACAAAGTTATTGGTGGAAGTGCAGAATGCAGTAAAAATGGGTGTAAGTGAATGATCTATGGATTACAGAATATACCTAGAAGCAGTTGCTATTCCTCGAGCAATTGGATCACAAAATCTGAGTTTATCAAGTGTTGCTTGCGCAAAATTTGCTCCAACAAGATCTGTTACTACAACCACAGCTGCTGTGAGAGATAAATTGGCACCTGCCGACAAACAAATACAATTTAAATTGAGAAATCCATTGCATATTAGTTTATGATAGTTGAGAAGGGGAATAACCCCGGAGAAACCCCAGTCGCAGCACCACCGCAGCGACTCACGTTCGCGGCCGAAGAAGCCGCTGCGGCTATAATGGCCCTCCTCCGCCAGCCGCCGAAACCTCCTTCCTCCTCACCCGTCGTGAGCGCGACACACACCTTCGAGCATCCACCCTCTTCTCCAACGCTGTTCACAGTGGCTCCCCCCAACGCATCGTAGCCATGGCCACCGCCCATAACCACGTTCACTTCCCCATCCCGGGTCACCGTCGTGCCGTCCTAGTCACGCTCGATGCGCCCGGTATCATTCCCTCAGTGCCGCCTCCATGCCACTATTCCTTTTCCCTCAAACTAAAAACCTAATTAATGTGTGACCGTGAAGTTTTGGACTCTCGAGAAGGTAAATCCTAGTCCCTTTTTTTAGTTTATTTTATTTATTTATCTATTTTTATTTTTATTTCTAATTGTTACCTTTTTTTATAAAACATATTATTTTATATTTTAATATTAATTAATTAATTATTTTAATTATATCATACAAATGTTATTAATTAAAATAATATAAAATAATATAAAATAAAATTGATTTTGTAGGAAAGCTTAATCAAAACAAAATATCCTAATCTCTAGAGATTTTTTTAAAAAATTATGCAAATCACCGTATAATTATAAATTAAGTTGGATAGGATATATTTAAAAAAAGAATTAAAAATTAAACCAATCAAATTAAATCAATTAAGTTAAATTAGATTATATTAATATAAATTATTTTATTTAATTAACATAATTGAGTAAAAGGATACATTTGAGTAGACAATTTAATTAATCACTAATTTAATAAGTAATTAAGCACAATAACATAATAAAAAAATTATTTTGAAATTAAAATGGTTAATTAGAGACAGAATAATTTCATCTCTGACATATACAGTCTTAATTCTTCTCAAAATTAAATTGATAAGTTAGAGACGGAATTAGAGACGGAATTAATTAATACAAAAAATTCCATCTTTAATTATTTAAATTATCATTTTGTAATTCAGAGACGGAATTAGAGACGGAATATTTTAGACACGGATGACTTCCGTCTCTAAAATGGTTTAATCTAATTAGAGACAGATTTAGAGATGGAAATCAGTTGAGACGGAATATTCCGTCTCTAAATTCCGCCTCTCATAACTAAAATTGCAGTTCCGTCTCAGTGAGGTATAATCCGTCTCTAGTTCCGTCTCTAACAGAGACGAAAAAATTCCGTCTTTAAATTCCGTCGGTAATTTATGGTATTAATTTTATATATTGTGGAGTAGCATTTTAGTTTTATAGTAATAGTATATTGAATACATGGATTTTATATTATATTTATTTTTCTATTTAGTTATCATCAATACTCACCTATTTCATTTGTTTATATTTTGCAGGCATTGGAGAAATTAAAGTATACACAATTTCTTCACAGTTCAAACATGTTATAGTGATAATATTTGTAGAAAAATTCATTTCTCGTGTCTTGATTTTTTTCCAACTTATTTGTTAATTTAGAAGATCTTGACAATATAAGGGATGCACTTATGTTAAAATAATCTTTTAATTCATGGTGTTTATTTTTGGTTGGATAGTATCTTGTTCTTGAAAATTTAAATATATAAGAGTTGTTAATTTAATTTTTTTATCTATGATGTTTATCAAACAACATTTAAATACTTATTGTATGTAACTATATATTCAAATTTTAGTAATATTTTAAAATCACATTTTAAAAATTAAAGTTAAATTATTTGTAAGTTTTTATAATTTTATTAAATTTAAAACCAAGTTTAAATATATTTTTATTATAAAAACCAAGTTTATATTTGATTACGGTGAAAATCATTTTTTGCAAAGTTAAATTATAAGTCTTTTTTGTAATACATATTATATTTTAATAGAGAATTTATTATTTATTTGATAAAAATATTCATTAAAAAATATATAAAAAACTTAAAAGGCATTACGTTTTGTTATTTTTTGGTAAATAATAAAAATTTAAAAATCATTTAATTTTTCAGAAAAATTTTTTTAAAAAAATTGGTAATGTCATACCTAATGTTTGACAAAAAAAAAATTGAAAAAAAATTAGCGTAAGTTAACGTTTTGTGCAGCAAGTTCACAATTTTTTTAAATTAAAAATAGGCATTATATTAATTAGTTTTTAAAAAGAAATGGTGAATTTATCATTTTTCTATACTAAACATCCATTTCCCTCCCTTTCTCAAATTAGAGCTCCCAAACAAGGGGTGGATTTATCCTTCATAATTATTCCCTCCTTTCCTCTCCCTTCCTTCCACTCATAAATCCTTCCTTCTCCCTCCCTTTAAACTGTCAAACAAAGCCTTAGTTTTTTTTAAACTTCCAACCAGTTTTACTAAATACACTTTAATTAAACCTATAACCTGATTGAAAATATTAAATTTCTGACAAGTCCCTTTTAACTTATTCCTACCTTAAAAACATAACACACATATAGGTGAAAGTTTTGACATATTACGCCCAGTATGTAGAAGAAATTTTAAGAAAAAAAAAAATAAAGAGCTCAAATGAATTTAACTTCTCTATAAGTTGAAATTGGTTACTTATGGAGAAATGGAATAAGTGAGCTTTTGGAGAAGGTGGCTACTAAGACCGATTTCAACTTATGGAGAAATTAAATTCATTTGTTCTATCAAGTATGAGCTTAATGTGCTTGTCTCTGCTCGGCTCATTTACCCCCACACTTGTATTAATGTGAATAATTTATTTTATACACACATATACATATATAAAAAATTAAGCGGTCAATTGATAAGTATCGATTATAAGTTTTTGAATTCAATCATAATTTTTTCACATGCAATTTTAATATACCCAACATTACACTCGTTTTTTTCTTTCGATCTCTCTCTTCCTTTTCTATTACATCTATTATATATTTTCTCTCTCTTCCTTTTATTTTTCTTCTCTCCCCTCTACTTCCTGCACCAATTTTTTAGTGCAGAAATATATTTCTCCTTTCAAATTGTATGAAATGAAGGACTTTTCCCCTCTTTCGTACTTCTCTTCTAGCAGAGCGAAATGTCATTTAAGTTATGACATTTTTTTTTGGTTGAGGAAAAAAATTAATTAACGATAGAATAAGAGGTATTTTAACCCATTACAATACAAAATATCAAATACAATTAAAGGCAATGTATACCAAAATTAACAATGGGGACAAGCTATGGCAATATTGTTTTTTTATGTCGTGTACAATCCTAAAAACAAGTAAATATCGTTATATATGGAAAGTTATTTGGGGGTTATTCGTGAACTATATTCATTGAGCTATTCATAGAGCGAAATGCATGCCTTTTAAGCTGACAATATTGTTTGAGCTATATAGCGGCTGAAAAAAAGCTAGACTGGTCTGGAGCAATAAGCATAGCCGGCCTGGTTAGGGCCATGCCCGGCCCCTTGTGAGACCCGACAAAATGAGCTAGTTCGACTGGACCGATTAGTAAAAGCTTGTAAAAATGTTAGGCTTGTACACTTATTTTAAAAGTTTGAATAACCCTCAAGCTTTTTAGTTCAACCCTATAAAGTCTTCTACCAGCAAAAATGCCATGGTAGTACGTAAAACCCGCAAAAAAACTAGGTTGCCCGCAAAAAACCAAAAAAATGTGTAGAGCTCTAGCACTTGGTTTAGAAGCTCGAATAACTCCCGAGTTTTGAATCCAGCCCAATAAAAGCTCACTACTCGCAAAAAAAATCGGGCTACACACAAAAATGTAAGGCTCAGACACTTATTCTAGAAGTTTGAATAACCCCCGAACTTTTTAGTCAAAATCAATAAAGCCCACTACCCATGTCGGAACGGATCGGATTGCCTTAAATGTTTTCTTAGTTTTTACATTGTTTATTCTAAACAAGGAATATTTTTAGAGTTTAATTAGTATACACTGACGGTGTAATAGAGTTTTACACATCATCCAATAATGTGGCGCCACATCATTTAATGAATGTGACACTTCATGTGTTATTAAATTTATTAAATGATGTGGCAACACATCATTGGATAACTATGTAAAACTTTTTTACATTGTCAATATATATTCATTAATTCATATTTTTATCTCAAAGGAATTGATTTGAACCATTGGCTTTAAATCCATAGTTCAAAGGAATTTATTAAATCCATAGCTCGTTTGGTTTGGCGTTGTAAAAATCAAAACCATGATTTTGTGGAATTGATGATTTTTATTCATTCTCGTCTACCGTATTTCGTAAAACATACATCACCTATCTCAACCATTAATTTCTAGAATCAATTTCACTCAACTGTAAACCAAACAGCCAGACACTATATTCTTTACATGCATGAAAATACTATTAGAAATTCAAGTGAGTTTAAAATCCCACATTAGTTAAAGAATACGCTATAGATAAAAGTAATATAAGAGAACATATCCATATCTGAATCACTGAATGCCTTATATATGGTTGTAGGTGATCACATTCACTTTTGTGGTGTATTATGCTTTGAATTTGAACCATTGGCCCTGGTCCCCTTTACCATTTTTACTTTTTTAGGCTCCCCTAATTAACCCTAGCAAGTGATCATATCATAGTTGATGGTTTGTTGTCGAGTATTTGGAGGTAGTGATTTGTGGACCCTTTTTGGTTTAGGTTGGCCCATGTTTGGCCCAGGTCTCCCTTAACCTTTTTTTTTTTCTTAGTTAATATGCAATTTTTATGGAGCCACGTCGTGGAGGAACTTTACCTCTTCATAGGAACCTTGTTGATATGTTTGTACCCTCCTTTCTTGAAGGGGAGCATTATAAATGCGATGACTAAGAGAATATTAAAAATTCAAGTAGGAGTACGAGTTTAAGGTCCACATTGATTAAGAATGAGTTATATAAAGATATAATATAAAATATATAAATCCACACACCCAATATTTTAAAATTTTGGGTGAAGATGGTTGGTCACGGTCACTTTTATATATGGTCGATCTATTGCCTTGGGCCCTTGGCCTATTAGCCTAGCTGCCTAGGTCTCCCTGCTCTTAGGCTCCCCTCAACCCCAACAAATACAAGATTCATGGATTACATGTGGTGCATGTTTTATTAATGTATATATGAAGGTATTAATATTCTTGGAGAGTTTTATGTATATAATAAGGACGAAATTTATATCCTTTATATTCCATTTAAAAAATCTGTTTTGTTGACAAAAAAAAAAAAGTCCTGGAAACAAGAAACTGACACGTTAGCTGCTCCGTCAATGTCCATATTAGCATTTAGCATCTTTCATAAGAACCAACTTTCTTTAATTTTCGGCATTACTTAATTAGCTTGAAAATATGCAGTATATTGTCGCATTCCTTGAGTCACCTCATTAGTCAGTACCATTGATTTCTAGTTCCAATAAATATTTTTTTTGTCGGATCGATAAATATTTTTATTTGGCAAAAAATAATGTATTTGCTTTTGGTTGGAGGAAGCTACTCAACCAATTTTGGATTTAGCCTCTGCCGATGTATCTTTGTCTGTATCTCAGTTAATTAATTCTATGAATTGAACTTTCCTTAAAAAAATAAAAAAAAATCATGTTATACTACTCCTCCATGCCAATGTAAGAAATCAAAAGTCACATTTAGTGAAATTACATAATTTTTATTCAACAATAAATGGTGTATTAAAAACATAATGTTAATATATTATACTAATATTTCTTATTATTTAATTTTTAATTTTACTAACTATATGATTGCAAATCTCCCCTGCTCGATTTTCTTTTTCAATCTATTTGAATTGAACTTGAGGATGGAATTTTGGAACTGGCCTGGCAAAAAGGAAATGGTTAATTAGTTAGGACATGATAATAATTTGTTATTATATATCATGCTTAACTATATGAGGAGAGAGCTAAGTGTATAAGAATGAGTGTGTGAAAAAATTAAAGTAGTTTATTTTACTCTTAATAATTAGCTTTAGTCAAACATCGATCAATATATGAGAATTGAGAATTAACCACCTTAAATATAGTTTCAATTTTTTCTAATTTCCGTGTCGTTATCTGACCACACAATCTGTTAATTAAGATAAAACAACTAATAATACAATGATTACAAAAAGAATATATACTTATTAGGTTAGAAAGGAATGTTAAAATTTTTCGATATATAATATCATAAGTAATTAATCGGACCACACT
Source organism: Sesbania bispinosa (assembly GCA_026901365.1). Lineage (NCBI taxonomy): Eukaryota > Viridiplantae > Streptophyta > Magnoliopsida > Fabales > Fabaceae > Sesbania > Sesbania bispinosa. The sequence goes on from QLOH01000173.1 coordinate 641,870, forward strand.
TATATTTGATTTGAACGATGGAGTTGCTAGCATTTAGCTAGGGAGTACTGGCCCCTGGACGCAGCAATTTCAGTGTACACATGACTCTTTTGAAAATATTGGTTTATCGCGTCTCTCTACGTTCCACGTGCTCCAAAATATAAAATTATAATAATTTAAATTTCTAATCATTAAATTCAACGCTCATTTTATTAATGATTGATATTAAATCAATTTTCAATTAGTTTTGTGAAATATTGGTTGAAAAGAATAAAAATCTAAATCGACAGTAACGTGTAATATAAAAGTTTCCCCCTTTAACTTTAAATTGATATATTTTCAATGAAATTAGCCTAAGTTGTATTTGTAAATCCATATTTTCCCTTAAGATAAACTCAAATAGTTATATAAAAGACTATTTAATAAAAAATAAAATTATTTATTCATCTTTTATAACCCATAAAATGTAAGCTGCACTAGGTGAACCATCTTAGAATCTTCCGTGTATACTTCCAAAAATGCCTTCAACAGCTACCACGACGTATTAACCAAGATGCCCAGATGGGAAGTTTTGTTTTTATGTTTTGTTATATTTTAATATATTTGAACTTTTGATTAGTTGTGGTTATAAATTATATACTTACATCAGAATTACTTACTAGAAGGAGAGCTAAGTTAAAAATGACATTATGAGCATGATTAATCTGAGACTCTGGATAAGCCTTATATATAAACTGAAAGTTGCTCTTAAAATTTAATGTACACCAAAGACTCACAACAACTTATTAATATATATAAAAGGTATAAGTGAATTGAGTTGGACACCCATCAGATATATCTATAGTCCTAAAATAAATTATAAAATATACTTGTTTATATGAGATATAAGAGGTTTCATATAATATATCAATTTTTTTAAAAAATAGAAATTTATTTTTAATAAAAAAATTATATTAAGTTGAGAAAAATATTTTTAATTACTATCTATCAATTAATAATTAATAATATTTTTTATTTTTAATGAAAAAAGTATTAATTCTTAATAATATTTTGCATATTTGATATAAAAAATTATTAATTTTAATATATAAAATATATATTTATAAAATATTTGAGGTCTTGCAGTATGAGACTTAAAGCCATTATTTTAATAGTTTCCATTGGCCGGCTTACATAGGACTTATTTTCATAAAAGGTTATAATTTGATCAATGATGGTTTACACTAAATGTTGCTTTAATTTTTCTGTTTTACATTCGTGGCTTTCTTTGGCCCGTGAAAAAATTTACAGGCCAAATTTTCTATACACAAAACACAAGTCAATACAGAGATACAACTGAATACCAAATTTTGCTCCTATTCCAAAGATAACGAGAGAATTAAAACCCTTTAAACCATGGATATTATATATGTATAGCTTCCTTCCTCCTTTATCAACATATTCTTTTACACACTATTTTAATACACTTTTTACATTGGATAAATTTCATTTGAATCTCCTTAATTAGAAAGAGAGATCCACATAAAATTTACTTGAAAATAAAAAGTGTATTAAAAAATTATGTTGTTAAGCATGGCTATAGTCAAACTTGAAGTTGCACTTTTCTATAAGAAGAGGTGACCCTAAAAATATGTTCCTCTCCGGTGCAATTATCTACTTGAACAATCCAACGACTCCTCCTTCTTTGGACATTACCTTTCCCAATTGGATCAATTTTTGTCACCAGCAACCCTTCTCCTATGGGTAAAAATGATGCCTTCAATTGTCTCCACCGTGAAGCTCTGTGCCTAACATTATATCCAACAACAAGTGCACCATCTTTGTTGGCCCCTTTAAATGCTGCTAGAAAAACTTCCCTTGCATTAGTGATGTCACAATCCACAAGCACAAAATCAGCTCCTTTGTAATCACCACCTAACATAAGGCTCTTAACATCTCCTACAACAAACTCAACACTATCTCCATGAACTCCTAGAGCTTTTTTTGATGCTTTCAATTCATTTTCCCCACAAGAAATGCATACCACACGGCCACCAGTTTGATGAGCAGCTGCAGCCAGTGCTAGTGTGGTGGAATCCGCCACGCCGGCACTGGCTACCACCATGAGTTGGGCATTCTTGCCTGCTGCTAAAGCAGATATGAACTCAGCTACATCAGGTTCTTTGCCCCTTTTGGCCTGCAAATTAAAATGAAAGAAAGATATGTATAAGACTCTTAATTACCTTATATAAGCAACATACACAACAAGATCATAAAACCATCTTTATTGGATGGTGGAATTAATTTTCTAAGTGTATATAGGATCTGCTTACCATTTTGAGAGCCTGGAGATAAGCTCTCTTGGCATTTTCAGCTGACCAACCTGCAGACATGCTGTTTGATGTCTTTTCCTCAGATTATTCCAGATAGATTTCTTTGGGTTTAATTTGAAGCTATCTTTGATGTGAGAAAATTGTTGCTTCAACAAGTTATTGAGGAGCCATAAGCTAGCATTATATATATATATATATATATATATATATATATATATATATATATAGATATATATGGTGAGAATACCATAACTTATTTGTCTTGCTCATGTTATAAAATCAAGTACCATTATATAATAAAGAGTATTTTTTTTCATTTTATTAACACTCAATTTATTTTTTTATTTCTCTTTTCATTTGGTGACATTTTGTAATATCAAATTAAATTTCTCCTTTATTAATTAATCATTTAAAAGGAAATTTTATATTTTGTTAATAATATTTAAATTTCTTTAATTAGCATTAGGTATGAAAACTGACAAATAAATAATAAATTTATATTTAATTTTTAGTATATATATATATTTTAAAAATAATTCAAACATCTATATTTTGTATATTAAATATATAATTTTTGCTATATTTTTGGACTTTTGGGTTTGGAAGCAACTGAGGGAGGTTACTGCATGGTGTAGATTCTCTGAATTCTGCCGTCCAAAGGGGCGCCATGTTGAAAGTCTCGATCGTCATAAAATAAAATAAATAAATATATAAATTTGGCATAGTGAATTGGATTCTCCTACGGGAGGGAACTAATATTATCTCGATCATGGCATGAAGGTGTGGAATCTGAGATCTGATCTGAATTCTCCCTGGATCCTCACTAGATTTCAGCCCCTACAATATTAAAGGATATATGCAATATTGATTAGGTGATCAAGTGTAGTAGCTAATCATGACCACGATGCAAACTCATTTGACTCAACACTTGTTTAATAACAAGCTAATAAAAGATCGGATCTACAATTACACTAAATGCATATAGTAAATATAAATAACGTAATTTATTGCATTTGTAATATTAAATTAATGTTTATATTTCATTAAAAAAATTTATATGTAATTTTTTAATTTCCTAAAAATTTAGGACTCCCAGAATCCATTGTAAGAAAAAAATTAATTTCATGTAAATTAAGAATAACAGTTAATCTCATTTAATATTTTTTATTTTATAAAAAAAAATTCATTGTCTAAATCGTCCTTTAGAATAATTACTACGACACATAAAAGGTGTTAATTATAGATAAGGATATATGGGAATTAATTGGCCGAGTCAAGCTAGATTTTTCAAGGTCTGAGTTTGGCTGCACCTTAAATTTATGGTCTGAGTATGACATATTTACCTGATATAGGCTTTATTTTATGGTCTGAGTCTGGCCTATTTAAAACCTGACATGGCCTGAAAGCCTACTTAAAAGTCTGTTTTATAGTAAGGTACTTGAATATATCATAAGTATGTATTTGAATAGACTTATAAGCCCAAGTTTTTTAGGTAAGACAACATATATTTACACATATTAATAAGTATATAATTATAAGGCACATTGGACCCGTAGCCTAAGCATGAGCCTGAGCCTGACTGAAGTTGGTAGAACCACCTGTACTTTGGGCCTCCAGCAACATCTTCATCTGTTGTCGGAGTCGTGCGAAGTCCTCCTCCAACCGTGCAACCTTCTCTTTAGCTCGGGTGGCCTTCAAGTTGGCTTCAAGTATCTCCTGCCCTAACGCCTCCTCAGACGAATAACGCGACTCGTCACTCCTGCTGGTATGGGCCCGAGACTCCTGAGTGAGGCTAGTCACACCAAGACGAATGTTGGTTGACAAGTCCCCGGTGCCATAACAGCGGCCTTGGGTCTTGCCACCCGCAATATCCTTCCAGATATGTAGCTTAGTGGACCCATCAAAGTTGGAGTTGTCCCTTATCTGTGACTCCACCTCCCTCAGGCGGTCCTGGTAATTTGTCTGTTGAGTACATGTAAACGTATAATTAGTTAGTTATATATTCAATTGCAAATATATGAAATAATGTAAAAGAAAACACTGATAAGCACAATGTTGGACTTACATATATGTGGACCACGTTCGGTCATCTACCCAACCACCAGCCTTTTTTATGTGGGTGGCGATAAAAAACTCATCGGGCTTTACCTCCCGCCCCAGTTGTCGAGCCTGCACAGAATAATTATACAAATTAATTATTTTAATAACAAATACAAAAATAAAACAGAAGGGTGCTTGTTTATACATACTATATCCAACACCACCTTAAGGTGGGCCTTGCGGTCCGTGGTGTGGATTGCTCCCCCGCGAAGAGAAGCCTGATTGCTCTTGTTATAAGCAGACTTCCCCTTGAACTCATCAGAGGCCCAGTAGGCCAAAAGACCCTCCCAGGTCTCCTCACTACACTAAGTGGGCCTCCTCCCAGCCCTCTGGGTCTTGTTCATCATATCTTGAAGGCGACGGGAAATCCTTTGCTCGTACACCTTCTTAATTTGGGCCTCATCAAAAAGGTCCCAAGTAACTTTGTTCTGCAAAAAAAATTAGGGTAAGTCATTAGAAAATGACATAACTTAAGAAAAAACATATAAAGTGAAGACATTTTATTTACCGCAAACTCGACCCATCACTTATCCCTTACATCATGCGGGGTGACCTCCCACAGGTAGTGAGGACCCCAGAACTATGATCGAATTGCATGACCAATGACTGAGATGGGTGGGTTGTTAGGCACTCAACTACAAAATAAACAAATTCAATAGCTAAGATAAATAAAGAGCAAATATTATCAATTCAAAAGAAGTAAAAATAAATAAACAAAGTCACCCCCTGCCAAAAGGTAGGATAATAAACCTATTGTGAAGGTCTACCTCATGAGGTTTACTGGAGTTGGCACCCTGGAATCGAACAGGCTCCTCATCAGACTCGGGGTCAGCCTCATCATCAATCACAACCTGAGCGTCCACCTCGGGCTTAGATATATGTGGAAGCTCTTGCTGCACCTCGGTATGGATCTCATGATATCCTGATGTATGTGATGAACCTTATTCTGTCGAATGCTGGCTGGTCAGATCCAGCAGGTTGGCCAGCAGGTGGAGGGGAGGAAGAAGAAGACTGGACGTATGTCGCCAGAGGCGCTGAAGCAGATGGCTGCTCTGCTAACTAACCAGGGTGAGAGAGATTGCAAGTCCTCTCCCGAGCTGCACGAAAGCGAGTTGCTTGTGCAGCAAGCTCGCCTGGAGGGATCCCTCTAATGGGTGGGACCTTCCGTCCACCTCTACCACGCATACAAGGCATATTTACCTAAATTTAATAGTGTTAAATTAAATATCAAACAGAAAACCTATAAATTATTAATTACTAATTAATTAATACTAATAATTACTAATAATTTATTTATGAATAATTAATTACTACTAATAATTACTAAATAACTACCTATATAATAAAATACCTATATATAAACAATTAAAAATAATTATAACTAATCATATAAACAATTAAAATTAATTATAATTAATCATATAACCAATTAAAACTATTTATAACTAATCATATAACCAATTAAAACTAAATATAACTAATTAAAACTGTAAAACTTACTGGTGGCTGGCAAAGGAGGACGCCGAAGGAGGAAGAGGGAAGGAAGTGCAAAGGGAGCTAGGAGCAACTATTTGAGATTCTGATCGGTTCAAAATGAACCTATAAAGGAAGGCTAGTGTTTAATCGGTGAGATTTTGAAAATGAAAGAAGGAGAGGGATAGAAATAGGGATGGCCAGAGAGGAGGAAAGGAGGAGGAGGAGGAGGAAGGAGGAAGAAGAAGAAGAAGGGAGGGGGAAGGTTTTGTGCGCGTATGTTTTAAACTTAGCGACAGCCTGACCGTCGCTACGTTAAAAAATTCGGCGCATCAACCCTAATTGAAAATGTAGCGATGACTTTTATTTTTTAAATTTTAGAAAAAAAATTAGTTTTTTAATGTAGCGACGACTTGACCGTCGTTACAGTGCGAAACGTAATGACAACCAGGCCGTCGGAGTATTAATTGCACAGCTACGCGTTGAGCTGCGCATTTAATAATGTAGCGACGACTCATGGTCGTCACTACACTAAAGCGTGAATGAGATGTTACAAGTGGCTCGGAGTTTCGCTATCTCTCTCCGTAAAAGCAAAAGGTCACTTTTGACATCATTGGGCGGTGGGTACTTATAGATGGTACTTATTGGGTAGTGGTAAACCCACATTTTCAACGTTAGAAATAATTGCGTTCTGAAATCCAAACTTGAGTTTAATCCATTTCAACGCTAAACCAAACACAAGATGTAAATTATCTGGTTTGGTAGCATAACTTTGACATATGTAGATATTTAGAAACAATAAAGTTTTAAAGAATGTAGAACTAGAAATTGATGAAATAATAGACCTGATAAAGCCAGGAGTGTGGCTATGGATATATTAAGACCAAATATATAGAAGTTACATTCTCTTTTTAACATTGGATTTACTGTCCTATGGAATGTATTGATGAAATATTCATTTAGATTAGATGTATTGAGTTGTCTTATAAAAAATTGTTTGTCCATAACGAAAAAATATCGTAAAGTCTTGTTTTGATCTCTGAAAATTTTAAAATCGGTCTTTAAAATTATATTGTCTTTCTTATACAATGAAAAATTCATTTAATTTAATCTATTTTAATTTTTTAATATTAATTTGATTTTTAAAAAGACTAAAATAAATTATTTTTTTAATCTAAAAAAAGAAAAATACATTTTTCATTTTTTAGAGATTAATATATCTTTCCGGTTAAAATGAAGGTTGACAAATAAAAATCCCTAATACTAACAATGAAATTCTAAGTTAAATTAACTTATATATCTTGAAAACTTAATTTATAATTGCGGCGGCGGTGGTGTCTCCAATGTCACGGAATTTGTATTGTATAACCGGAAAAGTTACAAACTCAACATTTTATGATACATTCATGACCGTCCAAATCTTATCCGAGCTACAAAATAGTGCATGTATCCAACTGTCCCGAATATCAGAGTACTATTAATTTATTTCATAATTTGATTTGATTTCAACATATAAAACACCTGGACATTCTAAAATGCTGGAAGTAAAAGCACTTTGAGTCTAATTATTATTGATATGTATAAATAAATAAAAACCCCAATCATCAATTTGATTTTTCATTGATAAAAGATCTCTCTCTCTCTCTTTATTTATATATATATATATTTATATATATATATATATCAAATAAACGTGGTGCCTCTAATGGCTGAATTAAGGAGGATTACTGAATTTTGCGCAATGATTATTGAATTGCTCTATCCTCCATATTCTCATCCTCCGATAGAAACTTAAATTACACTACCCTCTCATTTCACTATAAAATCTACACTTATCTCCCATAAGAGATTAATATTTATTACAATTTAATCCATTTAATGTAAATAAATTTTTTAATGATAATAAATAACTATGAATAAGTCTTTTAAAGAATTTTTTCTCTACAACTTGTCATGTTATCGACAATTAATTTTAAATATATTATTATTTATGTTAGGACTTTAGAAAAAAGAAAAGAAATTTTTTATTCCATTTTTTATCTAACTTTAAAATTTTATCAAAAATCTATATTTTACTATTTAATTTCTTATAGTAGTTAGTAAATATTTAAAATTACATACTCATGAGGTTGAAAATCATAAATGAAGAAAAAAAATGTCCATGTGCTTGTTTACCTTAAAATGGATTAAATTATAATACATATTCATCTCTAGAGGATGAGTGTAGGCTTTAAAATAAAAAAGGAACTGAGTGTTTTGGAATTAAAAATAATAATTATAATGTTATAAAAAAATAATTATAAAGACAAATGAAATTATAATAAAGGTTTATAAATTTACTTTTATATACAACAACAACCAACATATTTTCCCCCTTAATAGATTATACAACAACAACACTAATAAAATATATCTTATAATTATATATAAATCATATCTAATGACACAGATTATAAAAAAATTGTCAGGTTGAGGTTGCTTCCTTGAACCCCCAACGGATAGAAGGAATATCACGTCGTTTGCTGCAGGTATCCATGCCGTGCGTCGATTCTAACAGCCTACCCAATCGTATGTAATTAATTATGAATTAAATATATCCTTGGTCTCATTTTTTTTTTTTGGTCAATATCCTTGGTCTCATTTGAAATATTGGTAACATGCTTCTTTTTGTCTGTATTCGTAATGTGCATATGCTTCATTTTGTCTTCATTCATTATACTAGACACATATTATTTTTAATTGGTTAATTAAATAATTAAAAATATATCAATATAAATTTTAGTTACAATATATAATTTTTATCGGACTAAACTAGTAATTGGTCTCTAACCTTTTCAGTGTCATGCAGTTTAGTCTTCGAGAAAATGAAAATTCCAAAATATTCACTGACTTCACCATGCAATATGATCCAAAATTATTGTTTTTCGTTAATCACGTATAAGATGACGTGTCACGTCACGTAACATATGGCACACAGTTAGACATTGTGTGACATCAGGGATATACTAAACTGCATGAAAAAATGGTTAGTCTTTTGAGTGTCTCTATAGTCCCTCCTTAACTAAAATCACCCATCCAATCTCTACCTTCTCTATCCTCACAACAATTTCTTTAATTCCTTGACAAATTCTCTTAGGTAACCCAATATCCATCTCTTTTTTCATTATTTGCATCTCTGCCACAAGTGCAAGTGTGCAATAGTTGTTGAAACTTTAACTGCTACAATGCAACCTCCTCTAAGTAACAAACAACTATTATAAGCCATAGTCTCTATATGATGAGGATGAATATTTTAACCATTTTATAGCTTGATAACGTCTTGACAACAACCAATAACAAAGAGATACATGTGTTCTCCTTTCACTATGCCTATATAACCTGTTTGAAGAAAGCACCTTCGAACCATGTTTCTTAGTCTTGCATGATACACTTCCCTTATTAAATAAGGGTGACCTAAGTAGCCAGAGGTGTTGCTTGGTGACGAAACCCAAATTTCTCCTTCAACACCATCCTCAATGTTGCTACGTTTGACATCATCAATGGAAATCTAGCGAAGATTTTATAACATGTAAGAAAGTTTGTTGTGGGAGAAAGAGATGTAGTGTTCAATGCTTGATATGTAATGAGGGTGAGCAATGGCTGCTTTGGGCTTGGTATGCGAAACGACCCTTAAAAGGTGGAGATTGTTTTGATTTAGGAAAGGAAGAGAGAGGAGGGACGATAGGGACACTCAAAAGACCAACCACCTTCTCATGCAGTTTAGTCCTTGACGTCACACAGTGTCCAACAGTGTGTCATGCGTCACTACTTAACGTGACACGTCATCCTATGATTAATAGAAAACAACAATTTGGATCATACTGCATGATGGAGCAAGAAGTCAGGGATTATTTTGAGATTTTCATTTTCTCATGAACTAAACTGCATGACCCTGACAAATTAAGTGACCAATTTACTAGTTTAGTCCATTTAATCGACTAAACAATCTATGATTTTTTTAGTATAACTCTCATATGTTATGATCAAAGTACATGGTCTTGTATCTGACAGGTAGTAGGTTCGAACCCTCACTCGTCCCCTTCGGGTGAGGTAAAATGTAAGTACCTCTGTAAGTGCTCAAAGAGCCCGGAGGCATTCTCTGCCTTGGAATGGGGCACCGTCCCCTCACCCTAAATTTCAGTTCATAAAAAAAAGATTTAATATCTTTAATTATTTTCTGTTGCAATTATAATTAGAGGCATTATTACTTATCCCTTTAATCATGTGTAATTTAATTATCCTCTTTTGTGAACTTTCTATTTTCATCAATAAATCAAGTTTTAATTAAGATTACTCATCCTTTATATTTTCATTTAATCTTAATTATTAATGATTATTTTCCTACATCTATTATTTTTCAAATAAAAAGAAAGTCCTAAATTTAATTATTAATTGTTATCCTTGTATGAAATAAAACTAGTATTTTATCTTGTGCATTACATGAGAAAAATTACGCGGGATAAATATGATAAAAATCCACTAAATAGGTATAGGAAGGATCAAGTTACAATAAAATTAGTTTAGTCATTAAGTAATTTTTAATTAATAAATAAAATTCAAAATCCAGTGTTAGTTTGAAAGTTGCTAATATATACAGAGAGGTGGGTTAGTTTGGATAACCTCCTCTAAAAGAACTATTAGGAGAATAAAATACAATGACCCAGTTTGAATACAACTTTTGGAGAAGAACTTCTAGAGGAAAAAAAGAGAATAAGGCCCAATTTGGATACAACTTCTGCAGAAAAACTTTTAGAGGAAAAAAATAGAATGAATCAATGAGATAATTAAGATGAATTTAACTTCTCCATAAGTTGAAATTAGTTACTTGTGGAGAAGTAAAATGTAGAGCTTATAGAGAAGGTGGACTACAAAGACTAGTTTTTACTTATGGAGAAGTTAAATTCATTTGAACTCTTTGATTTATTCTCTTTTTTTCCTCTAGAAGTTCTTCTCCAAAAGTTGTATCCAAACTGGGCCTAAATCAAAGAGTTCAAATGAATTTAACTTCTCCACATATAAGTAAAAATTAGTCTTTTGTAGTCCACCTTCTTCAAAAGTTCTCCCATTTAACTTCTCCATAAGTAACTAATTTCAACTTATGGAGAAGTTAAATTCATCTCATCTCTTTGATTCATTCTATTTTTTTTCTCTATTAGTTTTTCTGCACAAGTTATATCCAAACTGGGCCAATGAATATTAAACTTCTTACAGAAGTTGAAATTAGTTTTTGCAATTCAACTTCTCTGAAAGTTATCCCATTTTACTTCTCGTAACTAATTTCAACTTATAGAAGAAATTGAATTCATTTAACCTATTTGATTTATTCTATTTATATTTAAAAGTTCTTCTGTAAGCAAAGGTATCCAAACTCGACATAGTAGTTTGATAAAAAATGATTAATTTTAAATATGTTATTAGTCCCTGAAGTATGACCCAAATTTGATTTTAGTTCCTAAAGTTTAAAACGGTTGGTTTGAGTCCCTTATATTCTGAAATCACATATATTTATCTCTCCCCTTAACACCGTTAACTTTGATGTTGACATAACAAACGAATTTATGTTTCAACTTGGCCAGTTACCTTAACACCTTAACTCATCCAGTCATATTTTATTTAGGATTTAAATTTAATGAAATTATTAATTTAAAATAAAAATTAAAATTATCATTTACTGTATTGAAATTGAAAAAAGAAACCCTAGTATGTATCTACCAATTGTCAAATCATTTTTACAAAAGGTGATTGGATGAGCTAACACATAAATTCATTTGTCACGTCAACATCAAAGTTAACAATATTAAGGTAAGAGAGTTTTGAAATATAAAGATCCAAATCAAGAAGTTTAAATTTTAAGGATTAAAACCAAATTCAGATAACACTGAGGGAATAAAAATATGATTAACCCAAATGATTGATACTACTACATATGATGTTTTTAATAAAATTGTTGATGATCGAAGAACATATTGAAATTACTTTGTCAAGCTTTAATGCAAGTCCGGACAAGATTAATCCCAACACAAAAAACATTAAGTTAATAGGTCGGAATAACGCATATAGTACTATACAACCAAAATACAAAGACAAAAGCCCCAAAAATAAAAAAGCACAGCCCCATTAGCCTAATCTTGATGAACAGGGGTGCTACGGTAGGTAAGCATCTTTAGTAACATATTCAGAATAAAAACATTTTTAAGATGCATTTTTCAACCAAAGAGATACACTTTTTTACTTTTTTTTTTAAACGCTCATAAATATTGCATCTCTATTAAACTTTTTAAGAAAGTAAACAGCTTTCATTTGTTGGTATTATTATGAAGATGGTCAACTTAAGAATAAAAACAACAATAAAACAATTTTTAGTGACCACAAATTCTATACAAAATAAAAAATTAAATTCATACTTCAAATTTTTTGGTAATACTTCTTATATATTCAGAAGGACAATATTTTTCACATGAGAAACGATAATAAAACATGTAAACATAGCAACTTTACTTTTTTCAAAAAAATATTTTAAAATTATCTGAAAATCAAAACCTGTGTAATTATTACAATTGAAAATAAAACTGTTTATCCACACTAAGAGAGTAAAAACTACTACAATTTTACAGTCTATTTGAAATATTTTTCTATTCAATTTTTAAAAAGACATCTTAATTAAGACTAATTTCATTATGAGATTTTTAAAATTAATGATTGTTAAAATAGATATTAAGAAAACAATTCCCAAATATATTTTTTTAGTTTTTCTATTTATAAAAATAAAAAAAATTAAAAAACAAACAAGATTAAATTTTTAAAATTTCTTTAAAAACATATTATTTCAACACTATACTGAAAACGCCACCCGACCAATGAAAAACAAAAACTACAATAATTATTTTTAATTATGTCTTCCTTTTGACATTTTACATAACTATTATAAAATTTGAAAATATATCAATGACCAAAAAATTTTCCATTGTAGTACTATGCCACCTGCCTCAAAACTCACATGTTTCAAAATGACACAATGAATCATCCTATAGAATAAAAATTCATTAAAATATTGAGGATCCCATGAACAATGCTCAAGCTCAAGAACTTGCTGAAGTATAGAAACCCTATACATTTTTTCAGTTCAGAACACAGATTTCAAATTCAAAATTCTTACTTTACTAATTAATTTTCTCTAAAGTATATGCTCCTTACTTAAGTGAATCAAATCTTATATAGTGCATAGTGACAAGAGAAAAGGTGTTTACCGAATGTGCAACAAAAATAATGTAATTTCAAGATTTATAATAGTCACAAACTCACAATTAATTAAAGATCATGATTTATTCGATTAAGTATTATCACCATACAAATCATAAGCTCTTTCTTAATTATACAGAATGAGCTTGTAAAGGCCCATGCTTTTCTATTGCTAACTAACACACCAATGCACAATTACCAAAAAAAAAAAAACACACCAATGCACACCTCATTCTCCATTTACAAAACAAAATGAGATGAGAAGCAATTAACTACAAAATCCTATTGTTCACTCAATATTGATTCTAACCACTTTCTTTGTTCTTCCCTCAGAATTGGTTCCTGTCTCATAATCAGATGCAAATCCTCTTGCTCTTCTAGCCTGCTCCAAAGATGGCAGTGACCAAACCTGGTTCCTGTTCTGCGTGCCACCGTTATAATCTACAACACCATCAAGCTCTAAATTCAGGCAACATTTCAATGTTAATCAATCCCAAAGAAGGAATTATTTTACATATGTTGGAAGTTGAAACATTGACTGATGAGTTAAACAACCTTGACACATATTTATGTTGTCTGTCATCAATTAATAGTAGCATTGAACATCTATGTAGCACACAAGTAGTATAATATATGTCTCATAACTACAGAGAAGATGAATAGAGCAGTTGTGACTTGCGAAAACAATCCATACAATGTTCCAGCTCAAAATGCAACTTGTGAATTTAAAACTATGATATAAAATTAACACAAAAATCTGACAAGAAGACAGAGAGAATAAAATTGTACAGAAATAACATGTTTTATATATGGAACAGTTTCCTTTGCTAATAACTATCCAGCAGCACAGTGAAAGTTTTGTTAGGACTTATCCCTCCATGTGGAGAGTATGGAACCTTTTGTGTCATTAGTCTTAAGAGAAAAGATTAAACCACCTTAATTGTCCTAGTGCTTCCTCATGGACAGAACTACAGCATAAATACAATTAATTCCATTTTGAAAATTGAAATTAAAAATCATTGGCAAACAGAAATATGCCAATAAAAACTTCACCCTGAGAATCATTATAAAATGCTATGTAAATAATTTGCTTCACACAGAAAAGTATACAATGCCGCCATTGTACAAGCTCATCAAACCAATATCCCTCTACCTAGAGTGACACTTTACCATCTAAATTAGATTTGAATTATTTCGCATCATGATTTTAGCCACAGATAAGACCATGTCAATATCAATATTAACTACATATAAGCATATAACAATACAAAAAGCATAAATTTCTCATGCTGCCAGATCATCTATTTCTCAGAAATTTCCAAAGTTACACTAAGACTGTCAAACAACAGAAATTTGAGATAAAAGAAACTTGATTGAGCACAGGTCAGGCAGACTCAAAGGTAACAAATAAAGCTTACCATGACTCCTATGTGCATCAAATCCGGGCAAGTGCCCTATATTATTTCCTTTCCATGCTTCCTCAAAGCCTGCTAGCTCATCTGAAATATTCAACAACAAATAAATACATCATTACTGAAAGAAAAATTTTCTACCACTCTTGATATTGTCCAACAAATAATCAAAGAAGACAGCAGGAACAAACCTTCATTAAGATTGTGCAGTGTTTGTGTGGTATCAACCTTGCCATCTGAGTCAAGCTTCCTAAAAACTGAATGACCCTACAAACATAACACACGAAATTAATTTATATATTTAAAACAACATGACAAAACCCTAAGCAACAAGCACCACAAGTTGAATCAATGGCCATAGCATTATAACTTTCCAATAGGTTTTGTTTTATTCTGATCAAAGACTAAGTGTCTGTTTGATTTACAAAGAGTAAAATTGATTCTAGAAATTAATGGTTGAGATGAGTAATGCACGTTTTACTAAGTATGTTGGACAAAAATAATTTAAAATTAATTCTGTGAAACCATGATTTCACACTGTTGAAACGCCAAATCAAACGGAGGTTAAAGCCAATGTCATAACAATTACAAGTCTCCTTCATGTTTATTGCATACATTTAAGGACTTTTTTTGGTCTACATCTAATATGATGACATTAATAGAGGAGTGCAATATAGACAAATCAGATATACACACCTTATCATGGATTCCTCTTGTGATCCTATGTGCTGCCTGGCCTGTTGTTGAGTCAGCTTCTTTGCTTTCCTCCACCATCACCTGAATCACAAAGATAACATTAGATGAGAGTCAAAAAATATTCCTCACAGCAAATTACAATAAGAGGAAGCTACATACCCCATCAACTCCCCTTCTTCTGGTTCTGGTAGAAGTATAATATGCACCATCTATACCCCCATATGTTACTCTGCTAGTCTGAAAAGAAACATTGCGACCCTTTGGGGGTTCTGACTTGTATAGGTCATTCTTGAAAATTACATCACTGTTTTTCCTCTCTGCTATACAAATCAGTATGCACATATTGTATATAAATTAGTAAACCAAATAAAATTAGTTAAACCAAAAGACCATACAAAAGAACAAAACAAGAATGGAAAGAGAACATTACCATTATTAACCTCATCATCAGGATGTTCCACAGATGGTTCAACGGTTGATTTATAATGTTTCTTATTAAAATTCCCCTTTTCTTCTCCAGTTTCAGGGGCCTCATCATCAGAGCCTAATTCTTCTATAACTATCCCTTTTTCTTTGTTAGTCTTGTGCATTGCTCCTCTAGATGCAGAACTTGAACCCAACAAGCTATCAAAAGGGTCAGTGAAAAAAGGATCATCAAATGGATCCCTGCCTCCAAAAAGGCTTGGCATCATCATACTTCTATGAAATCCAAAATCTCCAAACCTCCTTGATTCAAAAACATTGTTATCTTGAACTTCTCTACCCTTCTGCATATTCAAAATCTAATCTTTCAGGTTTCAAGATAAGAATGGGATGAGAATTGAATTGAAGGAAAGGGAAGAAACCAGAACAGAACCTCTACGTTCTTCAATTTATATGGTAGAGACAAGACACGGAGGGAAGGACACGTGGATTTTTATTTTCTTTCATTTCAAAAAAGCTAGAACCTTCTGGCCCTCACTATCTTTCTCTCTTTTCCTCCTCTCATGCAAATTTTAAGGGTCTTTTTTCCTTCCGTATTTTCTCGTTTAAATATTACATTAAAAATTTTATATTAAATATTATAAATAAAAATTAAATAATAAAAATTATAAACAGAATAATAAAAAAGTTATTCATTTTAGATTAAAGTAAAGTTATAAATTGGGTAATCAAAATAACGAGTTTATAAAAACTATACACGGAATAATAAATGGTATTGACTTTAAGTGTAGGTACCTTTTTAATCACAAATTTTATGTTATATATGTTACAAATTAAATAATAATACTTACAAATTATAAGTATTATGGATTAGAAATGCGTTTGTTTATATTTTTAATTAAATATATATTTAAAATTTTGCAGTAATCATATAAGTTTTTAAAAATAAAAACATAAAAATTAAGTAGTTTAATATCTCTTTCATAAACTATAAATAATGAATTCTAGGACATACATGTATTATAAAAATATTTTTTGAAGTGTAAACAAATGGCCTACTAAAGTCGGCCAAGTGATGGAGATTTAGATAATTTAGCATAACATATTCTTAAATTCAAATCTCACTGTTTTCTTTGTAAAAAAATGATCTTAAGTAATAAAAATTACAAACTCATAAAAGAATTACACTTTTATTAGTTAATTTATATTTTTTAAAAAAAAGATAATATGATACTCTCGTTTTTAAAAGAAGTGTCGTGTATCCAAAAGAAAAAGAAGAAGAAGTCTCAAATGCATAATAACCAATTATGTTTAGAGAGAGCAACAAATCGTATCGTAGCAAATTAATTTGCACTTTCCTCTATTGTGAGTCACTTGACAAAATACACTTGTATCATTTAGCTTTTTTTTTTCTTTAATAGTAAAATTGAAGCTAAAAAAAAAATCTCAAATTCTTAAGGTGTGTTTGAGAGTTTAGAAAGAAATGAAAGAAAAGAGTTAGGAGAAAATGAAACCAGAAAGAAAGATAGAAAAAAAACTTTGTAAATTAAAAAAGGAGAGAACTAAATTTACAAATACATTTCTAATCTTCTCTTAGAAATAGGGGAAAAATTTCCTACAAACTTTCTTTTTCTCTCCCTTCTTTTTCCTTTCATTTTTCATCTCACAATCATACCATTAATGAAATTGAACCAGGCACGACTGTAGAGTAGTTTCCTTGGAACGTGCAGAAAAACCATTTCTAATTCTTAAATTTCATTAGGGTCGTTGAAGATGAAATCGTGATACAAAGTTAAATCATTATGATTAGAAAGACGAGTTGGAAAAAGTTTCATCTTTATTTGAGCAGTGCTATTTCATATTAAAACTAATTTAGGAAAAGTTATGAATTAATTATATTGTTTTAATAATTTAATATTAATATTAATTTCTCCTATCAAATTTACAGTAATCACGCTCTACCTCTTGTAGTATTAATTATAACTCTTGTCATAAATTTGACTTGAACTCAAAAACCTGTAGTCCTGTATGATCCAACTCTAATCTGAATTGGGTTAAATAGTGACCAAAACTCTAATATGAAGTTGGTTAAATAGTGACCAAAAACCCACTAACATCGGCCTAATGATGGGGGGTTTGAATAGTTTAACATAAAGTTCTAGGTTTAACCCGCATTGTTTTTCTTATACACTGAAAAAAATAGTGACCAAAAAGTTGTGGCTCAACTAGGAACTTGAGATTATGGAAAGAGGTCCCAGATTCGATCCCTACTAAACACACTCTAGAGGGATGATGAACTTTAAATGTGACTAAGTCCAAACTAAATTGCCCGGATAATAAAGGAGACAAGTGATTAAAAAAAAAAGTGTATTAAATCGTGCTAAACCAAAAAATTAATGATCTGAACCAGGTTTACAAAACATTTAATGTTAGCTTCATCAATGAAGATGTTAAGATTAAATTCCTGCAATAACAACTATTAATAAAATGTTCGACAAGCATTTAAAACATGTTTCATAAATAATTTCCTTCCATGTGATATGAGCTAATGAGCCTATCTAGCGGCAAGAAAACTGTAGCTTACTTTATGAAGTGGATGTTTATTCTTTGCAGTGCACCTCTGGATTTGTGCCTAGTAATGGACAACGGTTTCTTTTGAACTAGAGTTGTATTTGTATCCTTTTGTTATTCAATAAAATAAGTTTACTGTTTGGTTAAAATAATAACGAAACAGAAGGCGTTATATTGAGAGAAAAAAGAGGCATATTACAATTTGGTAAATGACATGAGCAATGGAAGCCAGTAAATTGATTTTAAATCTTCAATCCACTATCATTCTCATTCACAACATCAGTGCTTGACCAAAAGATAAGGGTTTGGTCCTTAAATTTAATCAAGTATACCCTTAACTAAGTTCTTTATGGGAACTAAAAAGGATTAATTTAATAGAACTTTATGAACTCAGGGACTAACTCATTGGCATTAACAATTAACTTGATAGAAGTGGAGAATAAATCCAAGCACCAAATTGCTAGTCTACTAAAAATTGAATAGAAAAATGTAAGAGAATTGAATTGCTTGAGGCACAGTTCCTGATATTCTCGGGAAATTAAACACATTAGCCCGTTAAACCATAACACCACCCTGCCCCCCATTGCTTTTGCTCCCTTCACTTCAACTTGACACAGGCACCTTTAATTTAAATATCATTTCATACTGGGTAAGGTGTCTGTGCAGCTGAATTGCCAGGAGCCAAGATATACTTACACACTATATTTTGTTAGAGTGAAAGTAGAGTAGAGGGTTCTGAAGTCTGCATGTTTTTTGTTAATACATGATGTGTATATACTAGCTTAGCTTTCACAACTATTGGGAATCAAAGTCGGGTTTTGATGGATACTCAAGACCTTGTAAAGCTGGCATCCTTCGGATATCTTCTTCTGAATAAGCAGGGATGAACCAGTATTTCTTGTCCATCCCAAAAACCTGACATCAAAATCATAATGTAACTGCAACATCCTATATCATTCAATTATAATAACACAACAAGAACACCCCCAGCAACCATATACAGATAGTCCAAGAGAAGAATATCACAGTTCGCAAGCTCTACAACTCATGAACCAACTATCCCAAAAACAAATTTGGATCCTCTCTTGTTCTTGAATAACAAGACATGGTCCAGTTGGAAAGAGAGGAACAACTTTTATCATACAATGACCCGCCGTGATTAGTTAGCTCAAAAGAGGTTGGCCTCAGAATCTGAATGAAATTTTGCTTAGCTAGGTCATAACTAACACAAGGGGTAAACAAGGGTAGCAAAAGAATTATAATAAAACCAGTCCTTGCTAGATAGAGATGCCATTATCTATCAATAATTCAAATGGCGATCATGTATTGGAGACACCTTGGGGCCTAAATTAGCTTCGGATTAATAAACTACCTTCTGTAACTAATATATATTGGATATTTTCAGTAAGTGTTCTCTGCTTGAATTATGTAGGATATAGATAGTATGCAAACTATGACATCTTGAACGGCAATAGGATAAGAGTGTATAAGATCAGAGAGCAAGAGAAAATCTGAGTTTTGTTTTTCAGCGATGCATGCTTTAGTCATTTGCAAAAATTCTTATTTGAAGGTCTCATCCAAGGTAGTTAAAATCGATTTTACGAGTAATGATCCTGAGCGATCCCGTGCACAGGAAAGATCGGGATCGCAACAGAATCGTAGGATCGACGTGCAAGATCGTAGAAGCGGTGGGATCGAGCGATCCCACCGAATTTCGTTAACTGGAAAATTTAAAAGGAAAGGTTCGAGATCGGGACTTCTGCTACATTTTTCAGCGAGATATGAACCCGAATACCAGTTTCTTCTTCTGCTGCGTCTTCCTCTATCTTCCTCTGTTGCGACTTTCGTCTTCCTTTGTGAGACTGTGAGTGCGTCTTCTCTTCTCTGCTGGTGCCTGATCTGTGCGCGTCTGCTGCGTGCCTGCGTCTTCTCTCTGTGAGTGCGCGTCTTCTCTCTGCTGCGTGCCTGCATGTTCTCTATGTTCTGTTCTGCTGGTATATTCTCTGCTGGTGCCTTGGACAATAGCAATTTGTGGTTTAGGGAAAATTCTGCGTTTTTTGTTCTGTTCTGTTTAGGGTAAATTGAATTCTGCGTTTTTTATGGCTTGTATTTTGGTATTTTCCTATGTTATGTTTGATGATGCATTTTGAATTTAAGCCTTGAAGGATTTATTTTATCATTTACAGGTATTTTGTATGCATATATATGAATTTATATGCATACAACATATATATAAATATGAATTAAGTATTTTTGTAGGATCTTACGATCCGTGTTACGATCCCACGATCCACGATCTTGGGACCCCTTTCCGATCTTCAGTAAGATCTCGATCTTAACTACCTTGGTCCCATCCCCTTAGTCATTAGTGCTTAGATTTTTAATACAAATTAATTTTATTCAAGTGATGTTAACACCATTTATCAAAGATTTTTTATACATTTGGCATGAAAATCAACCATAAAGAACATATGAAAAGAAAGTGATAAAAAACAATGTGAGTATACCTGTTCAAAATTTTTTCGGCGACCAAGGTCATAACGCCATTTTGGAGTAGTTTTCTTCTCATATGCCTGCTCACAACAAGGAACAAAAAATTTATCAGTACCCCTTCACATAAGCAATACTTCAAACAAGGAAATGCATATGGAGGTATTATATAGAAGCACACAAACCACCTCTGCACTAAGGGTATAAAAAATATTCATCAATTTAAATGAAACTAAATACTGTCATTCAACTGTGAACAGAACAGTTTGTTCAGGTGAAATTCAGAAAAGTATAAGGGATCTACTTTCCCAACTAAAAGGAGCAAAACAAGTAATGTAAAAACAGAGTTCCAAGCTTACTTTTATGCAAAAGTTTACCTCAATAGTGGTTGTATTAGCAGCCACCAATGATATGTGCATGATAAGAAATCCCAAGACACTCAGTGCAAAAGCCAGGTTCAAAACTGCAGGTAATCCAATATTGTTACAGAAATTCACAGATGGAACCAACGGCTAGAACTTAATCTAGAGACCCTACCAAAAGCAAGAAAAGTTGTAGCAAGAGAGCCAGGTGTTCCGGGAATTTCTCCATCACTGAAGAATGCTATGAAATGTGGCAGTAATGATGCAGTCACAAGAGTTGTCTCAAGGAAAGTGTAGAACTGCGCTAAGATTTAATCAAATCATATTAACCAACGTAAGTAAACAATTTACAGTTATTAATGTTATAGTAACAGGAAAAACTTAAAAGACTTACTATGTGTCAAAATATACACTTTATACTATTGAAATATGTAAAATAATCACAGCTATAACATCTTTTAAAAGCAAAAATGCCAAAAGGCTGATTAGTTAGCCCTAACACAAGTCATTAACAAAACACTAAGCACATAATGCTAGGACTTACAATGAAATTCGTATTAATCTGCTCCACTGGGATTAGAATTAAAAAAGTCTCTGTTCTTTACTACCTTGACAGAACAAATAACTTTTCCTTCACCTCCTTACACTTAAGATTAGGAACATCATCTACTATTGCACCCAAGGTGACAAATCAGAAGAAAAAAACCAATATCAAAATTCGGATTACATTAGTTCTCCAGAGAATGTTGCACCCTAGCTGTATAGAGATCAGGACAGGGATTTTATAAAACTGCAACTTTTGGTAGCTCAGTATTCTAACAGCATAGCTAAGCCTAAGCCATGAAACATGACAATTAGCAACAACAGTTTCCTTTTTTAGGTTACCTACTCTGCATTGTCATAAATAAGTTTCACTTTCAAATCACCACTATCAGTATAAGACCATCGCACATAAATGTCACCAGGCAGTCCAGAATAAGAGCATCCATCCAACTCTAAAAGAAAAAAGTTTGATCTGCATTTCAAATTTCTATAGCATGGCTAGTTGGCTACATTTAAGTACACAACAGAAAAGAAAATTTTTAACTCAAGTACAAGTAAACTATCATGTGTATGCTTCTGCTTTCTAACTTAAAAGTAACCGAACCCTGCGAGTAATATAAAATAGTGGATATCACAAGATTATTGGCACAGCTCTACAGCGGGTCAGAGACGTCAAATACAATCATTGCAAGTCAGAAATAATAACACTAGTAATAAATAGATGATAAAATAATGACGCCAGCCAAGGTTGACATACCAAGAAAAGAAGGAAATATTTGTAATTTAGAGCGCCAACACAGTTAACTACCCACACGCAATGGTGGTCCATCTTCAACACGCAACGCCCACCTGGAATCGAACCAAATTACCAAAAGCAATCAAACTTATGCTGACTTGTTCTTGACGTGGCATTACAAAAATGGAAACATTAATGTGCAAAACTCACAAACTGAACAATGATGGCATCGAGGCGGCTTGAGCTGGTTGCACTTCCGGCAATACCGGATCCGTTGATTGGAAGAATCAAACTGCACGTTACTGAATTCTGACCCAACTAATGGATCAGCCTCTCCTCTTTCCTCATCAATTGTAGGCCTCCAGTTTGGCGGCACACTCCCCGGATCGATAAAAACAACAGAAAAGTAACTCCACAATAGCATAACCAACTGCACAATCACGACAAAAATCCAAATTATCATATCATTTCATTCACATGCTGAAGAAACAACACCTCCTTAATCTTCATTCTTCAGAACTAAACTAACTATATAAGTTTAACAGAAGCTTAACATCTCTATGCCGTATTCAGAATCAGACAAAAGGCTAATGTGAAATGGATTTTCAGTTTCAGCTAATGAAAACTCATAAGTAAACAAACATTATTTTCCAACTGCTTCCCAGAAAATTCACAGTTTCAGTATCATCGTCAAAACAACACACTATACCCCATCATATAAACCTAATAAAGGATCGTGATCCCTAAGTGACAGTCATTTGCTGTTTGCAGCAACTTTTATCAAGCTAAATTCCAATAAATTGACAAACATCTTAGCCTGAACTTCAAAAAAGTTTAAAAAAAGACATTCAAAACCCTAAACATTAACAAAAAATAATCTAAGAAAATAAAAAATAATTAAAAAAACAGCTCTGGAAGCTTACCAAACCATGAAACAAGATTAACACCACCAAGGCAATAACAAAATCAAGCCCTCCAGCGTACAAAGCAGGGCCATAATTCGTCACAACAACAGCATAATAAGTAACACCAACGACCCCAAGGACCAAGAGTATCATGATCGAGCCTAGTCCTCTCAGAGCTGTGCAGAACTTGAACACGTTCCAAGCCATCGTAGCTCCAGATCTATGCATACTCGAGAAACCCACTACGATTCAATCCAAAAGCTCGTTACTTTTTGCTCTTCAAGGTGACCCCACAAGCGGAAAACGACCCGGCACCGGGGAAAAAATCAACAAATTCCCAGAAGAAAACACATAGCGAAGCACCGACACGAATAACCCCGGAGCAAGAAACTGTTGCTTGCGTCGCGGGTTTCACGTTTGGTCAGTGGGTTTGGTAAATCTAGGGTTTATAGAGAATTTGGTTGAAGAAAAAAGGGATTTTGATTTTTGAGTGCAGAAGAAGATGGAAGTGAACACAGCACAGACAAGGATGAAAATTGAAAATGCTGGTTTTACTTTTATGTTTATTTTTTTTTTCTTTTTTCTTTTTTTGTTTTTCTCTGTTAATTTTTTTGGAAATTTATTGCGACAACAGGGAGAGAAGGTTTTTGGTGCTTAAGCGGTGATTTAGCTACAACAAGTACTAGTAGTTACTGTTAAAGTTTTTCTTTTTTCTAACTACTGCTGTTATTACTACCAAATATAATAATTGAATTAGTTGATAGTTGATTAGTTGTTGATTGATATTATTATTGTTATTACAAATTAGTAAGTAATAATTAGTAATAAAATAATAAATGGATGATGGAATATCTAACAGCTGCCTCATTTTGGTCAAGAGTCTAGAAGGTGAGATATATATAGGACTAGACGGATTCAAATTATCAAGTGAATTCTTCAAAGAAGAATGGAAAATGATGGATGGGTTTTGTTGGAAAAACTAGCATTTGTGCCATGTATGGTGGTATTTCTATTTTGTTAATATTATTAATAATATAATTTTAAAGGAATTAAATATAAAAAATAATATATGTAAAAACTTAAATTAAATTATTTATAGTAAAAAGAGATTATCATGTAAAATTTATTAATGTACTTATTAGTTATTATATTTTTAAAATTTAAGGAGGCATTTAAACTTATATGTAATAATAAAAAAATCAAATTACTAATTAATTACTTTATTGTGATTTAAAATAAAATAAGAGATCCATGTAATATATTTTATAATGATAAAAAAACTTTTCAACTTTTTGTATATTTTTTTAAAATAATAGTTCCGATAAAAAATATGAAAGCTCTTTTGGTCAAACAATGTTTCATGTTTAATATGAAAACGTGGAATAATATGAGAACTTGCTGATTTTGAGAATGTCTCGCAATTTTTATTTTTTACAAAAAAATACAATGAGATCTGAATTTAAGAATTTATGGTAAACTATTTTAACCCCATCACTACGTCGATTCTAGTGATTTAAAATGTATCGCGTTTAAAAATAATGATTCATATTTAAAATATATTTTTTTGGTAAGCAAAATTCTTGATTGATAGGGAGTATAAGGGGTATTCTAACCCATATACAAAAAAGTCAAGCAAAGTTACAAATAAAAATAGTACAAAATAGTGACATATCCAGCACCTTAACATGTAGAAAAACAATTAACTGTAAAAGCAAATAAATTACATGTTATTTGTAATTTATTTGATTAGTTGATAAATTTATTTAATTATCTTAGAAGTTCTTTTTTTATAAATAAACTTATTTTATAAGCTACAACTACTGAATTCATTTTACTTTTAAAATTAATATCTTTAATCACTTGTCAAAAATTTATATTAATGGTTATATTAATCATTTTCCAAATATTAATTATGAAAAGTATTAAATAAAATAGTACACCTAAAGAGTAAAAAAAAAAATGAGTAGCATGGTAACTGTATGTTTGTTAACGATTAGTTTTAGGGGAAAAAAGTTTTCAAATACTTTCTCAAAATCCTATTGATTAATTTTTTTTTTTTTGGTCGAACAAAATAACTTGATTTAAAGATGTTAATGCCCAATACTAGGCCCATACATAAGTAAACACTAAACAGCAAAGCCCCAAAGTACACACAATCCAACCCTCATGAGTCTTGGTCTTGGGTCTCTTGTCAAAAGTTTGTGCGGAAGAGCAAGAAGGGAATTGCTTTTTACACCAAATTTATTGCTATTCACATCAATCTCAATTATGATTTAATTACCTTTAACTTTTCCACTCTTTCACACCATAGCATCACTCCTCTTCTTTCTCACTTGTCACTATGAAGGATGAGTTTGGTATAGAAAAAATTAGGGGGAGAGGAGAGAAATTGAGGGAAGAGAAATGTGAATATTTATTTGGTAAAGTATAAATTAGGGTGGAGAGAAGTTGCTAGGTGTGGGCCCATATCCTACCAATTTCTTTACAAAATTGAGAAGAAATAGTAGAGAAATTGTTATGAGAGAGAAAAAAGGAAACTTTTTTTGGACTTATGTGTCCGTAGTAATTCATCATCTATGGAGAGGGGAGAAATAAATTATAAGGGCATTTTAGTCTTTATTTCTTATTACTTATTTTTTTCCATTCTATTTCTCTTCTACCAAATAAGAGAAGAGAGAAATACAACTATATTTCCACTCTATTTCACTTCTATTTCTCTCCTACCAAACAACTCAATTTCTTCACTATTTCTCACTCATTTCTCTCTTTTCAATTTCTCTCTTCTTTATTTCTGTCCACCTTATTTCTTTCCACTCTACCAAACACAGTGTAAGGGTTATTTGATTTCATAATTTTTTTTCCATTTTCTAATTGTAGTTTGAATTACAAAAATACATTTTGTTTTGGTTAAAAAAAAAAACCACATTATTTTTTATTTTATTTCTTATTTTTAAAGTTTGTATTTTTTTTGGTAAAGTTTGTATAAGGAACAGTAAAAACAATCTTATATTAATTTCTCTATTTTCTATATAAAATTGTTAAACATGAAATAAAATAAAAAAAAATAAGCAGTCATACTTTGTAATTAAAACTAAAATGGTACATAAGATTAAAATGGGATTTGGATCCTCTCAACTCTCTCCATCCTCTCTTGTAGAAGTTAGCTACATAATAGCTACGAAATCACTAAATAAATATAATTCATAACTGATTCGTAATTAATTTATAGCTAAAACTTGCTACAAAGGTAAAACAACAGAAAAGAATCCTTACACATTAAAATGAGGGCAACTAGTTTGTTTACTCTTTTTTTGTGTTTTCTCATTTTTTTGATTTGTGAGTGAAGGTTTCTAGTTTTGACAAACATGATCACACATTTACAAATTTTTATACTAATATGAAATTATTTAATATGTCAGTTGACGTTATATTTTTTAGCCTTGTGTTAGAAAAAAATAATATATAACTCCGTTTAGTAGAATTGGCATAGCCTATATATTTGTTTTCACATTTGGCAAATTGGTCCAAGTCGCTGCAAGAATTGGAATTTGTATAAACTGAAAATCAAACTTAGCTAGCCTTATTCACGATGGTTTGTTATACTATTGTACGAAAAATATTTATTTGATTTAAGTATTTTTTTTGTTTTCATTTTTCATTTTTTTTAATTATAGAATATCACGTTGTTTTTACTTCATTTTCTGTTTTAAAAAATTATGTAAGAAATAAGAAACAATGAAAACAAAAAAATATTTTTATTATTCCTTATACATATATTTAAAAACGGAAAATAAACTAAAATATAACTATTTTAAAAATTAAAAATGAAAAGGAGTTTGTTCTCAAGCCAAATAAATCTTTAAATTCTAGACTCTAGCTCATTCTTTATGTTGATGCTATTATTAAGTAGAGTTATTACAATTTGATACTCCCTCCCACCGCACTCAATTATAAGCTAAAAAAAAACTCTCTTATGGTGGACTAAAATATAAGCAAAAGTTAATTAATTTCGCCCTATTAAATGATATCATTCTAAATTACCATTTATTTAATTTATATTATATTTCCCAACCACTATATTTAATGCATTATGTGCCAATAGAAAGAGAACATATCCACTTGAAATAAGTTTTAATAAAGTTGAATGTAGGGTAATTTAGGAAACACACTTATTTTTTAAATGAAATCAAAAAAATTAAATGAGTTTAACTAATTTTTTTAATAAGTGTAAATATGATTATTTTTATTTATAAATGAGTTTAGAGAGGGTAGACGTATATCACTTTTTTGATAAATTTTAGACGTGTATCTTACCCAGCCCACTCTATTAAAGACAAAAACAAAACGTAGTTGAATATCTTTAATTAGAGGATATATATATATTTAAAACATGACATCATTAATAGAAAGTTAACTATAATAAAAGTTGCGTGACGCAATGCACTCAATGATGAGAGAACAGCTCAATGCGGAATCGCGGATATATACTTTCACAAGTAACTAACATTAGCTAGCTAGCAATACCATATATACATTAATTAACAATGTAGCTCACCTCAAATAGCTGGAATGGCATGTGAGAATTATGAAGGAGACCCTCATCTAGCGCCCTGAAATATGTCTCTTAGCGTGGGTATAAAACAATTAAATATTTGGTTATATATATATATAATGTGGTAATTATAAAAGAGTATATACCTACCGATAGAGAAAAATAGCAAAAATTAATTAAACACAATAATTAATAAACTTTAATTATATATTTTTTTGGCTTAATTATACTTTTGGCTTAATCCTATTCGAGCCGAGAACAGCCACATCATGGTGGGATAGCTAGATTTCCCACTTCAATTATATTTAAATACTGTATTTATGTGACAAATATATATATATATAAAGACAATCAATAACATATTGGTAATAGCAAAATATAATTGATTACTAATCATAATAATAACATTAATTATAAAAATATTTAATTACATTAATTAAGCGAATGATGCCATTTGACTTTACTTATAAACATTTCCCAATTCCCCGTACAAGCATGATTAGATTACTCGGCAGAGAGTAGAGACAGAAAGGAAAAAGCAAAAGAGAGATATGGAAGATGATAAAGGTACAGTTTGTGTAACAGGTGGGACGGGGTATATAGCATCATGGCTAATTATGAGGCTTCTTCAACACGGTTACTCGGTCAGAGCCACCGTTAGAACCCACACCGCTGCAGGTATATATATATAACGTACATATTTACTTCATAAGTCTAATTATTAAATTAATGTTTTTTGTATGAAAAAGTTAATTTCTCTAATTTAGTGAATGATATGTGTGCATAATTAATCAGGACAGAAGAAAGACCTGAGCTATCTAACAAACTTACCTGAAACATCAAAGAGGCTCCAAATATTTAATGCTGACCTTGATCAAGCGGGTAGTTTTGACAAGGCCATTCAAGGGTGTGTGGGAGTGTTCCATCTTGCTCATCCAATGGATGTGCAAGGCCAAGAGCATGAAGAAACGGTTACAAAGCGAGCTGTGGAAGGGACACTAGGCATCTTAAAGGCGTGCATAGAGTCAAAGACAGTGAAACGAGTCGTTTACACTTCTAGTGCAGTCACGGTGTTGTACAATAATCGTCAAGATATGGACGTGGATGAAGATATGTGGAGTGACCTTGAAATTTGCCGAAGTAGCAATCTTGTGAGCTCTTCGTATTTGGTCTCTAAAACTTTAACTGAGAAGGCTGCTTTGGAGTTTGGAGAACGGAATGGATTAGAGGTGGTCAGTTTGGTTCTTCCTTTGGTTGTAGGACCCTTTAATTGTCCTAATATCCCCTCATCTGTGTATATAGCACTCGCCATGATCTTTGGTAAGTCTTTGACTTATTTGTATTTTTTTAATTTTATATTAAGTTTACAAAATACACACACCTCTTGCTAACGTTAAGTCTCCCCACAATGAAGAAACAGGTTCCCATTTTTCTTGACAATATGAGCTCATACTTACAATCTTGTACACATTTTGTTACTATTGCATATTTTGATATTCCTAGTCAAGTTTTAAATAATTTAAAACCATTACTTAAAAGAATTAAGTCATATATAGTGATATTTTTTATGTACCATTCCGCTGTTGAATATATTAATATAGAATTACATGTAAACAATGACTAAGAGGCTATTTGTTTAGGGTTTTTAAAAAAAATTTTTTAATAGAAAATAAAAAAATCTGTTTCATAGGCTTTTTTTTAAAAATTGTTACCATTTTTAGTTTTTAAAAATTAAATTCTAAAACTACTTTTAGATATTTTGAAAAAAAAATTAGTTTTTATGTTTTATATTTGAAAGTTTGAAAATAAATCATTTTATTTATAAAAAATAATTTTTAAAAACAGTTTTATAAACCATCTTTAAAAAAAAAATAAGGATCCTATTTTTATTAGAAATCACAGCATTGATTGTATTTGTAACATTAAATCTTACACACTTTAATAAAAACTTTCTATGTTTGGTTCCTTAACAAGTGTTTTTAAAGCACTTGTTAGCATTTTCCTAAAAAAAAATCAAACACGCTTTAATATTGTGTGTGTGTGTAATTTTGTGTTTGAGTGAATATTTATATAATTCAATTAAAAGTCAATTTGAAATGAATTCCTTTACAACAAGAATTATTTTTACCCTAAAATAACATTTGGTATATTCAAGTTTGAGACATACATGGATGTGATGTAAAACAAATACGCTTACGGATCCACGTTTTCCAAAAGCTGGATGCATGTTTTTGCCCCATTAATGCTTCACATTGATGCCTGATGATAAATGCACGCGCATCCAAACACGTATTTCATCTTAGAGTAGAAATAAAGAAAGCTTGAGAAAAGGACCCAACTCTAGCTTGTATCGCCGAAACAAGTTTGAGGAACCAGCAAACACACAATACATATATGTGTGTTTGTTATACTTAAAAACACGTTTTAATTGAATCCGGATAAACATTACCAAGAGTTGATGCATATTTAAAATGTAATTTTTAATTAAATCAAACACATTAATTATATGTATGTACTGTGTCATTATCTGTTTATATATGCGGAATTTTTTCTACGTTTGGGATTTTAAAAGCAAAAGATAGACAAGAAAAATAGTACTCCTATCATTTCTCTTCTGATTGTGATATTTAAAAGTATATTTATAACACTCTGATGTATATTTCATGTGCTGTTTGTTTAGGAGACGAGAGTCGATACGGGTATCTCACCAACTCATACATGGTGCACATAGATGATGCCACCCGTGCTCTTATATTTCTTCTTAATTATGGTAATGCTAATGGAAGGTATATTTGTTCCTCAGACCAAATTTCATTTTATCAGATGTATGAATTTCTTCGTCGAAGATATCCAGGTTATAACATAACAGTACCAAAGTAAGTTTAATATGATTTTTTCTTTTTAAGTATTTTTAATTTGTTTATGTATCTGTATAAAAGAAAGGCGCGCCTAACCAATTCGTTTTGCAGTGAGACAAGTGATCGGAAGTTCAGTGGTCTATCATCTAGAAAGCTCTTGAATACTGGGTTCAAGTTTCAGTACGGCATCAATGAAATGTATGATGGAGCTATACAGTGCTGTAAAGTGAAGGGCTTTCTTTAGTTCGTTAGAAAATACTAACTGAGTAAATACTGGTGTTTGATTTTTAAGGTACCATGCAATTTAATTTAGTCCTAATATCCAACACTTTAATCAAAAGTCTTAACTTTTATTAAGTTGGTGTTGATTTATTACGTTAAGTGACACATAATTAGTTGTCAAATAGTTCAAAAAATGACGTCATTTTCCCCATTTTCAAGTGTGAGACACTTTGCATTAATGGTCACTTCTTCTTCCCCGGCGTTGGAGAAGATGAATAAAATAAATGAGAGAATAAGAAGTGACTGTTCAGGTTATGTGTCTCATTTGAAAAAAATGGGGAAAAGAGTTTCATTTTTAGTCGCTTGTGTGTCACTTAACGAGACACATCACAATCAATTTAACATGAATTAGAACTTTGGACTAAAGTGTTCTAGAAAGTAATGTCAATTATAGTACATCGTCATGGTTCCCTAAAAGTTAGGACCAATTTATTAGTTTACTCGAAAATAATTAAAGAACAAAAGGTAAATTAGGATATTTATTTTACTATGTATTTAGGATTTTAGTTTTATAATTAGAGTTTTCAATTTGATATTATTTTTATTATTTTTGTATTTAAATTTTTATTATAAATATATTTTAACTACTCATGTATATAAGATGCTATTTTTCCTTTATTTTTACTTCTAATTAAGAATAACCCATAAAAAAATTAATAATCAGTTTAAGGGATAATGTATGTTAAACTTTAAACAAAATCATGCAAAGGATAAGAAAAATGTCATATAAAAACTACCATGGTGCTTTTTAACTGCGGAAATTGTGTTTCAATTTATGTGTATCATTTTGTACGGAGAAAATAAATAGGGGTTATACAATCAATTTAATTCTAGAAATCAGAAACTAATTTCCTGAAATTTCTACCTATGAACAGAAATAGATACTCACGAAACTTCCTATTTTATTGTACAAATCAGAGGTAATTTTGGTCTATTCTCTGTCAGGATCAGATTTGATCCCTGAATTAATTACTCCCCCTCAATCTTGATGATAGATATTTATCATTTCCTAGATTGGTCCTAATGTTTTCGTAGACATGTCTTGAGAGACCCTTTGTCATAAGATTTGTTGTCTAGTTACATGAGGTTGCATGTTTGATGTCAATCTTTTCCTTTATGAAATGGCGATCTATCTCCACATGCTTAGTTCTATCATGATGAACTGGGTTCTTGGAAATGTTGATTGTTGCCTTATTAATATTGTAACATAAAATCTTCATTAGAGTGTCGATAAGAATCTTGAGCTCTTCCAACATCCTCTTTAGCCAAATAGCTTCACAAATGCCATGTGTCATTGCTCTAAATTCTGCTTCTGCACTACTTCTGGCCACCACAGGTTGTTTCTTACTTCTCCATGTTACCAAGTTTCCCCACGCATAGGAATAGTACCCAGTGGTTGACTTTCTATCCTCTGCGCATCCTGCCCAATCTGGATCAATGTAAACTTCAATGCTTCTACTTGAATTCTTCCTGAAGTAGAGCCTCCTCCCTGGTGTACCCTTAAGGTATTGAGAATTCTAGTAACACTCTTCATGTGGACTTCACTCGGGTTGTTCATGTATCTGCTTGCCAAGCTTACAGCAAATCCAATGTCCGGCCTAGTGTGGGTCAAGTAAATGAGTTTTCCAACTAGACTTTGATATCTGTCCTTGTCAGCAGGTATTTTTTTTTTCTAGGGTGCTTCCTCTTGCAGGTTCTATGGGAGTGTGTTCCACCCTACATCCAAGTATTCATGTTTCTCGAAGGATGTCCATAGTGTACTTCCTTTGAGAAATATATATTCCATTCCTTGACTATGAAACCTCCATCCATAGGAAATACTTGAGTTGTCCTAGGTCCTTGACTTCAAACTCCTTTGCTAGCAAATGCTTTAGGTGTTCAATTTGCTCATGGTCATCTCCTGTGATCACAATGTCATCAATATATACAATGAACAATGTTACCTTCCTTTCTAGTGAGTGCTTGGTGAACATAGTGTGATCCGATTGGCATTGAGTGAATCCATCCTTCTTTACGACTCGAGTTAGCCTATTAAACCAAGCCCTTAGAGATTGTTTGAGTCCATACAAGGACTTTCGAGGTCTGCACACTTGGTTTAAGTTTTGGGATGACTCCAACCAGGGAGGAATTTGCATGTAGACTTCCTCTTCTAATTCACCATTTAGAAATGGATTTTTTATGTCCAGCTGGTGTAAGGGCCAATCCAAATTTGCTGCAAGAGATAAGATGACCCGAACTGAATTGAGTTTGGCTACTGGTGCGGAAGTCTCTTCATAGTCCACTCCATATGATTAGGTGAACCCTTTAGCAACTAACCGGGCTTTGTATCAGTTTATACCCCCATCTGTATTGTATTTTATGGAGAAAATTAGCAGTGTGGTTAGTTCCCAAGTGTTGTTCTTAATAAGGGCCTGAGTTTCTTTTATCACAGTTGCTGCCCATATAGATTGTTGAAGTGCTTCCTGTATATTCTTAGGAATATTGATGTTATCAAGTGATGTTGCAAAGGATTTATAGCCTTGTGACAATTTCTTATAGGAAAAATGTTCTTCATTGGGGGTTTGGGTGCAACTTCTTACCCCTTTTCTTAGTACAATAGGAATATCAAGATTGTGAGGTTCAGAATTTGAAGAGATATTACCTAGTGAATTTTCCTTTTCTGGAGTATGGATGGACTCACGACTTTGCTGTTGTTTCTTCAGTTTCAACTGTTGGTTCTGTTATGCTTTCACCTACTATTATTGCTTCCGTTTCTCCTTCAGGTTCTGCTGTATTTTCTTTTTTTACTGGTTCAAGGACAGCCACTGGTTCTGGTGCTCCCAAAAGTTGGAATTCTTGAGGTTTAATTTCTGTTTGGGTTAATATTTTCTCCCCCTGAATTGCAACTTTTAGGTGATAAAGGTTTTTGTTCAAAAAGTATGACATTCATGGTGTGGTAAAATTTTCTGGTCAAGGGAGAGTATCATTTATACCTTTTTTTATGGGGAGAGTAGCCTAGGAAAAATACATTTAATGGCCTGTGGGTCAAGTTTGCTACGGTGAGGGTCAAGGTTGTGGACAAAAGGTAGTACATCCAAATATTTTCAAGGGAATTGAAGTAAGGATGCAACTGGTGGGGTAGTTTGTTATGAGGATGGAGTGTGGGGTGTTGAAATTTAGGACACGGGATGGCATTCGATTAATGAGATAGGTAGCTGAAAGTAAGGCTTCTCCCCAAAAATGTGTTGGTACATTGGAAGCTATCATGAGGGATTGAGTAACTTCTAAAAGGTTTATATTTTTCCTTTCTGCTACCCCATTTTGTTAAGGGGTGTCCACACATGAACTTTGATGGACAATCCCATTCCTTTCAATGTAGGTTTTTAGGTTGGTATGGAAGTATTCTCGCCCATTATCAGTCCTAATGATTTTGATTTTCGTTTGGAATTGGGTTTGCACCATGGTATGAAAATTCTCAAATATTCTCCCTACTTCGGATTTTTCTTTCATAAGAAATACCCATGTTACCCTTATATGGTCATCAGTGAATGTGACAAACCACCTAGAGCAAGTGATATTGTTGACTCGTGATGGTCTCCACACATCACTATGGATGGGGGAGAATGGTTGGGAGGGTTTGTAAGGTTGGTCTGGGTAGTTGCTGCGTGTATGTTTGGAAAGTTGGCAAATCTCACATTGAAAATTGCTTGAACTTTTATTGAACAAAAAAGGAAAAACCTTTTCTAAATACATGAAATTTGGGTGGCCTAGTCTACAGTGCCACAACATTACAGAATCTTCATTCTTATTTGGAACCACGGAACTGGAGAAAGAACTAGAGAAAACTTTGGGTTTACTAATAGTGTCTTCATGTTGAAGGAGATGGAGCCCATCACACTCTTTAGCATTGCCATTCGTCTTCCCCGACTCCAAAATTTGAAATTCACAATAGTTAGGAATGAACATAAATATGCAATTAAGATCTTTTTGTCAATTTGCAGATGGATAGTAAATTGCAATCTAGTTTAGGCACATAAAGCACTAAGTTAAGAGTAATATTCGATGTGTTAACCACTGAACCTTTACCTAACACTTTTGAGAGGGTACCATCTGCAATGCAGACTATTGAGTGATCTTGACAGGGAGAGTAATGGTCAAATATTGTTATGTCTCCAGTCATATAGTCCGATGCTCTTGGGTCTATAATCTATGATTGTGATTTTTTTTCTTTTTAGCAGTTAAGGCATTCAGAAAATTACCTTTTTGTGCCATAGTTGTTGTACCGGTGTGGCTGCCCGAGTCCATTTTAGTTTGTTGTAAGAGCTTTTGCAAAAGTTCCATCCATTCCCTGCTAAAAGGGGGTCATTTTTTGGGTCGCTGCATTCTCTTGTATGCTTGATGAGTTCCCCCTATTTTCTTTATTTCTGAAAGGTTTGGCATCCACTAATTTCTCATGCAAATGCCAGGAAGTGTCCCTTGTGTGTCCATCCAGACTTTCTACAGTGGTCATACCAAGGGCGATTCTTCTTTTGCTGAAGGCGCGACTGACTTCCTTTTGCTGCCATGACTGAGTTTTCAATGAGAGATACAGCGAAACTGCTTCCAAGCATGAGCTTCCTTCTGCTTTCCTCTCTTTTAACCTCTGAGAAGGCTTCACGAATTATTGGAAGTGGCTTGGTTCCAAGTATCCGCCCACGGACTTCATCAAGATCTTTGTTAAGTCCCAATAGGAACTTGTATAGTCTGTCTTTTTCCACCAAGTCCTTATACTACTTCTTATCTTCCACGCTTTTCCACTCAATCTCTTCATATATATCCAGTTGCCTCCAGAAGCGATTTAGAGCGTTGAAGTATTTTGTAATAGAGGCTTCTCCCTGTCGAAAATCATGGAGTAGTCCTTTTATTTCGAAGATGGCAGAGGTATTATCTATATTGGAGTAGGTCTTTTTCATTGCATCCCACATCTCCTTGGCAGTGTTGTAGTACATGAAGTTATCTCCAATCTCACTAGTCATTGTGTTGAGGAGCCATGTCATGACTAAACTATTTTCCAAGTTCCATTTCAGAGGTCTATAGTCCCCCTTCTCCTACTGCTTGGTTTCACCGGTAATGTAGCCCTAATTTCCTTTTCCTTCGAGGAAGATCCAAACGGATCGTGCCCATTGTATAAAGTTTTCTGACCGTTCAACTTATGGCCAGTGATAGGGATATGAGTGCCTTCGATAGAGCCAACGATATCTGGGTCGTTCCGTTCTCCACCATGGCATTGTTAGACTTGCTGCCCTCCATTGGTGCGTCACACGAAGGGTCTTAGGAATGGTACAGATCGAGCTCTGACACCATGCGAAAATTGTGTTTCAATTTCTGTGTATCATTTTGTACAAAAAAAGGAGCAAATAAATAGGGGTTGTACAATCAATCTAATTCTAGAAATCAGGAACTAATTTCCTGACATTACTGCACCTATGAACAGAAATAGATACTTATGAAACTTCCTATTTTAATATACAAATCAAAGGCAATTTTGGTCTATTCTCTGTCAGGATCAGATTTGATCCCTGAATTAATTACCAACATTAATCAATGCACTTTAAATTTAAATAAAAATGTAAATAATAAGAAAAAGTTACTCAAAATTTCTATAGTAATTGGAAAGTACATTTTCTTAATATTTTAAGATATTTTTAAAAAATAATTAAATATAAAAGATGACATATTTTAAAATTTAAATAAGAATTTTAAAAAATAATTCATGTGAAAACTATTAAATATTTTTAAATTAAATAATTGGATATTAAATAGACGGGTGTGTGAGAACTTTCTTAATGTGGATGTGAACTAATTAATTGAGAGTAGAGGGCATAAGAGGCTTTTGATATTGGGTATTAATTCTAATTTTTTTTTTTAACCACATGTATCCTTCACGGGAGACAATCCGAGACCTTGCTTAAGGGGAATCAAGCATGTACCACTTGAACCAAACCCCGTTGGTGGATATTAATTCTAATTTATAACACAAGAGTATATTTTAGATTATCTTATTTTAATAGATTTAATGGATATACATTGTTTGTGTAAAAAAATTACAATAATATATTATCACATTATTTATTAAATTTAATAACATAAAATATCATACTTATAAAATAATGTGTCAATACATCATTATAATATAGTAAAAATATTATATATGATCATGAAACATTTATTTACGAAATTTTACTAAACGTATTAATATCACCACATCTATTGTTGTTTTCTTTCAATTTTCTTTTTTCACTTTTTGAAGATCAAATGATTGTCAGTTGTGATTATTTTTTTTAAGATCAAATGAATCAAATGATAGAGAGAAAGAGTGTTCCGATTTTTGGCTATCTCTTTCTCTATCAATAATATATATTACTTGTTATATTTTTCACTTTTCTTAGCATATTTGATTTCTATTAAATTCATATTATAAACGTGGATGTTTGATCTCTATCATCAATGTATATGACGTGAATATGTTTATAACATGATTGAGGAAAACCAAATGACGACACTTCAAGTAAGGCACGGGTGCAACAATGATAAATAGCATTTTATTCACTAAGTATTTGAATTTGATTTGGAAAAACACTTTGTCCATTTTATCTATTTAAT
This sequence comes from Sesbania bispinosa, assembly GCA_026901365.1. Classification (NCBI taxonomy): domain Eukaryota; kingdom Viridiplantae; phylum Streptophyta; class Magnoliopsida; order Fabales; family Fabaceae; genus Sesbania; species Sesbania bispinosa. The sequence goes on from QLOH01000173.1 coordinate 679,463, forward strand.
CATTAAATTGAAATTTTTCATTTGATAAATTAAATGTATATATTAAATATATTCTAATTTAAATAATATGTTTTATTATTATTTGATCAGGAATTTCCTATCACATTATGGATTTAACTCTCAGATCAGATATGATAATTAGGTAAAATACTCTCAAGAGTGACGACATTTTTTTTACGAATCAAGAGTCACAACTCTAGGTCTAACTTAAATAATACAATATATAAAATAAATATAAAAAGTTAAAAAGTATCTGACAGGTCGCAGGTTCGAACCCCCATTCATCCCCTTGGGGTGAGGTAAAATGTAAGTACCTCTGTAAGTGCTCTTTGAGCCCGGAGGCATTCCCTACCTTGGACTGGGGCACCATCCCCACCCTAATTTTTCATAACCAAAAAGGGATACCATCTTTTTGATTTTCACATTTCATTAGATGATTTTACATTAATTTTTAAATTTTTAATAATTACTTTTACAAAAATAGCTATCCATAATTATTTTTTTCTTTTATTTTAATTTTAATTATATAGAGAGGCAAGGACTCCCCTAGTTATAATTTAATTATATATATTGGATCAACTTTATGTTGAAGTTGGACTTTTGGAGTGTGACAATTCATCAACTTATTTGATTTTTTTTATTTTTTTAATTTTTGAAAACGGAAAATTTTAAAAATATATTTAGATAATTTTTTTAAAAAAATATATCACTTTAAAAATTAGAAAATAAAATAAAAATCTAAAGATGTTTTTTCAATCTAAAGACAATAAATCAAAGAAAATACAAAATAAAAAAGCATTGGGTTTGACATTGAGAGCGCAAACCGTAACCGAAACTCGAGTTCCAAATCACACGTCCTCAACCTCAAGTCCCTCACAGATAATATAACGACTTTTTCAGGCTCACTCTTCCTCCCTCAACGGTTTTCTCTCTTTCTATCTCTCCACCATTCTCGATTCTCGAATCTGCGTTCAGAACTCCAAGCGCAACCACCTGTGCTGCAACAATGTCGTTGTCGGATTCCGAAACCTCCTATGGCGGTGGTGCATCGGAGTACAAGTTTTTTCGCCAAATCAGCCGTGATCGTGAGATCCACTTCCTTCCTCTTTGCATCTCTTTTCTCTTTTTCCTGCCTTTTCCGTTTGTTTCTTGAGGAATATTTGTCCAGAAAAAAGGAAAAAAAATGTAAATACAACGTTTCCGTGACTGTGCGAAGCTTCAATTTATCCCTATTTGAAAATTCTGAGCTGCGAAGCAGAGCTCAGTATCGAAAACACGATCCACTGGAAACTCCGAAGTTGTTCTTCACCTGCATTTCATTTGGTTCAGACTTCAGAAATTAAATTTCGGAATCTGCCATTTGAAACTAAAAGAACACGTCAAGTTTGTAAATGTTTTATATTTTTTTTTCTCATGCGTCCAATCTTCTAGAAAATGAACATATAGGTTTCTCTTCTAGATAAACGCATGAAAAGAAAATATGAAATTCCATAACTTAGAATTTTCAGAGTCCGTTTCTGTGTTTAACGTCCACCTTTTTTTTTCTGTTTTCATATTGTAAAGCGAAATATTTAACCTTCACAATTCAAAACAAAGACAAAATTTAATTAAGTACCGTGCATGCATTGGCCTCACTTTTTGTTTCTTAATTTTTTTTTTATGGTTCTATGTTCATAGGATTATTGTATGAAATGCTTAGATCGGCAAAGTCACCGGATTCGAAAGCATGGAAGGTGTGGCTTTAATATGGATATTTTGCATTTTGCATCCTATCCTTAGTTAATTCAAAGTGATAGCTGATGTTGGCCAATTTTTTTTCTGATTCTCACAGGTGCTTATAATGGATAAAGTCACGGTGAAAGTTATGTCACATTCATGTAAAATGGCAGATATTACAGACCAAGAAGTTTCCTGTAAGAACTCTAAAAGATATGGCAATTTTTAGTTTATTTCTTTTTTTTGCATTATGTCACTGGTTTTGTATGAAGATTGAAGAACTTCTCATTGTCAATAAATGGTCAAACACTTCAGTGATTAATGGTTCCAAATGCCACTCTTTACTTCCAATAATTTTAAGAAACCACACAATGAGATTAGGAGTTTTTTCTCAGTATGTGTGCTATTTTAAGTGACTGGAGAAAAACAAAAGTTCATTTGCGACAGTATTTCTTATTCATGAAGCCATATTTTATCATGTTACACATGAATCTGTCTATCTTTCTTTCTTCAGTATATAGTCCTCGCAACTCCAATTGATGGTGTATATTTGTCAGGCTCATTCAGATTTGAATATCGTGCATGAATTAGATGCTTTCTGCTGTTCATTGTTTTTTTATGTTTTCCCCTTACATTCAAGAACCAACTTTACTACATTTTCTCATTGCAGTGGTTGAAGACCTTTTCCGGAGAAGGCAACCATTACCATCTCTGGATGCTGTTTATTTCATCCAGCCTTCAAAAGAGAAGTAATTTTGTTTCTCATTTAGTAATTTCCATTTTTTATGTCAGCAACAGATAGAAAAAATAATGTAAAAATTAAATAATTGTTTTGTTATTCAAGGATAAGTCTTCTGTTATAACACAATGTTGACTGGGACTTTCATAGATTATAGAACCATCATTGATCTTCCTCGGTGCTCTGTAAAACATAGGAACCACCTGTTTGACAGCATTCACTCTGCAATTTCCACACTTGCAAGTTGCAATTGTGTATAGCTAGCCTGTTTGTTTGCTTCTTTCTCATCACCAATTTCAATTTCAATATATCTCACACACACACACATATATGTTTTCTGTTATTTAGTTTAACAATTTGATACAACATTTTTGTTTATGATGGAAGCAGAGGGCTTCAAGCTGTATAAAGCAGGAAATTCTCTGGGTTTATTTTTAATTATTTATTATGAGGAAGTTTTTTTGTAAGAATTATGTTCGGAACCTGCAACAAATTATCAATTTAGGGTATGTTGATAGATTTTTCTTTAATTCAATGACAAAGATGTTTGTAATAATGAGTGGAGGGAGAGAGGAGAACGTTAAAGAAAATTCAGAAGAGTAATTAGGAGACCTAATAGCTGATTCTTATTCTTGGCTTGTAGGACTATAGGAGCCGTAAACAAAGTTTAGTGAACCATCACCATAGAAAGATTGTCAGGTTGCAATAATGATTTTATTATAAAACAAATTCCTCCGAATTTACACAAATCATAGAAATTTCCTGACTTTTTGTTACTAGCTCTAGAAGTTTTGTGAATTAGAAAGTTATAACACATGCACAGTACGTATATTTGGAGTATACAGTGTATTGGTGGAGGTACAAAAAATTTCAACAGATCGAAAACCTTTAACACGAGACTTATACAATAGAAGAGTTCAACTAAGAAACAGTAAAAGAGAGTTTGTTTTATAATACACTCATCCCTTCCTTCACAGATGCATTATGTTATCCAAGCTTGAACCTCCATCAATCATTAATTTATGACCCAAGTCCATATACTCAACTATCCAAGCTTGAATCTTGAATGTTATTCAATCAGCATTGTAAATGTTTTTCTACTGCAGTATGGTAAAAGGAAGGAAAACATACAGCAGTGAGACTTACATCTTAAACTCTGATGTCTACTCCAAACAAACACAACATAAAAACAGTTTGTAAAAATATAATTTCTGTTAAAATGGAACTTTCATTAGCTCTTTGATATGTATGTGTGATTATAATCTACAGTAGTTTAAGATAGTTGAAACTTGCAATGCACCGGCAACTTGATATATAAAATTTGTTCCAATTAAATGTACATCTATTACACTTTAAATTAAGAAAGAAACGTCTTTATCCACAACATTATCAATATCACATTTAAATCAATGCATATTCTAGATATCCATCCTTTACCATCTTAAATCTATTGGTGGTACAGGTGCACGATTATTTGTATTTTATTTATCTTGAAGCAAATTCAGGGTTAAATTATATTTCTAATCCTCTTGTTCTCTAGTTTTATTTCCATCTTAACCCAATCACCTGTCTCCTCTTCCATGCATGATTTTTAACTGTCTTTATTTATTTTTTCTTGTTATTTCTTTTTTTTCACTTGCATATTTTATCCATGTTAAACATATCTTTTGCTAGCATGCAGTGTGGTCATGTTCTTGTCCGATATGTCTGGAAGGGAGCCCCTTTATAAGAAGTATGCGGAGAATTCTGGTTTTTCCCATATTTAGTATTGTTTCATCTTTTATACGCTTAACTTTGGACCAAACTGACTGTTTCATTCCTTTTCTTTTTCTCCTTTCTTTATTGGGGGCGGCCGGCTGCGTTTCCTTTGTTCCTATGCATGGTTTCAGAGCCTATGTATTTTTCAGTTCACCAATCCCAAAGGAATTGGTAAACCACATCAAGTGTGATACAAGTGTCTTACCCCGCATAGGTGCATTGAGAGAGGTTAAGATTTTGTTTAAGCTTTCTCTCTAGTACTTATCAGCAAATAGTCATCATCAAATTGTTTTTGATTGAAATTACTTTTGTTTTATTTTGCAGATGAATTTGGAATACTTTCCAATAGATAACCAGGTATGTAATCTGGCAATGTATTTCATTTGTATAAGATGTTGAACTATTTGCATCATTGATTAGTAGTTTAGTCCATTAACTACTGTATGGGTTGCACGTGTGTGTGTGTGTAAACGTGACACACATATAGACATGCAAATAAGCCCCTCTCAAGGGGGAAAAAAGGAATTTTCAATGCCCCTTATGTTACAAGAAAAAGAACAACAAAAAAAAAAAATGCAAGCGACCCTTGGACTTGTAAGTAAGATAAAACAGAATGTAGAATAAAAATATACCTCTGGATAGTCTAATGAAATGTAGGCTCTTCTTCAACCTATACATGCAGCTATGCATATCTACATGCATGCATGTAACCAGAAATATGTTTGTTTAGACAGAGTAAAGACTGATACATGCATGCATGATTTTAAAAAAAAAAAGATAAATAATTATTGAAGTATATATAATTGGCTTGGTTTTAATTAAGCTGAGTTGGACTACACTAAACATATGATTCTCCAAGCGATAGCCAAAATTAACAATCTAGATTTTTGTGGAAATCATTGTTTGTATTAAGATGCTACTCTGCTTCAACTATGATTGTCACTTCATATTGTGTTTACTTTTAAGCAAAGAATAACCTTGATCTTTTTACATAATGCTCTGAATGGAAGGGGGGGGGGGGGGGGTTGATTTATCGTCTGAAATCTATATGGTGCAGGCGTTTATCACTGATCAAGAAACAGCAATGGAAGAACTTTACGGCAATATTGAGAATACTCGCAGATTTAATACCTGCTTCAATAATATGGCAACTCGAATAGCTACAATTTTTGCTTCGTTGAAGGTATTACTTTCACATGCCTCACACTCTATATTTGTAATTAACCCAGATCAAAGTTTTTAATGGACTACTTTTCTTGCTTACTGTAATGAGAGACAACAACATGTAGGTAATTGTTTATGTCATGACTTATGTTCTTGTTTTCTCTCCTCTCTGCTTGCTTTTGGGTTGTTATAGATGCAATTAGTTTCATAATTTTTAATAAAAATATTTTATACTACTCCATTTGCATTCTTTTAGGGGTCACTCATTAGCCGAATCTTTTTATAATATACCCTTTCTAATCTTCCCGCGTTGTTGGGGTTTTAATAATATATCATCTCTCTACAAGCCAACATCACCCAACTGCCTCCGTCGCATCTTTTTGCATCTTAGGATGACAAAGCCACACAGCGCACCAATAATGCACACAACCACCACCACCACCACCACAATATTTATTTTAATTATGATATTAGTTATAATACTTTTAGGTTATTTTTTAATATGACATTATTTATTTTAATTATTACACTATTTACACTATTCATTTAAAATTTTTAATAAAATACTTTATCTTTATATAAAAAATTAAAAGAGTTCAAATTTAACTAAAAAACTAAAACTATAATTACCTAAATATATTTTTATCTATAAAATAAAATTAGAATTTATATACAAAATAATATAAATATATCATTTTGTGTTATTTTACATTTATAAGTTAGTTTAATAGCTAGTTCTAACATGCACTTATAGTTTAATACTACTTTCAACTAACAATTTTCAATTAAGAATTAGTTTTTTATCTTTCACTAACTTTTGCTATTTTTGGCCAAGAAACCATGTCTTATACTACAACTCGATGATTACAAAAATTATTAGATAAGTTGTATCTTATTAGTTTTATTTAAAGCGTGAATTATTGTGAAAAATCTAGTTGTAGTCATATAAATTCCATTTCATTCTATTAAGGACTAAGTTGACACTTAGGTGTAGCTAATAAATAAGATTCATTATATTCTATAATTTCCGAAAGAGATTATCCTAATATTTCTATCTTGTTAGGAGTTTCCCAATATTTGGTATCGTGCTGCAAAGGAAAGTGACGGGTCCACACCAACAGCAAGTCGTGCATTAGTTCCTACCAAGCTTGCTGATGCAGTTTGGGAATTGGTTTCTAAATATAAATCTACTATTCCCAACTTTCCACAAAATGAAACATGTGACCTGCTCATTGTCGATAGATCCATAGATCAGGTTAAAAACATGTCTCTTGACTATGAATCTTTCATTTTATATCTCACTTGATAACTGTGTTGAATCTGCATCACAGATTGCTCCTGTCATTCATGAATGGACCTATGATGCTATGTGCCATGATTTGTTGAATATGGATGGAAATAAATATGTGCATGAGGTATGACTTTTTGTTCGTTTTCACTCACCTCCATCATGTAGACAAGTTTGTGCATTTTGCAGCTTCTGATTTTGAGATAGCAATCATCTTAGGTTCCTAGCAAAACAGGGGGTCCACCTGAGAGGAAGGAGGTCCTTCTAGAAGATAATGATTCAGTCTGGCTTGAACTTCGCCATTCACATATAGCAGATGTACGTCTCATTTGTTCTGTTATCTGCTCAAATTTCATATATTTAAAATAAAATCACAATGCTCTTTTACCAACTTAAATACCAGGCTAGTGAAAGGCTGCATGAAAAGTTTACCAACTTTGTATCAAAGAACAAAGCAGCACAAATCCAACAAAGTGGAAGGTTCGTACTAGCACCTTTGTCCTTACTTTATGAAAAATAATGGCCATTTCGTGAAATGCTAGTCCTAATTAAGGTGCTACCTTTCGCTGTATTGTCATTTTTCATTTTACCTATGCCATGTTTGGGCAAGTTCCTTTTTTTTGGACTTGGAAAGTAAACTAAAATTAATTACACATCCAACGAAAAGATTTATAAAGCCTGCCAAGTCTTCTCTTAATAAGTTACATTGTCGCGTCCTACTATTTGCACTTATTTTGACCATACGTCCATACCCCTTTGAATATGGTTCTAGTGCTATGCACTTTTAACCTATAAATTTGATTCTATATGCAGAGATGGTGGTGAATTATCTACACGAGATCTGCAAAAAATGGTTCAAGCTTTACCCCAATACACTGAGCAAGTGGAAAAGATTTCACTCCATGTAGAGGTGATTTAATTTTATCATCTTACTTTCATTGCCTTTCATTTTATTTCTTTATTGTTATCCAGGAAGAGTATTTGGTTGCAACTTAAGAATAATGGAGAACTCATGCTCACCTTAGACACACGCATAGAACTGTAATATACAACTCTTTCAAGTTGATAAGGATCACAACACAAAAGAAATAGAAATATTTCTGACCATTCTGCGTGATTAATTCAAAGCAGATAGCTGGAAAGATCAACAAACTTATCAGAGAAACAGATCTTCGAGAGCTTGGACAGTTGGAGCAAGATCTTGTTTTTGGGGATGCCGGAGCCAAGGACGTTATTAGCTTTTTAAGAACAAAGCAGGTCTTGTACTGAAGACTTATGTCCGAATGGGCAATATCATTTGCTTTTTAACACACAATGTACAATGTCTTTATTAAATATTTTGTGTTACTTGCAGAATACATCTCCTGAATATAAGTTGCGTTTGTTGATGATTTATGCATCTGTCTATCCTGAAAAGTTCGAGGGTGATAAAGCTTCAAAGCTAATGCAGGTCAATACCAACCCCCTTGAATTGTACATGGTTCATATGTTCTCCTAATTATTTTTCTTTTTATTACACTTACGAATATAATTTGCAAATATGCCTGATATTCCTGCTTTTCAGAAATCCAAAATTTGTAATTCAAGATGTTCAATAATCTGATCAAAGGTGCAATCTGATTTTCAAGGCATTCAGCATCTATTAACTATTGCAACACTAAATTTTATAATTCAAAGAAAAAGAATTCACCATAAGCTAGCATTACAGAATTTTGTACTAGAAACGTGTAATTTTTAAGTTGCGTCTAAGCAAGTTGGTCACATTGATGGTTTTGTTTATCTAATTAGTTGGCAAGACTATCACGTGATGACATGAAAGTTATCAGTAATATGCAAATGCTGGCGGGATCATCAAACAATAAGACATCTACTGGTGGTTTCTCACTGAAGTTCAGTAACCAGAAGGTAAAACATACAATATTCATTTCATGCTTAAAGGAGGAAATATGTTAAGTACTAAGTTTTGCATACACACGTACATGTGTGGGTGTGTATTACTTGAGGATTCCTTTTCATTAAGGATTTTAGATATTGTATTATAAAATGTTCTTTTGAATGCCCTTAAGTGAATACTTTTATTTCATACCAAACTAAAACTTTTTTCTCTCTAGACAAAGCAAGCAGCACGCAAAGATCGTACTGAAGAGGAAGAAGAAACATGGCAACTATTTCGATTTTACCCCATGATAGAGGTACAGCTAAAGATCATTCAAGCATTGCTTTGCTAAATATGTTGCGTGTTGATGTGTAAAGTCACTTTAATTGTGTGGTATAAGTGATGAACACATATAGCTACTTTTGCCTTGTGGTTCAAATTCAAGCAAGCATGTTAGAACAATATTGGCCACAAAATTTCATGTGGTCATGAATGTGGAAGTTTTGCTATAAATAGCACAAGGTGCAAACACTTCTAGCATCCAACACTCAAGTGGTGTTCTCCACTACAAGAGTAAATATTCCTAGAGTGTCTAGTGAGTGTTTCTCCTATTTCAAGAGAGAGTGTAATTGTTCTCTCCTTGTATTTAGAGAGAAAGGTTGTAATCATCTTCCACTTAGTAAAATATTTTTCTAGCCTTGCCCGTGGTTTTTTCCCTTATCACAAGAGGGTTTTCCATGTAAATACTGTGTGTCAGTTCCAATTTCTCTCATCTCTATTTTAACCGCGGAATATTATTTTATTACTCTGATACCCAACAGTGGTATCAGAGCATCCGGTTGCCGATCAATATTTCCGCTGCAGTACTGTTCATGGTTACTATTCACACGTGTGGTTGTATACTTTTTCAGTGATTGTTAACGTATACTAGATTTATTCTAGTTTACGGAATACATACAATACTGTTCACGTATACGGTACTATTCACGGTGAAATTTTGTAATCCAGTTCAGTTAAAAAAAAAATTGGTGCTAAAACCATGGCGACAAAATTTGAGGTTGAGAAGTTCAATGGGAGTAATTTCTCCCTGTGGAAATTGAAGATAAAGGCTATTTTGAGGAAAGATAATTGCCTAGCAGCAATTCAAAGTAGACCTGCAGGCATATCTGATGAAAAGTGGCAAGAGATAGATGACAATGTTGTTGCCAATTTACACTTAGCAATGGCTGATTCTGTTTTGTCAAGCGTTGCAGAAAAGAAGACTGCAAAGGAAATCTGGGATACACTCATCAAGTTGTATGAGGTCAAGTCACTTCACAATAGAACATTCTTAAAAAGGAGACTGTATACTCTTCAGATGAATGAATCCACATCAGTGACAGATCAAATCAACAATCTGAATACGTTATTTGCTCAACTGACAGCTGCAAATTTCACAATACCGGAAAATGAACGTGCAGAGCTTCTACTTCAGAGTTTACCAGATTCGTATGATCAACTTGTCATCAATATAACAAATAATAATGTTGTTGACTCCTTACACTTTGATGATGTTGCTGGAGCTATTCTTGAAGAAGAATCCAGGCGAAAGAATAAGGAAGATAGATCAGAAAGCTCTAGACACGTGGAGGCTTTAATGGTGACAAGAGGTAGATCAACGGAACGTGGCTCCAGTGGGAGTCGAAACAATGGTAGATCAAAGTCTCGAAGAAGGAAGAATCTCAAATGCTACCATTGTGGCATGAGAGGACACATGAAGAAAGATTGTTGGCATAATAAGAAGAATACAGAGAAGTCTCTTGACGCAACAAATTCTCAAGGATGTGTTGCTAGTACCTCTGAAAATGGAGAAATTCTATATAGCGAAGCGGTAATTGGTCATAATGATAGAAGGCAACTCATAGATGTCTGGATCATGGATACAGGTGCATCATGGCACATGACTTCACACCGGGATTGGTTTAGTACTTACGAACCTGTCTCACAAGGAACTGTGTTCATGGGAAATGGTCATGCCTTGGAAATTGCTGGAGTTGGTACCGTCAAATTGAAAATGTATGATGGTACTGTTCGCACAATTCAAAAGGTACGACATGTGAAGGGCTTAAAGAGGAATCTATTATCCATTGGGCAACTAGATGACCTTGGTTGCAAGATCCATGTTGAAAGTGGAATCTTAAAAGTGGTGAGAGGCACTCTTGTGGTGATGAAGGCAGAAAAGACCCAAACTAATCTTTTTAGGCTTTTGGGAGATACAATTCAAGAAGGAGATGCATCAGTTGCAGCAGTTAGCCAAGAAGAAACGACAATGATGTGGCATCGCAGATTAGGCCATATGTCGGAACGAGACTTGAAAGTTCTTGTAGATCGTAATCTCCTACCGGGCTCAAAACGGTAAATTTACCTTTTTGTGAGCACTGTGTGATAAGTAAGCAGTACAAATTGAAGTTTGAAAGGTCAACTGCCAGAAGCAAATACACACTGGAGTTGGTCCATTCTGATGTGTGGGAGTCACCAGAAATGTCCCTTGGAGGAGCAAAATATTTTGTCTCATTCATTGATGATTACTCCAGGAGATTGTGGGTGTACCCAATCAAGAAGAAGTCAGATGTGTTCTCAGTATTCAAGGAGTTCAAAGCTCAAGTCGAACTTGAAACTGGGAAAAGGATCAAATGCTTGAGGACTGATAATGGAGGAGAATATATAGCTAGTGATTTTCTAACATTTTGCAAGCAAGAGGGTATCAAGAGGCAATTCACAGTTGCACACACACCTCAGCAAAATGGTGTAGCAGAGCGAATGAACAGGACTCTCCTAGATAGAATAAGAGCTTTGCTAAAAACAACAGGATTAGCCAAGTTTTTCTGGGCAGAAGCAGTAAAAATAGCTTGTTACTTGATAAACCGGTCACCATCAACTGCAATTGGTTTCAAGACACCAGTAGAGATGTGGAAGGGAAAACCAGCAGATTATTCTTCTCTGCATATATTTGGATGTCCTGTGTATGTAATGTACAACTCCCAAGAAAGAACAAAATTGGATCCAAAATCCAGGAAATGTATATTCTTGGGTTATGCTGACGGTGTCAAGGGGTATCGCCTATGGGATCCCACTGCCCATAAGGTTATTGTCAGCAGAGATGTAATCTTTGTAGAAAATGAGCTACAAAGTGAGCAGAAAGATGATAGCACTTCAAGAGAAACTGCTATAGTGCAGATAGAAGAAAAGTCTAAAGAAGATGATCCTTCTGAAGAAGAATCAGAGCACGAAGAAAAAGAACCAACAGTTGTCAATGATGAAGAACCTCGACGCACAACACGTCAAACAAGAAAACCGTCTTGGCACTCAGACTATGTAATGGAAAGCAATGTTGCATATTGTCTTCTATCAGAAGAAGGAGAACCATCAACCTATCAGGAGGCGTTGAGAAGTTCAGATGCTTCTTTGTGGATGACAGCAATGCAAGAAGAAATAGAAGCCTTACATAGAAACAGAACATGGGAACTTGTTGCACTTCCAAAAGGTCGAAAAGCCATTGGAAATAAATGGGTATATAAGATCAAACGTGATGGCAACGATCAAGTGGAAAGATATCGTGCGAGACTGGTAGTCAGAGGGTATGCTCAGAAGGAAGGTATCGATTTCAATGAGATATTCTCTCCCGTGGTTAGACTTACCACTATCAGAGTAGTGCTGGCTATGTGTGCTGCATTTGATTTACATCTTGAACAATTAGATGTAAAGACTGCTTTTCTTCATGGAGAACTTGAAGAAGAAATATATATGCTCCAACCTGAAGGCTTTGAAGAAAAAGGAAAAGAAAACTTGGTTTGCAGATTAACCAAATCTCTGTATGGTCTAAAGCAGGCGCCAAGATGTTGGTACAAGAGATTTGATTCCTTCATTATTAGCCTCAGATACAACAAATTGAATTCAGACCATTGTGCATATCACAAGAGGTTTGGAAATAATGATTTCATCATTCTGCTGTTGTATGTGGATGACATGTTGGTAGTAGGCCCCAACAAAGATCGAATCCAAGAATTGAAGACACAGTTGGCTAGGGAGTTTGATATGAAGGACCTTGGACCAGCAAACAAGATTTTAGGGATGCAAATTCACCGAGACAAAAAGGATAGGAAGATTTGGCTTTCTTAGAAGAATTATCTAGAAAGAGTCTTGCGACGCTTTAATATGTAAGATTGTAAGCCAATATCTACCCCACTTCCTACCAATTATAAATTATCCTCAAGTATGTGTCCTAGCAATGAAGCAGAGAGGATGGAAATGTCTCGAGTACCGTATGCATCAGGAGTGGGAAGCCTTATGTATGCCATGATTTGTACGAGACTAGATATCGCTCAGCAGTAGGAACAATCAGTCGATTTATGGCAGATCCTGGTAAAGAGCATTGGAATACTGTTAAGAGGATCCTAAGATACATTAGAGGAACCTTAGGTGCTGCATTATGTTATGGAGGATCAAAGTTTACTATCAGGGGATATGTTGATTCAGATTTCGTAGGTGACCTTGACAAAAGACGCTATGTGTTCACACTTGCAGGAGGAGCAGTAAGCTGGTTATCCAAATTACAGACTGTTGTAGCTTTATCTACTACAGAAGCTGAATATATGGTAGCTACTCAAGCATGCAAGGAAGCTGTTTGGATTCAAAGGTTATTGGAAGAACTCGGGCACAGTCAACAAAAGATTCTTGTGTATTGTGACAGTCAGAGTGCCTTGCACATTGCAAGAAATCCGGCCTTTCATTCCCGAACAAAACACATAGGAGTACAATACCATTTTGTCAGAGAAGTAGTAGAAGAAGGGAGTGTTGATATGCAAAAGATTCACACTAAAGATAACCTAGCAGATGCTTTGACAAAGCCAATCAACTCTGATAAATTTACATGGTGCAGATCCTCATATGGCCTATCAGAAACGTAGCAGCAGGAAACTGGCAAGGTAGAGAAATTTTGAAAGTCTGCAAAAGTGACTTTAAGTGGGAGATTGTTGATGTGTAAAGTCACTTTAATTGTGTGGTATAAGTGATGAACACATATAGCTACTTTTGCCTTGTGGTTCAAATTCAAGCAAGCATGTTGGAACAATATTGGCCACAAAATTTCATGTGGTCATGAATGTGGAAGTTTTGCTATAAATAGCACAAGGTGCAAACACTTCTAGCATCCAACACTCAAGTGGTGTTCTCCACTACAAGAGTAAATATTCCTAGAGTGTCTAGTGAGTGTTTCTCCTATTTCAAGAGAGAGTGTAATTGTTCTCTTCTTGTATTTAGAGAGAAAGGTTGTAATCATCTTCCACTTAGTAAAATATTTTTCTAGCCTTGCCCGTGGTTTTTTCCCTTATCACAAGAGGGCTTTCCACGTAAATACTGTGTGTCAGTTCCAATTTCTATCATCTCTATTTTAACCGCGGAATATTATTTTATTACTCTGATACCCAACATTGCGTACTAAAATGCTACCCTCAGTAAGAGACAATCAGAAGAAGATTCATCTGCTTTATTTCATGGCTTAGTCAAACATGCCCACACCAAGTACTTTACATGTTTTTGTTTTAGTTAGATTTCAAAAGTTACACATTATAAACGTTTTCCCAATCAAATGTCATAGTTTTTTTTTTTTTGAAGAGCAATCAAATGTCATAGTTAATTTGTCTTGAGAGGCATAAATCCTGTTATACTAAAATTTCACATGATGTAAAATAGGCGGATCCTATGAAAAATTGTTAATATTTGTGAAGTAAAACATAGACAATGAGAAGATCATGTGAAATTTTAATATGAAAGGATCCATTCCCTTGTGCTGAAAGTATCACACTTGATGTGTTGACAAAACTAGCTTATTCACATGCAGTTCTTTCTTGTCATATAGTGGCATTTTACCCACTAATAGCTTATGCTGAGGCATACGAAAATTTCACTCTAAATTATGCTTTATAAGCTAGGTTTAATGAATTAATTTATTATTGTATGGAGCAGATGTTGGTTGGTAGCATATCCCTGGTATAAGTTTTATTTATCATTATGGCTGATTTTTTATTGGTAAAGATAAATCCTAAATTTAGCTGCGATATGTAGGAATCTTATAGATTGAGCGCTTATGTATGTAGAATAATTAAATCACATCCTTGCTCTCCGTTTGTAAACTTATATTAGCATGAATTGGTGTAACAAGTTGAGGTGAACACTTTCACAAGGAAAAGTCTTTTTGTCACCATCTAGTGAGAAAAGAAAGGCTTTTGTCGTTGCTGTTATTGTGTGAGAAAGAATCTGCGTTAAACTTATGAAAGGATATTGCATAAGAAATCTTTTTGTTTGATTAAACATAGCATGACTAGTTTCTAATATTCTGTTTTAGTATTGTATATGATCAAATCTAAAGTATAGATGGCATTGCTTTTGTTAGGAGCTCATTGAAAATCTTAATAAGGGTGTATTATCAAAGAATGAATATTCATGTAAAAATGAACCAAGTCCTCCTGCTGGCCGAGAAGGCTCTGTTAGAAACAACCAACGCACCCAGACAGCTCCAACTACTGCTCCTCATTCCATAAGATCTAGGCGGACAGCAAACTGGGCACGGACTCGTGCTTCTGATGATGGATACTCAAGGTGACACGAACTATTTGTGCTTTGAAATGGATACATTTTTAATCCTGAACTTATAGCTTTTCCCACCTTCAATAGTGACTCCACGTTGAAGAACGTGTCTACTGATATAAAGAAGATGGGAAGGCGAATCTTTGTGTTTATTATTGGTGGAGCTACTCGATCTGAGGTAACTATGATCAAGAACTTTCGTAACTATCTCTGGGATGTTGCAATTGTAATCTCTACTTATGTTATTATTTTGTTATTTTCAGCTACGAGTTTGTTACAAAATGACAACAAAGCTACGGAGGGAAGTCATCCTAGGCACTACTTCCATGGATGATCCTCCACAATATCTTACGGTAATAAGTCTTTCTTGATCATTTTGGCAATTTTCTAACAAGTAGTACAGGGCTCTCACCATGCAGATTTTTATTTAAGCAATGTCCTGATTATATTTGTAGATCATCGCTAAGGTGTTTCATGTTAAAGGTTTCTTTTTTCAATTGATGAAGTGAAAAGATCTTTTATGAATTGAATCTATTTCAAACGATTCCATTTTACATTGCCAGTACCTTTATTTGAAATGCTATGGTGATTCTACAGTTACACATTATAATATGACATTCCTCAGTCTGTCGCCTCTATCCCATTTCACTGAAAGCATATTATGACAAGAATAGGCTAGCTACTACTACATTAGGTGGATCACTTACATAGCTTCTGTGGCCAGTAGAATTTAACTTTATATACCCAAAAATACTCAATCAATCACTAAGAAGCTTTGGGCATGAAGCGGTTAGTTGGATGTCTCTTTGTGTTCAATGAGAAAAAGTACCATGAAAATCATGATAGGCAGAGATTTTTGGATAGGAAAGAAGAGTTTGATTGAAGAAGCTCCTGATATTTATTTAGTTTTTCTCACTGTTAATTTTCATTTTCCTGATGCGGTGGAATGTGCAGAAATTGAAGTTATTGTGCGACAACCATATTGCAGCACTGGATGGCCTCGGGATTTAATTTATTTCTGAAGACTGTAACTGCCAGGTGCCAGCAGGTTGGCAAACCCTTTTGTATCAATTATTACACCCGTAATTGTTTAGACATAGAAAGTTTATGCCCTCTTGACAAGGGATGAACACAGGGGCCCTTTCAGTTCTTGTCTTACAAAAATTTTGCCATGTCCATTCTTGTTGTTACATTTTCACGAAACGCCACACCACGCTGTCATGTACGAAGGACATTTGGTATAAGCTATTAATATATATATATTTCATGTCAATTTCAGGTGAAAGAAGGATGCCTAAATAAAGTATATATTTTACATTTACTTCTTTCATATTCTCCCTTTTTTTGAGGTTAAGTATATTCTGCCAACCATACATCAACAAATCAAGTTTAATTTTATAGGTGAACTTCATTATTTAGGGACAAACTTTACATGTGATGTGAGCCTCTAAACCAAATTACTACGTAACATTTAGGACTCAGGTGGTCGTAGAATGTAATGCATTATCTATCCTTAAAGGAATATGACATACTTCCAGCCTCTAATTCAAGTTATCACATGTATGGACTTAATGTCGATATTTTTTTCATTGCAACTAAAATATAAGATTTATACCATCCACCAGTGTATATATAATTCCTCACTTCATCTTTCCATGCCTGGTTCAACTGTTGGAGCTGTTGGAGTCATAGCAACTTCTTGATTCCGATGCTCAAGGTTTCCATGCCACCCTAACAAATTTCAAAGATTCATCTTAAAATCTCAAATAAAATCTTATCTGTAGTTGAAACTTGAAAGCAATAATAGAAAATCAAAGTTCCAATTTGGATTAGCACTTTTATGTCCTGAAAAAAAAATGGAAGTATTTTTACTGAAAGTTTTCTTATGTTGAATATGAAAAGAAGGCTGAAATTTAGTTGAATACCTTCCAGATCTATTTTGTTCTTAAAGCTAAAACAATTGTCACTTTCCAAGGAGTTTGCACGTTAAAACATCCATTGTTAGTATTATGATATTTAGTGCATGTTTAGCTACAACCTGTATTAAAGAGAACATTGTAAAAGAAAGCAGGGCCCATGAAAGAAGTTTTAAGATAATTAAACCACTTTCAGATACAACCTGTGTTGAAGATATAATGGAAACAGCATCTAATTCAAAAAAAGAATCACTGAATTGTTGAGGTGTTACATTGAAAGATGTAAAGCTGACCAAATCCTTTGCAATAAGTGCAAGGAGTTATGGGAGATAGTTACCTCCCTTAAACCATGTGTAATTAACCTACACAAACCAAAGAAGGAAAAGTAGAGTTTTATAGTATTGGTAGCATGTTTTAGTTATGACATTTTAAGAGTAATTAATTTGAGGTGTTTGAACTTTGATGACAATTCAAACGTTCATTGGTTAGTTAGCTACAAGCCTATCAAAACAAAAGAGTCAAAACAGAGCTCTTATAAACATTCATCGGATAATTCAGACAGACAAATTGAGTGTGTTGATAATTTAAGCAATTTTAGACACAACCTTAAACCCAAAGGAATGAATCAACGAAAAACCGTAAAAAATAGTACGTGAACAAAATTTTAGGAAACAGTTCATATGAGGGAAAAAGGATAGAGATATAGAGAGTGTTTTATACCCATGACCATGTTAAATCCACGGTTTTGAAGTTCACGGTACTCTTGGCACAAGGCACAGCACTCACAGCAGTAGTGAACTATGCAATCATCACAAGGTCTCTCTTCCAATCCGTACCGATTCCTAATCTTGGAGCGGTACAAGCAAGAGTAGATGCAAGCATGACCAGTGGTAGCAGAAATCACTGCATATATAGCAGCACTAACAGTACCGGCTGCAATTCACAATTTAAACAAATTATTAACCTCATCAATCACTCACCGACTTAGGTGGGTTTTCATATTATATAATTATGATTGAACTTGTAAACTGAAACAATTTTTCCTTACACGTTGATCCTTCATCAACAATCTCTGCTATTTGGCCAAAGGTGATACAAGGACAACAACACGTTATGCAACCTGCAACAACAAGAAGAGGTTAATTTAAGTGTCACCACCAACCAAAAAGTATATATAGCATAAAGTTGAGATTTTTTAAGCTCATAGATGTTCAGAATACAATTTCTGACGTCTGAGCAGCAATCACAGAGGCCAGTGGACCAAGGGACACGGGCTTGAGACTGAAATCGTTGGGCTATTGCAGGGTTGGCCGGCAAATCAGTGGCCAAAGGTCGATTGTGGTGGTGGTGCATAAGGGTTGACTCCAAACCAAAGCGTTGCTCGTAAGCATTTTGTTTTGGTGGATACATGATCGATCAAATATTCAAACTTGACACTTAATACACAAGTTATTATCAGCACAAATGTTTGGATTAATGGATGTTGCCTTGCCTATGAAGTTTGTAAAAAAATTTCTAACTACTACAGTTATTACCAAATAAAATAATTGAATTAATTGGTTATTGTTAAGTGATATTGTTGTTAATAGTAATTAGTCATAATTAGTAATAAAATAATAAATCGATGATGGAACATCTAACATTTGCTTCATTTTGGTCAAGAGTCTATAAGGTGAGATACAGGACTTGACGGCTTCAAATTATCAAGTGAATTCTTCAAAGAAGAATGGAACGTGATGGATGACTGAATTTTTTATTGTTGTTGGAAAACTAGCATTGTGCATATACGGTGGTTTTCTATTTTCTTAATATTGGTAAGATAATTTTAAAAAACTAAATATAAAAGATAATATATTTTAATATTTAAATAAATAATAAGGAGTTTCTCAAGTAAAAATTATCGATGAGCTTATTAGTTAATATATTTTTATAGGCATTGCGCTAGAAGCAATTGCTAATGTTATAGTTGGCAATTTGGGCTATTCGGGTCGGCTCAATATGTATAGTTGATTTTATTGAATTGTGCTAAAAAATTCGGAAGTTATTTGGGTTTGTAAAATAAGTGTCAAAACCCTATATTATTACATGTTTTTTGTGGGTAGTCTATTTTTTTTTTTCAGGCTACCAGACATTTTTACGGGTTTTTGTGAGTAGTTGACTCTATTAGACTGGGCTAAAAAGCCTAGCAATTATTCGGGCTTCTAAAATAAGTGCTCGACCCCTACATTTTACAGGCTTTTACGGGTCGACTCAGTCAAGCTAATCCATTTTACAGGCTCTAACTAATGTATTGTTAGGTAGAGCAATACAATATGTTTGTCATGAGTCTCTATTTAGTGTTGGTAAAATGGACTAATTCAATTGGGTCGGCTTGCAAAAATGCAGAAATGCAAGGCTCGGTCATTTATTTTAGAAACACGAATAACTCTCGGTTTTTTTCAGTCCAGTCCGATAAAGTCCACTGCCCGCAAAAACCTGCAAAATAGACTAAATTGGCCGCAAAAAATACCAAGCTACTCACAAAAAATCTGTAAAAATATAGGGCTCATGTCTTTATTTTATAAACTTGAACAACTCTCGAATTATTAGTTTAGCCCGCAAAAACTTGCTAGCCGCATCAAGATATACCGAACTAAAGGACTTGAATTGTTAGTTCTAATCTAGAGCTGTCAAAACGGGCTACTCGCCCCGAAGCGGGTAGCGGGTTTTTACGGGTCATACTAAAACACTCAGCTAAAATTCGGTCTTCTAAAATAAAAGTCTGAGCCTGGCCCGTATTGAGTAGCGGGCTTATGCGGGCCGACCCAGTTAAAACCTAATTTATTAAAAAATGTAGCTCATTAAAAGTTATAAAGAATTATACTTTTACAAAACTAAAAAAAATTACAATATAGTTATAGAAAAACATTAAAAAAAAGAGTTCATATACCCTAATAAAATTCATTCAAAAAAATTTAAAATACATTATAAATTCCCAAATGCATTCATCCATTAATCCTATTAAACTAAGATACATTTAACACATTTAAATAAATTTAAAACACATTCCTAAGTTCCCAATCCATTCCAAAACACATTAAAAGATTTTTCTCAACTTTTCATTCTTATTTTTCTAAAGTTATTCTTTACTGATAGAAAAACAAACGATTTATATCACAAAAAATATTCAACGATGAGTATTCGAAATAAAAGAAAGAAGTAAAAATTACATTCGATATATTATAAAATGTAATTTATATAAGTACTTCATTTATTTATATTTTACGAACGTTGTTATTAATTTTTTATGATTATGAAAAAAATCAATATTTTCAATTGAAAGTTTCTTCGGTGGTATTTATATATTATAATTTATACTTTGAAAA
This sequence comes from Sesbania bispinosa, assembly GCA_026901365.1. Classification (NCBI taxonomy): domain Eukaryota; kingdom Viridiplantae; phylum Streptophyta; class Magnoliopsida; order Fabales; family Fabaceae; genus Sesbania; species Sesbania bispinosa. Next base: position 699,909 of record QLOH01000173.1, read on the forward strand.
TAAGTGTTATACTATGCTTTGAAAATAATTTCCTTTGGCTGGATCAAAACATAGGAAAATCGTGAAGTGAACATAACTTCGTGACCGTGCACAAAAACATGTGTTTATTAATTGATTGATATAAAAATACTTATACTCTGTTGGAAAAAAATATATATACTCTGCAGCATTTATATATATGCGGGTAGCCCGAAAGCCCGTTGGGCTACCCGACTCGAACCCAGATTTGTTGCAGGCTTTATTTATTTCGGGCTAAAAAACCCGACAAAAATTCGGGCTTCAAATTTTAATATCTAAACCCTGTGAAAATACTGGTTCGAACGGGTCGGCCCAATCGGGCTAACCCATTTTGTCGGCTGTACTCTAATCACCACCTAACATATCAAAGAAAAAATAGTTAATAAAAAGAACCAATGAAAGAATAATGCTACAAAATAAAAAAATGCTTTTGAGCGGGAACTAAAATATAGGAAAAGGATTTTATTATATAATAATAATAATAAAATAGAATAGATACTGTAATCATAACTTTTTCAAGATGAAAAATACTTTCTCAATAATTATAACATCATTAAAATAATTGTTTAAAGAAACAAAAAAACTTGAACTAAAGGGGCAAAACGGTGTCGCATAGGGCTTCTGCCAATTTCCCTGGTTCTCCTCTCCAATCCCAAAGGACCTAAGTCGCGCGCCTCAATCCCAACCGTCTCTACTGCGCCGCTCCTCTCCTCTCCAAGGCAACTGGCAATACCATACTTTCTCTCAAGACTTTTTACTCTCAACTCATCACTTCCTTCAGTATCAATTCCTTTGTTTCAGTTCTTCTCCACTCCACGTCGCACCACTGCAGGCTGCACCTACGTCCTCCGTCCGGCGGCCACCGCGTCTTCCATTCTTCTGGCTTTCGATTGGTACTGCATTTTGCCTCATGCAATCGTTTTATATTTTTAATTATTTTTTGGATATTTCCAGTTATGGTTTTTGCCTCTTTGGTCCTTCTATAGTTGCATCCGGCCACAGTTTTTTTACCCTCTGCCTCCTGCCATATTTTGTCATAGTAATTATTTAGTTAGCTAGTAACTTAATGGGATTCAATAGGTCAATGAAGAATGGATAAAATTTACGGCAAGTAGCTTCCTCAATCCAGATATAATTTGCATTTTTGAAAGTATGCCTAACCAATTCACGCGCTACCTTTCTTTCATTTAGATTAATATGTGTAAAACGACAAGAACTATTAACACGTGTGAAAGTTATCTATGTTGAAAAAGACCACAATCAAATTTAAACAAGTGTAATAATATCTGTTAGATATAAAATGAAGACATGCAATTGGTTTTTTATTTGAAAAATGGCACCCTAGTTGATATTTATAGATTAGAAATACTTACTAGTCTTGGGTTGGGTTTATAATGTTTCGTATATATTGCTATTATGTGATTCAGATTTATATTGTTTTTTGTTTCTGTGACTCATGCTCATGAGCTCATGGATTAAATAGATGTTCTGCCTTTTAATGAGTTTGACACTGTCCTTATATTTTGTTTAGAGTTGTAATTGCTTGGAGATGACTACTTAGACCTGTAATTGGTTGATGGATTATTTTATCTGTGCAATTTATTAGTAGTGTATTGATTTTTTCTGTTCATTGGGTTATGCTGTTAATAAAAAAGAATACACATTTTTTTCATCTAACTGTTTCTTAATACTTCACAGAACTCCTCCCTTGTGTGGGGTAATGTCAGTTTCTGAGAACAGCAAAATGGAAACTTGGGAAAGTTTTGGAGACCATATTGAGCTAAATTCTCAAAGGTAAATTACCCCCTTTTGTGGAATTTGCCAAAGAAAACAGTAGAATTTTTAATGTATAAATCACACTTGATTAATCCTATGAATGATCCTTACATTTTGATTTTTTGGGGTAGTCTGGGAGATGGTGATAGTAACGCACTGATTTTGCCAGCTAAGAGGATGAAGAAAAGGAATGGGGTGGAACAGGTAAGGACAGTTCAACATTGTTATGTGTTCATTAAATTTACATGTTTACATGCTTTGTGTGATCAAAGTTCTGTTGTATTAGGGGCACGGAAAAGTCCAATCAAATAAGAAACAGAAGCTGAGCAAACCTCAAAAAAGAAAGCTGAAGAAGTCAGAGGTTTGTGGGGTGGACAAAAATGGAATGCTTTCAATTCTCTTTTCTTCTGTTCTGGGTCTCAGTTTGTTTGGTTCCCTTCATTTATGCAGGATGACAAGGAAAAGCAACTTCTGCTGGCAAAAGCCATTAAGACATTAAAGTATATGAATGAATTATTAGCCAGCCATAGTTTCTGCTTTAATGCTGTTTTTTGTGGGAAGCACTATGTTATTGATCAAAATTTGGAACATTTTTATTTAATTTCAGTGAAAACGCGCTTCCAGAGTATGCATATCCTCTTTTACAATCTTCATGCAATATCAACCGGGTTTGTATTTTCAGAAACAGTGATAGTTTAATGAGAAGATTAAAAGTCTTGAGATTTTTGTTTATTGATGCCATCCTATATTGTAGGATGAGACTGTGAAGGAAAAGCATAGGAGGGTTGTCCACTTTTTAAAAGAAGGATTGGAGGTTCCACATGATGATGAGCTGTCCAAGAAACAAGATTTTCCCTGTAGAATTGAACCTGAGACAGAGGAGATTCATTTGACACAGGCTCAGGAGTTTGAGGAAAATGACACCATTCAACCAATTAGAACAGAAGGAAAAGTCTTAAGCACAACATCTGTTCCTTTGGAGTCCACTCAAGAACCAGTTCAAGGAAATGAAGTTGTAAATTATAAATCTGTCGCTGAACCTCTTGCTGACATTTCCATTGACACGCGACCTGATGAAATTAGAAGTTCTTCTCCCACGTCTTGTTCTAATGACGAGATAAAAAGCACCAAGTCAAAGGTATAGTTCCTGCTCAGTTTGTTGGTGGGTGTGTAATCAAGATACTATATATATAAGATATAATGCAACTGTGTCAATGTAACATTGGATGTAGAACACTTATGAAGTAATAATCCTTAGCTCTTATATTTGTTTGACTTCTTTTTGTGCTGTATATTTTAATGCACTTGTTTTCATTCTTTCACATACTATTTTCTTAATTTTGGAAGAAATCATCTTGTATACACACTATAGTATGCCTATATATCTATAATGGTAGTAAATTAATATGTCATATTTTGTTATTAATTGTTATGAGATATCCTTTTTGAATATCTGTAAGTTACATTAATGCTTTTTGGAACCTTTTGACCTGGGACAGGACAAGACAGATGGGAACCCTGCCACCAATTTCAATGAATTGAAAAACCTTCCAGATTTTTCTGCACAGAGACCTTTGACTGCTCCTACTGTTGTGCATGTATACAGACCACCTGAGGTTGAAGCCAAAAGAAAGGATCTGCCTATAGTCATGATGGAGCAAGAGATAATGGAAGCTATAAATGAGCATTCCAGTGTCATCATTTGTGGCGAAACTGGGTGTGGTAAAACAACTCAAGTTCCCCAGGTTAGTAAATCTGATGCTTGCATATGATGGCATTGTCTACCATTCAAAAATAGCTTGCCCTATCATTAATATTAATATTTTCTTTTTAAAAAATTATCAGTTTCTTTATGAAGCTGGCTATGGTTCAAGTAAGTCCCATGCTCACAATGGTATTATTGGTGTTACTCAACCACGTCGGGTGGCTGTTCTTGCCACAGCAAAGCGTGTGGCATATGAGCTTGGTCTTCATCTAGGGAAGGAGGTTGGCTTTCAAGTTAGATATGACAAGAGAATTGGAGAAAATTGTTCTATCAAGTTTATGACTGATGGCATTTTACTACGAGAAGTTCAGGTTGGTATATTTTACCTCACCATTTTTTTTTTCCATTTGTTCATTTTGAGAAGTTCTACTATCAAGTTTATATCCGAGTAACAAATGATAAATATGTAAAATCATTTGTTTATATTAAGGATCCTCATATGTTTCATAAACATAATATGGGATAAAATGTTTGAGTTTATTACTCATTGTGGAACATCTTAGAGGGAGTTTGGAAGAGCTTATTTGAACTTATCTTATGACATAAACACTTATATAAGTGTTTGGATAAACTTATAGAAAGAGCTTATGACCTGCTCATAAGCTGCTTTTAGCTTATTTCAATAAGCTCCTTAGAGTAGCTTATGAAACCGCTTATGCAGAGATTAAGTACCTTGTCTCCCCTTTGGTTCTCACCCACTCCCTTAAGTGCTTATGACATAATCTCTCATGTGATAAGCTCTTATTGAATAAGCACTTAATTAAGCTGTTTTTCTGAACGCACCCTTAATCCATCATTTCAAGAGAATTCCTTACTTAAGATCATGCATTTTTTGGTGAAATACTTCAAACGTTATTATCTGTATGTGAATGTAAATGCATTTTAGAATCTGTTTGTTCCATATCATATTTGATTGGAAATTGACAGTCAATTGATTTCATACCATGTTTATTATCTGTATATCACTCTAGCAGCATTGCTATTGTCTATTATTTTTTTAAAATGATTGTACACTATACTAGGATATGATGCTCTGATGTAATTGTGCTTGCTTATATTAATTACACTAACTCAAGATGAGTAACAGAATCATACGTATACTATTTTATTGAATACCTCCTGTTGCAGAATGATATTTTACTGAGGCGTTATTCTGTCATAATTCTTGATGAGGCTCATGAGAGGAGCTTGAACACAGACATTCTGATTGGGATGCTTTCGCGTGTAATTGAAACTCGTCAAAAGGTGAATGAGATAACTTGTTTTACCAATATTTTACAATTGAAATTTAATTTAATTTGATAATATATCTTTTATAAATTCCCTTTATATATTACTTGTGTGAGTCATGCCAATGACATTCTAATCCAGATGCCCTTTATCATGCTATTATGACAGATTTATAATGAACAGCAGAAGATGATCCTTTCAGGGGAAAGTATAAATCCTGAAAACATGGTTTTTCCATTAAAACTTGTGCTGATGAGTGCCACCTTGCGAGTGCAAGACTTTACTTCTGGAAGGTTATTCCATACTCCTCCTCCTGTTATAGAAGTTCCTACGAGGCAGTTTCCAGTAACAGCATATTTCGCTAAGAAAACGGAGAAAAACAGATTATGTTGGAGCAGCATATAGGAAGGTCTTGGCAATTCACAAGAGGTTGCCACCTGGGGGCATACTTGTCTTTGTCACTGGACAAAGGGAAGTAGAGGACTTGTGCCGGAAGCTACGCAAAGCTTCAAGGGAGTTTATTGTAAAAAAAGTTAAAGGCTCTGCAGAAACTGATGGCACTATGGTCTGTGAAACAAATTCTGTTGAGGGAATAAATATTAATGAGATTAATGAAGCATTTGAGATTCCTGAAAGTTCAGCCATCCAGCAAACTGATAGGTTTAGTGGTTTTGATGAAGATGGTGATGATGTAGATTGGAATGAATCTGTTTCTTCTTATAATTCAGAAGCAGAGAGTGAACTGGAATTCAATGATGATGATGATAGTCTGGAGCATTCAGAGAACAAGAGTAATATTGTGGATGTCTTAGGAAATGAAGGAAGTCTTGCTTCACTTAAGGCTGCTTTTGAAAAATTGTCTGAGCAAGCTCCATTAAGCTCCTCAAATGGGGAGCAGACATCTTCTGTGAATACAGAAGATGATGTAGACCAATCAAAAGTTTTAAGGGAGAAAAGAGCTAGAGAAAATTGCAGCCCTTCTCCAGGTGCACTCTTTGTTCTACCGCTTTATGCCATGCTTCCTGCTGCAGCTCAACTTCGTGTATTTGAGGAAGTGCAGGAGGGAGAGCGGCTTGTTGTCGTTGCTACAAATGTTGCTGAAACATCTTTGACAATCCCAGGGATAAAGTATGTAGTTGATACTGGAAGGGAAAAGGTGAAGAATTATGATTCCTCTAATGGTATGGAGACCTATGAAGTACAATGGATAAGCAAGGCATCTGCTGCTCAGCGAGCAGGCAGAGCTGGAAGAACTGGACCTGGGCACTGTTATCGTCTCTATTCTTCTGCAGCCTTTAGTAATGAGTTTCCTGAGTACTCTCCTGCTGAAGTTGAGAAAGTACCTGTTCATGGTGTTGTCCTTCTCTTGAAATCCATGCATATTAAGAAGGTAGGTTCAATATGTTCTCTGAGTTGTCATTCCATCTGTGTATTTATATTGGCTGCTATCATTAGCAGGCAGGGAAGGAAGTGAGTATGTTCTTCTCCATTCTGATAGCTTAGCTATCTATCATGGGCTGAGTGAGGGATGGAACCTTTTCAAGCCAAAAGATCTTCTACTACATAATTATTAACAAGATTGTATTCATTAAGACTGTAGCTATTTGGTTCTAAGGCATCATATGCTACTTTTATTCTTTTAATCTTAAGTTTGTTCTATACAGCATGATTTATTTATTGAGCTTTTCTATTGTCTGGTAATTTGATTTACTCAATTCCTGGTCAAACTGGATTTTTACTTTTGAGATCTTTCTTTACTTATTAATATTACTGCCTATCCAGGTTGCAAACTTCCCATTTCCTACTTCTATTAAGGCTGCTTCCCTGCTTGAAGCTGAGAATTGCTTGAAAGCTCTTGAGGCACTCGATAGCATGGATGAACTTACACTATTGGGAAAAGCCATGGCACTTTATCCCTTGAGTCCTCGTCATTCTAGAATGATCCTCACTGTTATTAAAAATACAAGGCACGGGATTAAATGTAATCCAAGTCTGCTTTTGGCATATGCTGTTGCAGCTGCTGCAGCATTGAGTTTGTCAAATCCTTTTGTAATGCAATATGAAGAAAATGATAGAAGCAGAGATTCAGGGATGTCTGAAAAATCAAGCATGGGAGACACTGAGAAGGACATTGATAAAAAGAAAAGTTGAGGAGGAAGAAGCTGAAAGAAACTACTAAAGTGGCGCGTGAAAAGTTTCGTGTTGTCACTAGTGATGCCCTAACCATATCTTATGCTTTGCAGTGTTTTGAACAATCACAGAAGTCTGTAGAATTCTGTGATGACAATGCATTGCATTTCAAAACCATGGAGGAAATGTCCAAACTTAGACAACAGCTACTTAAACTGGTCTTTTACCAGAGTGATAAAGGTGGTTTTGAAGAGTACTCATGGATTCATGGAACTCTGGAGGATGTTGAACATGCTTGGAGGGTTTCTTCTGCAAAATATCCTCTTTCTCTTCTTGAGGAAAGGCTCATCTGTCAAGCAATATGTGCTGGTTGGGCAGACAGGGTTGCCAAACGTATTACAGCTTCTTCTAAGGCCACTGATGGAGAGAAAAGTTTCCGTGCTGTTAGGTATCAATCATGCATGGTTGAAGAAAGTGTTTTCCTTCATCGTTTGTCATCAGTTTCCATTGTAGGCCCTGAGTTTGTGGTTTACAATGAACTATTAGAGACAAAAAGACCAAACAAAGATGGGGTAACAAGTGCAAGGAGAGCATACATTCATGGAGTAACAAGTGTGGAGCCAGCTTGGCTAGTTGAGCATGCCAAGTCTTCATGCATCTTCTCTCCACCCCTGATGGATCCCAGACCTTTTTATGATGCGCAGACTGACCAAGTAAAATGCTGGGTCATCCCAACCTTTGGGCGATTCTGTTGGGAGCTTCCAAAGCATTCATTGCCCATTAGCAATGATGAGCATCGGGTGCAAGTGTTTGCCTATGCTTTGCTTGAAGGCCAGGTGTGTCCATGTTTAAAATCTGTTCGAAAATACATGTCAGCCCCTCCTGAAAGTATTATGAAGAGAGAAGCATACAGCCAAAAAAGGGTGGGCAATCTTTTAAGCAAGTTAAAGAGCAGGCTGATTGATAGTTCTGCTATGTTAAGAATGGTGTGGAAGGAGAATCCAAGGGAATTATTTTCAGAAATTTTGGATTGGTTTCAGCAGAGTTTTCATAAACACTTCGAAGAGTTATGGTTACAAATGCTTAGTGAAGTGCTTCTGGAGGCACAAGTACACCCTCTGGGTAAAAGTTTTAAAAAGAAATCGAAAGGAAAATCTAAAATGCTGCGATGATTACATAACAGAAAAGGTAAAACTGTATATCCAACTCTACTTCATTTGGTTATGTTCGTAATCTTAGTTACTATGTATTTCTAGTATTAGACAATTTTCTTGTGAAATCTTTTCCTTGTAGTTTTTATTTGTTAAGCAGCGTTAGAAGAGAAAACAAAATTTTATAGATAAATTTACAATGAATTTGATTTATAATTTTGGGAACACCAGGCTGTTGTGATGTGAACATGTGTTGGGTTAACATGGAAGATTATTGAGTTGAGTTTAATATGGTGCCTTGATTGCATCTTATCCTAAGCAGCATATTATTTTTTGTTGTCTTGAATATTATGTTGCCTTTTGCAGGAAAGAAACGAATCCCAGTTTTAGCCACAGTCAGTGGTTACAAGAAAGTTGTGGGCTTCTCCATCATTCATCCTGAGCTACTATGGTATGAACCGGTCCCATAGATTGAGTTACAGGAGTTTGAACAGTAAATTCTGGTTGTAATTCACCAGAATTGACTTTTGCCTTTGTGTCCTATTTTGTTAAAAGAATTTTGGGCTCGATAGATGAACCAACCATCTCCAAGAGTTAAAGTACTGAAGAACTTTCTTACCTCAGTATACTGATCTCTGGCTTTAGCACGGTCAATCACATACCTGACAACTAACTTCTTTGCAAGAGAGATGTTTCAGAAGTTCTCGTCTTGGGTTCGTCCTCTTTGGTATACCCATTTTACAACTTGATGGAAGCTGCTTGGCATCATGGAAAATAAAATGAGAAAAATATGATGAAATGAAATTGATACTGGTTGCATATGTTGATTCTTAGATTTCTATCTTGCTGAATTTAGTTGCTAAAAAAGTTTTGTAGTGAGTAGACAAAGAATAGTTGGTTTTAGTTGCTAATGATCCAAATGTGCATGATTTGGTGAAGCGGGCGGGTGGCTTCTAGGTTGAGGCACCACCACATGTGGTCCACTAAATTAACAGGATGTAGTAGGTGACTTAAATTTAATTCATTTCTTTGTAGTCCTTAAGGTTGTGCAAGCTTGGGGGTCCTAAAAGATTATGTAATTGCAAAACGGACCTTGGTGTTAAATATTAAGCATTTTATTGTTCACAAGTTAAGAGAGAAGTTAACAGCATGCCTTAAATTGATTGTGTTCAGAAGCTTCATGGCTTACCCTTTAAGTTTCCATCTAGGGATCATAATGAATACATTGCAGGTGAGTATCTTTCAAGTATATTGATTTGTTACATGATTCATTTTATAGCACTTGATAATGTTGAATGTTAGCAATGGCTACCTTAGTTCATTCCTCACTTTTGTGACTATAGGAACTTATTTGTTTAGGTCTCGAATACTTGCATCGTTGCTGCAAGTCGCCAATAATCCATAGACATTAAAACTGAACATTTTACTAAAGGAGAAATGCAAGCAAAAGTAGTTGGTTTTGGTTTCTCAATTTTTCTCTCAACTGAAAGTGAAAGTCAAAATCAACTACAGCTATTGGCACATTTGGATGTCTTGATAGAGAGTAAGTTTTTTGTCACGCAAACATGGTAATGCTTCTTTTATTTACAAGAAACATAGCATTAAAGGACTTAAGTTGAAAATATTGTTTTTTAACCTATTTATGCTTAACAAAGTCATGAAGCAGATGAGTTTCGCTTTACAGATAATACACATCCAGCAGGCTGACTGAGAAAAGTGATGTTAGACTTGGTGGATTTTGCTTTTTGAAGTCATTTTCAAGAGAAATTGGAAGAAGAATAAGCCGATCAAAATTCTTAAAGTATAATACTCTTCCCTTCTTTAGCATTATCATAGAAATTTATTCCTCTTAAAGGATAAAATCATCACAAGCTTCCTCCATCAAATTAAAAAAAAAACTAAATAATGTTGTGTTAATTCTCAATTAACAGGAATCAGAATCAAAGTCCACTGAACAACTAAGCAAAAGACATTCTCAATTGCTGAATACTTCAAAATGGAAAAAAATATGAAAAAACACCCACCGTGGGACTCGAACCCACGACCACAAGGTTAAGAGCCTTGCGCTCTACCGACTGAGCTAGACGGGCTTTTGATTTGTTTTCGAACTTTGTCTTTAATGTTTATTTATTTTTTCCTTGGCACTACAACTTATTAACATTATGCAACTTTAAACAGTACAAGTTATACCTAACTGGTATATATTTACCCTTATCTATATATTAAACTCATACTTTTAGAGTTTAGGTTAATCCTTTCTTTATGTGGATTTATTAATTGATTGTCAAATGTCAAAAGATAACTCATTAATAATCAATTATTTTTGACTTTTTTGTTTTAATTATCAATTGTTAACTTATAATTATTTTAAAGAAAAAGATGAACATTGTAATTACACATGACATGAGTACATGACACTTAAAACAAAAAAAAATTATTTATTAATATAAATATTTTATTAAATTAGAAGTTAAATATTAGGTTAAACTGAAATAACTTTAAACTTGATGATATCGTTTTCTAAAAACTAAAAATTTAAAAACGTTAAATGCATTTGTTTTTCAAAAAAAAATATGTAATGGACAGTGGGACATTATTTGGACACCCTGAATGTATCTAGAATATTCGTTCCCGATTACAAAGTACAAATAACACAATTACAATATTATATAAAAAAACAATACAATTCTATATTAAAATTAAAAAAAATAACTAATGAGGGGAGGGAAATCTTTTCGCTCTGCTAGGGTTTCCCGGACACTTTCGCAAGAGGAGATTGATCAACTAGATCGGAGTACCAAGAAGGCGAAACCTAATACTTCCTAGGACACTTTCGTGGCGGAGACACAACTAGCTAAGCCTGTGGAGGTTGAGGTGGCGGGCAAGAAGGCTCCAAAAACCACAATTGGGGAGAGCTTGCAGAGGAAACTTATTTCTTATAGAGATGCATGTATTGGAATTAATGGAGCATCTACATATTATTCTTCCTCAGATTGGGAGTCTAGTGAAGATGATGAGGGGGAGGATGATACATTGTCCGAAGGGTCTGAAGAGAGTGAGGTTCCTATGGAAGGTTCAGACGATGAGGCCCCTCATAGAAGGGGAAGAAGCAGGAAGGTGAAGTCTGTCCCTTTATGTCCTGTTATTCATATTACTAAATCAGAGATACGGGATGCATGTCAGCCGTGGAAAAGGGCTATACTTGTGAAACTCCTAGGGAAAAGGCTGGGGATGAGATTCCTTCATCAACGTCTTCTTAAAGTGTGGCAGCCAGAAGGGAGCATGGAGATGATCGACTTGGAGAATGATTACTTTTTGATTCGGTTTAGCAACCTCCAGGATGTTAGTAGGGTCTTTGAAGGAGGACCATGGATGATACTTGACCACTACCTAACGGTGCGCAAATGGCACCCGAAATTCTTCCCAGGACAAGACGATTTTAAGCGGGTTGCAGTGTGGATTCGTATTCCGGGGTTACCCATTGAATACTATGACAAACATATTTTATGGAGGATAGGGAGTAGCTTGGGGAACATGCTCAAAATAGATAGTAACACTTCGTCCGAAAGTGGAGTGCAGAGATGATGAATTTCTGACTGAAAAGGCAAAGTTTGCCAGGATCTGTGTGGAGGTAGATTTGAGAAATGTCTTGATCTCAACATTTGAGCTGAACAATAGGCTCTACAAAGTAGAGTATGAGGGGTTGCATCTCATATGCTTCCATTGTGGAAGGTATGGGCACAGAAAGGAGGGGTGTTCCCTTATACCAAGTTCAGGAGCTGGTGTCGGTTCCCATGTTGTTCCGGCGGCTGAGGTGGTGGTCACTGAGGGTCAACCGGAGCCGTTGAGTAAGGAAGCAATTAATTCCAAGGATCATGCTGAGGATGGGGAACCTGAAATCTTTGGGAATTGGATGATTGCTCAGCGAAAATCCCGTCGCAATCAATCCACTCCACATCGTGTGGGAGGAAATCAAGGGAACGTAAATAATGGGACGAGGCAGGAGGGATATGCACAGCAAACAAGATACGATGTTTTGGGAGATCAACCACAGGAGACGTGTGTGCCGGACTTGCAGGGAGCAGTTATTGATAAATCATTGGGCGCTGACCAGGTTCAGGTGGAAGAACACGTGGCCTCTAAAGTTTCTCATCATGGCCCTCCCAGGACTAGGCCCAAATCAGTGGCCGTTGATACTGTCCTTGCCAACAATGCGAATATTCATGAAGTGAAGGATGACCCAGTGAATGTAGCAGCCCATGTTGTATCAAATGGGCCTCCACTCCAATCCACATGTGCGCTAGGGGGAGGGGGCCTTCGCCAAACCAAAAGCTTGGCTCGTTTGAAAGACGTGGACGAGACTAATAGGGCGGGTTCTCATCGAGGAGGAGATGCTTCTCAGAGTGGGCCACCGGGTGCTGTCTTATGAGATAGGCCCAATTCGGAGAAGCCGTTGGGAGACCCTGGTTCTCAACCTGGTTCACAGGCCCAGCCCATGGAAATTTTCCACACAAGACCTCCAGATCATGCCCAGATTCAGGGGGATTGAGAAGAGAATAATATTCTCATGCAGGGGTGCAATGAAACCGATATGGTTACTGAGGAAGACCAGTTATCCTTCAGTGCTAACAAAGTTAGTAAACATGGATTTTAATGAATTTGCTCTTCTGGAATGTTAGGGGCGCTGGAGCTCCAACTTTTCCTAGAATTCTGAATGATATTTGTGGGAGACACAAGGTCAGTTTTTGTGCTCTGTTTGAGCCTAGAATTAGTGGCACAAAGGCCTCTAAAGTTCTTAGAAGACTGGGTTTTCTCAAACATTTTTGTGTAGATGCAGTGGGTTACTCAGGGGGGATTTGGATTATTTGGAATGAAGACCTCTTTGAAGTTGAAGTTCTCCATTCTCATTCCCAGCTTGTCCACCTATGGGTGATCCCAAGAGATGGCAATGGGAGTTGGCTTTTAACCTGTGTCTATGGTAGTCCAAGGCCAAATATTAGGGAGAACCTATGGTCCGAGCTTGAAAGGTTGTCTGATGTTGGGGATACTCCATGGGCCATCTTAGGTGATTTTAATGCCTATCTAGAAGCAGGGGAAAAGGTTGGTGGAGCTGGTCCAAACATTAGCTCTATGCGAAGTTTCAATCAATGCATGTTGAACTGTGGTTTACTATACATGGGCTTCAAGGGGCCGAGATCTACCTGGGCGTGGAGGGATATTAAAGAAAGGATAGATAGAGGTGTTTGTAACAATGCATGGAGGATTCGTTTTCAGGAGGCATCCCCTTTACACCTTCCCCCTCTTCAATCAGACCACAGACCCCTCCTTTTACAGTTGATGAAAGACTCCACTAATGTTAGGGGTGTCAAGCAGTTTAGATTTTTTGCAGGTTGGTTAGCTGATAAGTCTTTTCGGAAAGTGGTAGAGGAAGCTTGGCAAGGTAATGAAGATTGGGTGCAGGCATCTAACTCTTTTATTCAAAAAGTCCAGGAGTGGAACAAAAATCAATTCGGAAATATTTTTCATAAAAAGAGGTCTCTTATGAATCGCATGGAAGGGGTGAATCAAAAGCTGAGTCAGGGGCCAAGTGTGAGGTTCGATAAGCTACTTAAAAAATTGTGGTTGCAATACCATGACATTCTGCGGCAGGAAGAGTTGGATTGCTACCAAAAGTCACGCTTGGATTGGGTCAAATTTGGTGATCAGAATACCAAGTTTTTCCATATGTCAACAATAGTTCGGCGAAGGAAGAATAAGATTGAAGCACTTCTAGCTGATGATGGCCGAACTATAACTGATCCTCTTGAGCTACAGGAACACGTGGTGAATTTCTTCAAGAATATCTACTCAGGGACTGTTCCTTTAAATAGGTGGGACCTCACAGGTTGCTTTCCTAAGCTGAGTAAGGAGGCTTTTGATTTCATTCAGGCCAGTCCAAATGATCCTGAGAGTCGAGATTCGATTTTTGATATGGGTCCTTTAAAGGCCCTGGGACCTGATGGTCTTTATTCAATTTTTTATCAATCTCATTGGGACTTGGTGGGACCCTCGGTGTGCAGAATTATCAAGGATATTTTTGTTGATCCCTCAAAGGTTAGTGAGCTTAATGAAACCCTTCTTGTTCTTATCCCTAAGGTAGACAATCCGGAGCATGCAAAGCACTTGAGACCCATTAGTTTGTGCAATGTGATTTACAAGATTATTACCAAGCTCCTTACGAGAAGACTTAAGCAGTTTATGGACTTCCTAGTTGCTCCCTTTCAATGTAGTTTTGTTCCCGGGTGGCATAGTTCAGATAATATTATTGTGGCGCAGGAGGTTTTCCATTCTATGAGAAATTGGAAGCGTAAAGAAGGTGCTCTAGCTATTAAGGTGGACCTTGAAAAGGCCTATGATAGGCTATCTTGGGAATTCCTAGAGGATACATTAATTGATATTGGTTTCAATAGCACATTCTGTAACCTTATTAAGTGGTGTACTTCTTCTACTACCATGCGAATTGTTTTTAATGGGGAGAAGACACCAGCCTTTTCTCCTTCTAGAGGCCTTCGCCAAGGGGATCCATTGCCCCCTTATCTCTTTGTTTTATGCATGGAGAGGATTGGCCATTTGATTCAAAGAGAAGTCAACCAGGGGAATTGGAAACCACTCAAGCTTAGCAGGAATGCGCCCCTGATCTCTCACTTATTTTTTGCGAATGATTTGATCTTGTTTGGAGAGGCTACTGAGGGCCAGATGATGATGATTTTAGAATGTCTTGAAAAAATTTGTAATGCCTCTGGTGAGAAGGTGATTGTGGAGAAGACTAAATTTTTTTGTCTCTAAAAATGTGCATTTTACACGCACTCAAAGACTGAGTTCTCTCTCTGGTTTCACAGTGTCTAATAACCTTGGGAAGTACTTGGGTGTTCCCTTGCTTCATTATAGGCAAAGTCGGGCTGACTACCAATATGTGATTGACATGGCTAGCAAGCGGCTATCTAGTTGGAAGGCCCACAATCTCTCCTTCGCTTGTAGAGTAACTTTGGTCCAATCTGTTTTAAGCGCGCTTTCCACATATGTGATACAAACCACACTTCTTCCCAAATCTATGTGTAAGGACTGGGAGCGTTTAATGCGCAACTTCCTTTGGGGGACCACTCGTGATAAAAAGGCTTGGCACACCATCTCATGGGAAAAAATCTGCAAGCCCAAGCAACTAGGTGGGCTTGGTATTAGAAGGATCCATGATTTTAATTCGGCCTTGCTCATGAAATTGGGGTGGGGCCTTATCACCCATCCACAAGCTTTCTGGGTAAAGGTCTTGAGGAGCAAGTATGGGTGCGGTGACTCGGGGGTTCCAATAGTGCGACGCATGCATAATTGTTCAAATGCTTGGCGAGGAATAGTCTCTACTTGGCAGCATGTCATCCGTGGAATGAGATGGATAATTGGAAATGGAAGGGAAGTTCTTTTCTAGAAGCACGTATGGCTCCCTGGCGGAGTTAGTTTGGAGTCATTAGCTATAACACCAGTTCCCCAGGAGCTTTTGTCTCTCCCTGTCAATGCTTTCATTCGAAACGGTGAGTGGGATGTGTCTTCGTTTAGGGACTTGTTGCCGGAGTGGGTTGTCAACGAAATTGCTCAACACCCTGTTGCAAGCAATGACCTTGGTGCCGACATTCCGAGCTGGAGCCTCACTTCCTCTGGCTATTTTTCTACTAAGTCCGTGTACTTGTTAATCACAGGGGTGAGGGTGAATGTTTGATCTCAAGTATGGGACCGTATATGGAAGTGGGATGGGCCTCCTCGTGCTCGTTATTTCCTTTGGACGCTTCTTCGTGGTGGATTGAAGACTAATGTCCGTCGTCAGAAATTCTTGCCAGACACAAATGCCTCTTGTCCCCTCTGTTTGAATGCGGCTGAATCTCCTACCCATATTCTTCGTGACTGTGTAGTTACTCAAAGGGTGTGGGTGGAGCTTCAAGGGTCTCAGCGGGATATGCCAAGTCGTCGTTGGGCTGCTGATTTGGAGGACTAGGTTATGGCAAACCTCAACCAAAGCCGTAACAGGGACTTTCATCTTGTTTTTGGGATAACTCTTTGGGTTATTTGGAATGCCCGAAATGAAGCTTGTTTAGCTAACAAGCCTTTCTCCTCTCGGGAAATTGTAGGCAGAATCAACAGAGTTGTGTATGAAGCCAAGCATGCCTCAAAGAGTGGACCTCTTATTACTCACTCCTATTATACTAAAGATGTGGGGTGGCAATTCCCCCAACATGGCTGGATTAAGTGTAATGTGGATGGATCTCTTAAGATGGGTGGAGCTAAGGTTGCCTGTGGTGGTGTTTTTAGGGATGACACTGGTAGATGGTTACATGGCTTTGCTAATAACCTTGGGACAGGGACGGTTTTATCTGCAGAGCTTCAGGCTATTTCCGTAGCTTTATCAATAGCTAAATCTCAAGGAATCAGCAGAATTTGGGTGGAGAGCGACTCCAGTGTCGCGGTGCAACTGATCAATAAAGGGTATCCTCCCTCTCACTTATATGCTCCTATTCTTAATCAGATTACCAACCTTTGTCACCGGGACTGGGAGGTGGTTATTACACATGGCTTGCGAGAAGGAAACATGGTAGTTGATTGGCTCGCGAACTTTGCTAGTGATCTTTCTATAGGATTACATATTTTAGATAGTCCCCCTCATGGTTGTATTCCCTTACTTTGGTATGATTTTGTTGGGGTTTGTGTCCCTCGTAGAGTAGTAGTTTAGTTTTTGTTTGGCCTTTTGGCCTCCCTATTACCAAAAAAAAAACAATACAATTACAATATATGGTTATTTTTATACGTGGTTTAGGGTGTCAAATTTATTTATAAATAAGGGTCATTTTTAGTTACCAATATAATAATAAATATTATTTTTTTATTTTATTCATTTTTAATCTATTTTTTATTTTAAATATTTATTATAAAGTTATATCATAAATGTTCTACCAATTCAATGTCTTGATAAATGTATTCTTTAGGTTTCTAAAAAAAATTATGGTAAGAGACAAAATAAATTTAAAAAAAGAATTCATTTTATTAAAAAATAGATATATTAAATACATTAATAAGAAAAAAAATGATATACTAAAAAAATGGGCTAAAAAATATAATTATTACAATTTTTAATTCTTATGAAAAATCAATAGATAAAAAAATAATTAATGAAGTATATTTTTAGTAGAGTCCTACTAACGAGTGTCCTTAAAGATCCATATATAAAAAGTTTATATTAAAAATTTAATTGTATCTTTAACATTAAATTATACACAATCCAATAAAAACTTTATATTCCTGTTTCCTTAACAAGTGTCTAACTATTGATTATCATTTTCCTTTTTATATATGAATTATGAAATTCACCATATAATAATTTTTTCTTTTCCAAGCGTCTAGTCTAAATAAATGGACCACTCTCTCATCTTCCTCACCTCAGCATTGAGCATTCTATATTTTTGGGTCAGATTCTTAAAGTGCTCTGCTCCCAAATTCCTAATATTGCTCTCTCAACCTCATTTTCAGCACTCACAAAATAACAATGGCTTCCATGGCATCTTCAAGCACCTTCTGCAACCTTAAGTTTCACTCCAACAATGGAGGTTCCTACCTTCCTCGTATTTTCCTCTGTCAAAACAACCACGAGGACGACAACCCCACCGACCAAATCAACCGAAGGTTTCTCTCCCATTCTATTACTACTTCCTAATGATTATTCATAGTTACTATTCTGAAATTTCTCACACTAAGTTTTTCCCATCTTCAAGAGCACTCATATTGAGAAGCAGCGAATTAGCAACCGTTGGTGCCCTCTTCAATTTCAGGTACCCCTCCTTTGTTTTTTCTCTCTGTTTCTCATTATTCCCTTTGAAAATTTACTTTTCGTTTTCATTTCAATGTAAATTTGAAAGTTTTTTTATTCAAGATTTCATGTTATTACTTGATGAATGATGAGTAATTAAGAAGGGAACGAGTGGTGTAAAAAAGAATTGGGTTTGGGTTCTGTGTTTTGATGCAGTGGGAAAAAGCCTGAGTATCTTGGAGTTCAGAAAAACCCACCAGCATTAGCTCTGTGCCCAGCAACTAAGAACTGCGTATCAACGTCTGAGAATATCAGTGATCCTGCTCATTATGCTCCTCCTTGGTAAAGTTCCTTTCTTTTGTTCATGTTAATTTTAACCTTGATTTTCTGGGATTATATGAGTCTAACGATCCACGTTTGAATCGTTATTTTGATGGAAACTAAACACTCGCTTAGTATGATGTTTTGATATCCAATATGTTGTTTTTTGGCCTTACTTTCCGGTTCAATTATTTGGGTTGTTAAAATGTCATTTTGAGGAGTGTCTGCTAAACCAGATTAAGGAGATGACTAATCTGGGTTTAGTCCAAAAAGAGCCTAAGGAATCTTCGTGTGAATCACGTGAAAATAGTGCACTTAGAATAATTTATCACGTTTTGAATCACGTTAAAGTAAAACAATCGTGTTGGCTTGGGCTGCTGACTGTTGAACATTGACTTAAATAGTGGTCGGTTGAAATAGTGCAATGCTTTGTTATGTTTATTTATGTACACTTTTTTTTTTTAAATAAACTTTTTCTTTTGCTTGGTCGTTGCATTGAGTATGGTCCCACCAAAATCCAAACTTTGTTGGACAATTAACAAACCATGGTGTCACTTCATTTTAATTTTTCAATTCTTATACAGGAACTATAACCCTGAAGGTAGGAAAAATCCTGTGAGCAGAGAAGAGGCAATGGAGGAACTGATAGAAGTGGTAATAAATCTAATTAAAATCATGAGTTTTACCAATGGATTCAGTAACTATTAATCTATTATAATTGGTTTGTAATAGCTGGTTATTTGCACTTATCATCAAATCATTGAAGTAAAGCTAAAAACCAGTTCTGGATAATTTTACAGATAGAATCAACAAGACCAGACAAGTTTACACCAAGAATAGCTGAAAGGAGAGAAGACTATGTTCGAGTGGAGTACCAAAGCTCAATCTTGGGGGTATGTGTAACTTAAGTCTAAGGAAACTCATCATGAAATAAAATTATCGTTTAATACATTTACTTTGTACTTGGTTTACCGCAAAACCACGTTTTAAATAGCGTTGGCCATATTTAAAATGTGGTTTTACGATAAACCAAATACACACTTAGGTGATATCAAGAACCAGCTCTAATTCCTCCTCTCCTTACTCTGTCATGTGCTAACAGTTTGTGGATGATGTTGAATTCTGGTTCCCACCGGGTAAGGGTTCAACTGTGGAGTATAGATCTGCATCACGGTTAGGAAACTTTGATTTTGATGTGAATAGAAAAAGAATCAAGGTAAAATTTCACAACTCTTGTGTGCTTTCTCTATAGTGATTCTTGGGTAATGCTCCCTCTTCTGTCATATCAAGACAAAAAACACTTCTTAATAAAGTTTTTATATGATTAACTAAATTTAAGTCCAAATTAGTCTTTATTCTAAATCAATCACTTATTTTAACTGAAATAAATTATATTAAAAAATAAGGGATGGAAAATAAGTTGACATATTTGAAAATCTCTTGCTTGTTGATAGGCACTGCGACAAGAGTTGGAGAAGAGAGGATGGGCATCTCAAGACACAATATGAGTAACTTAATGCAGAAATCACATCAGCATTTAAGCAACCGTGTAGTTATTGTTGCACATGCTTCGTAACCTTGAATAATTTTTTATTAGACTCACAGAATCATTGAAAGAAAACGTTTCCTTGTTTTATGAGAAATGTGGAAATCGTTGAGAACAATACTTCAGCTCTTGGGAAGGCATGAAATGAAGATATCATTCCAAAATCTTCTCGTTGGTTAGATGCTTTACTAGCCAAAGTGAAATTGTGAAATGTTTACTTTTTGCCATATTAAATCTGTAAGCATACGTCAAAATAATTTAGTTTAGGGTACTTGTAACATATACTTGCAATGAGCAGGAATATCACATATTACATGGCTTTTTATTCAGACTTAGGTAAACATCTAAAGATTTATAGACATAAATATGGATTTGAGTACTAATATACTTAATTCATCATATATCTGTATAATATATTTATCACATTTTATTATTAAGATTTGAAAAGAATTAAACACTTTTAAATAAATTATATTTTAATCAATTATTGTTATATTGTTGATTTTTTAATAATTAATTTCAGTATGAAAATGTTTTAGTTTTATAACCGGCCGGGTAATAAAATCCCATTGTTCATGCAATTGTTGCTATGTTCAGTGGGAGCTTCTCCATTTTGATAATCAAAGTAAGATTATCATACAGCCTGTGATCCAAAAATCTTTTTTTTTTCCAAAGTCTTTTTTTTAACTTCAATAACAAAGAAAATGGGATCTTATGGAATTCGAAAGTGAGGGACAACCATCACCATTACATCTTCACCAAAGACAATGCAAAAATGAGAGAAATAATGGCACTGAAACTTCAAAAACTAGGACACATACATGTGAAAGAACAAATAAAAAAACTTAAATAAAATCATAAAAAATACGTTTTGGAGGATTTGGTAGACCACTAAAAAAAGGCTCCGCATAACTTCATAAAGTGGCTTTTTAAAAAGCTTTTTCTCCTTCCAAAATATAAGCTGTTTTTTTTTCTTTTAAAGAGCTTTTAACAAAGTATTTTTGGCTTAATTTCTCCTTAAAATGAGAAGAAAAATTAAAAAAAAAGCTACATCAAACTTATACTAAATGTGTTTGGGAGTTTGATAAAAAGGGAAAAGGAGTTGGAGAGGAAGAAAGGGAGAAAGACTTATAAATCATATAAGAAAAATCATGTTCTCAATCACAAGGGAAGGATTTTCAATAATCCCTCGTCACAAACATATCCAGTAGTTAGATGTTGACAAGGCTTATATGGTTTAGCAGGGCTGCATAAACTAGTCTCTTGGTTGTGAGAGTGTCTAGTCTATCCTAATTAGATGGAACCTAATATGGTAACGATGGTCTAGAAAAGCTTTTCTTTGCTGTTGAATTTATCAGGTCCTCGATTGGATGTGTATTGCTGATGATGGTTGCTTTAATGTGTTTTTATCAGCGTTTGAATTGAGGGCATGACTTCAGTTGAGCCTATGGCTTTCCATGTGAGATGATGGCATATTTGGGGCATTGTATTTTATTATATTAATGAATCTTTTCTAATGCACTAATAATGTTTATGGTGCTAATAATCTGAATTGCATAGGGGAAAGGATAACATGTAACAAATATAGATATCGACATTTAAGTTACATGTGTTACGTGTGAGTCTTTTCCTAATTACGGATTGGGTAAACCTGACATATTGCTATTCCCAAACCAGATTACATAAACACTAGTTGCGGAGCAGAATGATTTCGCTTGAGATAACATAACCAAAAGTTTTATAGGCTATTCATTCTTCAACACAACATACTTGAATAAAGCTGAGAAATAGGCTCGGATAACATCCAATGCAAATAAAAAGTGAAAGCACAGTCCAGTTATAATGTGAACAGACTAGCACTGGTTCAAATTGGTTTCACTGGAAACACATTTCTTAATTTCGCCTCAAGGGAAAATCCCAGGACCACATTTAGAATTCTAGGAGCATTTCATACACTCTCAATCCCAGTCTGGCATGAACAATAAATATCTGTGTAAAAGCATCAGTCAGTCTTTCCTTAGGTCCATGTATTCACGACGAATACCACTAGCATTTAGGATGACAACTTCAAGCTTATCTCCCTGTAAAAGCATACATCCATAGCAAGTTAAAAGTTTATCCTACCACCAAACAACAGTAACGTATGTAATACAAACTTACAGTGTATATATCTCTCTCAGTTGCAGATGCAAAAACAGTTTTGACTAGATCAATAGCTTCTGTTTCAGACAGTGGTGTAACAGCATCCTGCAAGAAATCATTTTTTTAATATGGGTGTCAGTCAAAAGAAACTCGAAGAATCAAATATTTCAAGCAAAGCACCAATTTAAGAGCTTCACCTTGGCAGGTAGGAGGAGTGGGCTAGGGGACTTCAGTTGGTTATCAAGAAAAGGCATAATGAGTGTGGATCCAGAACCCTGAGAGCTATATCCAACCCTCTCATAGGAACCAACAGCATCATATGTGAAGACACATCCCTTTCCTATTTCAGGTTGAAGTAGAAATTAGCAAATACAAAATGGGACATGAACAAGAACAGAAATCTAGAAATAGTGCACCTTCATTGTCAAGGCCACCCAAGACATTGAAAGAATAATAAGGAAAGAAGCGTTTGTAATAAAGTGTGTTTGAAAGCAACTGAGCCATTGCAGGGCAGCTCATTTGCTTGTTGTGTTGATGTTGATATATCTGCATTCAAAATCAAAAGATGATATCATATCAGTTATACCAAAGGCTTCAGTTTTTTTGTCATGGTAAACTTGAAACAAGAGAGCCAAGAAGGTACAGAACAATTTATGAGTTCAACGCCCCAGTTTCCCCAGATTTATAACTAACACCCAACATAGTTAATCAAGTGATATACATTGATAAAAGAGAAGCTTTCATGATTGATGCAATTAGTATTATCAAATTGATCCAGCACGTTATTCTAATAAAAACATTTTATATTTAATTATCCGTGCATCTTAAAATACACATTGGACAAATTCAGAGACGTCAACAAAGTAAAATTCAAAACATGATAAACACACACAGGAAAATCTGACAACTAAAACTTGCCAGAACAGGTAGCAGTTTTTGTTCCTCTGCTTATGATACTCAACATTTTTCTTCACAATTTTGAATATATACTTATATGTACAGAGAAGAACAAAACTTCCATACAACCAACAAATGTCAAAGTACCCCACACCATCTTCATTTCAGCATATGATCCAATACAAGTAGTTGCAATAAAAGCTTCAACTCTTATGATTGAAGAAACTTATTGATATAGATTTTTAAGAATTTCATTTAGGATTCAAATTTAGAAATAAGGTTTTTTCAATTTGGGATTATTTGTTACTTACAGATTTTATCCTATTTTGGATTATCTTATTCAAACTTACAATAGGTTTACCCTATTAAAAATCATCTTATTCAAACTCACCTGTAACATTCCACACCTTTTTTGCATAATTAAGAATACTGAGAATTTTGTTTCTTTATTCAGAAACCCAGGTCAAAAGAATATCTACCCTAGAGGATTACTCTAGGTTTATTGTTCTATTATTCTACAATCTAACATTAATCAATTTGTTACAAACTGAGAGGTTGAAAACAAATCGGATGCGAGCAAAGTTCTCTTCCTAACTTAACCAGAACATAAATATCCAAGAACCTAATAAAGACATAGAGAAGCTTCCAGACCTAATAAAAAGTAATCAACACAGAAGCTTCTAGACAGAGCAGATACCAAGAGATTAAGCATAGAATATAGTTGCTAACATGATAAACCAGCTTGAAAGAGTTAGTAAGTTAAAAAGTACTTAGCTATTACAAAGTGTTGAGACTCACCAAATGCCTAGCAGACAAAACCTTCTGCAAGGCTTTTACATCAGCTTGAAAACCAGAAGAAGCCATCACACATTTTTCAGCTCTGTCACGAAACCAAAAATACCCAATTTATATCCCTAAACATCAAAGACAGGCAAAGAAAAACAGTGTCCACTGTCGAATGCTATGAGTAATACAATCAACACCCTCCCAAATCACTTTCAAATTTGCAATAATAACCAAAAACCACTTGAATTACAGAAAAAATTTTAAAAATTAAAAATCTAAAATAAAAAGAGATTAGAAAACTCTAATGGATAAGAAATAGCATACAGTTGGGAGATTTTGGAGTACTCTCGAGTGAGGATGTTGTAACCAGTCGACATCCTCGTATCTGCTGCGATCACACAGTAATCGGCTCCAGCAATTGCAACACAAGATCTACAAATAATAATAGTGAAAGATAATGAATATTGAAAAAAAAAAATTCATTTGAAACCGAACGTGAAAAACAGAAATAGAGAGAGTACCCTCCATTGTTATCGTATGGAGACCAATTAGCATGCTGCTTCGTCATGGTAAATGAGAGTGGAGAGCAACGAGAACGAAGAAGAAGAAGAAGAACTAGGTCGTGAAAAGGAGCAAGGTTCTTTTGGGTTTCTTTCAAGTCTTTCACTCTTCACACAGATCTGTCTTTGCAAGCACGAAACCTTGTTAACGACGTCGTCTGCTTCTCTAACATAACATGGGCCTTTTTGTAAAGAGCCCATATTTCCCGTCCGAGATCGTTTCTCGTTTTATTGGGCCGTAGAATATCGTGACTAGAAATGAAAGTCACGTTATCCAAAAACAAATTTGAAAGTCACGATTTGGATAAAAACGCTTTGACAAAAAATAATGGACCTTTACTCATAAATGAAAATGACCCAAAAAAGACCTGTGTAAAAAATTTTAAAAAAAAAATCACTTAAGTAATTTTTTAAATATTATTTCACACTCTCATTTTTAACTATTTTAATTTTTATCCCTTTCTTTTCTTATCATATTTTTCAGTTTATTTTTTTTTTATCTTTCTCTTCTCTACACCTTTCATATCTCAAAATGGGTTGTGAAATTGAAAGTTTTATTTCATGTTATTGATAATAATATACAAATTATTCAATTCTTTCATTATTAACTCAATTATAATTGCTTAATTAATTTTTTATTTTATTTCCCTTTTTCATTTCATTTATATTTATTAGTTTTTGTCATATTCTCTTTTTTCTTCCCGAGCAATTAGGAAAGATATTTTCCAATGGAGCATAAATATTGTTTTGAAACATTAGACAAAAGTCTCAAAGACATTATGAAGCATTCTAATAATACAAGCTCACTTTTTGGAGGAAAGGTCATTGTTTTTGGAGGAGACTTTAGGCAAATTCTCCCAGTGATACCAAGAGGAAGTCGTTCAGACATTGTCAATGCAAGTATTAATGCTTCTTACCTTTGGGACCATTGTCGTATATTAACACTCACAAAAAATATGCGTCTACAAAATGATGTAAACAATCCCAATGTAGAAGATCTCAAAGAGATTTCACAGTGGATATTAGATGTTGGAGATGGAAAAGTTGGTGAATCAAATGATGGTTATGCCACAATACAAATTCCTGAAACATTACTAATCACAAATTTTGACAATCCTCTAAATGCTATAGTTCAAAATACATATCCTGACTTGATGCAACAGTACTTAAATGTAGACTTTCTACAATCAAGAGCAATTTTAGCATCAACTATTGAGATTGATGATCAAATTAATGATTATGTTCTTTCATTGAAACCATGTGATTATATGAATATATAAACTATGATAAGAATTAACTATTGAAGTTGTTCATAAAACTGATGATTGATATTTCTTTGATTTTAGGTGATGAGAGAGAATATCTAAGCTCTGATTCAACTGACAAAGTAAAAGCACTTAACAATCCTGCATTTGAGGCACTTACTCTTGAGTTTTTAAACCAACTTCAAACTTCAGGTCTACCTAATCACAAAATCAAATTGAAAGTCGGTGCTCCAATTATGTTGTTGATAAATTTGGACCAATCTAAAGGATTGTGTAACAACACTCGATTAATCGTGACAAAGCTGGCAAATAATGTAATTGAAGCCAAGATCATATCAAAAAAGAATATTGGGAATTTGACATACATTCCTCGAATGTCTATGTCTCCTTCTCAATCACCATGGCCTTTTAGGCTTATAAGAAGACAATTTCCTTTAGTTGTTTCATATGCTATGACTATCAATAAGTCTCAAGGTCAATCACTAGTCAGTGTTGGTTTATATTTACCTAAACCAGTGTTTAGTCATGGACAATTATATGTTGCAATATCTAAAGTTCAAAGCAAACAAGGGTTAAAGATATTGATACATGATAAAGAAGGAAGAGCCTTAAACACCACTGCCAATGTTATCTTCAAAGAGGTCTTCCAAAATCTATAATAGGTCAATATCTTAAACTTTAAATATTATTACAATATGACTTATGTTTTTTTTTTATTTCCATTGCATTTTTAATACTAATATATTGATAAAGAGAAGTGTACCCTTTTGGCAACTCTACACATGATTGTACAAAGTATATAACATTAAATAAACGAAAACTTATCTTCTACGATTTGATGTTCATATTAGTTTATATATATGTATAATATTAAAATACTATTATTTGTTTATTTATGTTCCATTCTTTTCCTTATACAGACACTTTACTTTGGCATTGGTGAATTTTGTAAAAGCATATAATATTAAAGATATGCAAATAACTAAGAGTGGAAATAGGCCAGGCCGCTCGACAGGGGCCTACGGCCCAGCCTACATAAGGCCTAGTTTGGTTCGGCTCGTTTAATAAAAATATCAGGTTTAGGCTTTTAAAAAAGCATTTTTAATTAAATAGGCCAGGCTCAGGCTTTTTAAAAAGCCTATTTGGCTTGACAGGCTAGCCTATTATAAATAATATTATTTTTAATAAACATATAAATATTTTATATATAATAAATAGTATAATAATATATAATTTTTTAAATTCTTCTGTTGACCTATTTAGAGATAGGCTTATTTTTCTATCTAAACGTATATGTTATTGACATATTTACATTATAAAAAAGTAAGTATTAGTTTGTAAGCGCATTGACCTATTTAGAGATATATTTATTGACATGTTTAAAGGTCATAATATGAAATGGGCTTTTAAACAGGCTATTAGGCCAAACCAGGCTTTGAAATAGGCCAGGCCAGGCCTAAAAAAATGGCCTATGACAGGTAACAGGCCAGGCTTGGGCCACAAAAATATAATGCAGGCCAGGCTTGGGCCCTGCAAAGCCTAGCTCGGCTCGGCCTACTTCCACCCCTACAAATAACTGGTAAGAATTTCACTCTCATTTTTACTTATATAATTTCATTTTCATTTAATAAAATTCATTTCCACCCATTTAAATTTATTACATGTCAAGAAAAGACTTATAAATACATATATGAAGTGGATATCTAAGAGATAAATTATATCAGTACATGCTTACTTATTTCATTCTAATATTTTTTTCTTTATATGAATTGTTTTATTGTGTAGGATGAAGAGATGAAGGCATAATAAAATTGTTGAAGATACAAGAAGGGATCTTTTAAATTATTATTGGAGTACAATTTTTCTCATTGATTTTCTTACAATTGATATATTGTCTCAAAGCATAATAATTTGTTATAGATTATTTTTAATTACTTAAATTTAAATTAATACCATATATATATATATATATAGAGATATATCAGTCAACCTGTACATAACTCGTGCATTGACACGGGTCCACCGCTAGTTTACTCATAAATGAAAATGACCCCAAAAAAACCTGTGTAAAAAAACATCACTTAAGTAATTTTTTAACAATTATTTCACACTCTCATTTTTAACTATTTTAATTTTTATCCCTTTCTTTTTTTATCACATTTTTCAGTTTCGTTTTTTCTTTTTTATCTCTCTCTTCTCTACCCTTTTCATATCCCAAAATGGGTTGTGAAAGTTTTATTTCATGTTATTGATAATAATATACAAATTATTCAATTCTTTCATTATTAACTCAATTATAATTGCTTAATTAATTTTTTATTTTATTTCCCTTTTTCATTTCATTTATATTTATTAGTTTTTGTCATGTTCTCTTTTTTTTCTTCCCGAGCAATTAGGAAAGGTATTTTATAAATAACAAAAATCTATCTAAATCTGTATGAGAAAAAAGAGAAAAAAAAAATGTGTGGTTGACGTATGACATATGACAGAATAATTAACAATTGAAATAAGTGGTTAGTTGGATAGTGTAGTTTTATTGGTGTGTATTGAGTGTCTCTTTCCAATGTATTTTTCTTAAAAGAATGATTCATTATAAACTCTTTGATTAATGTTTATCTCTTTACCATACATTTAAGGTTGGTTTGGTTCAGCTTTTTTCTAACCTATAAGTTATTTTAAAGCTAAAGCTATAAATAAGAGCAATAGAAAATTAAAGTAAAGTTGTTTGGTATTTTTTAAAAAAATTTAACTTAATTTTTTTTTTAAATTTAAACTGTTTGATAAATTTTTTTTTATAAAAATGAATTATATTAAAAATTAAAGAGTATCTAGATATAAAATTCTAAATATTTTTAATTAAATAATTATATAAAAATATATCAATTAGAAAATATTTTTTATATTTTTAACTATATAAATAATAATCACAAGCAACAATATTATAAAGAAAATAATAAAATGTTTATAAAAACTCTAATTTTTTAAAAACTATCTTATATAAAATTATGATAAAAGGTAGGGCCGACCCAACACATATGTAGGCCTAAAGCAGATTATAAGATGGAGACCTAATTCTAAGAGATAAAAGACCAGAAATGATATTTTTTTTTTTTAAAAAATATGAGTCTATATTTAAGAAAGAAACTTATATTGAATTAAAGTTTTTATTTTTTATAAGAAAAAATTGTTTTAATTATTATCTATTAACTAATAATTAGTAATATTTTTATATTTAATATAAATATTTTACTAAATTTTGGTTAAAATATGTTTTTATTCCTTATAAATTTAAGCATATTTGGGTTTGATTCTCATAATTTAAAACCAATGTGTTGACTTTATCTTTTCTTAAAATCATCCCAAATTAATCCTTAGCACATCTCTCGCTATGAACTAAAAATACACCTAATAAGAAATACTGGAGACTAAAAACACACGTGATAAAAATTAATTTGGGGTGATTTAAAAGAGAGAGACTCGACACACGAATTTTAATTATGAGAATCAAAATCAAATTTATTTAATTTTACAAAAACTATAAATATATTTTACCCTTAATTTTAATATATAAATATATATAAAAATTTGAGGCCTTGTAACAGGGGAGACCTAAAGTGATTGCTTTACCGGCTTCCCCCTCGGACCGGCCCTGATAAAAGGGTTTGTATTTATAAAATTTAATACCAGTAATTAATGAATTTTTTTAAAATATAAAATAAATTAATTAAATTTAATAATATCATCCAATTTTGATTCCCTGTAAATTTTTTATAAAATTATTAAAAACTCGTTAAATTATAGTAGTATCATTGGTTCACCAAAATATACATTTTATCATTCATAAGTTATAATAGTCTTCCAAGCCCCAATTAAGCATTAAAAAATAGGCATTAAAAAGATATAAAAGATAACTGGAAGCTTATTGGCAAATTGGAGACAAAAAAATTTTGATAATGAAATAAAATAAAAAAATGGTTAAGAATACAGTGACTTGAGAATCGAATGCGGAGAACTTTGAAATAAGCTCCGCACAAGCTAAAATATTTAGCTTTCTGATGAGCTCTTTTTTCTGTATAAAAAATTGCTTTTAATATTTTAGAGCTTTTTAAAAGTGTTGTTTGGCCTAGCTTTTCCTTATTAGGAGAAGTAAAGCCCAAAATAAGTCATCCCAATCAGTCACTTAGTAACCTCCTTATATGACCAATCATATAATTTTATTTTTAATCTCATATTTTTTAAATGAAAAAAAAAAGAAAAAAAGTGAAAAATAAAAGGAAAAGAATGTGTGCATATGGGTGGCAAAACGGGTTGGGCCCGGTGTGCCAGCCCGTCTCACCCACCCTTAATAGGCGAGGTGGGATAAGCACCCCCATCCCACCAACCAGCCCACTCAGCCCGCCAACCCCGCAGGTAAGGGACGCGTCCACGCTAGTTGACCCGTTGGGTTTTTTTTTGTATTAAAAAACTTTTTTAAGTTTGGCCCAACCCAAATCAAATGAAATCAAATTGAAACTAGTTATAATATTAGGGCTTCAAAATTCTCAATACTTTGGAAATGTGTAGCGCCGCAGCAACCACACCCCACACGCACTCAGCCTGACCAGCAGCCTCATCTGCATTTAGAGTGTGTTTAGCAAAACTAGCTTATAAGCTCTGAGCTGATAAGCTAACTTATTGGATTAGAAATGTTTGGTGGAACTAGCTGATAAGCTAGTTGGTAAATGTAAAATGACATAAAAGAACATAACTTTTATTATAAGTTTTAATATATAAATTCTATTTGTGTTTTCTAGACAAAAAATATATTATTATGTAATTATAATTTTATTATTTTTTTAAAAATAATTTAATTCTTATCAAACTTTTTAGTGATAAAATATTTAATTAAAAATTAAAATAAATAGTGAAATTGATAAAATAAATAGTATAATATAATATAAAAATAATTTCATAAAATAGTGAAAAGAAAATAACAATTTAATTAATTCGTAAATTTTTAATTTACTTATTATATATGTAATAATAGGTAAAAAGAAAATGAAAGGTTCTTGTCACTAAAATTAAAAATAGGTAATAATAGGTAAAAAGAAATTGAAGATAATGAGGGAAATGTATTAAAATATAAGGGATAATGATGGAAGAAAATTAAATAAGCTACAAGCTACAAACTAAGTGAATTAAGTTGTAGCTTATAAGCTAGAAGCTCCTAAAATAAGCTACTTTGAGGTAACTTACCAAACACTTGTGTGTTGGTCAAACAATTTGGCCTTGCCAAACACACTCCTATGGGTTTCTCCGCCACCATCGTGTCATCGTGCGTCCATAGTGTGACGAACCAGCAGGTTGTGCCACCGCATCCCTATGCACTTCTCTGCCGCCAGGTCTGTTGGAGAGTGACGAACCATCAAGCTTCGCAGCCGCACACACCCAGCCAACAATCGCCCTCAAACGTCATCTTCCCTTCTGCATCAAGCAGCCTGCGTCGCTCTCTTCCGTTCGCATCGAGGAGCATGCACCTGCCATCCAACAACGATGTGCTCAGTTGTTCGCATCCAGGAGCATCCACCTACCATCCTCCGTTGTTTGTCTTCCATTCTACGTCCAGCAACGCCGTCCAGGACCATTCTGCAACCGCTATCCAGGACCATTTTGATTTGTTGTAATTTTTTTAAATTATAAATTATATGGGCGAGACTCGCTAAGCCTGCCTTTAAAACAAGCTGGATAGAACATTCCAGCTCACATCCCTCTGACGATCGGCCCGCCCCGCTCATTTTGAGCGGGCCACGGGCGGATCAGGACGGGCTGGCCCGCTTTGCCATTGTATATAAATAGGGGTGGTTCAAAAGAAAAATTACACAACAAAACATCTCAAACTTCTTTCATTATCACTCTAAAAAACTTCTCAACTTCTTCTATTCATTTAATGTATTCAAACAAAATCCATGGTTTAATATGATATCAAAATATCAACAACCCATAAATCCAAACTTCCAAAATTCTCCCAAATTACCTAACCCAAAAAATATTCCCAGCTTCTCCCCTTTTATTTCTTTGTTTTTCTTTGGTTTTCTTTTTCTCTATTTTATTATTTTTTGAAGTTTCTTCCTTCTTTTTCTTTTTCTCCAAATTTCCTATTTTTTCAAGTTCGAACCCCTTTCTCATGACAGCTTGGTCTTCACATATTTCTTGAGTTGACATTGGAATTAAAATGATTGTCATTCCTCTATGTTTAAAAGAAAATTGATTATAGTAGCCATCATGAATGGCTATCTTATCAAATTGCCAAGGTCTACCCAATAAAATATGTGTAGCTTCCACAGGGACAACATCACAAGAATCTCATCTTGATAAGTTCATATAGAAAGAGCTACAAGGACTTGCTTGTTAACTCCACTTTTCCCATCATCATAACACTAGCTATGTTTGTGCAACTCCCACTATCAATGATAAAAGAGCAGAGTTGTCCTTCAATTAGACACCTAGTGTGGAATATTATTTCTCTTTGGTCATCTTCTCTAATGGATTGACTACCTATAAAGTCCTCTTAACCATGAGAATGCTTCCCTCGAGTCTATATACTTCTTCCTTTTCCTCACTTTCCTCGTCACTATTTTCAAGTGTCGACTCTTGTGAGCTTGCACTAGTATACTCCCCACTTTCTTTTAAAAGCATGGTTTCTTGTTAGAACGTTGAGAAGCCAATTTTAGGATAGACCCTACTAGTTTTGGTCTACCATAGACCATTGGCCTTTTACTACAGTAACAAAAGTAAAAGTCTCGTTATTATAAAATCCGTGAATTTCAGTTTTTGCCGTAAGAAAACTTATTTTCATTTCCGACCCAATCATCATCATTTCCAAATCATGTTCTATATGTGCTAAACACCCGAAATTCATCTCGTTCATTTTTTGCCGTAAGAAAACTTATTTTCATTTCCGACCCAATCATCATCATTCCCAAATCATGTTCTATATGTGCTAAACACCCGAAATTCATCTCGTTCATTTTTTGCCCCTTATTATATGTTCTAAACTGCTAATAAAAAACATTTATTATTATATGTCGGACCATCGAAATAAAATAGTTGATAATTGTGCAAAGAACGTTCAGTTGAATTGGATTGTTGAATTATCAAGCCACAATTCATGTAAGTGAACTTGAGTGGTTCAATTAGCGGTTGCCTAAAACAGAAACAAAAGAGCATAAGTTCATCTTTGCTTGAATGCACGAATTTGAGGAGAACATATTGTAATATTCATCCTTACAAAATGAATCTTGATAATTAGAAGCGTGCATCAAATACTATATGGGTTTCTCTATGTTTCAAAGACCCTATTTCAAGAATAAAAAACAACCCTGTTTCGCATGCGTTTATGTGAAAATCAAAAGTTGTTGTTTGCAAACATAAAGTATAAATTTTCCATCCTGTATATAATATGGAGCAAAAAAATTAATGAATGGTTCTTTGACAATAAAGGATGAGTATCCTATCGTAACTCACGTTGTATCCACTATTAGCAAATTTACGAAACAGGGGAAGATGAAGGCCAATATAGATGGAAGAGGCAAAAAATGATAAAGACTGAACTATCTCTGCAAATAGAATTATTAAAGTGTGTCAATGCATAAATTTGAAATTTGTGAAGAGTAACTTTATCACATTATTACCCCATAAATCTGAGCTCTTAACTAAAAAACATACTAAATCAACAGTCCATGAAGAGTGGTCTACGGTAGACCAAAATAAAGAGGGTCTAGCCTAAACGGGCGTCTATGACCCTTGCCAAAACATTTGAAACATTTGATTTCATGAGTATTAGAAGAAGAAGCAATATTAGCATTCACATTTGTACAGGGAGATAGGTTAGAGTTTACCTTTGGATTTTTCACTACCTCTCTCTCTTGTGGTTTGCTCTCTTCCTTTCTTACCACCTCTTTGTTTGGTATGTTTTGGTAAGTTGAAGTGGAGCATCTAAAACTTCCCTTCCTCTTAAGTTGGGTTTCAACTTTTATGGCTTGTTGAACCAAGTCCTCCATTTCAACATAAGGATGCAACTCCACCATGTCCCTTATGTCGAAATGAAGGACATTGATAAACCTTGCTATAATGGCCTCTTTTTCTTCAACTATGTTGGCCCTTATTAGTGCAAGTTTCATTCCTTTGTAGTATTCATCAACACTTTTAGACCCTTGTTTAAGTGTTTGGAGTTTGGTGTGCAACTCCATTGTGTAATGTTGAGGTATGAACCTCTTACCATTATGGACTTCATTTCCTCCCAAGAGGAAACTAAGGGTGCATTACATCTCCTCCTACCAAGGCATAACTTTTAAACTCAAGAGAAACAATTTTCACTTTTCTTCTTCCCTATACCTATGGCAACTAAAGATTTGTTCAATATTAAGTTCCCACACAAGGTATTGTTCTACATCATTCCCTCCATTGAAGGTTGGGACTTTTAATTTTACTCCTCTAGCTTGGTTCAGCTTCAAGCACCCCAGTCAGGTCAAGCTTTTCTCTAACTCAACAAATCTCTGCTGCCAACTCAGAGCTCCACTGGCAATTTCCATCACACTCCCAACCCAACAACCCAATCAGCCCTGCCCCACCCAGCCCGCTAACCCGACGGGTCAATGACGGGTCCAAGCGGGTTGACCCATCATTTTTTTTTTGTTTTAAAAAACTTTTTTAAGTCTGGGCCAACCCAAATCAGATTAAATCAAATTGAAACTAGTGAAAAAATTAGCGCCTCAAAATTCTCAAAACTTTGGAAGTGCAAAGCGTTGCACCAGCTGCACCCCACACATATGCCTCTCAAGCAACCTCATCTGCAGTTCTGCGTTTCTCCGCTACCATCGGGTCACACGCACCCATCCAGCAGTTGTGCTCTTTCGTCTTCCCTTCTGCATCCAGCAGTCTCCGTCTGGGTCTTCCGTCCACATGTGTTCACTGTTCACTGTTCACATCCAGGAGTATCCATCTGCCATCTTCCATTGTTCGTCTTTTGTTCTGCATCCAGGTGATGTATCTATCTCTCTCCTACTGGAACTGTCCAGGAGAGAAATTGAACCCAATTTTGACCAATCATATATTTTTTGATTTAATCTCATCTTTTTATTAAAGCTTACGTGCCACTCTTATTTTAATGTTATTATTATTATTTATTAAATTTTATTACTTAATGTTGACATTTAACAACTATAATAATTATATATTTGTTAATATACATGTCATCTGTATATTTTCATGTAGATTCCATCAGCATTGTAAGTTTGATCTTTTAGCCAAATTAAGATCTGTGGCAATAAAAACTTATTAGTATTTATTAGAAGTGGTAAATGTAACATCCTAAAATTTCTAAGAACAGATAAAATAAAATAAAAGGAAGGAATAATAGTATTATTATTATCTTTATTACGAATAATAATATTTAATTAAAAAGGGGATGAGTGGGTTGGTGTAGGCCCAGTCCAATTAGATGGTTAAAAAGAGAGGGGTCATCTATTTCACCCTATCCTTTTCAAAACGTCAGATAACCAAAAACCTAGGGAGGAGAGAAGCGACTCCACAAGGAGAAGGTGCCGCATAGTAGATCATTAAGGGAGTTCGGCCAACCATTCTTAATCGTCATTCCTAAGGTACGGGGGGAAGGGATGTTGCTATATGTGTATGCTGGAGTGCTTGGGTAGTGAGGGCAACCATAAGTCCCTCTAAGATTCTTAAATTTTAAATTATGAATGATGAATTGTCTGTAATATGATGAAATTCGTGATTGTTGTGATGATTACTATCATGTTCTTGTTGGAATTGAGAGTAGGAAGCGAGGTTGTCGAAAGGGGTCAAATTAGGATTTGGGAGAGAGATTTCATAAGTTGATTTGATTGTTGATTTAACTGTAATCTATTGATATAATTGATGAATTGATTGATTTTAATCGGTAAAAACGAGTCTAATTGTGTTAGGGACTTAAAGATTTGGGAAGGGATTGAAGAATAGGGTTGAAAAAGGGGTAAAAGCGCAAGTGCAGTCGCGTTCTGCGACATTTACGCTCCACCTATGCTGAGCGCAGGGTGGAGCGTAGCTCTCTAAAACCTGCGCTTCACTTGCGTTGAGCACAGGGTGGAGCGTAGCTTTCTGGAACATGCGCTTCACTTGCACTGAGCGCAGAAACGCGAATTAAGCCTTTTAATTACAATTTCAACAGATTCCTTCCAAATTTCAGATAGCTTTTCTTAAAACGTGAATTTGAGACGGATGTTTACTTAATATAAGAATTGTTTTGTGGGATTGATGAGATTAAATTGGATATATAGAGTGTATTAACTGTGGCATGAAGTATTGTGGTGTGAGTATCTTATGTGATGTTCTATGTTTATAATATTTGTTATGTGATGTGGAGTGATTAAAGTAGAAGAGATTGTATGAGATGTATGTGAATGATGATGATGAATTGAGCATAGAGATTGTATGAGATATATGTGAAATGATGATGATGCATTGAGCATAGAGATTGTGTGAGAGATATGTGAAATGATGATGATGCATTGAGCATGAGCATATGATGTATGAGACACGTAAGATACATGAGTAGCCAGACGTGGCTAAAAATACCCTAGCCCAAAGAGGGGGCGACGCGCAGGGTGGAGACCATGATGGGAGACATCCGATGCATAACTCCAAGAGGAAGTGTTTTACAATGCGACTCACCTAGCCTATAAGAGGTGGGTGATGGTGGGAGGGAGCGGGTGTCTTTGCACGGGCCCGTAGAGGGGGTGCAACCTATCGACCAAGAGGGCATTTAACGGTAGGGCCATCATTGGTAACAACTAAGGGGATTGATGATGTGTGCCCATTGTGCGGAGTTCCAAATCATGACTCTTAGGAAGAGGCATTGTGCATAAGCATAGAGTGAACATACTTGACATTTTATGATTGTTTGAGAAGTGTGAATTATATATTTGTGTGAAATTAATGTGCTGAATGTAAAAAGTGTGGATTGAGATGAATGATGATATGTATAGTGATGGGTGGGAATAAGGGTAGCCTTCTGTATTTCATGTATATGTATGTATTCTTTTCCTCACCGTACTCTTCTGTGGTTTTTATAGGTGATGAAGATGACACTCAATGTGCCGAATTTTAAAGGGACAAGGTCTCGCTCTGATACGTGTGACATCGGGGCTTAGAGTTTAGGAACTTGTTCTTTCATTTTGATATGTAGAGATTTAAGGAGATTGTTTTTAAGGGCCTTACATGGCCCATACGTATTTTTATTATGTTGATAAATTAGTTTTCGAAAACATTGATTTTACTGTTATGGAAATTTGGTTGGATTTGGATTCAGTAATTGTTTAAATGAGGAATGTGAACCTTTTTACCTTAATGTTGACTATAATTTTCCTTATAATTTAACTTGATGATTGTATTATCATTTTGGGGTAGAAGGGTGTCACAATAAATATATATCGGTAATGAAAATTCTACATAATAATATCTTACTATTAAAATTTTAACGATAAAGTTAAATACTTACATTATATGAATAAGGTTCTAACATGGAATATATTCATATCTAATTTATAGATGATGTAAATATGTATGACATCATAATAACCTGAAAGCAAATATATCTCACATAAAGATTAACATTTAAAAATGACACTTTAGTTGGATTTTTTTAATATAAATATGTGTTAATTACTAACTTTTATTATTTTTTTATTCATTGTATGAATTTTAAAAAATATTAGTAGTTAAAAAAACTTCTATAAATAAATTTGATAAAAAAATTCCTTTTTAATATTTTCTTTACATCGCAAGGAGATAAATTTTTGCACAAAGAGTATTAATATAGGACAAAACTTAGGTACAGTTACATAGGTGCTGTCCATACTGTTCACCACTCAAAATTTGACATATAGATTAAAAATTTCATGTCCTACCAAAATGAAACCGCTTGTTGGTCTACACCGTTAATGTCATCCTCTATCTTTCAACATATATTTTGTTAACGTAATTCTATGTTACCATATTATGTGATTTCAATTCTATTCTCTATTAATGTAATTATTTCCTCTTTGTTTGTTGGAAATTTTTGGGAAGTTCTTGAGATAAATAATGCAGAAAGGATACAATAGTTTAAGGGAGGAATCTAAAATACAAATTGAAATTTTTATCAAGAAGAAGATTTCCTACGTCTTCTTGTTCGTGGACCACAAAAGTCAAGAAGTGTAAGAATTTAATGTTATTTGGTCATTATGCACCCATATCATTCTTCTCTAATCCAAGTTTTTTAATACACCTTTCTGGTTATTGGTTATTAGAATTTTACAAGACTCAAACCAGTATTCAAAATGGAAAAAAAAACTACACGACATGATGCTCTACAATTCGTAAGACCTGAACTTGTATTGTTGTTGATGATGCTCTGCTCGTCGTCGAGGATCTTGAATCTCTCTATGCTCACCACTGCGGGAAGCCCGAACATCACACAGAGTGCATCAACTATCGTCGTCCCTCTCGTTGTCTTGTCCACAGTCGAGCTACTACCAAGTTCACATCCTCTTTCATAGTGACTTTCTCAACAAAACAATGGCTGAGGGGCAGCGTAAGACGTTGACGGTGCATAAATGATGGAGGATTAGGTTGCATATATTTTGGTGTTACGTCAATTTTTTAAATTCATGTGTCCTATTTTAAGTGGTGAACAACATGGACAACACGTATACAACTGTACCTAAGTTTTGTCCATTAATATATCAATCGGTAAGGGGCTATTCCACCTTAATTAGTGGTCTCGAGTTCGAGCCCTGAGTATGCAACTGTGTTAAATACTTGGAGGGAGAGTTTTGCCGCCCATAGAAGTCCTACCCGGCTCGAACAAGATTGCCTCCTGTAGAGGATACCTATGGTCTTGCACAAAAAAAAAATACAAAAATGAAAACTTCATATAAAAGTTAATTGATATATAAATCATGATTACATGGATGCCTATCTATATCTTATGGTGATGGAAAGTATAGATAAAAACTCATTAGTATCATATATGAATAATTGAATATTTTTTTCGGTGTACAAGGAAAGCAATGAGGTTTGAACCTAGAACCTCATGTTTGACTACCCAAATCCCCAACCACTAGGCCGACCCTAGTGGGTTTATATGAATAATTGAATATAACTTTACATAAAAAATATTTAAATAAAAAAGTAAATATATATTACACATATCTTAGGTATAAATATTTTAGGATTTAATTGGTATACCCTGTCAGTGTAAAGAAGTTTTACACATACATCCAATGATGTGCCGCCACATCATTTAATGAATATGACACCTCATGTGTTATTAAATTCAATAAATGATATGACGGCACAACATTGAATGTCTGTGTAAAATTTCTTTACACTGACAGTGTATATATATTAAACTCAATGTTTTATTAAAAAAACATTAATATATTTCAAAGTTTTTAATATTTAAATTATAGAGTAAGTATATTATACGAGGATAAACATTTACATGTAATCACATTAATACCAAAATTATTAGGATAATATGACACTTTTAAATTATAGACTAAAAATATTCCACATGAAAATAATTATTTTAAAGTGATTTTTTGGATATATATATATATATATATATATATATATGGATGTATAATAATATCAGTTTTAATTCTTTTAATATTGTTAGTCTCTCTCTCTCTCTATATATATATATATATATGTCTATTTAGATCATATGGGAATGAAAGAATTACGTAATAAGTATACTAACACATATTTATATTACACAAATAAAAATATTATTCATACAATATTTACATATAATAATTCATACAACCTGAATTTTCTTCTATTTTCTACACATTACATACTTTTCTCTATTTTCTCTCTTCCTTACCGGTGGTTCTATGGTTTTTTATATATTCAAGATGTATAAATATAATTTTTCTAACACAACATATATACATCATATGAGAAAAAATTATATGAAATTATATTAATAATTTAATGGTATAAGGGAATCCATACATAAAGAAAAAGTTGACATAAACAAAACGGAAGAAATACATTAACACCCCACATTTGGGCGTATAAACTATGGAGTATGAAAAAGAGAGATAAAAAAAACTAAAAAAAAAAAGTAATTATAGGTGGATACTTTAAGTTTGGGTCACATATACCACTAACTTTTTTACTATAAAAAGTAATTTTAATTTTATGATATATATTAATAAATTTTTTAATATTAAATTTATACTATTTAAAGTAAAGGCCAATAAACTCAAACTCAAAGAGTCCATCCTATAATTACCCAAAAAAAAACAAGACAATATTTATAAAAAGAGAAAAGAGTCGGAAAGTAGCGCAGCAAATTGCATTTGCATGGTTACACTTACTATGTCACTGTCACACTTGAAGTTGAGGCACACTGTTTCAGCTTGTGTGGCCGTAGTACCCACCACCACTACCACCATCTCTCACCATATTCGACACCCTAACACCAATTCTCTTCCATCTCCTCCCAAACCCAAACACCCACAGCATTTGCTCTCCCTTCTTCTCAAAGACCCATCTCATCACCAAGCTGTCCAACAAGTTCACTCTCACATCATCACCTCTGGCCTCTTTCATTACCCTTTCTACAACACTCCCACTTGTTTACTCCTCTTCAACAACATCATCCGCTGTTACTCCCTCGGTCCCTTCCCCAACAAGCCCTTCACTTCTCTACCTACACCTTCCACTGTCACTCTTTTTTCACATACCCTTCTCTTGATACCTTCACTTTTGCATTCCTTTTTCACGCCTGTGCCAACTCTAACTGCACCCGCCTCGGGATTCAGCTCCACGCCCTCGTTTTCAAGGTGGGTTTTCAGTTTCACGTCTATGTTCAAACCGGGTTGCTGCAAATGTACTCAACTTGGGGCCTCTTAGTTGAAGCCACAAAGGTGTTCGACGAAATGCCGAAAAGAAATATTGTCACTTGGAATGTTTTCATTACTGGTTTGATTAAATGGGATGAGGTTGAACTCGCTCGTTCTGTATTTGATCACATGCCTACTCGGAGTGTGGTGTCATGGACTCTTGTTATTGATGGATACACACGCATGAATCAACCTATGAAAGCTTTATCTTTGTTTAGGAAAATGGTTGAAGTTGATGGTATAGAGCCTACTGAAGTTACCCTTTTGACCATTTTTCCGGCTATTGCGAATCTTGGGTATATTAAGATATGTAAATCAGTTCATGGCTATGCAGAGAAGAGAGGGTTCAATGCCTTTGATATACGCATTACAAATGCACTGATAGATTTATATGCAAAGTGTGGATGCATAAAGAGTGCAAGTAGATTCTTTCAGGAGATACCTGACTGGAGGAAGAATTTGGTGTCATGGACTTCAGTTATATCTGGTTTTG
Source organism: Sesbania bispinosa (assembly GCA_026901365.1). Lineage (NCBI taxonomy): Eukaryota > Viridiplantae > Streptophyta > Magnoliopsida > Fabales > Fabaceae > Sesbania > Sesbania bispinosa. The sequence continues at coordinate 740,745 of QLOH01000173.1, forward strand.
CAATGAATGGAATGGGGCGGGAAGCTGTGGAGAATTTTGAAAACATGGAGAAGGCTGGACTGAGGCCGAACCGGGTCACATTCCTGGGTGTTTTGTGTGCTTGTAGTCATGGAGGTTTGGTTGAGGAGGGGCTCAAGTTTTTCAGTAAAATGGTGAATGATTGTCAACTTGTGCCAGATATGAAGCACTATGGTTGTGTGATAGATATGCTGGGGAGGGCTGGGAGGTTAGAAGAAGCTGAACAGGTTGCTCTACAGGTGCCTCATGAGGTTTCTAATGTTGTAATGTGGAGGACGCTTCTAGGTGCTTGTAGTGTACATAATAATGTTGAAATTGGTCAGAGGGTGACCAGGAAAATACTGGAAATGGAGAGAGGATATGGTGGGGATTATGTTCTTATGTCCAATATTTTTGCTGGTGTTGGGAGATATAAGGATGCTGAGAGGTTAAGGGAAATGATAGATGAGAGATTTGCATTTAAACTTCCTGGCTACAGTTTAGTCTAAAATGATATATAGGTGATAGTGATACATTTGTGAAATAGGTAGATCATTGCTCTGCCTTTCTTGCTTGGTGGGAAGCGGCATTGAACCCGTGAACATGGGAGAAGAACCTTGTTCAAAAGACTACTCACTATGATGTGGAGGTTTCGGCTCGAATAGAAATGACTCATGTGAAAAATACGTATGGTTAAATAAAAATAAAAAGGGTCAAGGCCACTCACCACAAGGCCGAAGGCCTATTTGGCAGATCATTGCCTTCGGATATTCTGAACTTGCTCTAGTCATCAAATCATAAAACTTACTGTCAGTTACTTTGTCCTTAAATAAATCTTGTGTCCAGATGTATATGGAAAGGTTAAAAAATTTGTTTGAATCTTTATATATAAAATATTTAAATATTTTTTTGTCCCAAAGCATCTGGTTCAATGGAAGAAAAATCTATAATTATAGAATCTTATAGGTATTTAATATTTTTTTAACTATTTATTAAATTTATTTTAATATTTTATTAGTTATTTTTTTATTATTATTACTACTTTTTATTATTAAAAGTTATGTCATTTTTTATTTAATGTAAAATTGTTTAAGATGTAGACATTGATACAGATAAGCATATGTAAATTTGTTGAAGTTAATATCGAAGTTTGGATGTGGTATTATAACAAAATATGTTGATTTACATCTATCTATAATCTATAATTATAGAATCTTATAGGTATTTTAATATTTTTTAACTATTCATTAAATTTATTACAATATTTTATTAGTTATTTTTTATTATTGTTACTACCTTTTGTTATCAAAAGTCGTGCCATTTTTTTTATTTAAAGTAAAATTGTTTATAATGTAGACATTGATACAGATAAGCACAGATCAATTTATTGAGATTAATATCGAACTTTGGATGTGGTATTATAATGAAATATGTTGATTTACATCTATCTATAATCTATAATTATACAATCATATAGGTATTTTAATATTTTTATCACTATTCATTCAATTTATTCTAATATTTTGTTAGTTATTTTTTTATTATTGTTACTACTTTTTGTTATCAAAAGTCGTGTCATTTTTTTATTTAAAGTAAAATTGTTTAAGATGTAGACATTGATACAGATGAGCACAGATCAATTTGTTGAGATTAATATCGAAGTTTGGATGTGGTATTATTACAAGGCTTAAATAACTTTTTAGTCCCTGTAAAATATATGGTTTCTGCTTTTGGTCCTTATAAAATTATTTTTATTCTTTTGGTTCTCATAAAATTCAGAAACTTTGAAAAAAGTCCTTATTTCCACTTGTCATGTATCTAACCATACCACATAAGTAATCATGTTAAGGTGGCATATGGTGTGGCGTGCCTAGATGCATGACATATCATAAAAAATGATAATAAGGACCATTTTTAAAATAATTTTATAAGGACCAAAAGCAAAAATCGAATATTTTACAAGGACCAAAAAGTTATTTAAGCCCATTTTACTACTTTTCTGTTATCAAAAGTCGTGTAATCTCTTTTATTCAAACTAAAATTATTTAATTTATAGATACTGATACACATGAGTACAAATATATTTGTTGAGATTGATACTAAAGTTTGGATGTGGTAATATAATAAAATGTGTTGATTTACATCAACTTTATTGTGTATTTTCCTAATATTTTATTTACATTAAAATTGTTTAATTTGTAGATATTGATACACATGAGTACAAATATATTTGTTAAGATTGATACTAAAGTTTGGATGTGGTAATATAATAAATGTGTTGATTTACATCAAATTTATTATGTATTTTCCTAATATATTATTTAGGGTGTTCATTGGTTTGGTTCAATCTGACGAACCCGATAAACCCTAAATCCTACCAAACAAATCTGATTAGTTTGGATTTTTTTTAGCTAAATCAGGTTGGATCTAAACCGAACCAATCAAACCCGTCAATGATTGGTTCTGGTACGTAACGGATTAAAGATAATGGATCTGTTACCAGAACCAAACCAAACCACCCTAAATAAAAAAATTGTACTAAAATAAAAAAAAATTGGAAGAGATGAGAGATTAATCATCAACATACACATGAGTACAAATTTATTCGTTGAGATATTATTTCGGGTCTAGGGTTTGCTACATGGAACAATGATTGTTAATATGGTAGAGTGTTTTGATACTTTATCTTTATATATCAATATATAAAGCAAAATGAAATAACAAAACAATACATAGAATCAGTAACTCGGATTCCTGCATTTAGCCTTATAATGTGATATAATGATAATATCCTTTTAAAGTCTTACCGGTGTCACATCGACTAAAGTGGATATACACAATTTTACTATAAACATTCACTAGATCCTATATATTACCACCTGAGTTCCCTATAACTTATATCATTTAGTCATATTGTGTTTCTACTATCGCACCATCAGTATATACACAAAATTTAATTTAAAAGAATCAATATTCTCATCATTCTATCGAAATCAATTTTTTAAGTGATACTCGAATTCACAGATTATATACTAGTTATAATCAAACTTCTGGAAATGTATTTATGTCAAGCACTTTAGAGTTTAGATACTTCTAGTTGTATTTTGCAATATTTTTACTTCTATTTTTTGAACTTTTAAACCAATACAGATGAGAAGCTTCTGATTGAAAGGCCAGGTGTGCCCCTATTAAAATTTGTTCGTTAATACATGTCAGCCCTCCTGAAAATATTATAAAGAAAAAAAAGCATTTGGTAAAAAAATCCTTGTTGATAACATGCCAAATTAAGAAATTGCCACATAACAGTAAGAACATTTTCCAAAATTTTAGATTTTGAAAGGATGTAAATTAAAAAGGAAATTTTATAAGCACCAAAATGAAAAGTCGCTTATTGTATAAAAATCAAAATCATATTTAACTCTTTATTATTTATACAAATGTAAATATCAACTAACTTTTTGGTATATTACAACAATTATCTATAATATTGTTTTGGACAAAGAAAATTTATTTAATGCAACTTTAAATGATATAATTAAATTATAGTACTCAAACTACAAATAATACTCGTGCGTTACACGAGTTTATTTATATTGTATTTTTATAATATTTTATAAGAGAAATTTTTTTAAAAAATGTGTGAAAGTTACTGTAACTTAAATATATAAAAAATAATGTTACAGAAATAAAATTGTATATAATAATGTAATATTTTCATAAATTATGGGTATCCACTATCCTTCATGTGGAGTAGTTTTTCTCCTACATTTTTTCCTTTTTTATCACACTTTAATTTTCTTTATTATTATTATTATTATCTTAAAATAATTTCTTTCATTATTTATTCATATTTATCTGTTTCGTTACATGAAAACTCACATTAAGTAATACAATAAATTATGTATTGATTTACATTAAATTTAATATGATATTTCAATATATTATTTATGTCTTTATTTTATTCATTAATATTTTAATTTATTATCTCACTTATCTATTCTATTTATGTATTTATAATTATTCTATATTAAAATTGCTCATCCATAACACGTGTCATGTTTTCTCACTTGGGTTTCTTTAATTTTTTTTATTAGCAATATAGTAAAGTGATTTTTTTTACGAACCATATAACTATCTTCCATGTGAGGCAATCTTTCTCTAGCCGTTTTCTTCTATTTTTCTTTTTATTTTTTTTTATCACATTTTCATTTTCATTTTTTATTATATTAAAATAATTATCTGTCTATTTTATTCATTAATGTTTTTACTTATTATCTCTCTTATTTATTCTATCTACTCTATATTAATTTTTTTCGCTCAGTACTTATGTCACATTTTCTCACATTCGCTATTTATATTCTTTTAGATTTTTTTTATTTTCACTTCAATAAAGTGATTTTTTTATGACCCCAAGTACTCTCCACATGAGACAGTCATGTTTCTTCAATGAACATCCATATAATGGTGGGACTAACTCTTCCAACAACGGTTTTGTCCATACACTTTATATAGGTTTTAGGTGACTAAGATGAGAGATCTCAAATATCAATATAATTTAAATTTATAATTACTTTTATGATGTCTTGATTATAATATTTATGGACAAAATTTCAAATTAGAATTGTAAAGTTTATAATTATTTTATTTTCATTTACTTGAATAAAATTATTATATTGTATTTTGATTTATTATATATTTAATATAGTTCATTTAAAAGTTAAGCAAAATTTTCAATTATAGGTTTAAAGTGATCTTTTTAATAAACTATAAATACCCTCCATGAGAGTTAGTCATGCTCCGGTCATGAATATCAATATCATAGTGGGGTTAGTTCTCCCAATAATGGTTTTTTCCATGCACTTTTACATAGTTTTGAAAGGATTGCATTGTGAGATCTCGAATGTGAATATATTTTAAATTTATTATACTAATGATGTATTTGTTATTATTTTCTATAAACATGATAACAATATGATATTCACATTCTACTAATTGATGTATATGTCTATATCATAAATTAATTTTATTATAAAAATTTAGTAATTTATGTAAAAATGAGCATAACCCAGAACTCAATGTTAGCCACTTTGAATCTATGATTACAATGTTTTAAAAGTATAAGGATATAAAATAAAAAGCTGTAAAAGTCAGGGACAAAGTCTAAATTTAACCGAAAAACATGAACGAAAATTATAATTTATCAGATATTTAAAAACATAATATTTTTTAAGATAGAAATATATTTAATTTGTTTTTTTTTTACAATTTCATTATTTTATAAAAATAATTACTGTAATATTTAAATTATATATGAAAAATAAAAAATTGTGTTACTCATACAACAAATGTCAATAAATCTATTTGTTATTATAATTTTAAAAATATTATTTGTGTTAATATTTGTAGATCGTGTAATAACATTCTATTTTTTATTTTCTCTTTATTTTATAAGATTTTGTAATTTTCCTTTTCAATGTTTCTTTTTTCTAATGACATATTTTATTTTGTAATTAATAAATGTCGTACGAGCTTTAACTTGAAATAAATGAGTTAGAATTAGTGTCAAACCTTTACAATTGTGGTCACAATTAAAGATCATTTATATACCTATCAAGTAAGAAACATCTTAGCTGATAAATTAACAAAAAGATTACTTCCCAATGATTTTTATCAATTTATTTATTATTAGAATATAATTTTTTATTCTTTTAGACATCATATTAAACTCTAAGTACTCTAAATGGATGAATATCTCATTTCTATATTAAAATAATTTTAAAATGTGATAGATGAAATAAACCTTTAATTTTACATCTATATGTAGTGTTAAATTTATATTGAACAATATTACATGTCATATTAATATTGATATGAGTTATTGATGGTCAAACTAATATTGAAATACCAGAGGCTTTACTGATAAAGTGTACGAGTAATACAATTGGAGATATAGTTTCCTTTGCCTATCCTAATTTGCTATCAAATTTTGAAAACATAGAATTGTTTCAAGATAAAACAATTCTTGCTCCTACATTGAATGTTGTTTACTCCATCAATAAATATGTCATGACATTATTTCTAGGAGAAGAATGGATGTACTTGAGTTATGATACTATATGGAAGGTGGATGAGTAAGTTGGCATTGAAGCTGATTGGTTGACAACTGAATTCTTAAATGATATTAGGTGTTCTTGGCTCTATGATCATAAGTTGGTGTTAAAGATTGAAGTGATTGTTATGCTAATAACGAATCTTGATATATTATTGTATTCAGTATAAACAATCTATTTGAATAATAATATTCATGCATCGCATGGGTCGGACACTAATTTTATAAGAATCAAAATCATATTTAACTCTTTATTATTTATACAAATGTAAATATCAGCTAACCTTTTGGTATATTACAACAATTATCTATAATATTGTTTTGGACAAAGAAAATTTATTTAATGCAACTTTAAATGATATAATTAAATTATAATACTCAAACTACAAATAATACTCGTGCATTGCACGAGTTTATTTATATTGTATTTTTATAATATTTTATAAGAGAAATTTTTAAAAAAAATGTGTGAAAGTTACTGTAACTTAAATATATAAAAATAATGTTAGAGAAATAAATTGTATATAATAATGTAATAAACTAATTTAAACTAATTAGAATAAAAAATTACATTAAATTATTAATTATAAATAATATTTTCATGCAATCAATCATATATTTAATAAAAAGAGCTACCAACCTCTCTTTAATGAGATTATTATTGAAAATTAAATATTTTAAAATGTTATTGTATAAAAGAAGTTCATTAAACACCCATATATACTGCATGATATTTTGTGTAACTCCATGATAAGTTACAAATTTAGAGTAATATGCATATATTTGTTGTCTTTCATAACAATAAAATTTTCAATCTTTACAGGGATGTTATTCTTAATTAATAATACAATATATAATATTTATTCATGATAAAATACAAATTTTACTAAATATAACCATACATTATTTAATTATTGTCCATCACTTTTGTTTATTGTTATTACATGAAAATTATTTTATTTTCAAAATAAAAGGTGTACTTGGAGTTCAAGTAAATCAATAGTTTTTTTCTAAATATTCATTATACGAAAGAAATACAACTCCTATACACTAATTTATATAAAATCATTACAATATTCAAGTTAAAAAAAGTAATAACATTAGCTTTTCATAAATATTATTTTTTTGTGTTTTTTAAATATTCAATAACTTTTAATGTATACATTTGTAATATTTTTATATCTCTTTTCTCTCTTACCTACCAAGACAAAAAAGTTTATTTAATGGATGAAACGATAAAAATTATTTAATATTATTTAATATAAGAAATTTTTAGTAAAATTTATTTTATTTTTTATTTAGAAACCACTATTAAAATTCACTTTGTTAATAACTCATAAATCATTAAATTTTTATCCTAATTAATTATTTCTAATGATTAGCCACTAATTGTGAGCCGTTACAATCATGTTATAAAAGGATTAAAATAAATATTTAATATAATAATTATTTAAATTGTTAAAATGAAAACTTAGTAATAATAACATACATTTAATTTTCTCATCAAGTTAATTTTACATATAGTATAGAAGATATCTCTATTATTTACTCATTATCAAAAAGGTAATTACCATAATTTTTAAAAAAGAATGAATAATTAAAAAGCCAATAAGAAAATGATAATGATAATTGAACATTATTTTTTCTATACAAATTATTCACATAATCCAAATTAAACATATCTAAATCATTTTAAAAAATTGGGAATCAAATCAATGTGTTATCTAATAGCTTGAATGGAAGTTTGTGAAAACTTTTCAAGTGTTTTACACAATCCTTACATAAGTAAAAACAAAACTATACCAGAACTTTTAAAAGGGAATAGACTGTCTGCCAGGCCATGATTCTATCTTTTCGAAATACTTAGGTGGAACAACACCATCAAAACCTTCCGTCAGGATCACCTTGTTGTCAGAAATGAAAAGCTTCATACCTTCTGAAATAGGATGAAAAAAATTAGAGAGAAGAAGCAATCAGTGGTCTTATTTGTAGTAGATTTTAATTTCAATTACTTTAAACAAACAACAAAAATGTTCAACATATCAAAATGAACTTGTTCACATTCAGAATATGTTTTGAATACTATCATACCTTCTAATGCTTTTCTAACATCTAGAAAGATCAGAACGTTGACATCTCGCCTCATACCTGGGAAAAAAATAGAAATAGGTAAGAAATTAGCTAGTCAAACTCTACTAGAACTAACTGCATCTATGGGAATAACTGAACTAATAAAGATCAAACTACACATTAGTTCCTTGGTAAAACAGGACCATTTTCAAAGCATTGAATGAAATTTTCTAAGCAATTTATACGATACAAAATTTCCCATGCCAGCCAAAAGAAAGATTGGATCATCAATGGTGCTTCTGAGAGAAAGATTGGATCACCAAATTGCAACAACCAGCTACAAAATGATTAAATCATCTGCAGAGAAATTATGAGTTACTAATAAACCACTAAAGTATACAGGTACTTCCAAGTTACTAACTGACTTAGCTACCCACATGTTGAGACTTAGGGTGATTGACTATATCTCTATTATTTGAATCTCTCATGTAATAAGTTTAGCATTCCTACTATCCAGGCCTCGGGTAAATACACATAAAGTGAAGGGCAAAAGGCACCAGAAACTAGAAAATTGTCATTTGGATTCCACATATATACAAAGCTAGATTATCAATGACAATAGGCATCTACTCATGCCATTCCTTCTATTTTTTAAACCCAACCACCATCCTTAATATTCTGAAGGAAAATTAACTTGCCTAACCAAAAAGGGGGGAAAATCCAAATTTAAATTTCTCTATGGGTAAATAGGATTCTTTTCAATAATATATAACATTACCACTTATTACTTCTCCATCTGTTGGTAAACCACAAGAGAAATGAACATGCAATCTCTTCATGCGCTTCAGACCAGATCCTAGAATTGATTCCAAGTTCCTTCTGTAGGTTCCATGTACGCAAACTGTATATAGTGGCAAAATCAAGAAATGAAACAAATAAAACAGCAAAATAGGAAAAAGAAGTTAAAATTTACAGAAAATGACTTGCAGAGACAGATATACAGCTCTTTAGTAATTAGAATTGCGTTAATATAATATCGGTTCATGGTAAACCTGATATATGGCAACATATCCACCATTCAAGAGTAATTTTAAATTACATATATGTACATATTATAAAATTCAGTAGATAATATGTTGCTACGTATAGGGTTCACCATGATCCGAGCCTATGGTAAGTTGGCAACACAACTCCAATAATTATGCACCTGGAACTTCTTCAGCTGAAAGGATTGGTTTCAATAAGCTTTCAGTTTCAACAGTCTGCAGATCAAAAGTCAATAATCGTGTTGTAAGAGCAGATGAACATGATCATGGCTCAGGAAAATTTCAACAAAGAATTAGATGCATTACAATTTGAGAGTGTTCAAGAGTATAGTCCCAATTACTTTAAGTTCAACTACTTCTTCAAAACTTCGAAGGCAAATTGGATGTGTCAACATTTGATGAAAAGGAAACAATTTACCGTTAATGTGTGGCCTTGGTTTGCTCGAATTAGTAGCTCTCCATTCTCTTCTATAAGGCTGAAGCGCTGCTTATTATCCTTTCGAACAGCCTGAGGAGAACCGTCAGATAATTGAGAATAAAATGCTTTTCTTCAGTTGATTCATAAATGACTAAATAAAAGCAAATATTGAAGAAACAGACAGTATTTTGTATTTCTTATCTTTTTATGTACAAGCTAGTGCTCCTTTCAGAAAGTACAGAAGGAGTACAAGAAAAAAGGAAAGGAAATTTCTAATAATTGACACTGCTACTCAGCATAACAGCTTTCTTAAATAAAACAGGTTGAATAAGGAATAAAAAATTCCTTGCTAATCATTCCCTTGATTCTGATAAAGAACGTGTCTCACACATCAAACATGTTTTCAACAAATACAAATAACATTCATGTTGAATTTACAGATAAAAAGAGGTTATGTAAGCATAAATAGTTATTCAAAAGCAACATTAGCCACAGATATTACATATTAAAAAAAGTTAAAATCTAAGAGTAGGCTAAACTTAACTAGTAATAAAACCAATATGTAAATGTTCCAGGCTAATTTCCTAAATTATAAATTTATAACAGTATTAGTTGCTGAAAGGATGGATCAGTAAATTCTTAAGCCATATTCTGACCGCTTTTCCAATAGTAAGTTGAGCATCAAACTATCAATCTTCTATCTTTTAAGAACAGGTAGAGAAATGAAACTTCTATGGAAGCAAACCATGGATAACAAGTAAAATAGTGTTTAAGGTTCAAAGATCAAAGTGTCAACAAACTCATTGCAATGAATTGATCTTTTATACTTCATAACAATACACACCATAAGACTCTGGCTAATAACAACAATACGACTTTATATATTTACTTTTGATATTTTCATTGAAATGCTTCTCAGATATTGTGACACAATAATCTAATTACAATAGAAACAGACAGCATATATTGATGGCACAAGAATCTATTTGTAAGCATGTGTGGAAACAGAGAAGAAAACAAACAAGTATGAGATCAACTGACCTCCCTAATGTCATCAATAGTGTGGGATCTTAGAGGAATATTAGCAAATGTCTTCATGTTCAGCTTTAGCAGATCATTAACATTCACATAACCGTCACTCCGCATATTCAAATTCAATTCAGATGCCATATGACGTAAAATTCGCGTCCTGCAGATATTAAACAAAAATATAGATTGAGTGAATTTGCTTTAGTGCAAGAATCAAGCACAAAACAGTTTAAGTCATGTCACAAAGTTCATTCATTCTGTTGCTCCAATCCTATGCAAACAAAGTACATAAAATTTTCACAAGAACCTGTTCTTGGTTGGCTATACAAGAGATATCCCACAAAATGTTTCCTTCCTGAATCAAAGCATGACAGTGTTCCAAAATTCTTTCCATGCATAAAAGGAATAAGAATATCCACTTCATTTTACAAACAAAAGAGCAACAACAAATGAAACTCCCATTTCCCAGCTATGAAGGAAGACAATTAATAAATGGAAATTTATGAATAATAAAAATTATTAGAGGGTCAAGTAGTGCTTACAGGAGCCTACCAAGAGCATCAATTTTGTCCTTTCCTGAGCCACTCCCACCACCACGCCCTCTTGTTCTTTCCCTATCATTTCTCATATCAAAAGCTCTTCCTCTGCCACTGCCAGCACTGCCCACAAAGTATCAAAAAGCATAAAACTTTCTGCTTGATTTGTAATGGTAGCTACTAAATGACGTGATAAGTGAATAAAATGTAAAGCAATCATTGACAAAGAAACTTATTCATAGTATTGAATCATGAAAATGAACTAGGATATCCAATATGTAGCAGTACATATAGTCAGAAACAGAAAAGAGATTAAGAACTAGAAAGGAGTTAGTTAGAAGAGAAACAAAGGTAGGACTCCAGGGAAAAGAAGCGAAGAGGGAGACTCTCCAGAGTGCAGACTTCAGATAGGGAGTACTGGTCAACTTATTGCTTTCCCCTCCTTTCACATGCCGATCCTTTTTAACTTGCAGTTCCTCCTGCAACTCATTTCCCTTGTTTTAAGCTATGATTTCCACCTCTTTACTTGTAAGTAACTTTAATGATTCAGCAGATGACTCAACAGTCAACAGTCATTTCATCACCTTCCTCCATTGAAATAGACCTTGTCCTCAAGGAGGGAGGAAGGATAGTGCTGTTACGGGAAGGAGTGCACCTCCTGAAGTGACTTGTGTTATGCCATGTCCATCCCCATGGACTAACAGTTGTGATGTTCACACTCTATAAGTCATATCTATGCAGGCCCCACAGTTCTATTACTGTAATCACTCACATAATTGTTATAATCAGAGTATTGACACAGTGGCTCTTGAGCCTCAAGAATGTTGTACAAATCACTGGCATACTCCAAGATAACTGCATCATTTCCAATAAATTCTTTGGATCACCAGCCATACGTAGCAACAAACTGCCTCTATTTCACCCTTTTGAGTGGTGAAAACATCAAATTGCTTAATCATGTGGCCATTGAGCAATTACATCGTCCAGGAAGCCAGCTATAATAGCAAGATAGCCATCTCTAATAAGATGGTATTGCTGCAATTCTAAATAGAAGGAATCACATAGGTTCTCATTGAAAGTACCTAACATCTCAGTTGCAATATCCCCTAAATTGCACCCCCCTCCCCCTCTCCCAGGACTTTAGTACTGTCCATACCAGTTGAAACATGATCATCACATATCTGTACAACAGTAATTTGAAATTGTGTTCTTGCACACCCAAATTGTTTAAAAAATTTGCCCTTTCACAACCCCCTGTTTATGAATTAAGGAAATCTAAATAAAACCAAGCATCATCATCAAAGTTACCAAAAAGGTTCAAACAGATCCACTCAAGCTCACCACAATTGTATTGGTTGGGATTCCCGTTAACATCCAATAACAAGAAATAAATGCATTCGAGATTTCCTAGAGCAGTTTTACAATACTACAATGCAGAAACCATTTCTAAAGAGGAACCACTAGTAGTCATGTTATAGCAGCTTGTAATCAATTCTTTCTCTAAAGCATAAAGAAAGAAAGTGCATTCCATACACAAACCTGTTCTTAAGATGCTGCTGTGTAGATGCTATTAGTGCTAATATCTGCCAACCCCTTCTAAATTCCCAACCACCCATGTAAGTACATCATTATATTGTCATAAACTGCAGTCATATTCCTTTGAATTGCATTTTTCAGTCCAAGACTGAATAGCACTTCCAAGTAAACACTTCCATTTACAGTAGCATGATTTTGATAGTTCAAAGACTCTTTCAATTATAATTTTTGAAAACCCAGTACTTGAATTTTAGCTGCAGCTCCATCATAGCAAACACCAACAATTAGGTAGTCTTATTCTTAACCCCAAATATGCTCAGTTCGATGCTTCACCAGATTAATAACTTCACTAAAAAATATAATGCCTTCATAGGCATGGTTGGGATTATTGGAAACCATGCTTTGAACCAAACAAAAATGAAGAATGCTTTGCTTTAAAACTACCACAAGCCTTCTTCAAAAGGTTCAAATTTGCTCCATCGTGTCCTACAAACTCTGCATTAGACAATGCTGCAACTTTGTTAAGATCTGAAGACTTGGTTGAGCTAAATTCTTCAATTTCAATGACTAAGTTTCCCGAAATTCAGTTTGAAGTAGTCAACCTTCTTTACTTGCTGAAACCCAAAGCTTCACTGCCCGATTTACAGTCTTCTTTCTGCACATGGGGATCTTCCACACAAGCAGCACAAGCATACCATGTCCATAATATCAAACTCTTTGATTTACAATCCAATGCATAAACTGATCAAACCCTATACAATTCACAAATTCTCTCAGCATAAACACCATTCTAATCGAGGCATTAAATTATCGAGAGTTTGTTCTGTTAGTGCTATTGCTCAGGGGCATCATTTAAGGAAAAGAAGGAAACTTTGCACTCAACACAGAACGAAGTTATTTGGCATTAATTTCAATAGGAGGACGCAAAATTAAACATGTCTGATAATAACAAAAAAGGAAAGAAAATTCGTTATTTTTTGAGGAAGGTGAAGAGAGAACAACCTTGGAGTGGCGCGAGCGTAGGAGGTATTGGGGTTGCTGTTGTTGCGGGCGTTGTCCATTGGAGGAGGGGGTGAGGCAAAGGACCTGAGTAAGAGAGAGACACGTGGAAGGAGGAGAGGGCGGTGGCGTAAAATAATGATGCTGCTGTTGGTCACTGAAGCAAGCATGGATAGATTGAAATTGAAGACAGAATAGACTATAACGAAAGAGGCTACAAGTAAAGTGCAGAGGAAAGAGTCGAACAGAGAACCCACGGAACCCTCAAAACCATGGTTGTAAGGACCGAACCGGTGAACCGGTGGTTTGACGGTTCGGGGCGGTTCTGAAACTCAAGCCCAAAAACGTCGTCGTTAAATTTAAAAAAAAAAAAAACAGCTTTCACAAATTCAGTCACATGCACATTCACAGATTCACTTCTTCTGAGGAGAAAGAAAGCCTTGCCTCAGTCTCGCGTTTTTCTCTCCGCTCGCCGTGACATAAGAACCACCGTCCACCGCTGCTCGTCCGCCGTGACTCATAGCTTCGTCGCACCCAGCCTTGCGCCTGGCCGCCATCACCGCGTGCTTCCCTGCGCCGTCGCGCACTGCAGCGGCTCGCGCGAGCTCCGTCGAGGTCAGTCGCGGCTAGTTCCAGCTCCGCCGTGCCCAGCTCGTCACAAGATCTGCTCCGTCTTCTTGTTCCGGATCCCCCCCCCCCCCCGGTTGCTTTTGCACTCTCCAAACTCCAAAGTGTAAATTTTTAATTTTAAATAATTTGAAGTCACCGATATTATTTTTTTACTATTAAAATTTTAAAGTATCAATAAAAAGATTTGGAATTAATATATAATTTAATTTCACAAACTGTAACTTTGTTTATTTTTAGTCCTAAGGCATCCGTGAACAAATTAATTTTTAAAAATTTAAAATTATTTACTTATTAATCTATCGTTCGTTAATTTTAGAGCAACTCCGATGGGAATTACTTGATATGAGTTGCTTAACATAAAAACTATATGTGGTTCCTTTTTAAGCAACTCAACTTGTGGGATCCATATTAAAATAATAGTTTTTATGTTAAGCAACTCCCATTGACTTTATCAAGCACACTCATTTTCTTTTTATTTTCTCTTCTTTTTATTTTTTTCACTCATTTCTCTTTTCAACCAAACATAGTGTAAAAGAGTCATTAGCAAGAATTATCCAAAATCAATAGCAATAAGTTTTGAAACAAGTTTTTATTAAAATTCTTTTTCAAAAGTTATTATCTTCAACTTATAAAAGAACACTGAAATTACTTTTTTTTCAAACTTTTGCTTTTTTATTGAAAAACTTATTTAATTATCATAAAACTTTTTAAACATGTTTTTAAATTTTTGAAATTTTATTCTTTAAAATTAAAATCAAACAAGCTTTAAATATTTGTTTTATAAATTAGAAAAATGATCTCTTAAAAACATTATAAAATAATATTATGAAAGAATTTAAAAATAAAAACTTATCTAAATACAGCTTTACACCTTGAACCAAATTTCAATAAGACCTTATTAACAAGCAGACACTAACTAACAAATCATGAAATAAAATAAATTTATTAAAAATGAAAATTTTAATATTTACTGAAATCTAAAAAAGATTTACTTTTTATTTAATAATTTTCACTGTTGAATTCTTAGCCCTTGTTAGCTTGTCTCATCTCAATCAATTTATATACCGAATAAAACACAAACAAAATTCAGTCAATAATAATCAAGCAAACAGGATATCATTACACCAGAATTAGGAAAAATTTTGAAGTGCCAGAGGAATACTTACTCTTCAAATACAAATATCTAGTCATGAATGATTAGTTTAAAGTTTTTTTAATAGAAAACTATCAAAACAAAAGTTATTAAGTAAAGGAGCACTGGATGGTGAATACTTATAATAGTGCAGAGTACTTTAGAAATACTCAAAATTTGTTCCTACTCATAATGCTGCAAGTACTGCTCCATCTACCTAATCATCCGATAAATCAAATACAAGTGATTCATCCATTGTGCAGCAGAAGAAACTGCAATGTTTGGGGTAACAGTGGCTGCTGCACAATCAAACTTGACATTCTTTTGCTTCTGATCATGCTGGTAGAAAACGTCCCACCACCACCTGATATAAAATAGCACATGCATAAAGTCATCAAAGTGATCCTTCTTTAGAATAACAACTATGTTTAATTTTTATCAATAGCTACACCACAACAATTCTTTGTTGCACTTGTTAAGGCATGTAAGCTAAGCTAACCTCTTCTCAATTCTCAATCCTGCTTTTTTTTTTGGCAATATCACATTATTTTCATTTTGTTTCTTATCTATTTAGTGCCTGTTTGGTTTAAATTTTGAACCATCCAGAATTAATTCTGCAGAATTGATTTTAAATCACTTTCGTCCAACGTGCTTCGTAAAGCGTGCACACTCATTTTCAACCATTGATTTTTAGAATTAATTCTACTCAACTGTAAATCAAATGGACCCTAAACAAAATTCTGAAAACATGAAACAAAATGAAAAAATAAGGTGACATTTTTTATAATTAAGACTAAAAAAAGGAAATGGAAACAGATCTATAACTAAATCTCTATGTAGTTCATTTTTCAAAGATGGACTTGAGCATCAATGTTGAGCATGTCCATAGTGGTAAGAATGGAGGGATGCTTACATTTACAGGACTGGCAGCTATGAGAAGGCCTGCAACTCCACCACTTATTACCCGACAATCTTGAGTAGCTAGTGAGACACTCATCCCACCTGATGCTCCTTCATTGCTGCCAAGAATGAATGATCCACACAAAGTAAGTATCTCAAATAGCCCCTACAAGAACAAAAAGAACAAAAAATAAATGAAACAGAATATATTATAGCACCATCATGAACACATCAATAATGAATTACAACTTAAAAAACTTCAATTCCCATCTCATTGATGGACTTAATGTACAATAGCCATCATGAGTATTAATATTAATATGATGCATGCAATATAAACAGGAGCAACATAACCTAGACAGAGGAACCATGTGTCAATTTTAAACTACAAAAAATAAAAGTTTTGGCCTAAAAGGAAATACTATATCAAACAAACAATAATGCATCCATCTTGAAAGAGAGATAAGGTCAATATTAAACCATTTTGGGAATAAGCAAGAGTGAATGTTTCACTTATACATGCTTATTTAGCAAAGTATAGTCTGTTTAAACAGAACAAAACAGAACAAAGTGTTGTTTTGTCAGACACAAGTTTCAAATGAATTTAGGCTTTAAACAAATTGCATCAAAATGTCATTGACAGAAAGGAAGGCTTGAAAACATTAGTCAAAGGCATGATTTACAGCCGCACCTCATAGGTCGAAGTATCCTCAGAAGAAGCAGTCTCACGAAGTTTAGCATTTGAAATTACACCATTCGCAGATATGATGCATATAGCTTCGGCTCCTTGTTGACATAAGGATATCACCTTCATTATAATGTCCTGCAACAACCAAAGAGTAATTAAGCCAACTATCTCTTAGAAAATCTTAGCATCATAAAACACACATTAACGCCTAGGTAAGGTATGAACAAAGACTATTTGGAAGAAGATAAAAGTTCTAAGAATAAAATAATTACATCTGTCAATAAGAATTTGGAGGAAGATATAAGTTGTACTTTTCTTAAAAAAATCCCAAACTTGGCCTTTTAAAATAAAATGTCTTAAGGCCTTAATTCCCCCCTTCCACCCCAAAAAAGGGAAATAGAAATAGGGTATGTTTGGTTTGGCGTTGAAACTGACCAAACTCAAATTTAGATTCTCCAACGCAACTATTTCTAGCATTAGAAACGTGAGTTTGTCACATTTCAACGCTAAACCAAACATGCACATAGTAGTAGTATGCAATTTTTTGTCAAAGGGGAAACTTACATGGAAAAACAAACTCATATGAGCGATTCTACGATGTTTCAACTAATTAACATTACAAAACATAACATGCTCACTCAAAATACACAGTGCAAATAAGAAGAATTAGAAAAATACACAGAATAAGTAGACCTCCGATCTCCACCGTAATCTACCCGCCGCCAGAACTAAACTACTCTTCCAAGCATGTATTGATTTTTTTTAACTTTTTTTTTCTGCTCATTTTTTTTTTTGTGGCCAGCTAGCTCTGTTGGGATGCACATGCACCTACGTAAAAGGAAGGCCCATGGAGATCTCAAATTTGCGGTCTCAACCCCACTAAATCGCAACAAGACAAATGGCAACAATAACAGACCCTAAAAAATTAGGAAAAAGAGATAACAAGATGGTAGATGGATGATATTAGAATGGTAGAAAAGAATCATCGGTGAAAATGGTGGCTAGAAAATAAGGAAAGTGAGGTGGTAATGGGATGGAGAAAATAGAAGAAAAAATAGGGGAAAAAACTCTCACTAAAGAGGGGGATGACCCACCTAATGTGGGTAGGAACACTCTCATGGACCCATGGAGGGACGAAGGCCCCCAAGGGGGCGATGAATGGTTACTCTTACGGCGCTATCCATTTTTGTTATTCCTAGGGTTTCTCGCGACCGTCACACTTCTTCTAAAAAACAGTAATAGTATGCATCTATAAATGTCATTTTTTTCACCGCCCATTATCCATGTTACATTGTTTTCTACCCATCTTATCAAAAAATTTTAATAGCATTAATTTTATAAAAGTGCTCACCATTTTATGAAAGAACCATGTTTTAGTTTCATACAAGTTATACTAAAGCATGGAGAATAGAAGTTCACACATAATCAACTTTATTTAAAATAAAGAAAGAAAATATTTTTCATTTTCATGTCTTGTTTTTTAGTTTTAATTATAAATAATTTTAAATTTTTTTCATGTTTTAGAATTTTGTACAGTAAATAGAGAAATCGATGAAAAGTTGTTTTCACTGTTTCTTGTGCAAAAGTATGAAAACATGAAACAAAATGAAAATAGTGTGATTTTATAATCAAAACTAAAAATATTTTTGTAATTAAAACTAAAACCAGAAAATGTTTTCTAAAACCAAACCGACTCCTAAAATATTGAGTTCTTCATGCATACACCTTCAAGATATATTATTCATATAATAAATCCACACACCATTTCATACAATCAAATTTTTTATACCTCTTTCCAACACATCACTCATCACATTGCACAATTCCCTCTCTTCTATTCTTTTCTCACTTATATATATAAATTGTATAAAGTTGTTGTACCAATATAATTTCTTTTCACCCTTCAACTATCATACCGAACAAGCCTTACATTAACCATGATAATGTTGATACCATCAAAACCAAATTGGCATTTGAAATTGTATCTACTTATGATTTTGTTAACCACCTATTAAATACAAGCACCCTCTCATTTGTAATACCAACCTCCCCTTATTTCAATTATTTCCAAATTAAATGATATTAAAATTCTGACATTTATTTATAGAGTAATAATTCATACATACTACAATAGCGCCGTGATCCATTTCACACCTCTTATCTCTCTTCTTATCATACCACTCACATTTACCTCCTTCTCCTCTCTTCCTATCTCTTTGAGTACAAGGTATGTTACAATCATTTTTTTATTTGTTAGCATCTGAGGGTGCCAATACAAAATGACATTAAGTTAGCCTTAATACTGAAATGTGCAAATCTATGATATTAATCAAAATAAAACGCCATAGGAATTTCTAGAGTGTGGTAACAAACGCAAAGTTCCACCTACCACCTACTTTGTGTTAAGATTAATTTTTTTATAAAAAATGATAATGGAGCAACAGGTAGTAAGTATCAAGCTCTAGACCATTTGGTCATAAAAGTTAAGAAACAATTGGGTGAAGACCAATGAATAGATAATCCAAAAATAATATTGCAGTTCCATTTCAATTTACAAATTTCTTAAACAAATAGAGAAAGAAAAGGTTCTATATAATAAGCATCCCATAACTACAAATAAATAAATACACAATCAACCTTCTAAAAAGCTAGAAATTTGAGTGGTTTTTTCATTGTGTTTCAAATCAACAAACAGAATAAAGGCTAGTAATTGGTTATTGTCTATTTGCAAAGTATACCACAAGCCATCAACCCTCTACATACAATAATCTATAGATTTGGACTTAGCATTAGTATTTCAAAGAAGTGAAGTGACATATATACATGTAGGGTGAGTATAACAAGAGATAGTAAGAGATAAATTCAAGCACACTGATATGATGAAATAAATGAAGCTAAAACCCTTTTCCCGCCCCGTGTGAAGCATACCTCGCCAGTATTAACACTAATGATATCCAACATAAAGTTTGTTCTACCGGACCATGCATTCATGTCACCTATAGAAGCACCAACTATAAATATTAGAGAACTGAGTTGAAACTTAGAAGAAAGCAAGCAATAATATGATATATAGAAGCGGTTGTGCATTTTTCCGCTAGACACTTTATAAGAATTATCTTTATAATGGTACCATTTTAAATAAAAACCAATTAGATTAGTAACATTTTCCAAACAAATTATGACTTAGGAAAGGGACTATGTCGTTTAGAAATTAAGATGTGTTAGTATAACTCCTCAAAACAATGATATATAAACACAAAATTATATACGCATACCATATGGCATCCCTAATTTCTCTCTATCTCTTTTTTTATCACATCTCATCACTTAGTATATATCTCTTTCATTTATTTATCGTTCATTCCTATTTGTCACTAGATATATACACCCTAACGGGTATCTACTAATCATTATTCTTAACTTCTAGACAACATTCTCCTCGAGTACACTAGAGATGGCCAACCTAAATGATGTATAGACACGAATATAACATTTCTTATCTCTCTTCATTCCTCCCTTATCATATTACATCATATGTACTTCTCTCTTTTCCCTTCCTTTCTCTCATGTGAAAACACCCCATGGGGTCCACCAATAATATTCCATAATAACAATGATTTGTGGATATCAAATAATTTCATATACTCACACCATTTATCTTTCTTTATCTCTCTCTTTTTGTCACATCACATCGTTTTACATCTATCACTTCACTCTCTTCTATTCCTATCTTAGTAGGTGTAGCCACCTCATGCATCTCCATCAAACAATATTCTTTCCATTATATATTTTGTTACATCCATAAAATGTAAACATGTAAAATAATTTTTTTTGGTATTTCTTATATAAATATGTAAAGAAAATAAAATAAAATAGATATTTTTATAAATAAAAATAAAAACAATATGTTTCTAAAATTAAACATGACATTACAAACTTTCCCAAAAATCTAGTGTTCAAATAGCCAAACATGCACGATAATTAGAAACATTTACATCAAAGACACTATACGCATAAACAATAAAAGAAAAAGAGAAACAAAATCCCGAAACAGATACCAGAAATGAAGGTAAGAAAATAAAAAATATTAAATGAAAAATATATTCTTAATTTTCACCCTCAGTTATATATACACACACACAAGTTCTAATTTTCCACTAGCGTATCCAAGAATCAAATCCAGTTATAAATGGAATTACACTAAATTTAAAAGCGTGATCAAATATAGGCAGAAACATGATTCTTCAAAAAGAAAAAAAGTTGCATATAAAAAATGTTGCTACTGAAAAATAAATTTTGGCTGAAAGTTAAGGCTGAGTATTTTGTTTTTCTTAAGAAAATATTTTTTTAAAAAAAATAGATACATCTAAAAAAATGAAAGATAATTAAACAAGACTTCCAGAAACAGCTTAAAATCAATAGTAGTCTTTATAAAAATTTTGAAACAAAATATTTTCATGACAACTTTTTCAAAACCTATTCTTTTAAACGTATAAAAGAGCACTGAAATTACTTTTAAGGTGTTTGTTTTTTTTTAAAAAAAAAAGTTATTTAAATATCAGAAAACTTGTCTAAATACACCCTTACACCTTGAAACAAATTAAAGGATAGACACTAACTAAAAAAATCAAGACATAAAATATATTTATCAAAAAAATACAAAACATGTATATATTAATAGAGTAGTGATTAACATACCTGCCCTTTCTTATCCATCTCCTTCTCCACCTTATTTTTCTTTTCATATCTCTCTTATTTTCTCATCTCATCATCTATCACATTACTCACTTTTCTTCATTTCTCTATTATATCTTATTTTCAGGTGTTTCCACCTCATAGTCATAGTCATAAGTGTATACCAATGATTTTCCATTTCCATAATGGTATTTTAAAAAGCTTTACTTTTCATCTAACATTTTTTATTTTGTGAATCCTTAGCCCAGCTTGTTATCTGAATATAGTCATATACTGAAATAAAAAAACAAAAACAAAAACAGAAACAGAAACAGAAACAGAATCAAAATCAAGGGCAAATGCTTCAACAAAATCAGTCAAAATAAATAAGCAAACAAGTATCATTACATCAGAGATTCAGAATTAGCCTACTCATAATACTGCAGAGTGCTGCATCTACCTAATCAGCCGATAAATCAGATACTCTAGCTACCTAGCTAATTGCAACTTACAACACTGAAGAAAAGAACTAGATCCTATAGTAACAGATATGATATCAGACAACAGATTTGAAACAATCTTAGATAATAGAGAAGAACACTGTAAACATAAAATAAAACAGCTCAGCTCAGGTAAATGTTGTCAGCAAGACTTGAGAATAGAAGATTGCAGGTTGATCATCAACTTAACTATCAGGAAGAGATATGTTAATATCAGTAGCTGACTTCCTTGAGTCTGGCATAGAGTGCATGTTGACCCAGTTGTCTCTTCTAAAGGCATTTGGAGGAGAAGTAAGGTTTGAGTTAAGGGTTCCAGAATTTTGGAGTACATGTCCACCCATGACATCCTCTTTTTCAGCATTAGTTGGGGGTGGTGGAGCAGAAGATACTGCATTGGCTTGAGTAACAGTGGCTGCTGCATAATCAGACTTGGCCTTCTTTGGTTTCTGATCTTGCTGGCTGCTTGGTAGGAAACTTCCCACTACCACCTGATATTATATAAAATAATAGCACATGCACAAGTCATCAAAGTGATCCTTCTTTTTGAGGAAGAAGAAGAACTGTGTTTAACTTGGCCTAATTTGTATCACAATCCCACACCACAGCAATTTTCCAGTGCACTTGTGAAGGCATGTGATGTGAGCCAACCTCTTCTCAATTCTCAATTCTCAATTCTCAATCCTAATTTGTTTGGCAATGTACTCAGCCAAAATTATGTAGTTCATTTTCTCAAGCAGGAGAGTACACATGAAAGTTAGGTATTGTTGAGCATGTCCAAAGTGGTAGAATAGAGGGATGCTTACCTGAACAGGACCGGCAGCTATGAGAAGACCAGCAACTCCGCCACCTACAACACGACCATCCGGACTGGCCAACGAGACACTCATCCCACCAGATCTACTTCGTGTTCCTTGACTGTCAGTAGGCATGAAGGATCCCGACAAGGAAAGTATATCAAAACGGCCCTACAAGAACAAAGTTTTTAGGAAAAAAATGAAACAAGATGTTATGGCAACATCATGAGCACATCAATAAGCAATTAAAAACTACAATTCCCTACTCATTGATGAACTTAGGCAAATGAGCATCATTTACCAGCTAAAATAATGTTTCATTAATGTGTGTTAATTTAGAGAATAGGCAAGAGTGAATGTTTCATTAATATATGTTTATTAAGTGAAGTGCCTAAGTGTATGACTTGAGCAAAATAAAACAGAACAAAATGTTGTTGTCACACAGAAGATTCAAATGAACTCAGGCTTTAAACAAATTGATATTTCTTGCTTTTTTATTGAAATTGCACTAAAATGTCATTGTAAAGAAGAGAGCTTGAAAATAGAAATAAAATGAAAACATCGTCAATGGCGTGATTTACTGCCGCACCTCATAGGTCAAAGTACCCCCAGAAGAATCAGGCTGACGAAGTGTAACATTTGAAATTACACCAGTAGCAGATAAGATGCATATAGCTCGGGGTCCTTGTTGAGAAAAGGATATCACCTTCATTGTAATGTCCTGCAACAACCAAAGAGTAAAGCAAGATAACATTATTTAACTATCTCTTAAAAAGTCTTAGCATCATAAAATATACATATGCTTCTGGAAGGTATGAACAAAGGCCTTTCCCTATCAAATGGATAATAAAGTACAAAAATTGAGCTTTTTTCCTTTTCATTCAGACTATTTTGTTATATAAACTAAATTAAAATCACCGTAACTGTATAGGAGTTCGTCGCATAAAGGCAGAGAAGAAATACAACTATTGTTTGCTCACCAAACTATTTAGAACAAATTAATGCATTTAAACAAGAATAGAAATATAAAATTAAACAAGAATCTCCAAACTACACTCTAAGAATAAAATAATTACATTCTCTGTCAATTCTTATACTTGCAAGAAGAAACAAGTCCTACTTTTGTTTAAAACAACAGCCACATACTGAACCTTTTAAAACAAAATGTCTTAAGACCGCAATAAACCCAAAAAGGAAAACAGAAGAGAAAAGTAGCCAGTATGCATCCATAACTGGTTATATTTACAGTCCATTATTCATGTCAAAGTATGTATACCTTTTTTATCCGACAAATTTAATAGCATTAATTTTACAAATGTGCTCACCACTTTTAGAAAGAACCAAGTATCATACCAACTAAACTAATGCATAGAGACTTCAGCATAGTTCATACAGAATCAACTCTAATATAGAACAAAGAAGTTAATCCTATATATTTGGTTCTACATGCATTCACCTTCGGCGATCATACATTCATACTGGACAACTTTTCATTAACCACAACAGTGTTGATAGTTGATATACCATCAAAACCAATTCAGAATATGAAATTGCATCGGTTTATGATTTTGTTAATCCCCTACTCAATACAACCACCCTTTCTCATTTACAACACCGACCTCCCTTTTTTCAACTATTTCCATATTAAATTATTTCAAGATTTTTTCAACTATTTCCATAAATATTTTTTAGGATGCCAATCCAAAAAGACATCAAGTTAGCATTAACGCTGAAAATGCACATCTATGATCATATCCAAAATAGAATGCCATAGAAACTTTTAGACAGTGGTAACAAGACAGAACCAAAAAATGCTAAGAAAGAACAAGTTTATGACACCATAAAAACAGAATTTGTCTTAGATTTTGGACTGGGCTTAACTCAACCCCAAAGCTAGCTTATAGTATGAGGATTACCGAAGACTTATATATTATTATTTGGCCTCGCCTTATTTCTAGACAATGTGGGACTCTAACTTACCCCGCCTTCACGCCCAGTACTGGACATTTGGAGCGTGGACATCTACGGGCGGGGGCCCAATAACAACAGATCACCTAGGTGAGGCTTTGATACCATCTTAGATTTTGGAGTACTAGGCTTAACTCAACCCCAAAAGCAAGCTTGTATGCTGAGGATTACCCAAGACTTATATACTATTATTCTTCCTTATTTCTAGGCAATGTGGGACTCTAACCGTTTAAAAGACAGAAAACTGAAGCTTAGCTAATGAATTATTTTTGTTTACAACACCGCAAAGAATTTCATAAAACATTTTAACTATTTTCTATTACTTTGCTGGCTGAACTACTACAAAATAGATATTTAGATATTCATATTCCTTAAACCTTAATCCATGCCCAGCCAAATGCAAATAGAATGCATATTTAAATATTCTCAGTGGTTGTTAAAGGGAGGGGGAAGGGCAGGGGAAAGTGAATATCACGGCAAGCACAGTAATCCAGCAACAATCTTGCTGAATACAAATTTACAATACCTTCTTCTACAGATAAATAAATAAACAATAAACCTTCTAAAAAACCAGAAATTTTAAGTTTTTAATGGTTTTTTATTAGATTTCAAATTTAAGATAAAGAAACACATAAACGGCCAGCAAATGGTTAATGTTTATTTACAAAGTACCCAAATTTTAAATTATTAACGGTTTTGTTGTTAGATTTTAAATTCAAAAATAAAGAAACAGATAAAGGGCTAGGAAATGGTTATTGTCTATTTGCAAATTACCCACAAACCAGCAACCCCCTACACACAATACATAGGTTTAAACTTAACCAGTAGTATGTCAGACAAGTGAGGCAGTGATACACATCCATGTATTATGGATCCTCAAGGGCCAGCATAATGAGAGATAGTTAAGAGATAAATTCAAGACACACTGATATGAACTAAATGAAGCTAAAACCCTTGTCCTGCCCCCCTGTGAAGCATACCTCGCCAGCGTTCACAGTAATTATGTGCGGCATAAAGTTGGTACCATCTGAGCATGCATTCATGTCACCTACAAAAGTACCAACAATAGATATTAGTGAACTAAATTGAAACCTATAGAGTAAACAATAACATCAACATAAAACAGTCATATATTTTCTCCTGGACAATTTATATCAATTATCTTTGCAGTGGTAACAATTTAAACAAAAACCAATTAGATTGGCGACATTTTCCGAACCAATTGACTTAGGAGAAGGACCGTGCCATTCAGAAATTAAGCTGTGTCCATTTAACTCCAAAACAACAAAATCCTCAAGTAGACTAGGGATGACCAACCTAAATAATAATAAGGTTAAGCTAGCTAATGAGGTTAGCTTTCAAGAAATACCATGCCATTCAACAGATGCATTCATTCTCAATGAAAAGTCACAAGAGGAAGACTTCCTTGCTAACACAAATTTCTCCCTTCTATGCATGGAAACAACAAATTTTCAAATTAATGCATTGAACCTTGCTTTGGGGAAAAAATCTGTAGTAAAGGATGGCTTTAATAAGCTATTAAAAAATAAAATTGAGAGCTTTTATGGATTCGAGGAAAGTAGTTCAAAAGTTAGACATGAAGTAAA
The DNA here is from genome assembly GCA_026901365.1 of Sesbania bispinosa. Taxonomy (NCBI): domain Eukaryota; kingdom Viridiplantae; phylum Streptophyta; class Magnoliopsida; order Fabales; family Fabaceae; genus Sesbania; species Sesbania bispinosa. The sequence goes on from QLOH01000173.1 coordinate 767,378, forward strand.
CTCAAAGAAGCAAGACAATTAATTTCACTATCAGAAACTGAAATACACTTCAAACTTCATCAAAAGTAAAATGCTACCAACAAAATGAAAGTCACTTGATAAACCATACTAGTTACCAACATGAAAAGTAAAAACATCAAAAGACCAATTACCAAAATGATCCAATCCAACTTTTTTTGACGGCTTGTATTCCATCGCACGCGGTTTCCCGCGTTTCCCAGATGAAAAGTCATTAGAGGGTGGAGCTGAAGATGAGATTGGCATTGGTGACAATGCCATAGTGACAGACCCATCTGGTCCATACTTCCTTGGTCTACCCCGTTTCTTCTTAACTGCTGATCCATCCAACCCCACACTCACTGGGGAGACACCAATAGCTCCAGCAGCAGCTGCTGCTGCATCAGAGACATGAACCTGGTTTGGAGCTTCACTCCTTGGTGCCACATGATAAGATGAAGGAGCTTCTGCCCCTATAACTGTAACCCCAGAACTAATACCTTCTCTACCTTCCATGCATATATTGAACTATCACTCCCAAAGCCTATATCACCAAACCAATACCTACAACTCCAGGAAAAAATACAGAACAATCAGAAAGCAAATGGGTTACTGAAGCATATGTCATTACAAAAATTACAGTAAACGCATCAGTGCCTTGACACCTTGTTGAGCATGTCAGAAAGGCACAGTGAAAACCCATCAAAGGATCTCACAGAAGAGGAAGAAATTAAAGAAAAGACGCAAACTTTGGTTTTACATGAAGCTGTTTCGCTACTCAGCAAAGATCCATTTGGAACTTTAGCGATACATAAAATCGGAAAAGAAAAATCATAACACTCTGGGTTCAGAGTGGAGAAACATAACAAAGAAATGTAGTTATTTTCCATCAAAGTTAAGTTTTTTGGTCTTTGTTTTCATCTCTGCAAATTGGGTACTTAGTTTCAAATACAAAAGCCAGAAATTTACCTCATAACCAGAGATGAAAAAATAATAGTCAATAAAATTAGTAAAATAACAAAATTTAGTAAAATAGTACAATTTTATAAAAAAGAAATTAAAAAAAAAATACCCACTTGGCGAAAAAAAATTGGTATTAAACAGAAAAAATCATTCATTTGCTCCAAATATTTCTCAGCCTGAAGTTCAAAATAAAGCAGAAGCCACCCATAAACACCAAAGGTATTTTCAAAAACAGAAATATAAAACTGCACCCTTTAGCATAAATCTGCTTCATACCCAGCATTTTCCTAAACTTTAAAAGACAGAAAGCTGAAACTCAGGGGAAAATTAGTAATAAACACCAAAAATAATAAAATAATAAAATTTTCAAACAAAGCTCCTTATATTCTCTTATGGGAAAGCATATCAACATCAAGCTGTGGATATTCTTCAGAATGCAAAGATCATGACCTGTCACAGTGATTCCACACTTCAGCAAGCTTCTTCTAAATCTGAAAACTTGTATACAGATTTCCTTTTCAGTTCAACCAGAACTCAACTAGCTCACTCACCCCCAGAAAGTGAAAAAAAAAAATGAAATAAAAAAAGCAAAAAATTATTAAAAAAATAAAGAGCAGAAAAACTATATGCTCTAGAAATTCAAAGCAACTTACAAAATTCAGGAGGTGGAAAAAATCCGTTGGCTGATAGGTTTTCCCAAAGCTGCTTGAATTGAAGGTTGAAAAAGAGAAGCTCAAAATAAATACTACAGTTACAAACAATTAACAATAATAATAATAAATCAGGGAGAAAAAACCAAAGATAAAACAGGGTGATAACTGATAAAGTGTTTTAAATAAATAAATAAATAAATAAATAATAAGAAAGATTTTATTTTATTTTATTTTATTTGAATAAATTCCTAAACCCGATAAATACAATTTGGTTAAGAACAATTTGACGTCCGTGAGGGGCAATTAAAAATTTCAAAATTATATATATAAATATTTTGAATAATGGTTAATATGGTAAATTTGTTAAAAAGCAATGTAAATTAGAGGGAAATAAAGTGATGCCTTTTTCTTTTTTTTTTAACAAATTAATTTATTTTCTCATTTAAAAGCTGCAAAGGCAGGGTTGGACGGCCAAACCTTTATGTTGCCGCTGACCTGCTTTTTGTCTTTTTTCTCAAAATGAAAGATTATGAGTTCTATTTTGCCCTTCATTGCACTTTTAATTACTAATAATGCCACTGAAGTGAACTACAAGTCTGGAATTCTTTTCTTCTTTTCTTTTGCAATTTTTCTTTTTTTCTTTTTTGCCTTTTTCACTTGATTTGTGCTAAATACATTGAATGTGTCAGTTTAGTGTTAATAATTAGGATTTGACTCCGTTCACAAAAATTGAATTATGTCCAAACAAAAATAAAGATTTGATTCATCTCACTCATGTTTTTTTCTTACACGTAAAGATAAAGGATGACACACACTCTAAGACAGGGAAGAACTTCGAACTCAAAAGCACTTACATATCACTCGTATACTACCTTTCATCTTATATTTTTTATTAAAATAAAATACATAAATTAAGAAATATAATTAATTTATTTTATTTTATAAAAATATTTATATTTTATTTATTTTATTTAATCTTTCTTTAATAATGAAACGTTTTTTTTTAATTAATATAGGAATGTAATTAATGAAAAATAGTTAATATTATCTTGATTTTATAAGTGAACGCATGAATAAAAATAATTTTACTCTTCTTAAATAAAACAGAAAAATAAAAACCGAGGCGTTCATGAATATCTACTAACTAATATTTAAATTTAACGTTTAAATAAAAAAAAATATCCTAACAGTGACTGAAGAAGCAAGATTTGAGAGTTTCAAAATCAAAAGTATCTAATGCTAATATACTTTTTTAGGAGAACATTTCTCCTAAATATCAACCCGACAATCATTTTAAATATGAGGAAAGAAAAATTAAAAATAAATAATTAAATTAAACATATACTTTTGTAGAATTCCTTGAATATTTTTCAGAGAATTAATGTCTCCTATTTTAGGACAATTCAGTAATTTTTCTTAAATTTTAAAAAAAAATCAAATTTCAAATTATTAAAGTTGATTGGTAAAATACTCTCTCTCTATATATATATATATATTTAAAACGGTTTTCTAACCAGGACATTTACATAGAATAAATTAAAAGTCAAAAAATTTTATTAAAAAAATATAATATTTTATTATCTTGTGTAATATTACATATGTTAAAAAAATCGACATATATATAGTGTGTATTTGATTTATTCAAAAATCATATTTCAAACGTGGATCAAACCAACGCTAGCTATTCTCTGTAGCGTTGACCGAATTCACGTTTGAAACTTGATTTTCAGGTAAATCAAACACGCTAATATATGTATCCGTTTGTTTTGGCGTTTGAACCGTGCAAAATCATGATTTTGTGAATATTTTAAATCACTTTCGTTTATTGTGCTTCGTAAAACATGCATTATTCACCTTAAATAATAATTTTTAGAATTAATTCTATTCGATTAAAAATTAAACGGAGACTGTGTGGGGGGGGTGTTATAATGTATTTATGATATAATGTGTATGTACATAATCTGAATCTATAGTAAAGAAAAACGAAAATGAAGAAGACGAAATCTTTATTACTTAGCAGAATCTGAATGCATGCAGTGGCACGTGACAGTGGGGATTGGTCCTTGTAGCAGGTAGCTGCCGTAGTTGGGAAAGACTTTCCTTACCCGTGGGTGAAAGAGAAAATAATAGTATTATTTTTAGAGAAAAAATAAATTAAATGCCAGAAAGAAAAAGCTTATCTTGCCCACAAAGTCATGACTTCCATCAACAAAATTTTAAAGTTACGTTTCATCTAATCTAATGAATCTTATTCTTATGATTTTCCTATACGTTTCACTTGGTTATTTTAAAATCATAATTATAATAATGAAAAGTTAATATGAAAAGCTGACTAATATATTGTGGTTTTATTTCGGGAGGGTTCAAAATTCAAACTATTTTAAATGCTTATCATGATCATGATGGATGTAAATACGGCAAGGTTTTCTATAATGCTTATTGCTTAATTATTAGGTAGTATTAGGAAAAGATTGAAATAGAGTAGAGAGAAATAAGGGATAGATAAAGGGGATTTTTAGGTCGTTTGGTGTGAGAGAAAAAAAATTTTAAGTTGTTTGGTATGAGAGAAATAGGTGTGAAATAAAAGAGAAATAGGTTTTAAAAAATCAAATTTTTTTGTCAAAAATTGATTTTTTTTGTTTAACCACAGGTATCCTCCACGGGAGACAATCCTGCTCGAGTCGAGAACATCCACATCATGGTGGGGCTAGCTCTCCCAGCGGGATTTTTTCCATTCACAAGACTCGAACCCGAGATTAGTAAAACTTACTGTAATAATCGATTTTCATGAATAAAAAATCGATTATTGTGTTGTCCGTGTCCACGTCTCCCTTATCTCTCACCAAAGTTGTGGAGAAATAAAAAGTAGGTGAGTCTCTCAACTTTTTGGTATTTCTCCCTCACTTCTCTCTTCCACCAAACAAGGAAAGTTATCAATCTCTCTCTCTCGCTTCACTTGTCTTTCATATTTCTCCCCCACTTCTTCTCCGCCAAACAAGGGCTAAGGCTCTATTTGGATTAGGAATGAAAATGAGAGGAAGGAAAATAGAAGGAAAGAAAAGGGAAGGAAGAGTATGAGAATTTTTTAGTTGTTTGGTTTGAGAGAAAAAAAATAAGGAAAATGGAATGAAAGAAAAGTACATTTTTCTTGGTAATTGTTGGATGAATGTAAACGTGAAGGAAAGGAAAAGAAAATGAGTATGATATATACTTACTTATTTACCCTTAAATGAAGTATATCATATTTTGGTTATTTAACCATTTATAGCCTAGAATTAACCATTTTATTACACACAATTAACTAGACCTATGTATCATTTAAAGAAAGTGTATCAGAATATGGTTATTTGACCATTTATATCCCGAAATTAATCAGATTCTTACATATAGTTAACCATATCAACAATAATAAGTAAGCTTTGCATAATGGTATGGAGAGCACTCGACTTCATCATTCCTCAACCCATCACAAACCTATTCCATTTCATAGTAAATTGAAGCCTTCACATAGGACCCCACCTCTGGCCATCTCTTACGCCATTTCATCACCCTCCTCCATCCTACCTAACTCTATTACTTTCAACTTTTACAAAATCTAAATCATTCTACTAACTTCTTCACCGCAATTATTCTCCAGCATCAAGCTCCTCCTGATCAATACCACTCAAAACCCAGAACCATAAATTCATCACCATAGCCCTCTCTTCTCCTTTATAGCTATCGCCCTTATGTGAATGGATTTGAACCATTGATGCTTGCTTGTTTGCTTGAAACCATCACAAATCCCATCAAAATCATCTTCTTCCACCGTCGCATTCCAAGGTGACCACTATTTTCCCCACCAGCCACCATTGCCTTGACATCAACCGCCCAACGATGGGTTTTCGAACAGCAAGCAAGGAGATCACGTGACATCAATTTCGAGAAGGGCTTTTAAGTCTTTCTACCTATAATACACACTCGCTCTCATGTTTTCCAAGCTTCGATGCGCGGAAAACTGATCACGCACTTTTCATGTACGATTCCACCTCCCCTTTCATATTCATGTCTCTCCCAAACGCAATGAGAATATACTTTCCAGACATTTTCCAACCTACCATTTTTCCATTCTTCCATTTTTCTGCAATCCAAACAGAGTCTAAACAACAGTCCACCTTAAACCTACAATTAAGTTACATTATAATCTACTTTTGTTACCTCACTTTTTTTTAAATGAATTATATATCTCTGAGTTAATGACTAGAAAGGGGAAAAAATGATTTGAATTCTTTTTTGCTCTTACCAATCAAGCACTAATTGGATTATCTTTACAGTTTGTATGATTTTATTGTGAGATATGCTTCAAACTTATGTTTGCTTTTTGTCAAACATGATTTTAACAAAAAAAAAAATTTACTTGGTCACTTTGAGTGAAACTTTATTTATTTCTAAACCCATATTTAAGTAAAAGAAAAAATAAAAAATAAAGCTTTTACATTTGGGTTCGGAATTTTACTATCATTTTTATTATAAAATCATCTTTAAAATAAAATGTTTTCAAACACAAATCACTTTACATCAAATTCATTTCTAATCAAGATCAATTTTACAAAATCAAATTTAACAAGCATTCACTTAAACAAACACGTAGTGTTAGTTTGGTTGCCAGATGCGCACAGTGTAAAATAAATTTCATAAAATTGATTTCAAAACACTCTCGTTTAACGTGCTTCATAAAATACGTATCACTCATTTTCAACCATTGATTCTATAATCCATTCAACTCAATTGTACCTCAAGTATTTATATAGAAGTGTTAAAAAATTGAATCAATATTTGAAACACGAGTCACATGCAATAGACTTATACTTGTATTCGGTTGCGTGGCGTATTCTTGCCCACCCCTACACAATAGAGGGTGTCAAGTGGTTGTAGTGGTGGTGAAAAATGTTAGGTGGCAGCAATGATCATGGGTGTTTGGCAACAATTGTGATGGTAACTAGTGGTGTTAAAATGGGTTCGCCCAATGGGCCGACCCGTTTAGTACGAAATATGGACTGGGGTGGGTTGTAAATATTCAAGTCCAAATCAACTTTGGGTCAACCCGCCCCGGCCCGATTTTTATGTGGCCCAATGCGAGCTGACATATGATGGGTTGGGCTAACCCATTGTCCTGGCTTTTTTCTTCTTAAATCTCACCTTGTCATGAGTGGTAAAATTATAAGCGATAAAGTTAACACTACATGTGTTATTAGTATCCATTTTAAGTTTAATATTACATATATATTGAACTATTTTATTTCTAACATTTGTTGATTGTTACAATTGACGAACTTTATTTTATTTTTATTATGATATACATATTTTGTTATTTGGTGATATAGTATGACAACTTATTATATTTTATTCCATTAATTAAATTTTAATTATAATTAATAATGGTGAAAAAATTATTAATTTATTGCATATATTAAATTATTTTAAATACTTTTTTTAAAAGTTTACGATCCATGGGCCAGCCTGTTTGGCCCGCGGTCTGCAAGGTTTGGTTGTGTCAGTAAAATTCCAACCCACTACTAAATCAGCTCAGCCAAACTGAAAATGTGTTGGCCCAAAATATGTTGGCCCAACTACTAAATCAGCTCAGCCAAACTGAAAATGTGTTGGCCCAAAATATGTTGGCCTGGATGGGCTGGGCTGGCCAAAATTGACACCTCATATTGGTAACTAAAGGGTAATAGATGCAATGTGATTTTAAAACTACGATAAAAGAGTTTTGAAACTAAGTTAAAACTCATTTTAGTGGAATATTTAGTTTAAAATTTAATTTGTATTTCCCTAAATGATCCTTTTATAGTTACACACACTCCTAACCCTTTGTTTGGCTTTAAAAAAGAAATGGGAAATAGAGAAATATGAAAGAGAGAAAGTGATGAGAAACGAGATAGATTTAGAGATTGTTTGGTTTGAATAAGAATATGAGAGAAATAGAAGAGAGAGAGGATTAAATTTTTTATCTGGACAAAAATACCCTATCAATATAAATTTTGTGATGTTATGTTGAGGTTGTGTTTTTAGCAAAAAGAAAAAGGTATTTTTGTAAATTCCATGCCTAACTCATCTCCCTACAAAATCGCATATGTTGTGTCGATATTGTTTTATGTGTAGATCTCACGCTAATTACTCTCTCTTGTTTTTATATAACCAAATGAGGTTGCTTCGTTATTTTGCTGCTTTTTTCTCTCGTTTCTTTCTTCGCTTTCTCACTCGTAACAAACAAAGTGTAAGAGATCTGTTTACATTAAAATATATACTATTATAATACATTTTATCTTTTAAAGAAAGAAAACATATTTTTAAAATTAAATAAACGAACAATGTAATTTAAATAAATTTTGATAGAGAGGAATTTTTTTTATAAGCATAAAAACAAGTTAAAAAAAGCATTAAATGAAATGTATTTTTTCTACTGTTTTGAACTTTGACAATATCTTGCCATTAGAGATGAAAATAAGAGTACAAAAATGGAAGATTCTCATTAAAAAAGAAAGTATTTATTGTTCTTTTACACATGTGTTTTAATAATAGTTTATTTTTTAATAAATTAAAAAATTATATTTTTGATAATCGTATCAACTCTAACACTATGTTTGGTTTTAGAGAATTTGAGGGGAGAGAGATATCGATGCTGAAGAGAGAGATTGTGGGGTGTTTCTAAATCCATCATGTTTGGTATTAAGGGGAGAAAGAGTTAAGAGTATATTATTATGTAGGTCCCACAAAATATTTTGTCTCCTCATTGAAGAGGAGATTCAAGAGCGAGATGGTTTGAGTTATCAAATTACATATTTACCCTTAATTTTATACAACTGAAAATGTAAGCATGTCTATTTTAAGGTTATTTTTGTCTTTCTAATAATTTTTAAATCTCTCTCTCTCTTCTATCTCTCTCCTATTACTTTTATACCAAACAACATCAAATTCTATTTAATTTCTCTACTATTTCTCTCTTCCCCATCTCTTTCTTTTCTATTTCTCTCTTTCCTATCTCTCCTTTATAACCAAACATAGGGTAAGGGATGATATTATCAAAATTGTTTTACAAAATAATATGAGCATGATGTGTTTTTAAAAGGAAAAAATAAAAAATTTAATAACTATACATTGTCAGTGTAAAATAATAATTTTACGCAGTCATCTAATGACGTGTTAACACATCATTTAATGAGTTTAATGAGATATGAGGTATCATGTTCATTAATTATTATGGTAAAATATCATTGAATATCCGTGTATTGTTTTTACACTGATAGTGTATAGTAATTAAACTAAAAAATCAAAGGATATACATTTATTTGGATTTATTTTGATTATAAATATGTAACGCTAAAAATAGGTTTTAAGGAAGATTAATTTAAAGCTATTAAAAAAAGAAACCAAATCATCTACTACGATTTTTTTTTACAAAATATGGAGTCCAATTATATTTTGTACTTATATTGACTCATAAATATGATTTAAGTACACAACAAAAAGTTAAATAACATTTTAAAAATCTACCTCTTTAAACTATAAAAATGATTTTCAAACCATATGTTTTCTTTTATGTGAAATATATTAATCGCTACTGCTCGATATATAATGAGAAATCATAGATCAAAACATGCACGTAGTTTTTTTTTTTTGGTGTGGTAGGAAAACATGCACGTAGTTTAAATGTATCTATAACCCTTTTTGCAGGACTCTTTAGTTAACAAATGTACAGGAATTAAGAAATTTGTTATTTTTTAATTATCCTTGTAATTATTGACAAATAGAGGAAATTATTATTATTATTCAACTTTGCTGTCAAGAGAGAAAAAGAGGAAAAGTTCAACAAATTAAATTATTATGTTATATGTTTATTGACAAAATCACTATGTTAAGTGATTTAGGGCTTTTTTTTAATAAAATGACATTTAAAGTAACAAATAATTTGAAAATATTCTCATAAAAAGGATCACATTGAACTTATCAAAGGTATCCTATAAAAAATGGCCAAAATTAATTAACATTGATAGAATTTTTAACTACAAGTCTTCTTAATATTAACAAAATATCAATTTTCCATAATATATAGATCGGGATAAGATCAATTAATACCAAGAGTCAAACTTTTAAATTTACATCACTTAATATTTATTTTATAAAATATAAATTTAATTAATCTCACCTTTAAATAAAAACTTCTTATAAAATAAATTAGGTTTATAAAAACTCGTAAAATAGATTGGTTAATAATTTGCGCTGATGTCTTCTGCAATCAATAATGTTTAACCTCAAAAATAGATTGCTTAATATTTTTTGGTTTCCCAGAGTATCCTCCCACCCAGTAGGTAAGAGATTAATCTCTCGGGGACTGTCAGACGCAAAGCGGAAACCCATCCCAACAATATTTTTTCCATACACGTGAATCTAAGGATAGAACCCAAGATCACATGTTTAAGCGACCCGAGTCTTTTCCACTCAAACCAATACATGTTGAGAAATTAACCCAATTAACATTTTTCCGTGTTATTATTATTATCTTTTTAATTGAGTATAGCATCTATGTCTAATCATTAAGATGAGATTTTCTCAATAAAGAATTCATCACCTTACTTTCATTGAAATCATTATTATTGAGATCTTGCAAATAAATCAATTTTCAAAAAACAAGAGATATTTGTTCATAAAAGAAAAGTTTGAAGTTGAATAAAGTATGTGTAAAGTGTACATTCAAATCGGGGGTCAAGAACCAAAGTCCAATGTCCTGTCCCTTCTTCTGTTCCACGTGTAGGACACCCATGAGTGACTTGGGTTTTGGATGCAACCATAAGCCGGTACACTTATCCTAGGTTGCTTCACCTTTCAGACACTTGCCACTTAGACTAGGTTTATTCCCCTCTTCCTCTCTCACTTCTCAGTTAGTGCAGGCCACATGCTCTGTCTCATGCCAGATGGTCAAACCCAACATAATGGCACTTTGTCTTCAGGTTCTTCAAATTCACACCTAAAAATTAGTTGAAATCAAAGTTTTTTAATGCAGTGAATGAATTTAGCAATAACGTAATAGCATTGTTTTGAAAATCAAACTGGACCCGCTAGTTCAATTGATCTGATCAGGGATCGGTCCATTGAATCCTAAAAAATGGTATTCTTTAAAATCAATCGAATTAGTTAAGAATCGGTCAAAACCGGTATAAAATCGGTACTAGAAAATCGGTTGAACCAGTCATTTTTTAAAAAAATTTAAATTTTTTTATTTTTTTCAATTTTTTAAATTTTTTGTTTAATCTTAAATATTTTAAAATAAATAAAGACATATTTTTAAGGATTACACATACACATCTATTATTTTACCAATTATTATTGATTTTTTTGTCTTATAAGACTTATAATAAGGTTATTTATACTAATTTACGACTTTATATATCTTAATTTCTTATAATTTTATGTTATTTTACTATTGAAAATTTTATATAATATTAAAATATATATTTAATTTATACCGATTGAACCATTGAACCGTGAACCAATGGCTTCACTGGTCCAGTTTTTAAAACATTGACTAATAATGTGTTTGGTAATTCGTTAATTAAGAACTACAATTCACATTTAGATAAAAGCTAGTATTAATGAAAACATATAAATGTGAATCTGATGTCATTTTAACATAATTGTAAGTATACTATAAATCTAAAAATGTGGATCCAATATCATTTTAACATGATTCTTAACACACTACAAATCTAAGGGTCCTGTTAACAAGTGAGTGTCCTAAAGGCATTAGTCAAGGAATGTATATACTATATCATGATATTAGTTACATTTTTAGTATTAATGTTGCAGAATTCCATAAAAACTTTCTAATTTTGATTCCTTAATTGTGTCATTTCCCTAAATCTAAATATAAAGTGTGAATAACATAAGTCAATAAATATGTAAAATACATAATTAAATTTAAGGGTTCTGCTAACGAGTGCCCTAAGGGCACTAGTTAAGGAAGCAAAAAGAGAAGGTTTTTATTGGAAATCATAGTCTTGATTGCATCTGTGACATTAAATATCACATACTTCAATAAAAACCTTCTATTTTTAGTTCCTTAACAAGTACCCTAAGGGCACTCGTTAGCATTTTCCTAAATTTAATAGCATATAATACGAAGGCATAAAACATAACAGGTTAAATTAATATAGGGAAAAATATTTTTTTCAACCCTATAGTTTTAGTCGGCTTTGGTCTTCGTCCCTATACTTTAAATCCTTTGTTTTTTGTCCCTAAACTTTCTAAATCCCCAATCCATGGTCCCTGGCCGTTAGTGAGATCTATTAACCTAATGAGTTGGGTAACAAAAGTTACATGTCAGCCTCCATAGTGAGCCCCAAATAGCTAACTCATTTAATTAATCTTTTTTATTATTTTTTAATTATTAAAATAACCATAATTATGAAATTAGGTTTTTTATCGGGTAAAATTGCTCAGGTGAAAACCCTAATTTAGTAATTTGGGTTATTTTAATAATTAAAATTTAATAAAAAAAAAGTTAATTAGATGATCACTCAGTTATTTGTGACTCACTATTGAGGTTGACATGTAACTTTTGGTAACCAGCTCATCAGATTAACAGATCTCACTGACGGACAGGGACCACGGTTTGGGAGTTTAGAAAGTTTAGGGACAAAAAACACAGGATTTAAAGTACAAGGACGAAGACTAAAGTTAACCGAAACTATAGGAACCAAAGACACATTTATCCCATTAATATACATGAAAATTTGTATTTATCTATTTGATTTGATACCATAATCAAATCATTAATATACTTTTAAGAAAAGTTACATTGATTTTCCATAAGTGCATTCTTTTTATTGGTTCATTTTTAAATATATGCAATTAGCTTTGAGTTTTTTACAAGATATCTATAACTTGTATAAAAATAATTCTTATTAGTCATATCAAGACTTTTTTTTAGTTTTTAAGGGTAAATTAACTTTTTCGTCCCTATAAAATACTCGAATTTTGATATTTGTCTCTAAAAAAGAATTTTTTTTTATTTAATCCCTATGAAATATTTAATCTATTTTTTTAGTCGTCCATGTTATTAACTCTATTGTTAATTATAGACGTGTCGAATGCTCATCATAGTCACTAATCATATATGCAATGTTGGACCCGAACACTCTATAACAATATTAGCCTCCTTAAACTTATTCGCAAAGCCAAATTTGATACCCAACATGAACTGAAACTTTTTGCACGTTTCCTCCTTCCCATATCTCATATACAGATTTTGAATGAGTTTAAAGAATGTTAACACTGTTGTATAATATGGTAGAATAATGCACATAGTATTCCTGATTATAATGGTCGTTCAACACGTCTACAATTAACATTAGAGTTAACAATATGGAATAAAAAATAACTTAAATATTTCATAAGGATGAAATAAAAAAAATTCAGGGATGAAAATCAAAACTCAAATGTTTTATAGGTTTGAAAAAATTACTTTACACAGATTTTTAATATGTTCAAATCTTTGACATCATGATCAATGGATGATTAATATAGGTTTTGTGTGTTTGATTCCTCTTAAGTAGGAGTTTAGATTCGAGTCTTGTGTATAGAAAAAAATCATGTTAAGAGATTTGAAATGCCATGCTATGAATGTTATTGTCTAGAAGGATTACCTCTCATAAAAAATACTTATGGTCCTAAAAGAAAAATTGACATCATAAAAAATATATCACAACTTAATGTGTGAATAAAAAATGTTTACCGCTTTAAAAAAATATTTTGTGAATTATTATTACATAAATGTTAATCCATCTAGTCCTAACCAAATTCAACCCAATTGATAGGTTTCAACTTGTTACTTTATGTATGCCCACCCATAAATGTTACTTATTCATAATGCCATTGATTTTTTATTAAGATTAAAAAAAAGGAAAATTTTTGTTTCGTTTTACATTTTGTTTTAATGGAAGTGAGGGAAATGAAAGCTGATTTTTAATTAAGGTAAAATTTTGTTTTAACGGAAGTGACAGAAATGAAAGCAACTAGGGGTGGGAATAGGCCAGTCGGCCTGTCAGGGGCCTACGGCCTGGCCTGTTTATGGTCTGACCTGACTCGTTTATTAAAAAGGCTAGACTAAGGTTTGTTTAGATAAATAGGTCAAGCTTCAGGCCTATGAAAAAACCTATTAGGCTTGACAGATCGGCCTGTTTAATACAATAATATATAATATATTAAATTAATTATATAAATAACTATAAATATTATTAAAAAAACTATAATATAGTAAAAAAAACTAGAATATATTAAAGTAAATATATAAAAAAACATGCTTAAAAGGTTTGCTGACCTACATAGGCCTATAGGCCCGTTGGCCTGTTTATAGGCCTTGTTATAAAACAGGCTTCTAAACAGGCTTATAGGTCAGGCCAGACTTTTACGCAGGCCAGGCCTTAAAAAAAAGGCCTGTAATAGGTAACAGGCCTGGGCTCAGACTTAAGAATTAGCAGTCAGGTCAGACTTAGGCCTGCCAAAACCTGACCTGGCCTGTTCCCACCCCTAAAAGCAACATAGAAATATAAGACTTCTTTTATTTGGACTATATATCAAAGAAAATAAGGGGGAGAGAATAAAAACTAATGGGGCTCAAAATAAAAAAGTTTACCCCTTAAGGTGAAGAGTAAAAGTGTGCAAAACTTGATTCAACTCGTTGGCCCAATCTAATAAGGTTTTCATATATCCCATGGTATATTAGGCTTATTTGGGTATAATTAAGAATGAGTTTGAATCTAAATAATTGATTCAATCAAAATTTAGGGTTATTGACTCGTCTATACTCCTCCCATATAAACCCCTAATTATAAGTAAGTTTCATGATACTTCTTTTTATTTTTTATTTTGTAGGAGTTTTTTTTTTTTTTCAAGAATGTAGTCGTTTCATATTCTAGTAAATATTGTATCCCCTATAATTCGATTATATGTTTCTTATTTTACGAAGTATTTCGACAATTGTAGCTTGATTTTGATTGATCGGAGTCCAATGTTAGTGGTTATATATAGCAAATTAATATATAGCAATTTGTTATTGTACGAGTCATGTTGGATTAGGATAGATATTAAAATGCTAAACATGTTCAATTTTATAGTTTTAACTTCTTGCCATAAATGATCGGGGATCGCCCTTTAATTAAATTTGGTCTACTTATATTTTGGGCGAATGTGGTCCTATCTTACATTAGTCCAATTCACAATTTACTATAAGAATTTGGTCTTTTAGCAACGGTCAAAAGTCGTCGTTACAAAGGGAAAACCGTCGCTACAACGCATATAGTGACGATCACAAGGACGTTGTTAAAATGTTCATCATTAATACAGTAGCGACTGTTTGACCGTCATTAAAGTCGTCGCAATATTGAAGGTCCTCGCTACCAGAAAAGATCAAAAGTTGTCGCTAAGTCGTCAAACCATAGCGACGGTCATGGCCATCGCTAGCATTTATATTATTTTTTAAATAAATTTATAACTAGTGACGACCATGGCTGACGCTATTGATTTATATTTAGTTTTTTTAATTTACAGATTTACGGTTGAATTATTATAATTTTTTTATTTCTTTTATAAATTTTATATAATATTTGTTAACGATGTAAAATATAAAGAAAAACAATAAAGACAATATAAAAACACTCATATAGAAAATAAAAAATATATATAAACAGTATTTATATAAAGAGTAGAAAAATATAATACAAGAAAAAAATCATGGCTGACGATGACGGCGCTGTTGTGGTCGTGGGCCACGATCCTCATCCACGGGCTGGTCATCCAACTCGGCTAGCCTGCAACTTTGCTTTGATGACTTCCTGGCGCAATGCCTCGTCAGATGAATGTTGTGACCCGTCGCTTCCGCTGGTGTGGGCCCGAGACTCCAGATTGAGGCCGGTCACACATGGAAGAAAGTTGGTTGACAAGTACTCGGTGCCATAACAACGACCTCGAGTCTTGCCACCAGCAACATCCATCCATATTTGTAACTTGGTGGACCCATCGGTGATGAAGTTGTCCCCCATATGTGACTTCACCTCCCTCAGGCGGTCATGGTAATTTGTCTGTTGAGTAAAGATAAACATATAATTAGTTAGTTATTCTATTACAAATATATCAAATTATATAAAAAAAAACTGGTGATTTGACTTACATATGTGGACCGCGCTAGCTTGTCCACCCAGCCACCACCCTTTTTGTGTGGGTGGCCACAAAAAAATCATCGGGATCTACATCCCGCCCAAGCTGTCATCGCTACACAGAAAAATTACACTAATTAATTATTTTAATTACAAATACAAAAATAACATAAAAGAGTAGGTTTTTACATACCATATCCAACGCGACCTCAATGTGGGCCTTTATGGCCCGTGCTGTGGACCGCCCCGCCTCGACGAGAAACTGATTGCTCTTGTTACGAGCGGACTTCCCATTGAACTCATTGGAGGTCCAGTAGGCCAAAAGACCCTCCCAGGCCTCCTCACGACACAAAGTGGGTCGAGTCCCACTCGTCTGGGCCTTGTTCAGCATATCCCGGAGGCGTCGAGCAATCCTCTGCTCGTGCACCTTCTTATTCCGAGTCTCGTCCTCAGGGGCTCAAGTAACTATGCTTTGTAAAAGAAAAAACTTTTAGGGTTAGTCATTTGAAAATGTCATAACAAGTTAAAAAAAATAATATAAAAAAAATAATATAAAATGTCATTTGAAAATGTCATACCGTGAACTCCTCCTACCACTTGTACCTCACATCCTTCAGGATGACCTCCCACAAATAGTGAGGACCCCAGAATTATGAGCGGATCGCATGACCAGTGGTCGCGACAGGGAGGTTGGTAGGCACCCAACTACAAAATAAACAAAATCAATGTTAACTGCAACATATAAAAATGTAAAATATTAAAGAAATAAAAAAATCTCAGAAACTCACCCTTTACCATAAGGCCGGATGATTACCCTACCATGGGGGTCCAGCTCATGAGTGGCACTGGAGCTGGCACCCCGGTGTAGAGGCTGGTGTACATCAGGCTCCTCGTCGGCCTCCTTATCAATCTTAGCCTGGGGGTTGCCCTCACCCTCCTCATCGAAAATATGTGGCAGGTCATCCTCTGGCTGCTGATTACCTACCTCGAGGGGAAGCTCCTGATATC
The DNA here is from genome assembly GCA_026901365.1 of Sesbania bispinosa. Taxonomy (NCBI): domain Eukaryota; kingdom Viridiplantae; phylum Streptophyta; class Magnoliopsida; order Fabales; family Fabaceae; genus Sesbania; species Sesbania bispinosa. The sequence goes on from QLOH01000173.1 coordinate 784,194, forward strand.
CCGGGGTAGGGTTGAACCTCATCGCTCTAGAAGATGCAGCAGGTTGGGCCACATATGCAGGGACTGAAGGTGGAGGGGAGGAAGAAGAAGACTGCACGTACGACGCATATTAGCCTAATTTTAATAATGTTAAATTAAATATTAAAAAACAAACCAATTAAATTAGCATACAAACTAATACCAATTAAATAAAATAATTAATTACCAATTACTAATAATCACTAGTTAATGACTAATAATTACTAATAATCAATAGCTACATAATAGCTAATTAATTACTAACTATGTAATTACTAATAATTAATAGCTAATAATTAATAACTACATAATTACTAATAATTAATAACTACATGATTACTAATAATTACTAAATAACTACCTATGTACTCAAATACAGATACAACTAAAATAACTACCTACATAATTAAATAACTAACTACATAATTATGTAACTATAATTAAAAACATAAATTAATCAAATATTACCTGAACGGCGACTGGTGGTGGTGAATGGCAAAGGAGGAGGGACAGAGGAACAAAGGGACAACTATTTAAGGTTATGATCGGTTCAAAATGAACCTTTATACGAGGGAGAGAGTTTAATCAGTGAAGAATTGAAGTTGGGGAGTGAGAGGGGGAGAACAGAGTGGTGGCCGGAGGGGGGGAGTAGAAGGATGGGGGAGATTATGGGAGGGGGAAGAATAGGGGAGGGGGAAAGGGTATTGTGATTTAAATTTTAATTAAAAACGTATCGACGACTAGGCCGTTGCTATGTTTATTTTTAATATTTTCAGAAAAAATAATTAGTTTTTAGTGTAGCGACGACCATGCCGTCACAGGGTATTAATTGCACAACTACAGGTTGAGCTGCGTATTTAATGCTCTAGCGACGACGCTGCGATGGCTCAACCGTCACTAGTAGCGATGACTCCTGTGCGTCGTTACTGTTTCACATCTAATTAAGCGCATTCTTATAGTGCAAATTATCGAGTTTATTAGTCATAGATAAATTTGTTTTTTAAAAAATGTTGGTCTTATTACAACTTAAAACTGGTTTAGGGATAAGTGTAACATGTCCTTTGCACACCTCAAGGAAAACGAATAGATAAGTTACCCTTAACTTTTTATAATAGGTAAAATGTGTTTTTTATCCATGTATTTTCGGTCAATTTTAATATTCATTTCCAAATTTTAAATTTTTTATTTTATATTTTTATACTTTTAAAACACCTTAACCATAGTCCATAACATTAATTAATTATATTAAGTTGCTAGAAGAATAATTATCATTATTTTATTTTATATATGGGTAATAACATTTTTATACTAAAAATATTTTTTTCTTTCTTTTCACTAAACCAAATAAATAGAGAAAAAAAACTTAACTTTTATTTCTCTACTCATTCTTTCCTTTTTTTCCCTCAATATAAACAACCAAATAGCTTTATTCATTTTTTACTCCTTTTCACTTATCTACTATACTACTCTTTTTTATCATTTTTTTTCCTTATTACTTCTCTCTGCACCTTTAATCAAAGGCAATATCGTAGACAAACCAAGGGTTGTTCGGGGTGGTCGCGAGTTTTCAGTTTTTGGTTTTTTAAAGTTTTCGATCAAGTTTTTACAACTCAAAGCCAAAATCTGAAAACTTATATTTGTGATTCTCAAAACAGACATTTTGGAAATCACTAAAAATGGTTTTAAGTTTTTTGTTTTGAATTATAAAAATATAATTCAAAATTTTTAAAAACCAAAAACTGAAAACTCGCAACTACCCCGAACCGAACCTTAAAAACCACAAAGTTTTTTCAAGAAGTTATTGGAAAAGATTTTAATTTAAATGTTACTCCCTCCGGTCCTATTTATAAGACAGCGTTTGAAACTTTTCCATGGTCCTATTTATAAGACGAAATGCACAAATCTAGAAGCATTTATTGTTTTTTTTTCATATTTGTCTTTGTTGACCATTAAAGGTTCTAAGGTGATGCAATTATCATGGTAATGGAGTTTAATTTTAAATAGGGGTACACTTGTAATCTTATAGAATAATTTTTTAAAAATCAACTTATTAATTATTTTTCTTAATATGTGTGTTTTTGTCTGAATTATCTTATAAATAAGACCGGAGAGAATATTTTAAAGATTAGTTTCACATTAATATGCGTTAAAGTATTTCAATTGATGATTAAAAAAAATGGGGAGAAAATCAGATTTTTCCTATGCTAAATTATGAAGCCAGCCTTCGCCCGACAATCCTAAAGATAAGAAAATGTTTATGCGACATAAAATCCAATGCAATCATATCAACAAATTAAAGCAATAAGATCATTGGGTCATCTGAGGAGTCACTCACCTAACAACATTATTAAAACAGTTTGCGTATCTATATTTATTTTTATATATAAAAAATTGGGTCTTGTCGATATTTAAACCAGTAGACCATTTATTTCACGAAACAGGATAAGGAAAAGAAAAGTTTTATACATTATGGTAGATTGGTAGTCCAACGGGGTTGGTATTAGTTTAATAGATCATTCACAGAGGTGTGAAATTCAGATACTACAAATCTACAATATTACCGAGATAAACCAAACTGTCCCAATCAAATATGGTTGAAAATTGAAGGTAATTAAATTTAAACAATCTAATCTAATAGTAGTAGAAAATTTAATTAAGAATTCTGAATAAAAAAAATTTCCAATCTAACTATTTGTCCCAATTAAAGACAATCCTCCCCACCCGCCTGGTCTTTTATCAGATCCAAAGTACTAATATGATGTGTCACATCTAATCCCACTATCATGAGTTACATTGTATAGGTGCACATGAAAATGTGTTTGATAGGGTAATTTTTTTTTAAAAAAAAAAACTCCCAATTTTTAATTATTAGTTAAAATTTTGTTACAAATTTATCACTCAACAACCTCCACTCATGATCGATGCATAGAATTGAACACAAGAAGAAAAATCAGACACCAGCCGCGAGAGAAAAGATAGTTATTGCACCACTTCCTTAGGGGCTTCCTCCCTCCATGGGGAGAAATTATTAGATGGTCCCGGACTACCACGTCATCCATGATCCTGACCAATTAACCTTTGACATATAAGAAAAATTGGTCGGGATTAAAAATAAATTCATGGTCGGACCGTGAATTTTGCTTATGTGTCAAATGTTAATTGGTCAAGACCATGAATGACATGGTGGTCCGGGACTATCTAATAATTTTTCCTCCATGGGAGACCCATCTCTTTCTATAGGAGGGCTTTCTACTTGTTATAGGTGGATTGTCTCATCTTTCTGGTGAGAGTTTTTATTTTTTTCCTTTTTTTCATCTTCATTTTCTCATCCATCAGTTTCATCTTCTCCCTTCTTATATCTTCTCAATATCCTCTATCTATCATTTTTATTCTCTCTTTTCCCTATTTTTTTTCTAGGGGTTTTGTTGTTGTTGTTGACGTCATCTGTCGAGCTACTTTTATGGGTCTGATGTTGCTCTTTTGAAGTGTCCATGAGTCTTCTTTGTTCACAGTTCCAGCAGAGCTGGTCGGTCAAGGAAAGTAAAAAAAATGGGGAAACCAGTAAAGAAATGAGCAAATCAATTTTGATAACAAGGCTGACCAATTGGGTGGAGAAGAAGTGTCCACTTGTTTTGGTTTTTTGGTTTTATTTTGTTTATCTCATGTAGTTTGAGCGAGTATGTTATGTTTTATATTGTTTATTAGTTGAAGCATTGTAAAATCGCTCCTATGGGTTTATTATCCCATGCAAGTGTCGTTAGGCTACCCTTTGGGGCTTTAATTTAATTTACTTTGAAAAAAAACTTTAATTCATTATTGTTTAATAATTAATTATGTTTTTATATATCCTTTTACCATTTTCACGTAATTTTACCAAATACTTTCAATTAAACCAGCTAATTGTTCAGCTTTCAATTAATTTTTCAACTCTCACCTAACTATTCAATTTTTAATTAATTTTTCAGCTAATTTTACTAAACAAAACACACACTTGTAATCAATTTAATAACAAACCAGCACACCTGAAAAGTAACAAAAAAAATTAATCCAGCTGTTATACTTTTTTTTTATTGTTCATGTGACCATGTCTGTCGACTTAACTTCCTCTCCATAAATCCATAATACAATTACTGTTAATTGGCGCTCCATAACAGGAGCTGCCATATTCTTTGGACCATGTTTTCTAGGAAGGTGTTCATGTTCTTGATAGCAATGTAACAATGTTACTGTTGAGTAAACAGGGAAAGAGGGGCTTCCTCAAGTTCATAGTCAATTCAATGTGGTCATTGGGGACCGAATTTCTTCAATTTCTTTTTTTCTGAACAGTACAGAATTTTCTTCATTGACATTACTCTTTTCTGCACAAAATACTGTTGGCATGACATGAGACGGATGCATTCGGTGTAGCTAAAAACAGAGGCTCTCCATTTATGGATTAGGTACGAATTTTTTTCGATAAAAATTAAAATAATGTATTTTTAATTTATGAAAAACAAAATCTATCACTTTTAAATTTAAATTATATAAAGTAAAATCAAATCTCAATTATAAAGAAACTAAAATCATATTTAACTCTAAAATTAATTATGTGAAATTAATTTTTTACTATGTTGAGCTGAGAAAAGGATTATTATAATACAAAAACAAGGTGAAATTTAATTATGTACATCTCTTAAATTAATTGTATTTTTGTTATTTTTTAACTAAAATGATGTGGAATTTTAGTTTCTCATGTTTTTAGTAAGTTAAATCTCTATACTTTTAAAATTTAGTAAATTTGGTCGGTCATCAGTAATTTTCTACTTAAAATATATTTGAGATATAAAATAATTTTAAAGGTTTTAAAGTAAAAAATTAATAGAATTTTAAAAGATTTTGTAGGTTTAGAGTTTAGGGTTTAAAGATAATAAAAAATTGAAAGTTTTTAATTTTAGGTAAAATTTGATATTTTAATTGGTGATATTTTGAGTTTAAGAATAATTTAAATAATTTATTCACTTCAAGCTGTGAAGAGAGTAGAAGATGAGAAATTGAGAGACCACATTTACTTAATTTTGAAAAAATGAAGGATTTAATTTACTTGAAACAAATTGAGGGATCAAAATTACATATACTTAAAACTAAAGGGATCAAAAGTATAATTAAATCAATTATTTAATATATTAATATTGTGATCCATTTCATTAAATTAAAAATAAATAAATTATTATATATTGTTTAATTTGTTTTATAACAAAATATATTTTAAGCAAATTTTGCTACCCTAATTAGGGGTGTTCCCATATTGTGGTTGCTTTTAATAATAGATATAATTAGGGGTGTTCATAGGTTAGTTGCTTTTAAAATCAAGTAGGTTTGATTTGAGTCATCGAGTTAAGATAGAAAATAAATTATTATTATTTTTTAAATATATTTTCATATATTATTTTTTATATGTAATTTTTGGAATTTATATTATTTAAGGTGAAAATTTTTTTCTTCAATGATTTTAAATCATGATTAAAGTAATTCTACATGTTAAATTTATTTTTAGTTATTATTTAATTTTTTCTATGATTAAAGTTGTACATAGATATTAATATATCTCTATAAAAAATATAATAAAGAAGTATGAGGATAAAGACATTGGTTTGTACTTAGACCACATTGCATGAAGAGATTGGTTTGAAGTCTTGGGTATTCCTTGGCTTTTTTTATTTTGGGGATCATGCAAGTGTTTGTTTTATATAGATCCAAATAATTCTTCCAGTGGAGTATCGGACATAGACCAACGACTATGGAAGAACCCGTGGAAAATTAATGCGCTCCCAAGACACAAACACCTTCCGTGGAGATTGAAAAAATGGTGTATACCGATGAGATCTTTACTAGTTTATTTGCATCATTAGTATGCAACCTTTGGTACAACAACAATAAACTAACTTTTCTAATACGGAAGGTTATAGAGACAACTTTGAATCATGTTGCACAATTCCAACAAGCAAATGTCGGGTCCGTTTAGTTTACAGTTGAGTAAAATTGATTCTAGAAATAAATGATGGAGATGGATGATGCACGCTTTACGAAATACGTTGGACGGAAGTAATTTAAAATCAATTCTACAAAATTGATTTTATGTTCCAAAATCTAAAACAAACGGGCACGTCATAGAAGACCTTGTGGCTATGTGGGCCAGTGTTTCACGATCCTTTGTCACCTCTTCCTGTCTCGTTCTTTGCCCCCCGATTAGAGTTTGACACGTAATTTAAATTTCTGAGTCAGATTTTCATCAAGTTTAACGACTCCTTCACGCTGTTATCTAATAGAACTCCTTCAGTCCTTCCTTCGTCCCTCCCTCACTGGACTAGCAAGCGTTCACCTTCATCTCCTGATATTCACTTTTCACTCAATCAAAAGTTGGATGGTCCCTTACTATCAACCTAACCATTCCCCGAATCTCAAAGCCCTGCTGCCTTTGGTAATGGCACACACATCACCTTGTCCTCCGGTCTTAGGTTGATAGGCCAACGTCCCAGAACGTTTGGGACCCTCAAAATGACAGTGCAATCAGAGGCTGGGTTATGGATGAGTATGCTTGCTCACTAAGGGGAGTTCAAAATAATTCCCACTTAATTAGGGAATGGACTAATACACCAGCAGTATTAAGGGCAACAACTATATATTGATGTTACAACAATAGTTTTTAGTGTTTGGTTTTAAAAAACTTCAATCAAGTTTTGAAAACTAAAAATCATTTTTTATGGTTTTCAAAACAGATTCCCACATCAGACCGAGACAAGTAACCCGAATTGTCAGCTCTATAGTCCCCGACATTAATTATCTCTGTTAAGTTGTTGACATGTCTAATAAATTTTACATCACCCTTTAATATTAGGTCCCAATCAATCCTTGCGAATGTTGAGTTAAATTATTAAACAGTTAAAAATAAAAATAAATTAAAAAATATCTATATCCCCAAATTAAGCTATTTAAAGATAAACTTTCTCCATTTCACATAGTTCAATTTGAGAATTTAGAGGTTTTCTACATTAATTTTTAATTTCAATTATTTAATAAGTTGAGATAACATTCATATGAATTAAGTAGACCCCATAATTAATGGATAATGTAAATTTTAATTAGAAACGTGAACAATGTAATAAATTTAATTAAATAATTAAGGTATTTTAAAAGTATATAAATATAAAATAAATATTTTAAAAGTAAAAAAAACATATTTAAATTGACAAAAAAATACGAAAATGAAAAAAAATTAATCCAAAAATTATTTAGGAAAGATTACTTAAAAAATAAAAAATAAAAGTCTAAATAAAAGGATAATGATATCTTTGAGGGATAGAAAGATATTTAATCCTTTTATGTTTCACTAATATATTTGCATGCATACATGATACTTGTTATCTTGAATAAAAAACAGATAATGTTAGGTACACTCACACCTCCTCCATTTGAATTCGACATTGTTCGTGTAACGTGAGGCTACGCCTGCATAATTTAGCTGGATTGGTCAGAATCACGCATATGTAAATTTAACAATAAAGAATGAATATATTAAAATAGTACATTGACAAAATATATTGCTATTAATATTGCTTACGGGAAACTAATGGAGCTGTCTTTCAAGTTTCAACATTGCAAGGTTACTTACATTACATGTCCCCTTGTCATTCTGACCAGCATTTCACACATATAATTTTATATATCGGTTGGAGACCTCGAATAATTCCCACTAAATTACTCTATTTATAATTTTTATAGAATATAATAATAAACATATAAAATGACATTATAGTTGACATTATTATTCTTATATAAAAAGTATTAATAACTATTAAGAAACTTAGAAGAAAGCACAATTGTATTACATCTATCCGAGGCTTTGAACATAGGATCTATTGATGAAGGCTTTAATAAACTTCCATCAATAAATTGTTCTTTATTCTTTGATTTGAGAGCCATAAACATGGCTCTTGACCAAGAATGATAGTACGTTCTCCATGGAGTCGAACAGAAACTAGGCTGACACCAGGACTTTCATTTGCATGCATGAAGTAGAGACTACTTGGATCTAAATTGGAGTTTGCCATATTCAAGATACACAACTTCGAACAATCACGATTCAACAACTTTGAACAGAGAATGAAGAAGAACTCAGATCGTGCAGCAGAGCTCCCGAAGAAGCTCTGATACCATGTTAAGAAACTTAGAAGAAAGAATTGAGAGAATAAAAATATTCTCATTGATTGAAACTAAACCCAGCAAAGTTTATATACACCGCTGAAAGAAAAGGAGAAACGGAAAAATACAGTAAAGGCTAACTAACTAAGTGCAAATGTAACATAAAGCTAAAAACAGAAAGTTAATTATTAAAACAGAAAACTAACAAATTAATCACTCAACTAACAATAACATTTCTTAAAAAATGTTTCATGTAACTTTTATTATACAATTTTCTATTTATAATTCATAAAACTTGATAATATTTGTTAAATAATAAAAAATAAATTTAAATATATTTTCAATCCTTCAAAATGTGATTTTTTCTAAAATTACTCTATATTAAATTTTATTTATCTGTAGTCCCTTTATTTATAAAAAAAATTATATACGTTTTATCCATAAAATTATGTGCTTTTAGTCTCTATTAATGACTAAAAATACACTGTTTATTAAGAATGGTGAATGAAGTGTAGGTTGGAATGGAAGAGGAGACACAAGCCAAGGAAAGAAAAAGAGAGAGAGAAAATGACTTGACAAACACAAACACAAAGCCTTTAGTTTAGTTTAGCGACAGAAAACACACACAGACACACATTAGATTAGATAAAAGGAAAAAAAAAAAAGAAAGAAACTTCTCACTTTCCCATTTTCCACTTTCTCTTCTTCTTCTTCTTCATCAAATCATCATCCATTCGCAGTTCCCACTTCACTTCCAATGAATTCGAGCAAAAGAGAGGAAGATGATCTATTCCTCCCAGTTCCACCGGATCTGGTAGACCCTCCACACCAGATCCTTCCCTCCACTGACCACACTTCTTTCTCTCTCCCTGAAATCGTTCTCTTCCCTTCTTCCTCCTCTGATTCACCCCCGAGTCACTCCTCTCCCGAGTCACCACCAACTCACCCTCCTCCAAACCCTTCCACCACAAAACCCCTCTTCATCAGCCCCGACCCTCACATCTCCTCCCAGTTCTACACCTTCAACCCTGACTCCCATGCCCTAATGATCCACTGCCTCCTCCAGCGCCGCCTCGCTACCCCCGCCGAGATCCGCGCCGCCACTCCACGCGCCGTCCTCAAGTCCTGGCGCAACGTCTGGAAGGATCGCAACGAAGAAACCGCTTACCTCACTGCCTGGAAACGCATCCAGGACAAGCTCGCCGCCACCGTCGACCAAAACGGCAACCACTTCCTCTGCTTCAAGAACAACACCAACCAATTCGTCTCCCATGTCAATCAGTGGCAGGACATAGTCATGAGCTTCCACAGCGACACTGATATGAAGCACTTAGGGCTCAAAGAAACTGTAGAGAGGATTAAGCAGGTTTGGACTGTTGGTGCTAAATTCTATGGCATCCCTGAGAGTTATATTAGGGTTTGCATTGCTGCTTGCCCCATTTGCTCCGCGGCTGCTTCCGGTGGATCATCCGCTGCGGCCGCCGCGGCTGCAAGGAGCAAGCGGCGTAGGTTTGAGTATACTGAGTCCTTTGATGTGCCTGCTAAGGAGGTCCCTAACAGGCTGCAGCAACTGGCTGCTAAGCATAAGGTTGTGCTCTGCATTAGGCAGAAGTACATTAGGTATAAGCCTTTCATGGCTGAGGTTAAGGATTATGCTTGTCATAGGGCGGGGCAGCCTGCTGCTAAGAAATCAAAGATTTTGAAGAGGGAGCCTTATGCTTCTAAGAGATGTGGATGTGGGTTTCGGATTAGGGCTATTGTGCCAATTGCCAATTATAATGAGAAGGATAAGACTTTTGTGTATCAGGAAGAGGGGATGGCTGTTTTCAAGTTGTATGCCGTGCATTCAGGGCATGAGCCAGGGCCTTTGGATGGGAATGCCAGGATTATGCACCGCGTTGTTGGGCATAAAGGGAGTTATTTGATGGATCAGGATACTGTGGTGTATGGGGTGAGTGAGGAAATGGAGAATGATGGGTTTGGGTTGATGGGGAAGGATGAAGGGGATTTGCAGTTTTCGGTTTTGCAACAGGTGCAGGAGTTGAGAGCTGAAGTTGGGATGTTGGAAGGGAGAGTTTCTAAAATTCCACAGGAGTTGTTGGGTTCGGTTTCGAGGGAATTGTTTGATATTGTGAATAAAATTAGAAATATAGGGGAACCAGGTTTGAAGCCAATTGGGTTGCTTTCTGATAAGTCGCATACAGACGATGTCTTGGTTGGGGATAATGATCTGGCAAACTGGAGTAATCATCACCATGAAAGGATTTATGTGGATGGCAAGGACACGGAGCTGATTGAGGATGATGAAGATAGTTTTGGCCGCACGCTAGGAGAAGTGGTTTCTTGGGGAGACCATATGAGGGAAGAGTGCAGAAGTCAGAAGGATCTAATAAGTGATACTTGTAAGCCTGAAAAGTGGTTGAAATGCAGTGAGTTTGATGAGAAAAGCATCCTTGATTGTGAGGATACTAAACTAACCAAGCCCATGCCCATCAGACATGACGAGGCCATAGTTTCAGATGTAGGTCTTGGTTGTATACAGGTTGATAGTTTCTACCAAGATAATCCTAAATGGTATGATTCTCCTTGTGCTTTGGACACTGGTGCAGATTGTGAGGATAGTGGATTCCGTCATGGAGAAATTTTATAGTGCCATGAACATTGGAGTGAATCCACTCTAACTTAGAGACCAAATTCCACTGTGCCTATTTACCCCTTCCAACAAGTAGAAGTGGGATTGTACATTTATGTATACAGCAGATTGGAGCCGCTCACTTGCCTTTTTAGGTGTATTTATTGCATGTGGTTCTGTAAAGTATGACCGGTTATGCTTCTTGCACATAACTTTGTTATGAGTCTGACTATATTTGTTAACCTTGTTCCGGCCTTCTGATTTTTTTTTTTTTTTTTTTAATCTTGGTCCTTCTTATAATGCACATCAGTATTTTCAGTGATCTGATTTTGAACTTACATATATTTGTATGTATTATGTATTATGAGGAGCCAATGGTGATTTATTTCCATATTAATTGTGGTGGTGGTTGTAACCTATTTCTTTATGACATGTATGTTCTTGAATCATTAGCCATTTACTTTACACATTTACTCATTTCTTATATGTAAAAGATCATTTGGCTTTTCATTCCATGTGAAGATTATCAACTACCCTGCTGTAGGGGTGAGACAACCCCATATATCATCATTCATCAGTAGCTCAGCCCCACTTCTGAATTGATCTCGGCGTATTTTTTGGCAATTGCTTTCATACCAAATTGAAGATTGCAGGGGTTTGGTGCTATAACAAATGCCTTCAGGTACATCCAGTTTTCCCCCGTTTTGGACCTTCTAAATTCTGATGCTTAAGGATTCTTGCTTCTTTTTCTTACTGTGCCTTCTATAAAAACAAATGATATGATATGTGTGATACATGATTTTCTACGAAATAAAATAAGTTTTGAGGCAATTATACCATTTATTCTGTAACATCCAAATTGTTTCATTGACCACAAGCACAAAATTGACAATCTAAAGTGTCTTCTTTTCATTTGGCTTTTCATTGCTTTAATAATTTTTACTCAACTGATAATCTGAATGGATCGATTTACATACTATGAACATATGATGATCCTTTTAGTACACAATCTCTCTGCCTTCTCGATAGCAGGTATTCAAGTAAGACATTAACCTTAGATTATGTGCAGGGTTCCAATAGTTTGTTCCGTGTGTGTCAAATTTTCACCTTTGTGTTTGAGTTAATATTTAGGAGTAGAGCTACTTGTTGAATAAATATTTCAGAGATTTTGGTTTCCTTATATTGTGCACCATCTTGTATAAGGAACTTTTGTAAATCAAATTAGGCTCCTAACTGCTTGATAATTCAGTGAAGAACACCATAGATGAGCTCCAAATTTGATTGCATTTGTTGTATCTTGTCTGTATGACAATGCTACTATTCTCATGTTTTGTTGAGAGACCAATGGATGCGCAAGTATCTTCCAGTAGAAGGGAAGATGTGGATAACATCTTTTTGATCAACTAATTTCATGGTCAATGAAATGAGTTCACGTGTTCCTGTCTAATATTATTCTAGGAAACTTGTCATGTTTATTTCAGTTTCTTGAAAAAGTAGTGTCCTCATTTATACTCCTCAAATAGTAGCTTTCCTTGTCAGATTAAAGTGTCACCTCTAGCTTTCTATATTCAGTTTGGGAGCTGAGAAACAGAAGGACTATCAGGGTCCTTCACATATCTTCTGAACTGAGGTTACAATCCCTGTGCGGCTGTGCTCAAAATCTTATCTTAGATTATTGTTCTCCCTTAATTGGTCTTCATACAACTTAAATTTACTTGAAACTTCATGTTGCTCATTGAGTTCTACATCCTTTAATGTCTCCTGAATATGCAGTCATGTTAAATAAAGATGATGTTTCATTTTTGTTTTATTGCTAGAGTTATTAGTAACCTTTTCAGTGCCTAATTATAATTTTACATCTGTCTTGCTTAGGTTCCCCTTGGCTCTGAAGGCAACTGATCTGGAGAAAGATGCCAGATGCTGCAAGGACCAAGAAGATCATGATATAGCCTTAAATTAGGTATGCTTTTATTTTCATATATAGATATATAGATAGTGGGCTTGCTGTTTTAAACTAAAAGTACATCATACAATCTCCACCTTGTTTTTCATTGTGTGTGCATCCGGAATCTCTCTAATAGTATATTCTCTTACACGTTTTGAATCTTTAAGAAATTTGATTGTATTTTTGTTTGTGGCTTTAAATTTCCTTTTGATTCTTCTCATGCTCTAAAGATTTATTCAAACTGAGTCAATATGCAAATAATTTTGATTCATTCTTACACTGGCATGCCAAGTTGTGCCCCACAATATTCTACAACTTACAACTGTTAGAACACAGTCATCTTGTCGCCTAATGTTGCAACAATAGACTTCACTGCTTTGAAGTGCAAGCAAAATTTATATTTATATATATATATATATATATATATATATATATATAAAAACAGGATTTGGAATTTTAGATAAGCATCAGAGACTGTACTGTTTTCACTAGAATAATGTAAATGCCACCAATCATACCCCCTTTGATGGCTGGGAAGCAAACAGATGCAGCCATGCTTTGATTTAGGAAATAATTATGGGGGGAAAATTGAGAAGCAAACAGTCACACCCATCTTAATCAGCTTTGACCAAAATGAAAGAACTTAAGACCTGAGACCAAAGTCGGTTCTTTTCTCTTTGCTGTGTTTTGTTGTAGTTATACTTATAACTGAGATTAGAGAATTGTTTATTTCTGCCCCTTAGTTGTTTTGTTGCTCTGCTTTACCAAAGTACATACTTTTCTTGTCTTGTGATCTCTGTTACATACGTTTTTCTACTGAAGATTGTGAAGGCATGAAGACTTTGATCCTAGTCATGTGACCAGTGTCCATGTCTTATGAATCTCAACTCTGATGGGCTACTGATCAATTGTGAAATTGGTATTTCTTATGCAGAGAAAAGAGCTATTTAGTACTGCATATCTATCCATCATATCCATTGTTATGTTGAATGCATGTGTTATTAATAATAGTAGAAATAATTTTATGCTCAGTTTTATTTGTCAAAAGTATCTGAATATACAGGTATATGATACGATACAGTACTCTCTCTCTCTCTATACAAACACACGCACACACATAATATTTGAAAATGCACATATGATGCATAATAGTAACAGCTATGGGTGTCATACATTCATTGCAGTCTCCTAGTTATTTTGACATAGTTTATCTCTTTCTTAGTGGTTGATTTGTTCTGAAAATCATTGAATTTTACCTGTTAATTGTTACTCCCTCCGGTCCTATTTATAAGACAAAGTTTGACACTTTTCAATGGTCCTATTTATAAGACAAAGTACACAAATCTAGAAGCATTTATTGTTTTTTCTCATGTTTGTCCTTGTTGACCATTAAATGTTTCAAGGTGACACAATTATCATGGTAGTGGCATTTAATTTTAAATAGGGGTAAACTTGTAATCTTATAGACTAATTTCTTGAAAATCAACGCATTGATTACTTTTCTTAATGTGTTTTTGTCTGAATTGTCTTATAAATAGGACCAGAGGGAGTACTGATATTTATGAAGTTGGTCTTAATATTCTCAAACAGAACTGTCGAAGATGGCTGTTCCTTTGGGCTCAGTTTTTGAGGACTGTGCTTCCAAAGAAAAGACTCTTCTTTGATGGATAATTTTGGCTATTTTAGGCATTTCATCTGTGTCACTATTTGTATGGGTCCTCTGGATATTGTTGGTCTTTAGTTATTTGGTGGTGGTGGTTGATGAGTGTGTGCTTTGTGCCAAAGCATATATTACAGTGGTTTAAAATATAATATTGTTGCCGGAGAGATTGCATCAAGCTGAGTTTTTTATATATATATATTTTTTTTAACTTCGACGTAGTATAGCACTGAATCCACTGATTTTATAGAAGTTTGTGATGAGCTTAGTGTAATAACAGCAGACATGGTCAGACAGTTACATGGAACTGAGTACTGTTGCTTCAGTATCATTAATGGAGTATTTATCGCTCTGGGTAGGTGGAGTCATTTAAGATGCTCTCATCACGTGGTTTGTTCAATGAATATTTTATCTAGAGAAATGCTAATAAGTGCTTTAAAGATTATGTAACATTATGTAGCATTCAATATTATAAATGCAATTAATGTTAGTGATTTTTAATTAGAATATTTGATAGATTGATTCCGTGTGCACTCTTAACTGAATCATTTTCTTGTTTCTTTGTTATTGTTTGGCATGTGGATGATGAGTGTGCTTCATGATTAGAAACACTGGCTCATGGTCATTAACAGATAGGATGGCTACAATCAGTTGGAAATTGTTGACAATCAAATGCCATTGACTGAAAGAGTCTTTTTAACAATCTTCGTTTTCAAGTTTTTATTCAAATAAACAGCAAAGAACTCAATGCTCTTGCTTCGATATTTCACTCCATGGCCTGTACTTTCTCCATAAGGCAACGTCTGTGATCCAAAGATGTTAATAGCATTTTCAGCGCGAGCAAAACTCATGATTGTCGTGTAAATTTTGCAATCCTTTCAAGTTACGTTGTTTCTGGACATGGATATTGTTCCATAAGGTGGAATGGTAACTTAATCGAATATAGTCTTTTGCGTTTACATGGCTAATTAAGCTCCCTACCTATATACAAATAGCTGATAATGTGAACCTGAATGCACATCATTGGTAAACGAAGTAAAACAAAGTGGAAACTGGTCTTGTTAGACAATTCCTCATGTTTGAAAGTATTTCAATTCCACTACAACAAATCTAATCATCAACTGGTATCATTAGCAACAGGCTCAGCAAATTAAGCAGAGTTATGATTTCATTAGACATGATAAGAAAAACCCTTGTTGGCATCAAAATGCAAGAAGAAAATGGCAAACATAAAACCTTAGTTAGAATTTGGTGGCTGGAATCTTACTCCAGGCAAGTACCTAGTCACAAATTCTCGAGCCAAAGCGTGGAGTTCCCCATCCTCGAGTTGTTGATCTGATGGATCAAAAAAGGTGCTTAATTGTAATGATGTTGAATGTGATTGAAGAGGATCAAATTGCATAGATAGGTCAGTAGCACTTTGCAAGTCAGCATTTAATGTCAAGTGATCTGAGGAGGAATGAAGACTAGTTGATGAAGAGGTTTGGGGATGTGGAAGAGGAGGTGCTACTGGGAGTGGAAGACGCTGCATTGTGGCAAGACGGGCCTGAACATAGGTTAACTCTGCCTGCAAGTTCATTACCTGTGCCAAATGAATTCAGTGCTAATAAATCATTTTTTTATGTCATGTAATAATGCTATGAAGTTATAATCTAATGCATACCTTTTGAAGATATCATGGTCATATTAATAGAAATTATCTTTCAATATATGCACACCCATATATCACATGAATAAGATCTTTATCGTTTGTTAGATGGGATAGAAGGTTAATTATTTTTTATACCACCACATATGTGCCATAACATATAATTATAGAAACAGAGATTAGGACACTGACCCTTTCATGAAAGGTCATATAATAGGTTCCATGGATATCACATTATGGATTGCTTAAAATATCAAATTATCTATTCAACTCATCTCAATAGAAACTCATCCAAAATTCCAACGAGTGATGCTATGAACTGACGACTTGATAATTATGTAGGCAAATCAATAAAGAAAACTTTATTAGGAGAATTATTATCTATTTAAAATGACCTTTTGCCCAATCATAGAACAGGACAATAGTTAAGAAATGACAAAGATAAACAGATAGAGATTATGCCCACATCATGTGTCCAGGATTTTAATACATTTTGGCATACTGCAAATTATCTACACGCATGTGAAGAATATTCTTATTTAGTATCAAAAGATAAACTTTAATATTTTGGCTGCTACATTGAAGGTGCTTGTTTAATCGCTGCAGAGATCACATAATCAATCTTATCCAAACAACTTTTCCTTTCTCACTTATGGGGTAGAGAATCTAGAAGGGATTACTTAATTGGCATTTGGTAAATAATCACTTAGACAATGGACTTCTGCCTAATTAAAGTTAAGGAATCCATTGGTGTATATCTGCCCAATAATGGCCCTGAAACGGGAAAAGAAAAGAAAAACATTATAGTACCAATGTACTGCGTGTAAGTGTTAAATTACTACTTCCTTTGTGGTTAATCACAGGTTTCATGGATAAATATGTACAAAGGCTCTGACACCCAATAATTGAATGTTAGAATTTAGATTATACTTAATGCAATCTCAATGATAAAGAAAGGGCTGTTGCTATTGTATCACGCATAAGATTATGCAACTTTATCTAGTAGTATGCCAATCAATAATAACCTCACTATAGCCCATAGACTTGTCAATGCTACATTAGAAACTGATAGATTCTTCCAAGCTACACTTATAATACGCATTTAATAAATTAATCACTTATGTCTTTATCCGATCAAAACGATTTGAAGATAAAATAAGTATAATCTCCATCCCCCTATACACACACACACTACACATAGTTAACTTATTTCTTTTAGAACATTTTCATTGAAAGTCCTTGCGGTTTTTTTTTTTTTATTTTATTTTGTCCACACATGTGAAATTTAGTTAATTTATTTATGAAGTGTAAAAGCGTGTTAAGTTTCTTTTTTTGGTCTTAAACTTGAATATTTATACATGCATAGCCATGATGCTAATCCCTGGAACCAAGGGTGATCTATATACAAAACCTTCCTAGAGTGACATTTTCTGAATTTCCTTCCTTTACATATCAATTATAAAATTGGTATGATATATGTTATAATCTATTTCTAATATAATAAATCACTATTTTGGGTAGTAGTGAGTCAAGTGTAAGCATATTAATTTTTTTTATTTTTTTAAATGGGTCAAAATTATTAGGTCCAAGATCCTTAAATGCTCTAAGCCCTAGAATTGGATTAATTTGTAAGAGACTTTAATAATTTATATGAGATTATAAATTCAAACATGATTGCTACCATTGTAAATAAAAATTTCCTTAAATACACTACTATTAGTTGTGTATTAAAAAGGTTAATAACTACACCAAAGTTCAAGTGCAGAAGAAATAGATATTTTGAAAGACCCAATATCGTAATTCCAAAGGTCAGACTACAATTTTTCTGACAAATTAAATATAAAGGGACTATTGGAAATATTCACGTTAAGGAACATCTACATCACTTTGAACTAGTTAGGAAGTGTTTGTTTAATTAAGTTTAAGAATAATGATTTTAACATATTGTATAAAAATGATTTAATTTTTATAGAAAATTTAATTTTAGAAACTAAAAACTATTTTTCATTTAGTTATGATTATAAAAACAGTTAAAATTATTATTTCTTTACAGTGCTATTAGATTTTTTTAATTCTAACCTTTTTTTTTACCAAAAACTTAAATATAAACACACTATTTTTTTTTTTGAAAAACTTAAAATCAATACTAATTTTTTCACGAAAAACTTTGAAATAAATTAATGACGCACAATTTAATACGTTGTGAATATTGGTTACTACTTACTAGTATATGGCTATATGCTAACATGCAAATGTGTACCGTAAACTATGTGCAGCAAGAGATTGAAAGTCAATACTAGAAATAATAATTGAATATTTCTCGAGCTGCTAATTGCGTTGCTTAGTAGTTCCGGCAAAGCAACAAACAAGCCTCCGTAGTCAGCCACACCCACTTGGCGGCTGCCACCACCACCTCTCTTTTTAAAATATTGCAACTTAACATGAATTTCACCAAGTTTATTTATTCATTCAGAAACCTAATTTTCACAATACATTAATTGATTTCAAGTTCCCAAATTTCTATGCTAAAAATAAAATCAAATCATGTAGACCTTTTGGGTGGGTAGGTTTTGCATAGTACTATATCATAACACGGTATTTGGTAGTAGTATATATTTGATTTGATTTGATTATACATAATTTGGGCACAAGACCTTGAAATCACAAAACCTACCTACATTGATAGGGGGCACTCTAATTAAGTACACGGCTTCCATAGAAAACATGGCCAAAGCCAAACAAACGTGTCAAACCAAACAGTAGAGTGTACATATACTATAATATATCCTAAATGGTAAGATCTTGACCTACGAGGAATGCAAAACAGTGATACTTGTCAAGCGACTATACTGTAGAGTACATGTGCACGACCTCACACCCGTGCGCATGTTAGCATCATCACCATTAATATTAGTGTTTCATTGAAATATTATGGTTCCGTCTTTGATGCATTTGAATAAGATTAATTGATTATAGAAATCAATAATTAAAAAGAAATTGTGCATATTTTATAAATATAAAGTACGTTATACGAAAATGATAAAAAAATTAATTCTATAAAATGATTCTGAATGGTTCAAAAGTTAGAACAAAGGGTCATTACATGATTGTAAGGAGAAAAAAAGAGAGAAATAAAAAGAAAAAAGAGAAAAAGACGAAAAAAAGTTAATAATATGGTAAGTGATATGTTTATGGAGGAAGAGTAAGATAAAAAAAATAAGAGATAAAGATAGAATTGTAAATAAGGAGGGTATCATACAATAAAAAAACATACAATAACTATACAATGTACATTTTCTCTCTATTTCTCTTCATCACATCATTTATAATATTCCACATTTCTCTCTCTATTTTCTCCTCATCTCTTTCTCTCTCTCTAGTTGTAAATGTTGTTTGTAACAAACAATATTTCTCTAATAGAATCCATGTGTTTTAATTAGCCTCATGTGTTATAAATCATTTAATCTCTATATATATCTTGCATTTCTTGAGTACTAAACCAGTTAAACTAAAAGAATCCAAACCTAATGGAGTATGAATGTATATGAATATGAACTCATATTAAAAAAAACGTGTAAATAATCAGCATTAGTATTCACACATATTATCGTTTGATGGCTATTCAATGTTTATAGTTTAAAAAAATGACAAAACAAATTAGATAGAATGATTAATGAAGAGGGTGTAATGAGGTAAGTATAATGTTATTAGTTTTTCACAAATTCTTTGTTATGTGCAACAATTCTCTTCATTCTACTCAGAAATGAAACAAAACCCATTTCAGAATTTGTGGTTAGTTACCAAATAACAATTGCCAGACACAAACAAACAGAGAGATAAAGGGGAAGTGGAAACAAATAGAGCATGATTAATTACTACAATGAAGAAAGGGAAAAAAGAGAGTGATCATATTCATATTAATTCATATAGATATACCTGTTGTTGAAGGGCAAAGATGTGAGCAACACAGCCATAAACAGGGTCTCTAGTTCTAGCCAGAGCTTCATAGCAGAGAGTAACAACAGCATCAACACGCTTATGTGCTGGGATGCGCATGAGTAGCTTAGAGGCATTACTAGCACCAAACACCTTATGCACAGCAGCAAAATGAAGGGTTCCTTGGTCTGAGTCAAAGTATGGTGCAAATATGCAACCCTTCACACACTTTCTCCTCAAAAACTTGCAGGCACCACAAGGCCCACCTCTTTCACTACTGCCACCAATCTTTCCTCCACAATCCATCTCTCCTCTCTCTCTCTCTGTCTCAGTCTCAGCCAGAGGTTGGCCAAATCTTTTTCTTGTGTTGTGGGTCACAAAGAATGACAGATAGATAATGATGCAATATTGGGGGATGGATGGATATAATGAGGGAGACAGATGACAGGTTAATTAATTTGTGTGTATGTATATAACTTGATTTTGATATGTTGTGGAAAGAATTAATAAGTGAATGCTTTTGGTGGTGGGTCACTCAGTTGTACTAGAACTAGTTGGTTTAATTGAAGTTATTATTATTAGAGTGTATGTGTTGTTGAGGGGGGGCTGAATTTGGTTCAAAGTTTGAAACTTTAAAGCCACGCAAGTAAATTGGAGGAATAATTAATAATTAATAATATACATAGAGGGAAAGGAAAGAGAAGAGGAGGGGCTTGCGTGAAGCAAAGAGAGTGTAGTGTTAGTGTAGGTGACAGCATCAGCCAGCTTCCAACCGCCGCACTGGAAGCCACGTGCCAGACCAGCTCCCTACACCACGTGGGACAAACATCCTATTCCTTTCTTTCTTTCTTTCTTCTATGTATCATATTCATATGTTGATAGATTTGATTTTAGATTGTAGAAGAGGTGTCTGTGTGTGTGTGTTAATTCTCAGCTGTCATCTCTGCTTTTACTTTGCTGTTCCTCAAAATGACAGAAATGAGACACTGTTGGTGCCCTGTGCTACCTTCTGCTAATTAATAAAGTCATGCTTTCTTTCTTTCACCTCCTACAGTACAGGGCCACCTCCTGCTTCATACCATGCCCCGCTTTTCTATGTAGTACGAGATTAATTTCCTTTGGGACAAAATATATATCTAGTATGTATGTTTATGTATCATTCAATAATGAAATTCAGAACCTCCAAATCGTTTATTTTGCTATAATAATTTATGAAAATTTGTACAATCAAACCAAGTAGTCCACACCCATAAATTAATTTTTGTGGTATTTGATCATTATACCAACACATTCTTTTCTCAACAATGGATTAGATCCCATTAAATTATGTGTGTTGCATTCTAGAGTTAAAAACCTCCCACAAATCTAGTTGAAAATCTATGCAAAATAACACTTTTTTTTTTGTAGTGTCTCAATATGGCGTGACTCATATGACATTCAATTAATCACATAAAGTATGTTGAGAAGGGTGCATTAAAGAGTGCTAACATTTTTTTCCATTAATATCTTTGATTTGGGCATGAGAATCCCTTTTACAAGTATTACGTACTTAAGTGGCCATGGAGTGAAGAGAAGATGAATGTCATAATACAAAAGGGTTGTGTAAAGTCATTTAACCGAAGAATCCATCTCAAAATAAAGTCTAAAAAAATGGTGTAGAAAAACAACCATGCTTATCGTTTCAAAATTTATTTTAAGTTGTGACATATATAGAGTTTCATGAATAGGTTAGAGCAATCAATTCAGGACTTATGACTTACACTCTCTTACTTCTTGTGACCTAAGTTGATTTGCTTAGTTAGTTAGGTCATTGTTTTCTTGAAAAACTAATTATTTAACTAAAAATCAAGTTTTAGATTATTTTAAAAAAATTACACTATAACGAGTTAATTTATTATCATTGTTTGATTGGGTTTTGCATATTCACTGTTTGATTGGGTTTTGCTTCATTATTGTTGCTAAAAGTTTTATTATCATTGATCGTGCCCCATTCTTTTTCTAACCATTAATTGGACCTGCATGCTGTACTGTATTTAGCGTCTTTGGTTTAGAAAATGTTTTTTTTTATTATTTGTATTTATTTTTAGTAATAATTATTAAAAAACTCTATTTTAGTTTTATCTTTAAAAATGTACACAGGAATTCAAAATTATTTATATATATATTTTTAAAAGGAATGGAGTTAGAAAACACAAAAATATTACTTTTACCGTTCCATGTGCAAATTTAAAAAAATACAAAATAAAGTAATAATTTTATAATTATTAATAAAAATAATATAAAAGCACTTTTTTCAAGCTAAACAAGCTAGCTCTTAATTAATTTCTCAAATAGCTAATTATTTCCGTTTTGCTAGTTCCTTCCTTCTTTCTTCCAGTGTCCTACTTGTTATCTTCCTCAACCGTTGATTGCTTCTTTGTTTTTTGAACATCCAGACAAAGCATATATAAGTGTGTACAAGCAAGCAAAGTGCTAGCTAGGAAGCACAAAAAAATCATGGTTGATGTGATTACATCACATCAAGTCACAACACAGGCAAATTAAAGGACCCACCAATGGTGTCATAGCTGAGAGTGGGAAATTAAGGTTGCATGATATATCGGTGGTGAGCAGTGGCGCTTAGAAGTGGGAACTGGGAAGAAGCTACGAAGTGGTGATGTGTGCAATGCTTATATATGCTTGAGTTGAGTCTCTATATTACCCTCTATGAATGAATGAATGTGCCTTAATTCCTACGGGTTGCGTTTTCTTTCATTGTCTTTCTATCCAATCCAATCCATATGTGGTGGCCTTCTGTTTTCATTTCTTCAATCAAGTGGGAATATTTGTTTTTTCAGAACAAACTTTAATTTACAACTCATATAATTATTAAGGTGACTTTTCATTATTTTAAGTATATATATACGAAATATTCGTTGGTGGAGAAGAAACCTAGACCAGAACATATATCATATATCTATATGAATCGATCATTCATAAAATCAGTGGTGGATGGTGGATTTTGATCAGGGATACCTAATCTAAGGGCCGATCTCAATTTAAAATTTAGGGCGACCTTTTTAAGGCTTTTGGGCCATCTAGGTGAGGCCCATTAGCCACAATCTATAAATAGGAGACATATTGCTGACCTAAGGGTATCTAATACTTCTCACTCTGAGGATTGGGTTCAACGCCTAGGTTATTGAGCTCGGTTCTTCAGGACTTTTGAGAACAGATTGGTGCCCACCGTGGGGCTACGGTAAAACGTCTCCTGGATCACATCAATTAAAATCTTTTACATGAGTTTATTGAAAAGGTCTCCAAGTCTCAACACGGTTCATCTCCTCACCATGATGTTGCTGCCATCACTACGTAGCCATTGTTTCTACCTCTGCCTCTCCTACCACCGACCCCACAATCCAAGCCTAAGAATGGCTAACGACGACTCTGCCTCTGATATCTTCTCCTCCCAGCGGCCACCAACTTTCAAGGAAAGGAGTGAAGCTTCTCTCCTTTCTGATTCGCAAGTTAGGGATATTGCTAGGATTGGTAAGTCACTACTATTGCTCTGCTACAACACAGAAGTACATAACCGTTTTTACACTTTTTCTTCCTGCTTTTTCGGCTTCAGATATCAATTCTGTGTTTTAGTCTCTATCTATTGTTGCTCTGCCTCTTCAGTTTATTAATTCATTATTAAAAATCGAAACATGTTAGTTCTGTGTAGGGATGACAATGGGTAGGGTACTATAGCACCCGTTCCCATACCCGCGTTTTGAAAACTGGACCCGGACCCGGACTCATACCCGCATGGGGTAGTGATTCTGATATCCGTACCCTTACCCGCTGGGTACTCAAGTACCTGTATCCGTACCCATTACCCCGCACTTTTGTTAATTATAAAAAAATTCATTAGAAAATAAAAATTAATTAAAAAATCACTCCAGCACAAATGAAAAATAATTCATTGATCACCAAATTTAACTACAAAACAACTTTGGTAATGTGAAAGTGGATGGGAGATGAGAACAGTGGGGGAATGGAAATTAGTTCAAGTTTTGTTATTTTAGTGTTTATGAATACAAAATTATAAAATTTCCAAAACATTTAAATTATTTAAATTAGTAGTATATATTAATGTTTTTTGGTGATTATAATATATACTAACATTAATTAATTTTTAGGAATAATATTAATTAATACTATATATATATATATATATATATATATTAAATTAATCATATGTATATAAATTACATTAATTGTATATATTATATAAGTGCGTGTATGGGTAGGGTAGGATACCATAGTACCCATACCCGCACCCGCACCCATTAAAAAATGTGAGTAATTACCCAGACCCGGACTCGGACCCATTTGGTGGGTAATTACCCTACCAATTGCGGGTAATTTTTACGGATAACCATTGGGTCTAGGTCCAATTGTCATCCTTAGTTTTGTGTTGATCTTTTAGGTTGGTGAAAATGATTGTATGTGCTATAAAAATATAGTTATTTGGTGATTTGGAAATTAGTTAAATAGCGAGTTTGTATATGATAGGCTGATAGTGAGTAGCGTTTATGACAAAATTAATTTCACATAACCATTTTTTTTTAAAAAAAATATCATCTGTAAATAGCACCTACCCCTCCGCGAATGTGATGTAAATTGAAAATTAAATTAGATCAATGGCAATGACAATTACTACATTAGTCATCTTTATATTCCAAATATATATATATATATATATATATATATATATATATATATATATATTAGTCATCTGCCATACTGTTTATTTTGAAATCATGAGTTTAACATATTTGTCTTGCACAATTATAGTAGTATTTTTGTTGTCTCGTCAATTAATTTTTTTTCCTAAAATAAAAGATCACCAAGTTTCATGACTACTAATTATGGCCAAATTCATTAACATAAAACTCTTACAAAATCTTTAATTGTTATTTTAATTTTCATTAAAACACTTGTCGCATAATTATAGCGTGAAGTTGTTTTTAAAATATTAATTACAATATATATGTAACATATATCATAAAAGTTATGTGTAGGAAATATGAATTCGAATATAACGGACTAATTAGCAAGATTTATTAGTTTCCGTTATCTTTTTTAGATTTATTAGTTTCTGTTATTTTTTTATTAATTTTCATTTATACATGATTTGTAATTGATTTTGGTTCCCACGTTTAGCATAACTCCAAATTAAAATTTAAATTATTTTTATTTGTGTATGATGATAGCATTAATTTAGCTATTTATTTGATATACATGTCTATCCCATAAAATTTAAGTTTCACCCATGATGATAACTTTAATTAATAAAATTAATTGGGTTAAATAAAATGTTTGCTCAGCCTTAATTATATCAGTCATCATAATCAATTTAAATAAATCATATCTATAAATTCAATTTAACAATCTTGCATGATTAAATAATATACATACTATATATGCAAGAAATATATATCCTATTTTAGTACTATCAAATTCAATACGCATATCAAATTTAATACGCAATATATTTCGATAAGCTTCCTATTTTTATCATTATTGATTATTGATTATTATTTATTGGTCAAATAATGTTATTTTATATGTTTTCTTTAATTACCATATGAGGGAGCATGAGTATTATTATGATGGCATTAATTTTAATTGTTATCCTGATTACTAATATAGATTCTTTTTGTTTGCAAATTACGTTCTCACAACCAATATGCTGACATGGTGGGATGAATTTATTGAAGCTACAAACACCAAGTAGATTGGAGTCACCGAGTACAGATCAGTGGGAATTTATTGAAGCTACACACACCAAGTAGATTGGTGTCACCGAGTTCAGTTCGGTGGGAAACACCAAGAAGATTGGTGTCACCGAGTACAGATCAGTGGGAATTTATTGAAGCTACAAACACCAAGAACGTAGATTGGTGTCCCCGAGTACAGATCGGTGGGATGAATTTGATTGAAGCTACAAACACCAAGTAGATTGGTGTCACCGAGTTCAGTTTGGTACAAACACCAAGTAGATTGGTGTCACCGAGTACAGATCGGTGGGATGAATTTGATTGAAGCTACAAACACCAAGTAGATTGGTGTCACCGAGTTCAGTTCGGTGGGAATTTATCGAAGCTACAAACACCAAGTAGATTGGTGTCACCGAGTACAGATCGGTGGGATGAATTTGATTGAAGCTACAAACACCAAGTAGATTGGTGTCACCGAGTTCAAATCGGTGGGATGAATTTGATTGAAGCTACAAACACCAAGTAGATTGGTGTAACCAGGTAGATTGGTACAAACCAAGAAATCCTGGGTGATAAATAAAGGTACAATGATATATCAAGTAGATTGGTAAAGAGACAGCTGCGGCCTAAAGAGGAATAAAAAATGGTACAAAGAAAGGCATGTGTTCGGAGATCAATAAAGTGCCTTCTAAATTTGTAAAGGTATTCTCTAACTGATATTATCTCATAATGATAAGTTTGTTATTAACAGAATATAAGAATTTAGATTTTGTGATAAGGTAACTCCATTTGATATTATTTCATAGCTATAGAATTTAGATTTTGTGTCTTGACACTTGGGCTGTTATAGTTATGAGTTGAGGGAAGTAATTAACTAAGGCTTCAACTTGAGAGCAAAGAGCTTAAAAGATAAAGTTAATAGGAGTCTCCATTACAAAATATTGTTGACATTAAGTTAACAGGAAGTAAATAGGAAATTAAGTAAATGGAAATTAAGGTCTGGAGTAATTTCGTCATTCTTCATCAGGAATTTCCACCAATTTCCCATCTTGTATTTCCTTGAAAGCTCCTACCTCCTCCACATTCAAATCAGGATACAAAAACTTCACTTGTTCAATAGCCTTCTCGAAACCAGTCTCATACTGAAAGGTTATCTCAGCCTTCAAGGTGTCAGCATCAGTCTTTCGACCATCCTATTTTGCGACGAGTTTCTTTTCGGATTCTTTAAGCTTTTCCTCGGATTTTTGCAATAACTTGGTTTGTTGTTCTAAAAGGACGTCGGATTTTTCCTTTTCCTTTTTGATGTCAGCAAGGTCGTTCTGCATTTTTTCTTTTTCCGAGGCTAGGCTTTCAAGTATTTCACGGAGACTCTCTAACTAGGTGTTGATTTTCCGAGCTTGAGTAATCTCTTCTTCTTGATCTTTAAGTTTTTTGGTCTTGTCAATCAACTCTTTCTCCAGTAGGCTAATCCCAGTTTCTAATGCACAACCTAGGAGAAGGACCCATTAATTCGAGCTCTTCGCCTAGGACAACCTAGGCTCGAGCTCGAGGGGCTGTGTTCCGTTAGGGATACCTAATCTCGGGACCGATCTCAATTTAAAATTTAGGGCGACCTTTTTAAGGCTTTTGGGCCACCTAGGTGAGGCCCATTAGCCACAGCCTATAAATAGGAGACCTACTGCTGACCTAAGGGTATCTTATACTTCTCACTTTGAGGACTGAGTTCAACGCCTAGGTTATTGAGCTCGGTTCTTCAGGACTTTTGAGAACAGGGGTGTATACAAAATATATAAGATTTAAGTTTAGAAAAATATTACCTATATTTTTCTATTTATTTGTTTCATTTATAAAAAATTAATTTATCTGTATCATTTAGAAGTTAATGAAAGTTTCATTGCATTTAGAAATTCATCTCGTGATTGTGTTAATTAGTAATGTAATTTGTTGTAGACATGTATCTGATTTTGTTAAATACTTTTTTTTCAATATTGTTGAATGGATTTATGGTTATTGTGTTGGATTAATTACAAAACTGTGGTCATGCCATTCAATAGCACATTGATTTAACATGATCAATGTATGTATATTCCAGACAGAGTTTAAGCATTGCATTTATAACCTCCATCAATTGATTCATAAGTAATTTTTCCCACACAAAGAGAGCTCCCTTTAGCTTCCACTCCAATTCCCATTGCTCCAACATCTAACACTTCTCACCATATCCTCTTTGTTTTCTAGTACACACAACCTATTAAAAACCTCACAATTTTCCCTCTCCCGTCCATGCACCATACTTAGAAAATACTAGAACTCTATAGTAAAAATTTCCCCCTTTCTCCAACATATAATCACCATCTTCTTTTTAAAGATCAGCCACATTAAACTTCACAATGTCCCTAATTCCAACCTTTTTGCTTCCATTGGCTTACATATGTGTAGATGCATATACTTGTAGATATATTATATGCAGGTTTTGATGATGCCAATGGAAAGAAAATGAGTTCACTAAATTGACAAAAGGAATTGGCAAAAGAAAGAGCTAGACAACAAAGTCAATACAAGATCAAGAAACAAGGTTAATACAAGATCAAAGACAAGAAGGTATATTAGATAAGTATTAGTCTAGTTAGATAAAATGTTAAAAGAATTCTAGAATTTGCAAGTTACTTGGCCTTAAATATAAAATTTAAGGGAAATGTTTTTATAAGGTAAAATCAGTTCAAAAGGAAATTTTTGAACTGGTAATCGATTACCACATTGGTGTAATCGATTACCAGAAGTTATGAGATTCAAAATTGAAAACTTTTGAACTGGTAATCGATTACCAGAATGGTGTAATCGATTACCAACGTGCAAAAAGTTCAAATTTTGAATTCCAGGCATAACGGTTCGCAATTTTGAACTGTGTAATCGATTACCATATTCATGTAATCGATTACCAGAGTCATTTTTCTGAAAATCTTGAAGAGACATGACTTCTACTCAAAGGTTACAATGTTTTATCATCATCTTTATATATATATATATGTCTCATTCTCGAAAATTGATAAGATTACTCATGTGAAATCATAAGAGATTAAAATCATTTTAAGAATTATATTGTGCCAAACACTTGGAAATTATTAAGGATTCTTATAGGAACTTCAACTTGTATCATCTACTCTAAAAGAGAGTTTATCTTGTACAAACAATTGTTCTTATACTGTGTGGTTAAAGAGAGGGTGTCTCTCGTGGTTTGTGGGTGAAACACAACACAAGGGAAGGGGTTCCAAGGTGTGTGAGTGTTCATCACTTGTAAAGGGTTTTTACAAGAATAATGGAAATCTCAAGTGGGTGATTGGACGTAGGCAAAGGGTTGGCCGAACCAGTATAAATCGAGTTTGCATTTCTTCTTCCCTTAACTTTTACTTATTGATTGTGATTGCAAATTTATTATACATTAAGAGATTAAGAGTTTTGCATTCATATTTCATTATAAAAGAAGAGTTTTAATTATAGTAAAAGATAAAAGAAGTAAGTAAACGAAAATGAGAGAATTTAGATTAACTTAATTCACCCCCCTCTTAAGTTATTTGAGGACGCTTGTCTAACAAGTGGTATCAGAGCTTGTATCTTGTATAAGGATTAGAAGCCTCAAGATTAACTATGGCCTCATCCAATTCCCTTTTTGGTGAAGGAAACTCATTCCATAGACCCCCAGTATTTAATGGAGAAGGATTTCATTATTGGAAATCAAGAATGCAAATCTTTATAGAGTCAATAGATCTAAACATTTGGGATGTTGTAGAAATTGGTCCTTTTATTCCTTCAATGCAATTAGGAGAAGAAGTAAAAATAACACCTAGAGATCAATGGAGTGAAGATGATAAAAGGAAAGTTCAATATAACTTAAAGGCTAAAAACATAATCGCATCTGCATTAGGCATAGATGAGTTCTTTAGAGTTTCAAATTGCAAAAATGCAAAAGAGATGTGGGATACATTAGAATTAACACATGAGGGTACAAGTGATGTTAAAAGATCTAGAATAAACACTCTTACTCATGAATATGAATTGTTTAGCATGAATCAAAATGAGAGCATACAAGACATGCAAAAGAGATTTACACATATACTTAATCATCTTGTATCTTTAGGAAAAGTTTTTCCAAATGAAGATCTTATTAACAAAATTTTAAGATGTTTGAGTAGGCAATGGGAACCAAAGGTGACTGCAATTGCAGAATCAAAAGATCTCACAACCATGTCTCTTGCTTCATTGTTTGGGAAACTTCAAGAACATGTATTGGAACTATTGAGACTAAAATGTCCAATCTATAAAAGAAAGATGGAAAACTCCAACAAGAAATATTGGGATGATAATGACATGGACTCTAGTGACTCAGAAAATGAAGTTGTGAACTTGGGACTCATGGCCAGAAATTATGATAGCGAAGAAGAGGTAACATCTTCAAACAATGACATCTCTATTACCTTTGATGAACTTCAAGATGCTTTCAATGAGTTACATAAAGAATCATTTAAACTTACAAAATTAGTATCATCCTATAAGAAAACAACTTCTAAATTAGAAAAGGAAATCTCTAAATTAAATGAAGAATTAGATAATCTTAGAAATGAACTTAAGTTAGTAAATTCTAAAAATGAAAATCTATGCTATTATTAATTTAGAAAATAACAAAGAAACACTTCCATGCACATCATGCCAAACACATAAAGATGAAATTAAAAAGTTAAATACTACACTTGTAAAATTTACCTTTGGTAAAAATAATTTAGATGTTATTTTAGGAAGTCAAAGGTGTGTGTTTGACAAAGCAGGATTAGGATATGATCCTTCAAAGCAACAAAAGCTTTACAGAAATTTCTTTATTTCATATACTTGTGGTAGAAAGGGACATAGTGCATATACTTGTAATATAAGAAAGAATGGTGTTCAAAATGGACATATGATTTGGGTTCCAAAAAGGACCTTACCCAAAACTGACATTCAAGGACCCAAGATGATATGGGTACCAAAAGTTAAGAATTATGTTGTAGGTGTGCTTGATAGCAAGGCACTCTCAATGGTAACTTAATAGTGGATGCTCCAAGCACATGAAGGGAGATACTTCAAAGCTTATCAACATTACTCCAAAAAACAATGGACATGCCATTTATGGAGACAACAACAAAGAAACCAACATGGATCTTTCAAGAGAGTAGAAAACTTTAAAGAGATCATCCTCTTGACAACACCATTGGAGAATTTTCAAAAGGGGTAAACTAGACTCTCTCTTAAAGATATATATGGCTTTTGTTTATAAAATTGAAATAAAAATATTGATGAAGCCTTAAAAGATAAACATTGGATTATTGTTATGAAAGGAAAATTAAATCAATTTGAAAAGAAATCATGTATGGAAACTAGTTGATAGAACAAGTGATCATTCAAATTATAGGATCTAAATGGTTATTTGGAAATAAATTTGAAGAGAGTTAGGAATCTTAGATTTCTCTAAGTTAAAAGATACATTATTTGGCTACTACTTTACTACCTATGGATATATATTGTTTAGTATTTGATGCTCTTGGATTATTTTTGATGATGCCAAAGGGGGAGAGAAAGGGAAAGGAGAGAAAAGGAAAGAAAAGGAAAGGAAATGATTATAAAATTTTATACTATCCCCAAATATTTTTAGAAATAAAAGAAAAGTATTTTGTCCCCAAATATTGTTTGACCCCAAAGAATAGCACTGTTTCTAAAAAGACAATTACTAAGGGGAAGACTAAAGGGGAAATTATCAATATATGTATACTTGAAATTATCTTTTCTTTCTTCTCTTAAAGATGGTTGTCATCATCAAAAAGGGGGAGATTGTAGATGCATATACTTGTAGATATATTATATGCATGTTTTGATGATGCTAATGGAAAGAAAATGAGTTCACTAAATTTACAAAAGGAATTGGCAAAAGAAAGAGCTAGACAACAAAGTCAATACAAGATCAAGAAGCAAGGTTAATACAAAATCAAAGACAAGAAGGTATATTAGATAAGTATTAGTCTAGTTAGATAAAATGTTAAAAGAATTCTAGAATTTGTAAGTTACTTGGCCTTAAATATAAAATTTAAGGGAAATATTTTTATAAGGTAAAATCAGTTCAAAAGGAAATTTTTAAACTGGTAATCGATTACCACATTGGTGTAATCGATTACCAGAAGTTATGAGATTCAAAATTGAAAACTTTTGAACTGGTAATCGATTACCAGAATGGTGTAATCGATTACCAGTGTGCAGAAAGTTCAAATTTTGAATTCCAGGCATAACGATTCGCAATTTTGAACTGTGTAATCGATTACCATATTCATGTAATCGATTACCAGAGTCATTTTTCTGAAAATCTTGAAGAGACATGACTTCTACTCAAAGGTTACAATGTTTTATCATCATCCTTATATATATATGTCTCATTCTCGAAAATTGATAAGATTACTCATGTGAAATCATAATAGATTAAAATCATTTTTAAGAATCATCTTGTGCCAAACACTTGGAAATTATTAAGGATTCTTATAGGAACTTCAACTTGTATCATCTACTCTAAAAGAGAGTTTATCTTGTACAAACAA
The DNA here is from genome assembly GCA_026901365.1 of Sesbania bispinosa. Taxonomy (NCBI): domain Eukaryota; kingdom Viridiplantae; phylum Streptophyta; class Magnoliopsida; order Fabales; family Fabaceae; genus Sesbania; species Sesbania bispinosa. Next base: position 816,569 of record QLOH01000173.1, read on the forward strand.
TTGTTCTTATACTGTGTGGTTAAAGAGAGGGTGCCTCTCATGGTTTGTGGGTGAAACTCAACACAAGGGAAGGGGTTCCAAGGTGTGTGAGTGTTCATCTCTTGTAAAGGGTTTTTACAAGAATAGTGGAAATTTCAAGTGGGTGATTGGACGTAGGCAAAGGGTTGGCCGAACCAGTATAAATCGAGTTTGCATTTCTTCTTCCCTTAACTTTTTACTTATTGATTGTGATTGCAAATTTATTATACATTAAGAGATTAAGAGTTTTGCATTCATATTTCATTATAAAAGAAGAGTTTTAATTATAGTAAAAGATAAAATAAGTAAGTAAACGAAAACGAGAGAATTTAGATTAACTTAATTCACCCCCCTCTTAAGTTATTTGAGGCCGCTTGTCTAACAATATGAACTTTCAACTTACCCAAGCTAGTTTATTTCCTTCATCACACCGCCTATAGAAACTTCAATAGATTTTAATAATATACACCTCTGGTTCTATTTATAAGAAAATTCAGATCAAATCACACATTAAGAAAAGTAATTAATACATTAATTTACAAAAACTTTTTTTATAACATTACAAGTATATCCCTATTTAAAATTAAACTCCACTGACACAGTAATGGTGTCAATTGAAATTAAAATCTTTATTGGTCAACAAAAGTAAATATGAGAAAAAAATATTAAATACTTATAGATTTATGTGTTTTATCTTATAAATGAGATTATAAAAAAATTTCAAACGTTGTCTTATAAATAAAAAATATATATTTGGAAATAGAAACCTTTTCCCTAAGTAAAGTATGTCAAGCAATTCATTTACAATGGGTTATAGCAGACTTTCTTGGGTTAGCTATATGGAAATCCCAAGGATGTGGAAGGGACGGTCACAATTTTACAATTCAAATACAATGTCACAAGATTCATGAAGGAAATCATCCACATTCAAATACTGCTCTTATGAATATTTATCTTTAAATTGTAATTGGTACCTCAAAAATTCTTAAAATATATTTAATTACTATAATATTCTTTAAAGACCCTAGTTGAAATAGGTACCACTATAAAATGCGTGTTTTTAAATGCGAAAACGTAGCGATGGTCACGCTATCGCTATAACATCGTTACAGCATCAAATGCGCAGTTCAATGCGTAGCTGTACCATTAATACGTTGTGACGGCCAGACCGTTGCTATGTTTCGAATTGTAGTGACGGTCATTGCTATACTAAAAAATCTAATTATTTTTTTTCAAAAATTAAAAAATATATGTAGCAACGGCCAATGTTTCTAATTAAAAATTAAATTTGTCGCGTCTGAAATAATTTTAACTTAGCATTACACGCACAAAACTCTTTCTCCCTCCTCTCTTCTTCTTCCTCCTTCCTCTTCTTCCTCTCCTTCCTCCTTTCCTCCTCCTTCCACCTTCGGCCACCTCCTTCCTCTCTCCCCCTCTTTCGTTTAATTTCAAATCATCACCGATTAAACACTCTCCCTCGTTCATTTTGAACCAATCAGAATCTCCGTTAGTTACCCCTCTGTCCCTCTATCCCTCCTCCCTTTCCTCCTCCGCTGTCCACCACCACCTGTCGCCGTTCAGGTAATTATTTAATTAATTTTTTTAATTATAGTTATATAATTATGTAGTTAGTTATTTAATTATGTAGGTAGTTATTTTAGTTATATAGGTATTTAATTATATATGTAGTTATTTAGTAATTATTAGTAATTAGTAATTATTAGTTATTATTTATTAAATAGTAGTAATTTGCAATTATTAATTATTAATTATTAGTAGATAATAGAAATAATTTATATAGTTATATTAATTAAATAATTTATTTAGTAATAATTTAATTGGTGTTAGTTTGTATGCTAATTTAATTTAGGTATGTTTTTTAATATTTAATTTAACCTTATTAAAGTTAGGTAAATAAGTCTCGTATGCATTGTAGAGGTGGACAGAAGGTCCCACCCATTAGACGGAGGTTCATCCCTCCAAGCGAGCTTGTTGCACAGGCAGCTCGCTTTCGTCGGGATAGGACCAACTTCCCTCTCCGTGAGTAGTTGCCAGAGTAGCCTTCTTCCTCCGCCCCTGCACCGTACGTGGTGCCCACCCCTACAGAGGTTGCCGCCGAGGTGCATGATGACCTGCCACATATTTCTGATTCGGAGGGTGAGGATTACCCCCAGGCTGACATTGATGAGGAGGTTGACCCGACCCTGATGTACAGCAGCCTACGCACCGGGGTGCCAGCTCCAGTGTCGATCATGAGCGGGACCCTCACGGTAGGGTTATCATCCAGCCTTATGGACGAGGGTGAGTTTTTACAATTTTTTTATTTCTTTAATATTTTGAATTTTTATAAGTTGCAGTGTTAACATTGAATTTCTTTATTTTGCTGTTGGGTGCCTAACAACCCCCATCGCAGCCATTGGTCATGTGATCCGATCACAATTCCAGGGTCCTCACTATTTGTGGGAGGTCACCCCGAAGGATGTGAGGGACAAGTGATGGGTCCACCAAGCTACAGATCTGGAAGAATATTGCTGGTGGCAAGACTCGAGGCCACTGTTATGGCACCGGGTACTTGTCAGGAAACATTCTTCCTGGTGTGACCAGCCTCACTAAGGAGTCTCGAGCCCATACCAACGAGAGTGACGGGTCACGACATTCGTCTGACGAGGCGCTGCGACAGGAGGTCATCAAAGCAAAGTTGTAGGCTAGCCGAGTTGAAGAAAGGGTTGATCATTGTCCGGCTCAGTATGCACTGCTGGAGAAGGACTTCGCACGACTCCAACAATAGTTGCAGTTAGTGTTAGATGCCCGCCGTGCATGTGGTTCTACCAGCTTCATTCAGGCTCAACCGCACCTGCACTACGATGGCGACCTGGATGACCAGCCCTTGGATGAGGATGAGGAGCGTGGCCCACCACCATAGCAGCGTCGTCGCCGCCAGTCGTGATTTTTTTATTGTATTATATTTTTATACACTTTGTATATATATCTACTGTTTATATATATATATATGTTCTATATGGGTGTTTTTATATAGTATTTATTATTTTTCTTTATATTATAGATTGTTAATAAATATGATATAAAATTTATAAATTAAAAAAATTGAATTTCTATAATAATTCAACTGTAAATTAAAATAAAATTAAATATAAAACCCTAAATTTTATTAAAAAAATTATAATAATTATTAGCTCGTGATCGTCACTAGTTAGAAAATTTTTAAAAAATAATATAATTATTAGTGGTGGCCTATGATGTGACGGCTTAGCGACGACCTTTGATATTTTCATTTTGCGATGGACTTCAGCATAACGACGACTTTAGCGTCGGGCTAACAGACGCTACGTAGCGACGAATTTTTTTGCTCGTCGCTATGGTATTAATGACGAGCATTTTAATGACATCCTTGTGGCCGTCGCTAAGCCATTGCTAATTGCATTGTAGCGACGATTTTCCCCTTGTATTTGGCCATCGCTAATTCCCGAATTTCTTGTATTGTCCAATTTGGATTACCTTTTAGTCTATAAGAGTTTTTCAAAAGAAATAAGTCATTTATATATAAAAAAACCTATAAGTTTAGGAGTGTTTATAGAGAAATTCAATGAGAGAACTTTTAAAAAAATTGGGATGCAAAGACTACTTTCATCCTATAGAAAAAGTTAAATTTATTTTATATTCTTTATTCAGTTTACTTTATTCTCTTGCGAGTTCCTCTTAAAGAAATTTAGCGAAGCTTGCTCCAACTCCAACACTTTGGTTGAATAGATTTTGTGAAGAGAGAAAAAAGGAAGAGAAAGATACAAGTGAAATGTAAATCACCCTGTTTGGTTGAACGAAGAATCAAAAGAGAGATTAAAAAGTGACTGTGGGACCCACTTGAAATTCAATCTCCACTTATATGAGGAGATATGAAAGAGAAGGAGGGACCCAATTCCTCTTTTGCCCATTCAGCCTCTCCAGTTAACATTAGCTACGGAATAGCTATAGAATTACTAGGTGATACAAATCCGTAAATAATCTGTAGTTATTACATAGCTATATCTTGTTAAAGAGACATCATGGCTAAAGAGAATCCCCACACGAGAAGGAGTGGGACTCCAAGCAAATTTATCGGAATATCCTTGCTTTTAAAATTGGATTAGCAAATAATACTGCACACAATTGCAGCAAAGGCTATCAATTTAATTAGTAGCGTTTTGTCTAAAATAAAAGACAACCCTTTCGGTATGCCTTTGGTTTTATAATTATAAAGTCACGCTTTTATGTTTTTGAACCTGCAAGTTATCTACTTCTATCTAATGGAAGTTTGTAATGAATTTTTTTATTTTTTCATTTAATTTATTTTATTTCTCCAACAGATATTTTTTTATGAAATTAATGAAATAATTATATATTACTTTAAAATGTGTGATTGTTACTACTTATTAATTTAGATCTCATTGATTATCAATTATAAATTTATAATTGCATGGAAATTAATTATTATAAAATTTTTAATTTTACCTTTAAGAGTATTTTTATCAACTTCTATTTTTTTTAATTCTTTTTCTTTCCACTTTCTACCTTACCAAACAAGGGTAGAGAAAGTTACATCTATATTTTTTTTCTCTATTTCTCTTCTATTTTTCTGAAACTAAACAACCTATATTTTTGTTTTATTTCTCACCACTTTTTCCCTTCCTTATTTTTTTTTCCTACTTCTCTCCTTTCTATTTCTCTTCTCAAACCAAACATAGCACATCTGTTAAAAAAGTGTCAAAACACATCTTAAAGCTGGCATTGTTATCATTATGAAAACACTTGATAATATGGTGCAAGCCGCCTTAAGAAGTGATCATTATTTGCCATCTAGCTGTATATATATGAGTAGCTTCCGATGTGAAAAGTTCATAAACAATATATACTTAAATGGTCTTTAAGCATGTTGATTACTTTAGTTAGGCTCAAGAAAATCCTCTGAACGTAAAAGAAGAGTCAAATTCTTTTCAAGCTTGAAAAAGGCCTTCTTTTCACTTGTTCATGGGTTGCTTTTGGTCAAATCAGTTTTGCCACTACTTTTTTTAGCATCCTTTAAAAGTAACCCATTTATGAAGAAATTAAGATGCCATGATCCATGATCGTTTGATTTCCCACATAGTTTATGTAAAAATAACAAACGCATATATATATATATATATATATATATATATATATATACACTTCTACTAAAAAAAAATCTCATGTGAAGATAGGAAAAATGGCTCTTGCATGCAATTGAAGCATAACTACTGGAGATCACAAGAGAAGGATAGGATCATAATATAATAAGAAGCTAGAGCCACTAGATTTGTAGATACTTTGACTAGAATGAATTAAGAAAGCATAAAAAGTGATTCTTTTGATGTCATGATTGATCTGGTCCAGGCCCTTTCTTTGACCCCCTTTAATTTCTATAGTCTTTTTTCTTTTAACATTAATTAATTAATTAACATAATCTTTTCCTTTCTTAGACACATAATTAATTATTGTAGTTAAGCAGCTAATTTGCCGCTTGTTCAGGTGACATCCTGTGGTTCAAAACACAATTATTCAAACTGAAATTCCTGTAAGTAATCATAATTGAATTATATATACTAATTTTTTTAATCATCCCCAGGTGTTGACCGCACGGGTGGGGAGAAGGAAACTCGTGGCATGGGGTCCTCAATTGATTAATTATCACTCTATCTCTATTCATATATGCAATATTTTTGCTGTCACCAGAAGCTTAGGCAGGCCTAATCAAGGGACACTACCCATACAAGTTTGTGGGCAGATCATAGTATTAAGTTGTGAATCTTTGATTAGGCTTGCCTTCTTGTGGATGTACTAATACAGAAGAAATAAATAAAAAAAGTTGAAGGTTTTTTTAGAATTTCTGTACTAAGAGCTTTTTTTATCTGTTCTTAAAAATGCTAAATTAATTACTTTATGTATATGTATGTTTGATTTGTTGTATTGATTTATAGTGTATTACTGTGATATTGAAAAAAAAAAAAGATTGAGTTTCCCCTCGTTATTTTAAATCTTTTATGGACAATGATGCTTGAACTAATATATGACTCTTGAGATAATTAATATTGGTTACTTTATGTTTAAATGTTTCAGCGCTTTACATAATTAAGTTACTCCCTTCATTTTAATTTCATTGTTATTTATGGTTAATTATCTTCATAAACTAAAAAAAAAAATCAATTAATAAGTATTTCTTCTCAAAAAATTTCCCATCTTTCCTGTCCCCGAATGGATCAATAGGATAAATGACACGATGTTAATTTCCAGATGGACGAGAATGTCCATCAGTTCTATCAAGCTTGAACCAATGAATCTCCATCAAAGATTACTATATAAATTAGTAGCAGGCTAGCTATTTAAAATTCACCGAAAAGCGGTTGATTTGGTTTTGAAAAAAAAAATATTTTCTTTTTTCCAAATTTTTTACTTTTTTAATTTAATCTATAATATTTTTTAAGATAAATAAAAATATATTTAAAAATTATATATAGATATATATTATTTTATTAATCATTATTAATTTTTTATCTTATAAAACTTATATTAAGGTTATTTAGGCTAATTTAATTTTTTTATATCTTAATTTATTATATATTTATTATTTTATTAATTAAAGTATTATATATATAATATAAAAATATATATTTAGTTTATACCGGTTCAACCATTGAACCGTAAATCGGTGTCTTCATCTATAGTTATTTGTTTAATTTTTAAAACATTGATAATAGATGTAATTGCATAAAAATTTATGTGTAAATACAACATCAGATTTTGTGGACTTTTAGTTTTTATGTAAGATATGCAACTAATTAATTTTACATATAAACTAGTCATCAAAGATTGATGTCTATTATCAATAATGATAATATTCTCATATCATGTTGTATGATTTACTATAACACTTGTATTCATAAAACTGGATATTGAAGGCTCAAATGAAAAATTATTGGTTAAAACAGTTCCCAGCCGCTCATCCACATGTTCAGTGGTACCCGATTTTGTTTGTTGATGAGTTTTAAATATATATATATATATATTATTAGCATAAATTTTAAGCAATGAGTAGAGAAATCAATATAAAATATAAGATCGATATAAAAGGTATAAAGGTTGTATAAGCATAAAGATTTAGTTTTTTTAAAGTAAAAATTGCATTTGAATGCATATATATATATATATATATACACACATATATAGTAACAACCATTAATAAAAAAACTAACCGTTGTTTCACAAATTGGTTGTATTGCCTTTAAGGATTTCAACTATTACACAATATTCCAAATCCTTTGTATGCTTTTTTATATTATATATATATATATATATATATATATGAGGAGGGTTCAACTTACACGAGTATAAGTTACATCAAGTTTTAAACCGCTAATAACTCTAAATCGAATGTGATTTTTATTAATCCAACCGTTATATTATGTTTATTCATCATCTTGATCATCTGTGTAAAATTTCATAAAATTTGAACATTAATAAACTGATAATCAAATGGTCCTTTTTTTTTCATATATTTCAAATGTATATATGACGTTAATTTTGAGACATCTCAATGACATATCAAATAATTTCAGATTAATGTAAAATTTTATATGTATGATCTATATGATAATAATTTTCAATCCAACGGTAGATTACTTAATACAATGATCTGTTAAAAAGTTATTCGGCAGTGTAAGACTTATTGTAACTTACAATGGTGTAAGTTGAACCCTCCTCTCTCTCTATATATATATATATATAATTCAAATAAAAGGTCCTTTATATGCTCCGGGTGTTAGACTCTGTTTTTTCTATCTTTTTCTTTTCTTTTCTTATTTTTTCCATGTTACAAAAAAAAAATTGTCTAAATTGGTGATTTAACCTTAAGTTAATAATAATTTATACTAATATATATAGGGATATCTCTCTTTTAATTTTCATATTTTATTAAATAATTTTATCCTTATATCAAAATTTTAATTTTTTAAAAAAATTATCCACAGTTATTTTTCTTTTGTTCTGATTTTATTTTAATTTGAAATATATAGAGTCACGTGTCTCTCTCCACCTACTAATAATAATAACAATATATAGGATGAAATAAATATTTATTATTTATAATTAAAAACATAAACTTTCTAATCTTTTATTTATATATATAAAAAAAGTTCTGTTTGATGCACAAGAAAAGAGAAGAGATGATAGTCCTCTGAGTCAAAACAACACGTGTCGATGCAATGGTGAGATTAATTAAAGCTTCTGTCACTGCTTCCTCATCTTCACAGTAGTGACAAACCGGACGGCGCGGTGGGGCACTGTTACTACTTACTACTAACTGTTACCAGAACTTTTTCATATCATTTTAAAAGCAAAGCAACCGATCTGCATTTTAAACTGAATTATAAAGATTTAAGAAACAGCAAAAAAAAAATATTGATTTTATATGTTATTATAGTTTAAATTTATACTATGATTTGTAACATGAATTTCATGGTATTATATATTTTCATAATTTTGTTCATTAAAATTTTTTTGCGCAAATTAAATTGTTCTATATTTAAGATTAAGTAAATTTCATCTTTCCGTAAATTATTTTCTATATATCTAAATTAAGAATTTCACAAATCAAATTGATTAAATTTTATTAAACTCAAAACTCACTAATTAAAATATTAAATTTAATCTAAAGTTATGAATTCCATATTTTTACCTACGAAATCCTTTAATTTTTATGAAATATATATAAATTTTTTAATTTTAAATTTTTATAATTATTTCATATCTTACATCTACTATAACTCTAAAATATTCTGATTAAAAAAAGAATTTGAGAATTTTAGATAAAAGATATTTGATAAATGTATCAAACTTGCTTAATTTTAAAAATAAAGGGATTTAATTTGTTTGAAAAATTTGTGAGACTAAAATTGTGTAAAGTGTAACGCCCTAATTCCTGGCATTCAAGAATTATGCCCGTTGGAAGCATAAGTCCCGAAATTAGGGAATTAATTTCGAAACATTAAAATATCAATAACAGTAAACCCAACAAGTACATTCAATACATGGTTCCAAAGGAACTTGTCCTGTGATTAGTGATTACATACAACATTTGAGCATGAATATTACAATACATGTGCCTTGACAAAGCGGAAACATAAGGATACACATGTACTAAATATCCAACAAAACAACCAAAATACATAGACTTTCAAAGGAACTGTACATCTAATACACTACTAAAATTTTGAAAATTAGAGAGGGAAAGAATCCCTCACAAAAAATGAAATATTCTCTTGCTAAACATTTAGCGACGGAATTTGAGACGGAATTTGAGACGGAATTGAAATCCGTCACTAAAACTGGCATCGCTAAATGTTAGCGAGGGATTGAACAATTCCGTCAGAAATAGAGAGGGAAAATTCCCTCTCTAATTGATAAAATTCCGTAACAAATGATATGGTGAAAAAAGGTTGAAGATGGGACGGAATAATTTCCCTCCCTAATAGAGAGGGAATTCTTCCCTCCCTAATTGTTAGGGAAAACATTCCCTCCCTAACAGTGAGGAATTTTTCCCTGTCTACTTCAATTTCCCTATCTAGTTTAGAGATGATCTTTTCCCTCCCAAATATTTGTTTCTAATTTACAAGGCAGTTATTTATAACCTTTTTAAGCATAAAAATTACTAAACAAATTATAATTAAAAATAAATAATATTCACAAATTTCATAAACTTCCTAATAGCATTCATAAACATCAAGTACTAGATTCATGTACACAAAATATTCAAATCCATACATATATCCAAATACATATCTAAACCCTACATATTTACTAGATTCATAAACACAAAATATTGAAATCCATACATATATCCAAATACATATCTAAACCATACATACATATAAGTTCAACAACCAATTTTATCAAAGCTAAATACATCACTAGTCAGGCTCATCATCTAATACATGATCATCTTCCCCATTGTGTTGATCAGTAAATGGAGGCTGATGTTGATCTGGACATGGATGCTGTAAAGATGGACGAAAGCTCAAAAGGACATTTTATAAAACCACATACTATGCATGAAAAAGTAACATAAAAGCAAGCATGAATATTTCACTGACATACTTAAACATAACATATGACAAGCTCACAAACAGCACACAAGAATAATGCATATTGGCTCAATGTCTTAGTCTGAATCAGTCTCTTCATAAGCTTCATCAAAAAGTCATATGAGGGAGTAGGATATTAAGCAGGTGTGGCTTTTATTTTAAATATTTATACTATGTTAAATCAAATGTTGGATTGAGTTGTATAGGCACAACAACACAAACTAAATAGCTAACATAAACACATGATAAATCAAACTTCAGCCTTCCTCTTCTAAACCCTGCTCACTTGCATAAAACAGAATAAACAATCATTTCCATATTGTTTAATCTCAAATTCTTAATCATTCTTCCACTTGAATATTTGCCATGAATCATATTCTCCACAATACAACATTAACTTTTGAGATTAAAACTTAAAGTTTCACAATTGTCTTAGTGATTAAACATTCTAAATTTCTGATAATTGTACACGACTCATTGCATTGCCCAATCCCACGTACCAGAGGCAGAGTAGGAAGTGAAACCCAATATGTATATTGCATACTTCAGTATAAGCTTTCCTATTTAGTAAATACTACTAAATATTTTTTAAACCCCATTATAGGCTTCTATCTTTAAAGGAAGAAGTCTGTTGTCTATAGTTTCCAAACTACTTTATTGTTAGATTCCAATTCCAATATATATATATATATATAATTAAGCCCAGATTAAGTGCAAACCCTCACAACTTTTATTAGTTTAATGAGGAGAAGTAAACAAGAAATGAGAGAATAAAAATTCTGGACCTATTAAGTATCGCAGCAGAACAAGTCACGAACACACAAATACATCCGTGCAAAACAAGCTGCTTGACGATTATTTATCATAGTGCGTAATTATTTAGAGAATAAAAATTCTGGACCTGTTAAGTATCAACTGGAAAATAAGAAAAATTGGGCCTAATCGCAAAAATAAATTGGAAAGTGAGAAATAACTTCAATGAAACAATATATTCAAATTCGAAGCTTAAATATGCAGATACAAACAGCCACAACAATATATCACTCATCTTTCTAACTGCACATCAGAAAACACTTCCATATACCAACAATCGAGCCTATTCCCTTACCAGAGTACATCGCGCTATGATTGTAGTCAAAATCCCTAAACCCCTTATCTCTAAAGATTCAACTCAGTTCTCCCTCTCTCACAAGTCATTGACTCAAATTGTACTTTGAGTATAGCAAACTATGGAAAAAAGGGGAGTTCTAAACTCTATAATAACCATGTAAAAACCCTAGATTGTGAGTCTAGCATTGTTCAACACACACAGAGGGAGAGTGAGTGAGAGATTACCAGCTGAAGCGTGGAACTCGCGATGCAGTGCGGAACTTGCAACAAGGGAAGATGAAAAGACAAAGAGCGGATTTGAGGGACCGAGAGCGGAGAAGCTGAATTCGGATTTGAGGGATTTTATATTTGGGGGAAAATGAATTTAAAAGTGTAAGTGTCTAGGGATTTTAGATTTGCCACACGACATAAAACTTTAAAAGTGTAGTGTTAATACGTCTTACACAGTACAGTGGCTATCTAAAACTTTAAAAGTTTATAAGAATTGCCACACGACAACTTGCAGCAAGGGATTAGAAAGGACAAAGACTAAATTTGTTTGTTTAAAATTGGCATTCCTTTTTTGTTTAAAATAATTTAAAAATATGAAATTCAGTTTGTTTGAGCCTTTTGAAAAAATAGTTTACAAATTACTCCTTCCGTCCCTATTTATAAAATCCCTTATAGAAAAAATTGGGTGTTCTTTAATATAAAACTATTTGCAGATTTTTAAGTAAATCAATTATTTTTTTTCATATTTGCTTTTCATTAATATTCAACTCTTTTTATTCCTCATATATTGATGAGTGTGAATAATTAATGAAGTTTTACCCACATGCTCAACTACATCATTGAAAAGTGACTTCTGGAGTCTTTCACCGTGTCACAATTAATGTCTCTAAAATATAGTAACTTTTAAATAAGGGCATATTAAAAATGCTATTATTTTTTTAAAAAATCAATATAATTAAAAGTGTCTTATAATAAGGAACGGAGGGAGTAATTCATAAAATTTTTAATTAATTGTAAATTAGTTGACACAGAAACAAATGTTTGGTTTTGCAAAATATTGCATTAAGAGTATTTTTATGTGCTTCAAATATTTTATGCTTGCCACGTAACATTGTATGCTTGACGTCTAAGGATTTGTATTAATAGTAACACAATTACAAAAATATTTGAATCAGTACAATACAGAGAATGAGAACTTCTTCCATTTATTATTATTATTATAAAAATTTATATTTTTTTATTTTTTCAATCTTAAATTTTTTCTTCATTTTAATTATTCAATAAGAATTTAAATATATTTTTCAAGGAAAAAATTCATTTAAGATTCAAAGAATTAAAATTTTAAGTGAAAAGTTACTAAGTTGTGTTTGTATTACTCTTCTAATCTTTTTTATAAGAAATAAATTATCAATTAAGAAAAAACATTGAAAAATATTAATTTTAATTAAATTTATCATAAACTTATTTTTTTTAAATACTCATAATATTAAATAATTGAAATAGTAGATATTAGACGTCCTTTTTATGGGGAATGAATGAGTATTTTGTTAACATTTCATAATAAATTAAATTTATAAAAAAATATACCAATTAATAAAACATAAATTAATATTATGTTTGTTATATTTAGGATAAAATGTATATCTTTTTATTTTTTATAAAAAGGATAAACGAGAATATTATTTTATCTTATACTTTGCAGAAAAAAAATATTTTATATAAATAATATTTTAAATATATTAATTTCTATAATAAATAAATAGAATAATAATTATAATCAACTCTTTCTATTATAAATTAAAACCTCACTTTGAAGAGTAAGACACTCACTCATCCTATGATCTCCTTTTCAATGATTTTTAATATTTTTTTCTTTCCTTTCAAGGTGAATTTCACATATAACTTGTGAGAGTGAGATTTTCCTCCTATTCCTTATTATTAATATCCTCCCTATTCTTTTTAATTTTTCAAATGCTAATAAATACTACTACAGATTAAAATTGAATAATTATTTGAAATTATATCTTTATTAGTGTATAACATGAGTTAATATACTAATAAATATTATAATATAATAATAATTTTACGCTATTTCTTCACATTTTTTTACATTATACTATTTTTTATTATATAATTAACTAAATTTTTTAAAAAAAATTATTAGAGAGGGAAAAATTCCCTCCATAATAGAGAGGGAAAATTTCCCTCCCAAGTTGAAGAGTGTGAGTTTCAACTATTATTAGTGACGGGAACAATAATCCCTCTCTAATTAGGGAGGGAAATACAAATCCCTCCCTAAATAGAGAGGGAATTATTCCCTCTCAAAATTATTGTTATCATAGAGAGGGAATTTGTGACGAGTTATTTAGAGAGGGACTTATTCCGTCACAAATTCCCTCTCTGAATATTCTAAGAGGAGTTGTGACGGAAATAGATACGGAAATTTAGAGAAGGATTTTTTCCCTCTCTATTTCCGTCACAAACTTTCAAAAATAACCATTTATTACATGGAATAGTATTCCGTCACAAAATTCGTCTCTATTAGAGACAGATTTTTATCCCTCTCTAAAATCAATTTTTTTAGTAGTGATATAACAAGATATTATCCAAAAGGAAGGGGCCTTCCGCCCAAATGTAACTCTAAGCTCCTAGCTTTGCACAAGCCCTTAGCGACCTGCCTGTGAATCTAAAACATGAACCCACAAATGGGTGAGACAAATGCCTCAGTGAGCAAAGCAATGTAAACAGATATAATGAATACAAGTAGACATGGTAAGCCAATCATGTGAGTATGCATATGATAACCATAAGTCAAAACTTGAGAAACATAAACATAACATGAACATGAGCTGCTTTCCCCGTAGTAAGGTTCTTTTCACTTGACATGCAGTTAGACTGAGCTCAAACCACAAGGGGTATCCCCCTTGGGGACATTACGTCGCCACCGTTACCTGATGGCCGAAGCCTAGTTTTAACATAAAACATGATTGGTCCAAGACCTGTGATGGCCGAAGACTTAACATGAATCTTTCACTTAAATCTTTAAATAACTTGATTACATGAGTAGTTTTACCATGAACATGAAACATGAACATTCAAGGTCTCCCGAACCTAGGGTTTCCATAAGCAACCATAACATCATGATTATTTACACGATACCAAGCCATGACGTGCACAATAGTTCAACATACCCAAATAGAAGGGGAAGAAGGAGATTGGGGTTCATACATCATTCACAAGAAAGGGGAAAAGTGTGTGGGTGAGCTTTACTCACCTAAGAGAAGACACAAGGAAGAGGATGGTGGTTGGAGAGAAGCTAAGGGGGTTGAGAGTGGGCCCAAGCCCAATTAGGCATTCTAGTAAGGAGGGGTTATCAGTTCACCCTAATCCTTATTCGTATAATCTTCGGAGAGCGAAACCCTAAGGAGGGGAGAAACTGAGTCTCAAGAGGGGATTGCTGCAGAGTGAGCATCAAGAACCAAGAAAGAGACTTCCTTGCGGTTAATCGATCTTCGCTTAAGGTACGGTGGGGGAGAGGGTGCTGCTTGTATATGCATGTAGGGGTGTTTGGGTAGTGAGGGCAACCATAAGACCCTCTAAGACTCTAAATTTGAAATTGATATATATATATATATATATTGAGTATTGTATGATGAAAATATGTTGATTGATGATTAATTCTGTGAATCTTGGTGAACCTTGATTGGATTGAATGAGAATAAAGAGAATAGTGAAAGGGGGTTAATGATTTGGGGTTTTAATGGGAAAACTGTTAAAGATTGATGGTTTTGATGAGTTTGATGAATATAAACGAGTATGATTGATGTTTTAACAAAGAGGATTGAATAGAGGTTGAACAAAGGGGTTTAGAATGGGTGAAAGTCGCGAGAACTGCGATCTGCGTCGCGGGTAATCGATTACTGGAGTTGGTAATCGATTGCCAGTGTGTTCTGGGTAGCCCAGAAGTGTTGTTTGTCGCTGGTAATCGATTACTGGATTGTGGTAATCAATTACCAGAGAGTTTGTTTGCAGGTAATCGATTACAGGGATGCTGTAATTGATTACCAGTGTGTTTGCTTGCAGGTGATCGATTACAAGGTGGTTGTAATCGATTATCAAAGACCTTGTTTGCAGGTAATCGATTACTGGAGGTTGGTAATCGATTACCGGAGTGGATTTTGAGATCCTAGGTGCTTGATGATGATTGATGTTGTTTGATAATGCTTTATTATGATTATGGTATTGATGATTAATGATGTTGATGATGATTTGGTGTGCATAATGATCGGTGAATATGCAATGTGATTAATGATGATTGGGTGTGCATAATGATTGGTGAATATGCCATGTGATTGATGATGTTTTGGTGTGCATAATATGCAATGTGATTAATGATGATGATGATGTTTATGATGATAGTGTATATCACTTATGATGATGATGTAATGATGATAGTGTACATCACTTTATGATGATGATGTTTAATGATGAGCATGATGATGCATAATGATGACGGTGTATATCACCTTTTGATGATGATGTTACCTAAGTTGTGCGGGCCCATAAAGGGGGTACAACTTAGGAGAGATGCCTTGAGCATATGTGATGAGACCTGAATTGTGCGGCCCCATAGAGGGGGTACAAATCAGGAGGTGAACTGAGTTGTGCGGGCCTGTAGAGGGGGGTACAACTTAGGAGAGATGCCTTGAGCATATGTGATGAGACCTGAATTGTGCGAGCCCATAGAGGGGGTATAAATCAGGAGGTGAACTGAGTTGTGCGGGCCCATAGAGGGGGTACAACTCAGGGGATCAAGATGGGGTGTTCGATGCACGGGCCCATAGAGGGGGTGCAACCTAGGGGTGATTTGTACTGGCCCATAGAGGGGGTGCAACCTAGGGTGGAATGTCGTTGTGAGGGCCCATAGAGGGGGTACAACCTATCGGATTGTGTGTGGTGACACCGGTAGACTATCTTGGTACTAACTAGAGTGATTGACGAGGTGCACCCATTGTGCGGAGTTCCAAGTCATGATCTTTGGGTAGGTGAGGTGATAAGTTTTGGTGCATATGATAATGTGTTATACTCGATGATGGTATTGAGTTATATAATGTTGGTGATAAGTTTTGGTGCATATGATAATGTGTTAT
The DNA here is from genome assembly GCA_026901365.1 of Sesbania bispinosa. NCBI lineage: Eukaryota > Viridiplantae > Streptophyta > Magnoliopsida > Fabales > Fabaceae > Sesbania > Sesbania bispinosa. The sequence continues at coordinate 832,986 of QLOH01000173.1, forward strand.
ACTCGATAATGGTATTGAGTTATATAATGTTGTTGATGAGTTTTGGTGCATGTGATGATGATTTATACTTGATGAATTGAGTTATAATATGATGATGATGAGTTTTGATGTATGCATGATGGATGTATATATGTGATATATTTGATGATGAAACTGAGTAAATAATGATGTTATGAGTATTAACGATGATTGAGTACTATGTGTAAAAATAGAGTATGTGATTCCATTGGTGAATGATGGTATGAGACTTATATGATGATATAGATGAATAGTTATATGTTGATTTATAGATGATTATTATCTGATGGATGAGTTTATGTTTGGGTATGTGGTATGATTGATGATGATGTTGTTTATATGTGGGTGAGGACAGGGTAACCTCCTATGTGTATGTATGAGTGGTATTCTTTTCCTCACCGTTATACTGTGTATATTTTTACAGGTATTGATGATGACATGACTGGTGTCGAGTTTTGATTAAAGGGAGCGTGCTCTGGTATATGTGACATCAGGGCATAATTTTGGGGGTTCTTTCTTTATATTTCTAGTCAGGAAGGTTTTTGTAAACTGTTTTGGATTCCGTGCATAGTAAGTAGAATGTTTAGTTACTTTTATATTTTTGGAGATTCCGCTGCATGAGTATTTGAATACATTTGAGTTTCGTTTTATTTTAATTAAGTTGTTTTCGAACTAATGAGTTTTTTAATAAGAGAGTCATGTGAACCTTTTACCCATTGTGGGACGTTACCTTTTCTACACTTCAATTTATTAAACGTCTAAGAGTTTGGGGTAGAAGGGTGTCACACCTCTCTCTAGGATTCCCCACTCTCTCTAGATTTTTAGGTGGATGATGGTAAATGAACTGGATTAGGGCTTTCTATTTTTTTAAAACAGAATTTGTGTTTCCTCGCTCAAGCGAGACTTTTTCGCTTGAGCGAGAGAAAACAATTTTGGAAAAGTTCGGGTTCTCGCTCAAGCGAGAATATTCTCTGATAAGTGAAAAATATATGATATATTACTGTATAATTTCTGCACTTATCAATGGTAAAATAGTAAAATTATGCCCCAAATTACCTCTTTTTAGTAATAAATGCATATTTTGTAATTATTTGATTTGAATTTGAATATGATGTTATTTTAATAGAAAATCTGTTGATTTTGCAGATAAAAGGGCAAGTTTTAAATGGAGAAGAAACAATATAACATTTATTTGAAGAGAGAATCTGCAGATGAGAGTTTAAATGGTGGCAAATCAAGATAAAATCATCAACCATTTAAACAAGGATTCTGAAGATAATTTTCTAAATTCAAATTTAAGATCAAATCTGCACAAGATCAAGCTAAAAAAAGGGAAATAAGGAAAGCAAAACAAACAAGGATAAGATCAGGAAGAGATCAAGCTAAAAAAGAGGAAATCAAGGAAGTTGGATCGTGTATCACGCTCCACCTGCGCTGAGCGTAGGTGGAGCGAAGCAATTAAAATACATTCTGGATCTTGCGCTTCAAACGCGCTGAGCGCAGGATGAAGCGCAAAAATATGAGATCAGTTTTCAAAAGATTTCAAATTAGATTCATTCCAGATTTCAGATAGCTTTCCAACCTCTATAAATAGAACCTTTTGCAAAGATCAAAGGAGCTTTTGGAGAGATGGTAGAGCAGAGCTAGGGCTGGAGAAAAGTGTGACAGTTTCTCCGTTGGGTTGTAATGGCTACCATGTGTAGCTAAACTCTCCGATAGGATTGAACGTAGTTGATTCAATCCCCAATTGTATGTGAATTCTCTTTAATATCTATGAATCCCTATTTTTATGATATCGGTATTTTTATTCTGTGCTTAATGCTTAGCTTCCGCCTGTGTGCCGGAGTTGTAGGTTGATTTTATAATATTCATTGGTAAATGGTTTTGTGAAATCAATAGCGAGTTTGGGGGAGCCTAAACATAGGAAACTTGAACTCTGATTGGTAAAAATACTCAAAGTAGTCACTATGGGAATAGAGCTATAGGGCAACTGATAGTTTTAACAAACGGAAAGTAGATCCTTAAAGTCGGGGTAATTTGTTGCCTGGGAGAACCCGCATGAATTATTTCTGAGTATTTTATCGCTAGGACACTAGGGTAAAATAATATAGTTTGGCTAAGGTATCATAATTACATATTCATAAATATTATTGGGATTCACATATAAAAAGTGTGCGATGACACGAAGTTCAATCCTAGTCCAAGTAACTATCTCTACCTATCTCATTTAAGTTCAATTTTATTTTATCGCAATTCTCTACAACCAACAATTTGGTACGCTTGCCTAAAATTCAACATTCTCGCTCGAGCGAAACTCACCCATCAAAATCCCCCCAATCTTTCTGACTTAGCCTCGCTCAAGCGAGGATCCTCTCGCTCGAGCGAGCACGAGTCAGAGAGTATTCCTCCTAAATTGATTTTAATTGCGCTTAGGCGAGGGGCTCTCGCCCAAGCGACCATATCAGTAACCTCACTTGGTGAATTTTACTGATATGCTCGCTCAAGCGAGACATTCTCGCCTGAGCGAGAACCTCTCCTCGCTCAAGTGAGGCCGGGTCGCTTAAGCGAGCGCGCTCAAGTGAGGCCGGGTCGCTTAAGCGAGCGCACCAGAGTGCCAAATTTCCATTTTTTTCATACTTAAACTCATTTTCCCCAATTCCTTGTATAAAGACCTTCCCCTCTAGATAATTTGTTTTATGAATAATGGTTGAAATGGATGTTACATAAAGTCCCAATTAGAGAGATAAATAATCCAATTAAACCTTTTATTTTTCAATTTCATCTATTTACACTATGTTTGAATGGGACCAGTTTCATTTGAAAGTCTAATTATACTAGATTTAAATCGCAAAGGTTCGTGATTTTTTTTACAGTTTTTAATTTTTGGTCAATTCATGAACATGACTATTGTTTTCATAAAGACTGATATAAGACTATCTTAGCTTTGAATTACCTGTTATACTTTATTTACGGGTGAACTTTTTTTCCAACTTTTGGCAGTCAAAATTGTTAAAAATGATAAAACTTTTGTGGGGGTTTAGTCAGAGTTCAAGGTTTATGCACGCCAATGATGTATGAAGTAATTTTTGGCATTTTTGCTAGCATTCTAACAAAAAACGCCACAAAATAGGATGTGACACATGTAATACTGAAGCCTCATATGATTAGAAGAATTGGATTTTGTAGTGGTCTTAAAAATTTAACCTCCAATAAATTACTTTTTTTTGTAGTGTTTAAAACAATTAACTAAGTAACATTAACAATTTAACACAAAAACACATATAAAGAAAAAAGTTATTAATGCGCTTGAAAAATATTAAGAAGTTAAATATTATTTATAAATATTTTATAAATATTTTTATAACGCTGATGAGTAATGAGCTTGACTTGACAAATAAACTAAAGGAGGACATTGAAGAAGTGAGTCAGAGTCAAGGTCATCACAAACGACCTGTTTGACATATTTCGGCTAGAGCCGGTAAAATTGGCTAGTCCAATTAGGATGGTTCGTAAAACTTGTGAAAAATATATTGTTTGAGTTTTTATTTTAGAAGTTTGAATAACTCGTGACTTTTTCAGCTCGATTCGATAAATTAAAGTCCGCTACACGCAAAAACTTGTAAAAAGACCGAGTAGCCTGCAAAACTTGTAAAAAAATTATTCTACTGACAAAAAGCCCGTAAAAATGTAAGATTGTACCTCTATTTTAGAATTTCGAATAACTATTGAGAATTTTAGCCCAGTCCACAAAATATTGCTACCGGCATTAGGACAGATCAGGTTGAGTTGCTTGAATTGCCATCTATAATTTTAGTTATGAGCTATTTGGATTCCGATCAATACTTAGGTTATTCAATCATATGTGAGTGTGTAGATGATGATGATAATAATAATAATAATAATAATAATAATAATAAATTATTATTAATATTATTATAATTATTATTATCGCAGTAATATATATTATTTATAAAATTTGATACTTAAACACTCTATAAAAAAAAGGGGTGGAGCCTTAATTATGAAAAAAGCCACAAACCAAATTCATCCTCATAATAATGGATACTTGTGGTCAACAAAAAATTATTTATAAAATTTTAATACTTAAACATCTAACATTATTTTATCTCTCTAACTACAATTTTTTATTTTATTTTTTCTCCGTCTATTGTAAAACACATATTCTATCCATAAAATCATATAGTTGTATGTTGTCATTTTTCTCTTGGTATTATTTTAAAATTAAAAAGAGTATTGAAAAGTATTACATATATTGAAAAAAAATATAATATATAATATATTTATTGATTATATAAAATATTTTTACCATTAATATATGATCTTTTATGATGTTATTTTGCTCATATTTCAAATTAATTAAATTTTATTCTATTTAAATTAATATTAATTAAACTCATATTCACTCTAAATTTTTTAACCTTGTATTCTAATTTAAAGATTTGGTCAAAAATTTAATTTCTACGAAGAAAGAAATAAAGCTTGTTGTTGTAACACCTCACACTCACACAAACACTTCTAAATAAGATCCTGGTAGACTTTTAGTATGTTTATATGAGTTAAAAGAACACCTAAAAATTTGTTTAAAGATGTAAATATAATTTAAAATTTATATAATATTTAAGTACTCTTAATTAAAATTGATTTTATTTCTAAATTTATATTTAAATTAATAAATCTATTATAAATTTTATACTCAATTTTATAAAATATACCGAAATTTTACAAAAGATTTACTTTTTTTTAAAAAAAATCCAAATATAGATTATGTCACCTCTTAAGTGTTCGCTTGGTTAAAGTGAAATGAAAAGGAAATGGGTGGAGAGTAGTGAAATAAAGGTGAAGTGTGATTGATATTGTGTTTGGTGGAACAGTGAAATAGAAAAGAAGAGAAGTGAAATTGTGGGCCCATATAGCTTATGCATTTCTCGTGTGAACTGGTGAGAAAAGGGGAGAAATATGCATCTATATTGTGTACTGCTTCCCCCAATAGGAGACCGTTTCTCGATAGACTCCCTTCGACCTCGCGCCATTTCCCCTGCGTCTGAGCGTCCTGCTGCCGGTGACGACGACATTGACAGAGCAGCGAGACCGGGGAAGAAGGCTCGTGCCATTGTTGAAGGTAGGACGGTGGAGGAATGAGGCGTTGGCAGAGGAGCACCGATCGTTGTAGCTTCTGTCTCTCCGTCTTATTCTCGTCCTCTCTATTTCTCTTCCACGTCTCCGATTGGCTCCAGCAATAAACTTTTTGTAGACCACAATCCTGGTTCATAATCTGTGTGTCCTGGGACTCTGGCACTGGAGGAGCAGAATCTGGTTTGGAAGCAGGGACGGATGCAAGGGGGCAAGCATTGGCCTTGCCCCCTCCCTCCCTCACTATATTACATATACACTGCATGTAAAAAAATAAAATATTATCAATATATATGTAATAATTGAAAATAAATTAAATAAAATGAGTGTAATATATTTAATTTTTTTAATATAGATTTTATTTAATATTTATTATTGAAATTTAATCTTTTTAAGTGATTTCTATTGATCAAAAAATTATTTGATACAAATGTTATTATTCATAAATTTTATAACATGAATGTACTGGATGTATAACTTAAATAAAAAATATGATGATTTTGATTAGTATTTAATATTCATTATTAAAAAAAATTTGGTCCCCACCTTTCTATGAATCCTGGATCTGTCCCTGTTTGGAAGGGGAGGTGAAGAGGTCAGAATGGGCGAGGAGGGCGGTGATGACGGCGTTGGAGAGGGTGAAGACGGAGACGAAGAAAGGGCTACGGAGATAGTTGGTGGAAAGTCAAAGTGTGAAAAGGACGAAAGTGAGGAACCATAAGAGGAAGAGGAAGAGGAGGGCTAGGCTGAGCTCGAGATAATCGATTTTTCAGACTAGATAATCGATTCTTTAATTGCATTGGTGGCTAAAAAAAAATATCATTTCTCTTCCATTTTTTCACTCAATCCAAACAACCAACCTTCACATCTCACTTTTATTTCTCATTTATTTTTCTTACATCAAACAACCAATAAAATTATCTCTATCTCTTCTCTGTTTTTTTCCCACTTTTTTTCTTCTCGTTTCTCTTCTCTTTATTTCCTTAATCACACCAAAACATATAAGTGAAGGAAAATCAACTCTATTTCTATTCATTCAAAACTGTGTTGCAAGCGTGCATCCAATCCTACAATTCACTTTCTTTCTTTTGAAGGGAACGGCGAGTGGGTCCCGTTTCAGGGAAGCGAGGTGTCATCGCTTTGAATTGGTTCCCAGCCGTTACGTTCACAGTCATCCATCACACGTGGCGCCCTCACTGTCCAGGGGTCCAACACTGCCTTTGAACGCCGAACCCAATGTGTTGACTCTTTTTGTTTCTTTTACCTCCCGTCCTATATACATAATTATTTATTTTATCAAATAAACATTTCTATCAAAAAATAAAATAAAATAATACACACATTATATTCAGATAGGTTAAGAGTGAAAATGGATTTAATTTTAGATGCTTGTAATATTAATAACTTGCCAAGCACTTTACGTCTTTACCGGTTAAGAAATGAACATGTTTTGTCAGAGCTTAATTTTTTTGTTAACAATTTGGACATTTCAAAATCATGTTTATGTTTAATTTAATTGGCTTGTACAGCAACTAATTTGTTTGGTTAATTTTAAAATTTTTAAAATTAGTTACGATAAATAGAATTTACTTTAAAAAGAAGAAAAAAATTGTAATTTTTTTATTAAATAGAATTGATTTTAAATATGAGCCTCATAAAAAATTTTCAAATACACATATTTGGAAAAGTTGAATTGCTCACTTGTTTGGTACACGAAAGAAGCGATCGAGAAATGGTAAAAGATAATGGACCCCACACCAAACCCATTTCTTCACTAGATGTGGAGACAACAGATAAATACACACCTTATGGAGATCTAGAAAAGGGAACAATCGCACATGATAGAGAAACAACACTTGAACTCGCAACACCAGAGAAATGGGAACAATTGTGCCGAGGTAGAGGTCCACCTTCGTCCAGAGGTCGCAACCACGACGAGGTGAAGGGGGCAAGGTTGAAGGTTGCAGCAACATAAGTGGAGCACGAGAGCTAGGCATAGCAATGGAGTGAGTTTTGCTCTCCCCGCCCTCGTAAAAGTCAGAGCGGGTTCGGGTTTTAAAAAGAGCAGATATGAAATTATGAAACTCAACCACATTCCCACGGGTCTTCGTCAGGTTCGGGAAACCCGCGGGGATTTCGTCCTCTCTATTTTTTATTTTTTCTATTTTTTATAACTTAAATACTTATTTTTAAATAAGCCATATATCTAATATATTCTAATTCAAATAATATGTAAATATAAACATTTATAATCCTGAAAAATAAGAAACTTAAGAAGGGAAATACATGAGTTTACCTTTATTATTTAACTATTAATATAACTAAAAGTATTTAATTAGTATATTAGGGCGGGTTATGCATGGGGCCAGGGCTGGTTGTTACACCCCCAAATTGTCCCCCGCCTTCGTTAAAGGCAGGGCGGGGTCGGGTTGGGTTTTTCTTAAACTTGGTCAAAGTGGATTTTCCCCGTGAGTTCGAGTTTGATTGTCATGCCTAGCGAGAGTTGGGCGATGCATTGAGGCTGAAGACGATGACTGGAATATCGATGTAGATGCGCGCGAAAGTTGGCGACACGACGGTGCGCAGTTGAGGTGTTGGGGGACAACGGTTTCAATAACACCTACGTGACTTGACTTTTGTCACCAGATCGGAAAAAGGCCACCATGGCATCAAAGGGGCTGTGTGCACCGTACCGGTGAAACCAGTAGGTCCTCCATCGGTCAGCTCTTTTATTTTTTCTTGTTATGGCTTTTCTTGATTGATTTGCTTCCCCTCACATTTGCTCTTGCTCTTTTTCTTCTTTTCTTCATTTATATCTGTAATTTCTTTATTTGCCAATCTCTGTAATTTATTGATTGGTGTCATGTAGCCTCTCTACCTCTCTATTTATGGGCTACTATGTGGAGGTGAATTCGGACTTGAAAAAAATCGATTATAATAGTAGTGCTAATCGATTGTCATGGTAGTGTTTCAATGGGTTAAAAAACTTAAACACATATAAAATCAATTTTCTTAAAATAAATCTATTTTCAACATATTGTAGGCTGAAATCATTCACAAAATAATTAAAAAAAAATTATTTTCTCTTATCTGTTCAATTCAAACCAAAAAACTCAATTTCACATTCCTATTGTATTTCTTATCTAGTTATTCCACACTAAACAACTTATAAATCACATCTATCTCTATTATATTTCTCTTTCCTCATTTCTGTAATACTACCAAACAAGATAAATGCCTAAGTGTGTGTTTGGTTTAACGTTGAAATGTGATAAACTCACGTTTTTAAACGCTAAAAATTAAATAATTGCGTTGAGAAACCCAACTTGAGTTTGACCAGTTTCAACGTTATACCAAACACATACTAAATCAAGCGGTTTCATCGTTTACTATTATTAACTTTCTTGAATTATCATTAGCTAATATACATGTTACAAGCGAGTAAATGTTATGATAAATAGACAATATAAATGTTGTAATATATGTCTTTTTAAGTATATGCTACCATATTTTAGTTACAAGGTTATATTATTTAACCTGAGGACTACATTATTTTTTTTCACAAAAAGTTTAAAAAGTAAGGAATGTTTTCTTCATTCCGGAATAAAACGTTAAATTTAGTGAAATTAAAACCTCAGTGAAAGTCATAAATTAATTACCTACCATAATAAACAATATCTCCTCTAAGGACTCGTTCTTTTTTAATTTTTATTGGTGGTCAACACTGAAAAGAAAACCACGCCAGTAGTTCTTCTGTCCTTTTTATACATGTACATTTCAGAAATTAATTAATTAAGTTGCTCTGAGTAACACACTATATATCACAATTAAATCCATACATAAAAGGTTGTTATAAAATTTCAATTATAATGTATTGTTATTAATGTAAAAGGACTTATCATTCCATATTATCATATTATTTAATAAGTTGAATAATAAATTAAAATGTTAAATTTATTAAACAATGTAACAACTAAGCAATACTACGTCATTATTTTAAAAAATGATGGATTGGATAGATCAAGCTGTCAAAAATTAAATAAAAAAAAGTGACAAGTGTTATGCAAGTTAATCCATCTAAAATTAAACAAAAAAATGAATTCAATAAGTTAACTCACTTAATTTGTTACTAAAAAATCCAAAATAAAAGGTGAAAATATTTCGATGAATGAACCCGCCGTCCCGCAATATTAAATTAAAGTAGCAATCTTTTTTTTATTATATATATTTCAACTCTTTTAATTTGCCATCTTCAGCTGTATATCATATACATGGATCAAAGTCATGAAGACATGAACTTGTATGCAACTCCCCTCTCTCTTTGTTGAGTAGCCACATACTATTTTATTACCTTAGTAAAACTACTCTATCTATATTAGTTACCCATTTAAGAGAAGTAGATAGAACCTGGGGAGGATGAGTTCACGTCATTTAGTCTCCATGACTCACAGGCGAAGAAGCGTTTTGGCAGTTTGTATTGTAAAGAGAAAAAGCAGTGTCATTTTCAACCTGTTTGATTGACAAAAGTAGTGAGAGTTAGCGTCTTTTGCCCTCCACGCAGCTTAAAACACGCATAGCCAAATACAGACACACCACACCCCTTCACACGTTTTCATCCCCTCCCTTCCTCTCTCTCTCTCTCTAACTAATTTCTTTCTAATTAATTAATTATTTATTTATTAAATAAATCTTCCTTTTTGGGTCTGCAACAAAAACCTCTTTCAATTTTTACATCACCCCTATCTGCTCCAAAACAAAACCTCCCTTCCTTCCCATACATACATGAAAGGAAATTAAAGACAAGGTGTTGAGCGTTAATACTTAATAGTAAGAGGGGTTATCTCATCTTATGTATGTTTGCTTTGCTTCACGCAAACATCTAAATATGAGAGTTAAGAGTAAGGCTTTTGCTCCCTCGCGTGGCTTTAAAGATTTCTTCCTCTTCTTCTAACCTTTTTAAAATCTCATTAAAAATACTATAATCCCCATTCCGCACCAAACCCTAAATCCCCTTCCTACAAACACCACACCCTCCTTCTCTTGCTTCTTCTTCTTCTTCTTCTCTTTCTCTCTCCTTCAAATCTTATTAACCTAATTACATATGTGCCCTTCAACACCTTCCCGTATGAATTAGTTATAAAACAGAAAAAAAAAAAAATATATATATATATATATATAATAACCGATTAATCAAAGATGAGTGCAAACTCTAGTTGTAGTGGAAGTGGTGGTGGTGGTGGAAGTAATAGTGGTCCTTGTGGCGCGTGCAAGTTCTTGAGGAGAAAGTGCGTGGCGGGTTGTATCTTTGCGCCATACTTTGATTCAGAAGCAAGGTGCTTCACCACTTTGCCGCAGTGCACAAGGTTTTTGGTGCCAGTAACGTTTCGAATAGATGTTACTCAACATTCCGGTGCATAAGCGTCTCGATGCGGTTATCACAATTTGTACGAAGCACAGGCACGGTTTGAAAGACCCTGTCTATGGTTGCGTTGCTCATATCTTCGCTCTTCAGCAACAGGTAATTAATTCATCATTATTACTTAATTAATTAATTAATTTTATTTTTGTGTTCTCTGCTTGTTAATTAATTTGTCTTATGATCAGTATCTTCTTTCTCCCTAGCTAGCTAATGAATCTTAGAATGTGGTCAGCTCTTTAGGACTTCACTTTCTAGATATCTTTTTCTTTTCTTCTCTTAGAATGAGCAACTTGATAATAATAGACATTTAATTAAGAATTAATTAGAAGGTCATAGATTGTGGCCGCGGACGGGATTAATTAACTTATATATTAGTATATATAGTACGAAACTGCAAAAACTACATAATGTAACCACCGTTTTTGTTTTGTTTTTTAGCCAAGCATTGATTATATTAACCGCCCCTGATGATCACATTAAATTTATGGTTTTGAGTTTCAATATGCTCATTTTGTACAAAGGTGAAAAGAGAAGGAAAAATTTTCTTTGTTATATAGTTAGAACCTTGGTGAAACTAAATAATCTGTAGGTGTTTGGCTTGACGTTAAAATGATTAAATCTCAAATTCGAATTTCTCATGAACAATTATTCTAGCATTGAAAACACGACGTTTACATAGATGGTAGTAATATGCAGTGGTTTTTGTGCCTATGTGAAAGAGGAACAATTGAAGGCTGGGTTTGGGCCTTTGGGGAAAGAGGAAACAAGGGATAGGGTCATGCAAAGAGCCATGGAACAAAGGGACAGTTTCTATGCTTTTACTGAAATCCACAATACTTAGTTGATTAAGAAATGATGCGGTCGGCGGTTATACAAATGGGTATAGTCTAAGAGAAACTAGTCTATGGATTGAGCTTAGACTCAACCATTTAACGTCTTGGTTTTTTGCTGAATTTGGGGGAGATGGTCGGTTAGTTTCTTGGGTTTTGGCAAGTTTGATAGGGCCAGTACGTTTTTCTGTCCCTATATACTTCATATAAAATTACCTTAGAACGTTTTTCTGTCCCTATCCTTCTTATAATTAAATTCAATTAAATGATCTTATTAATCCTATATAAAAAAAAGTATTCACAGCAATCGCACCCATCATCTTTTATTTATTTTATTTTTTGAAAAATATGTAAAGGAGAAGTGTGAGAAAGAGAAGACATACACCATCAAACCAGCAATCTTCCTTAAATTGTGGACTTTCTTTTTCTTTTTTGTCATTTTTTATACGATTTAATTTATTAATTACGTAAGAAACTTAGCTTTTCTTGCAAACTTGCTTATTTGCAGAGATAATGAAACAGCTATAAGTAATATCTAAAATGGTGATTATGTTATTCTACCTTATAGCTTTTACAGCTATTCCCATATGTGACACTATATTGTTCAAAATTGTGTGAGCATATATAAGTTCCAATAGGACAAAAATTATGAACATATTAAAGAATTATATTATATATGAACACACATGTGATTTATAATATACTGCCATGTGACTCTTTAACTAATAGTCATCCCTCTATCTTAGAAGTTAGTAAAACATTTTTATTTAATTATATAATTACTAATTAGTTAATCCCTATGCCCTAATAATTGGTCACTGTCACAAAATTCTTTTTTTTAAACAAAATTCAAAATATATAATGCAGACCAGTATTTTTCAAACGATCAATAATTGTTTTCTTTAAGTCTAATCATTTTAATTTGTTTAATTCACCCAAAATGACTTGGTTCCTTCAATACTCTTGTTTTATAACCTCGAGAAATTTTGTTCTTAAAGTCACGCTTTCATACTTGTCATTCTTCAGTTCATTCACTTTCATGAAACTCAACATTTTTGTGTTGTTCAAGGTCCTATTAAAAATAGGTCTACAGGAATGTGCAGCAGGAAGGAATCCCCTTCGCCCCTAGCTTAGCTTTTCTTATTTATAAGCCATCTTTCACAGTAGTGTTCTTTATTCACGAACCAGCTTAAAGCTATCTAACTTTTTTATTAACGCAAACGTTTATTCATTAACCACTCACCAAGCACTTGTATTGGTTCAGTTGGTAAGAGATACTTTTCCAGCTTAATCAGTGCTTTCAAGTTTGAGTTATAAATATGCAGTCTCCGTGCAGGAGATATTACACAAAAAAAATATTTTTTTATTAATTATAATTCTAGCCAATATAAATTATCTCACTAGGTTTATATATGAATATGATAGGGACAGATATATGAAAGACAGGACTAAAGGTTCAATGCTTTTAAAGTTTTAATTTTTAAATTTTTTTAATATACCAACAATGTTGCATATATATACTTTCTTGTTCATGACCTTTTTTTATGGGCTTTTTGTTCCACAGGTGGTGAGTTTACAAGCAGAACTCTCCTATTTACAAGGCCACTTAGCCACATTAGAGTTACCCCAACCACCATCACCTTCTCCGCCGCAAGCAACCTTAGCTCCGCCGGTGGTTTCTTCAATAGCCAACCTTCCACCAGTCTCTTCCTTTGCCGTGCCAGCAACATATGACTTATCTTCACTCTTTGATCCCATGGCCCAAACTTCTTCATGGGCCATGCATCAGAGGCCCATAGACCCACGTCAATATTTGGGTAGTAGTGCCACATCAGTCACTAGTAGTGGTGGTGATCTTCAAGCATTGGCTCGGGAGCTTATGCAAAGACATGGATCTGCTCCTCCTGTGGCATGCTCAAATGCATCCTCATCTCACTCGCTTTCCAAATGATCAATCTTTGACTTAATCAACTAATCCTTGCCTTCAGTTCTTATATGGAATATGCTAGGAAGAGATCTTAAATTTTCAGTGTTTAATATTGGAAAGTAATTATAATGATGGTTCTTTATATTTTTATTCCCCCTCCCAAATCCTATTTCTTTATTCCTTATGTTTTAAACACTAGTGAACTAATATGTGGCTCATGAGTTCAACTAATTCTTATTTTGACCGATTTGAGCATAGATAAATATTGCAATGAGGAAGTTACTCTAATATTCTCCCTCGGATGTGAGGTGAGATTCATTCATATACATTTCAAATTGTTTTTTTTTTTTTATTTCAAAATTGTTTTCAAATCCAAAATTGTGCTAATTACCAATAGCTAACTATGTGCAAGGAAAACACTAAGTGTGTGAGACACAGTAGTATATGTTTAATTTAGCATTAAAAATAACCAAACTCAAGTTTAGGTTTTGATTTATCACGTTATATTGCTAAATAAAACATATTCTAAACTTTTGTATACACTCTCTTGATTGGCTCTTTTTATGATTTTTTTATATTCATTTGTATTTTAAAGCTCAACAGTTTTAATCTACCTTCATTGATATAATTAGTTATTCAATTAAAAGAGATTTTTTTTCTTGTATATATATAAGAGTTTAATATATATACATTGTCATTGTAAAGAAATTTTACACAAACATCCAATGATTTGTTTGCCACATTATTTATTGAATTTAATAACACATAAGATGTCATATTCATTTAAATGACGTGGCGACACACCATTGGAAGTCTGTGTAAAATTCTTTGTAAAATTCTTTTACATTAACGGTGTATATCAATTAAATCTTATATATATATATAAGTTATCATTTTTAAGCGAGATCACTCATCCACACATCTTTGTTTTGTATCACATGTATTTTGAGTTTTTAATCAAACCAAATCAATACTATTTTCTTTAATTAATACAATTACTTATTCATTCAAAGGGATATTCTTACTTTTCTTTTCTTTAATACTCAAATTTCTTTAGGTATGATGAGATATTGTAAATTACTATCAAATTATATTCTATAGATTAAAATAATTTGAGGTTTTCTAAAATTGAAATTTTCAAATGTCTATATTTTTGGCATTTTATTACTCTATTTGATATTATTAGTAAAATAATATTTTATCGATTAAAACATTCTATATTTTACCTCTATTAATGAATATATTGTGCAAGTCATAATTTTTCTCATGGAAATGCTTGACACTTTCCGAGCTTGTGTTTTTTGTAGTTTCACGCAAGGTGCAATAGTTGCCAATGCATGTTCAACTGAATGATTTAAATATGAATATATTTTGGTTTCAATTTTTTTGAATTATTTAAATAAAAAAAGCTGGTGTTATTTTTTTTTTTGGTCGAAAAAAAAAGCTGGTGTTGACCAATACATATAGTGCAAGCCATGATTGGTCCATTACTTTTGGCACCAATGTTTTTGCTATTCCCACCCCCACCTTTTTTTTTATATATTTATGAAAAACCAAAACTGCCCCTAGAAAAATTTTAAAAAAACTCCATTTCTTTTTCCCTTCTCTCACTTCATGCACGCACGCTTCTGGTTCTTTGTCTCTCTCCCTCTACGGCGAACGACACCATCAACACTTTTGTCACAACCGACGATAATCACCACATCACCGTTGTTTTTCCGGCCAAGTTGGACCTTCCACCAGGCTACCATTGCAGGTCGAACTTCTTTGCAGGTAAACGGTCTCCCCATTGTGTTTTTTCTGCGATTTCATACGTTGTTTCGCGTTTTTGGGAATTACCGGACACACATGTCTGAAAGTATCTTATGGACAACAGTGTCCGTAAGCAATATGTTAAAACATACGGATAAGCTTGTCCGTATATGTTTTTCCGGATAGGCCTGTTCGGAACTTGCAGAAAATTTTCTTCTAAAATTACCTTCCGGACCACCTGGTCCGGAAAACACTTCCGAACAACGTTGTCCGGAATGTTCTACTGACACTCATTTCCGGAATATATACAGACACACTTGTCCGGAATGTTTACGGACCACGTTGTCCGTAAGGTTCCGGACGAGGGTGTCCGTAACATATTTTAGACGTTATTTAATTATGGACAATGGTGTCTGGTACTTTATACAATTTATATTTCTGGATAATGGTGTCTGGAAGGTATCTGAGATTCATTTGCGTGGTTATTGTTGTAATGTTTTTATTTTGTTATTTTGTCCATTGTATACAGAATGGTAAAAAAAAGAGGTGGATATACTCAGGACACTGAATCGGGGTAGCATTGGTCGCGGTGCACTTGTAGAGCGTGTAAGACCAACTGCATCTGCTAGACAACGGAAGAGGTCACAACATGTTGAGCAACAGGTCGAGATACCCCCCACACATGAGGCTGGTTATGAGGGCGGTCCTTGGGATACGACTTTTTTGAGGTCTTATGAGTTTCACGTTGCACAGAGGCTTTGGACTGGCGAGGTAGGGAATGTTGTATTTTTATGTTTTGTTGAAAATGTTTAATTTATTATTACATTGAGTTTATTATTAATTTTCATACTTGTTGTAGGACCGGGGGGCGTTGAAGGTACTCACCCATGGCAGGAAGCTGAAGAGGCCAGAGGATGACTACATTCGGGACATTATAGATGATTCTGGCCTGGGACCACTGATTGAAGGCACACATTCCATGATAGATAGGAGTCTCATATCTGCATTTACGGAGAGATGGCATAGAGAGACATCCAGTTTCCATCTTCCGGTGGGTGAGATGACCATCACCCTAGAAGATGTGTCTAGCTTGTTGCACCTCCCGGTAATAGGGAGGTTGTTCTCCCTACTTGCCTTGGGTAAGGATAAGGCCAAGGGTTACTGGTTAGTGCTCTAAAAGTTTGACATGCCGATGCATTTACAGAGAGTGAGATTACGAGGGGTGCTTATGTCAGGCTTAGTTAGCTTAGGGATATATACAATTCTAACCTACAACAGAAGAATTTGGATGCAGCCGCTAGTTCATATCTATTGCATCTTGTAGGTTGCACTATCTTTGCTGACAAAAGTGCAACAATTGTTAGAGTGACATACTTGGAGTTGTTTAGAGACCTGTCTTCGGTGGGTAACATTGCTTGGGGTGCAACTGCACCGACATATTTGTATGAGCAGCTGAAGGATGCCAGTTGTCACAACACTCGTCAGTTAGCAGGTTACTCTACACTACTACAGGTAGATCCGTCGATGTGATGAGGGTTATAATTTTTTTGTATATGTGATGGGGGTTATTGTTGTAGTCGTCATGTTAATTGAATATTGTTTCAGGCTTGGATCTTGGAGCACTTTCCCCACATTATGCATATTGAGATGAGCCCTGACTATGTAGACGGAATGCCATTGTGTAGGAGATTGAGACCGCATCGTCCCGTAGGAGATGTAGTGTCCATATGGCAGTATCTGGATCGCATTCATCATGAGGACATCATTTGGACACCGTATGTCTCACATAGACCTTATTGTCCATTTCATGATGCCTGTTGGTATTATGGTTACATCTGTTGTGGTAACTCCTTGTTTCCTCATATCCCAGATTGTGTCATGCGACAGTATGGTCACATACACCGCATCCCTCCTCACCACACGATCAGTTGCCCGTGCCTCCTATGAGTGATATTCATCACCACTATCTGCATTACCAGGACCACTTGCTGGATGAGGGTAGGAGTGGGCCTATTGTGACACATGCAGGGGAGTGCACCCATGGATATTTAGATTGGTTTCGCATGGTTTCACATCCATATATTATGCCACATCAGGACAGAGTCCATGACCCTTTGCCTCCCACACTGTCAGTATACAAGGAAGAAGCACATCTACAGGGACTCAAAACTCCACTTCTCATGAGGGTATATATTTCTTTCCTTGTTAATAACTATAATTTTATACTTATGTTATTCTGAAAAATATTGTTGACTGTGCAGGTCCTTTTTTAGGGTATTACTCAGAGACTCCAGGCAGTATTGAGACATGATATGATCACAACACGGTTGGATGGTGAGAGGCTAACCTAGGAGGCGTTGAGCATGGCACAGGTAGGCCTGCGGTCTCAATGCACAAGGATCTCATCCACTTACCAGCAGAAAAGGATGGGTAGGGACGGGGTCCACCTCTTAGATGATGTTTCTTACTGACCTATTAGATGTAGCCTTGTTACTGATAGATTATGTACGATATCTATTAGTATTATGCTTGTTACTGATGGATTATGTACGAATATTTATTAATATTATGCTTCTTACTGATGGATTATGTACGAATATTTATTAGTATTATGTTAGTTGACTTGTTCAGTCATTATATAGTTAAGGGCTTATTTAATATGCAACCATTCTGTGAAACAGTAAAGTGAGTTTACATTAAATCAATGATAGTAGGTACATGTTGGTTCTCTGTGCGAGTAAATAATGTGTTAAATGCAGCCATTCTCTCATAATATGGAAACTCCCAAGCCTCGGCATCTAGAAGACGACTTCGCCATTGTAAAGCAGTGGGGGGTATCGGAGATCCATCCTCCAATTCAACCGGCAAATCATAATGTCAAAATTAGAATCATATAATATAATGAAGTTAATGTTACATTTGGCGCACATATATGTTAAATACCTGAACAAAGTTATTACCGTAAACGTATCCAATGCAAATAATCTGATGTGTTGACTTTGGACGACCTCTAAGGGGGAAAAATGTCATGGAACCTGACTTGGATAGAGAAACAAGCACCAAGTTATACCTTGATGCTATGACATATCCCATATCTGGTAGTGTCATCCACTTGTCAAGTGTAACTTTATTTCCATAGTCAAGAAATAAAGACATTCTAATCTGATTATAGCGGTCAACTCCACCAAATAATGTAATATATTGAGCACGATAGTGTAGAAGTTCTCTACTCAAATCATCACGGATTACAGGCCAAGAATCTTGACCAAGTCCTAATGATGCGGCAATTGCACGGTACCCACAATTCCCATCTGCTTCAACATCTTCTACTCTTACAATAAATGGATGTAGAGTTGAAGGAAACTGATCTATCATAGTCACCTATTTTTTGCATCTAGGGGCGTTGTACAAAAGAAGCTGAGTGATTAGAAGAACTTTCCTGTTATGAATGCATGGCATCCACATTCTCAAACAATGAGGGCTCACGCTTAGTGGAATATTTGGATTTGCTCTTTCCCTTCACCCCACCTTTTGTCTTAACTTTGTCGGGAGGGGGACACATGGAAGTGGTCTCTGGACATGCAACTTCACGCATTTTAGACTTCAGCGCCACCTTGCCAGAAAGATCAAGTTCTTCGAATCTCCTTATTACTTCATCACACTCAGGTTGAACTGATAATCCTAACCAAGGCTCATCAATGTCCTGATCATTAAATGTCAGTCTCATCCAATTGATATGAACCTTAGTAATAAAAATATGGTAACCCATAGAGACGTATCTGTTATAAGAAATCACATTAGTGTATTGATATTAGGGATGGGAATAGGCCGAGCCGAGCTAGGCTTTCCAAGGCCTGAGCCTGGCTTGCACCTTAAATCCATGGCCTGGGCCTATTACCTGACATAGACTTTATTTTATGGTCTGAGCTTGGCCTATTTAAAGCCTGACAAGGCCTGAAAGCTGTTTTATAGTAAGGTACTTAAATATATCATAAACATATATATGAATAGACTTATAGGTTCAACCGTTCAAGTTTTTAACATACCTAAATGTTTATACAAGCTAATAAGTATATAATTATAAGGAAAAGTAATAACAAATCTTTATAATAATAATAGCAATATAAAAAATATTAATATTTATTTATATTTAGTTAAATAGACCGGTCTGATAGGCTCAAAGACTTTTTCGATGGCCTGAAGCCTGACCTGTTTTGCTATATAGGCTTTTGAAAAAGCCTTGGTCTACTCTATTTAATAAATTGGCCTGGCCTGGCGTGGGCCTGATATAGGCCAGGTAGTAGGCTCCTGATGAGCGGTTTGGCCTGTTCCCACCCCTAATTGATATGAGTACCAAACCAAACCACTGAAACTCAGTATTGTACCTGGCAAGTTGGCATGCGCAAGGTAATCCATGTGTCTTTCTAAGAGTGCAACCACAAGAAGAACTATCAATACCAATATAGTTAATGTGTTGCTTCTTATCATTAATAAGAACCAAAGCATTACGTGAAACAAAACCTCCAAGTTCATTGTAAAGAGGTATATTGAAGCGGTGATCAACTAGCATTATGCTCCTCTGAAATGAAGCTTTAATTTATGTATACTGGAGTGTGATCATGTTGTTCATAGCATCCCAACAATTGCATAAGTCACCTCGACAATCTTGAAGCATGTTCTTCAACCTTGAATGAGCACTCTCAACCTTGTCACAACGGAAATTACATTAATCTAACAATATATTTACAAAACATGAAAATAATTGCATCTATGTGATAAATATAAATATAATACCTATTAGTTGTGGTTGTACCTAGATGCATATTCTTATTGATCCATGCATCCACAAACTTTTTATTTGTGAGGAATGAGCCAGGTATGTTTCACATAAGTCAAGAAAAGACCAAAAGGTAAAGCACACTTGTTCAAAATAAGCCAAATGCATCTCAAAATCAGCTTTTGTGGGTGGATTCATTAAACTCATCCAAACATCCATAATAGGTTGCCATTCAAGTGTGTTAGACACTAAGGTCTTGCATTTAGCCTTCACATTCTTAGCAATATGAAATTGACATAGTAGATGAGAAGCAACAGGAAAATCTTTCTCCACTGCATTCATCAATGCAATATCCTTATCAGTAACAATAACCTCAGGCGATACATCAGGTTTAAGAATTATGCTTCTTATCTTCTCTAAAACCTACATGAAGTTATATGATTTTTCTTGCTCCATGTACGCAAAAGCCACTGAAAAGGCAAGTTCAGTTGAAGTAACACCAGCAACCTCAAGCAATGACAACCCGTATTTGTTGGTTTTGTACGTGGTGTCGATAATTAACATAATATGAAATATATTTAGCAGTTTCATTGCATCAGGATGTGTCCACACAATGTCTCTAGAAACATCTGAGTCTTCATGTCTTCTATGCCAATATACACAGTTATCTCTTTCCATTAACTTCATCAGGTTTTGCAACTCTGTCCGAGGACCCCTTAGTGATGTTCGAAAGGCTTATCGGACATTATAAATTTGCTTGATGGTAGTCACATTATCCTTATTGTGATCCTTCAAAGTCAGCAAGATATTCCTGGGCTTTATCATGTTCTTGGTCATGTCATTAAGTAAGGACAACTCATCAACATTTAGACGACCAACATAGGCATGACCCTCCAAATTTTCTGCCACATCATGGTTGTGATAACCATAAACTACATTAAGCGTCCAATCATCACCTGTATGTACTGGTCTCCCTCTCAGCCTGAAAGGACATTCACATTTTTTTGTACCTGTAACATTACGGGCCAACTCTTTCTTGTATGGTTTATACTTTCCACTCCTTTCACATCCCAGTACTAGCGTTATTTTCCGACCATTCCCTCCTGCGTTTGACCTCAAAATAACCACAACAAAACCATGTTTCATTCCTGTTTCACGCACCCATTTTAACAATTCATCTCGATTGCCAAATATCTGGTCAAACAAAGTTCAATAATAGCAACTCATAAATCACTTAAACGTATGTTTCAAGGACTTATAAATTAAGTTACCTCACTTGTCGTAAAAGTATTAGAGTAATCCGTTCTCTCCTCCATAGGGTTCTCCGTCACATCAAACATCTGGGTTAAAGTCACATTTAGATTATAATTTATTCCCAGATTATATATATATAATTATATATACATATTAATTACCTCTACATCGTTTTCAAAGTCAGTTGCCGCATTGAATTCTTCATAAATGTTGTCCCAACAGTTTTCTTCCATTTCTAGATATTTTTATTGGTGAAAAACAAAAAGAACAAAAAAAATGACAAAATATACCAAATACGGACATGTTAAACTTTTACGGACAAGCATGTCCGTAATAGTATATCCAACAAAATACGGACAAGCATGTCCGTAAAACCCCAATCAATGGAATTACGGACACACACATCTGTAGAAGCCTCCGGACACAGGTTGTCCGTAAAGTGATCCGGACAATGGTGTCCGTAAGGCAAATTTATAAATTTACGGACTCCCTTGTCCGTATAGTTTCAGGAAAAAGTTTTTTTTCTTACGGACACGTATGTCCGTTGGATTTTACGGACAACATTGTCCGTAAGTTTTCAGGAATGACTTACGAACAACTTTGTCCATAACTTCCTTATGGATAAATACGTCCGTAAACCGTAAAATTTTTTGAACAGTGCTCTACGTAGTTGCACTTCATCTAAATGGGTAAAAAACACTACTAAAATGAAAACCACTTACCTTAAATATTGATCAAAGTGAACCAAATAGTTGATTTTGTAGTATATTCTTCACCAATATATATGTTGTGAACAGTTGAAGCAAATCTTGTTGGCAGAAATGAGACAAAAAACTTGTTCGGTGAACTATTGTTTTCGAGAGTGGGATTTTGTTTGGGTTGAAGGTGAATAGTAATTATATATATACACACACACACACAAACACGGATGAAACAAATTATTAGGGGCAGTTATGGGTTTTCAAAAATTACAAAAACTAGGGGGTGGGAATAGCAAAAAATGGTGTTAAAAGTAAAGGCCCATGATTGAAGTGTTGGGATGGTTTTCCTCTATACCTGGTCTGAGTGATTTGTGTAACGTTCTAATTTCTTAATTCAAGAATAATGTCCGTTGGAAACACTATTCCGAATTTCTGAATTTATTTCGCGCCATTTTGAATATCGTCATACAATCACATAATTGCTTAGGCAATCAAACGTTTGCTTAAGCTTCCACAAAATTCATACATCATTGTTTTCAACACAAAACCTAAATCAAGACCTAGGGAATGAACCTTCCCCTTGGGGTGTTATGGTTCGTAAAACTCATACCGAAAATCCGGCAAAGTTCCCCTTAAAAATTGGACGTTTACCAATTCCATCTTAACCTGAAAATCCAGCTTTCACCACCAGTACAGTTTACAACAACACAATACAATCTTAACTACAAATAAGCCTCTGTGGCCAATCTAAAGTATCTACGTTAATACATCATTAAATTATTAATTACATTTAATTAACCACTAAGAATTTCTCTTGACCACTGGTGATGGGTGAATTCACTCCAAGAACTTCATTTCCCTTCTGAACATATAACTGGAATGTCCTGCATAACTAAAATATATCCCCGTAACATGGGATGAGACTGCGGTCCCAGTGAGCAAAGCATGCAACATGCAGTGTGGGGAAAGACAGGCATATGCAATGCAACACCCAACACAATTCAATAAGTCATACATAACTATTCTAATCACTTTGCATCATCACATCATATTTAACCAATAAACATATCATATAAAATTTAGCTCTACACTCAGTAACTTGTCACGATAAGAAACTTAAACATGAAAACACATGATCGACATAACCCAGCCGACGGGCAATGGCGCATACGCCCTCATCTGAACTTGGCGCATACGCCCACATCTGAACTCGGCGCATACGCCCTCAACTGCATCATGACTTGGCGCATACGCCCTCAACTGAATAATGACTCGGTGCATACGCCCTCAACTGAACCGTGACTCGGCGCATACGCCCACATATGAACTGTGACTCGGCGCATACGCCCACATTTGAACTTGGCGCATACGCCCTCAATACATAGGTAAAGCTTTACATAAAACATTAATCACCTACATTGCCTTTTCATACTCTAGGAATTACATTCATATAACATTAGCAGAAAACCCCTAAACCTATCAGTTAGGGCAAACATAATCATCATGATCACCAAACAACCATCAATTCCATATATATTCCCAAAATCCCCAAATTCTCTAACCTAGGGTTCACATACAATCTCATAATCAACTCAACCATGCAAGTCATTTAATTCCAACAATGAAATAACATCCACAAGTCAAAGGGAAAGGGAATAGGAGAATGAGGGTCATGAGAGGAATCAACACCCGATGAAAGTGAAAGTGTGTAAGCTTTACTCACCTCAAAGAAGCTTGAAATAGAAGAGGAAGGACGTTGGGGGAAGGTTAGGGTTGGAGATCCTTGGCCTTGATCTTCTTCCTCCAAGTTCCCAAGGAGTTCCTCTCTCTAGAAACTTATCTTCCTCTCTCTAAAATGAAGAAGGAAAGGAAAGAAATGAGGAAGAGGACCCTAAACTCGTGTTTTTAAAGAACCAGACGCGTTCCTGCGCTCAGCGCAGGTTTCCTCAATTCCTCTATGTTTTCTGCGCTCAGGCTACGCTCAACGCAACTGGAGCACAGAAAAAACAGATTGGAATTCCTCTGTTTCTCGACAGCTTTCTCTCCTGAGCAAGAATGCATCTGTTTGGGGTGCGAACGAGCTCGGAATAATATCATATAGCATATCAAACTGAAGCCCCGGATCTTAGCTTTCTAATCCAAGTGGAATCACCTCAATTGGACACCTACAACTTTATATATTTGCAATCTAATGCACCAAGGTCATTATGCTTAAA
Source organism: Sesbania bispinosa (assembly GCA_026901365.1). Classification (NCBI taxonomy): domain Eukaryota; kingdom Viridiplantae; phylum Streptophyta; class Magnoliopsida; order Fabales; family Fabaceae; genus Sesbania; species Sesbania bispinosa. Next base: position 857,031 of record QLOH01000173.1, read on the forward strand.
ACCCGAAATCAAGCAACGGCCTTGGTTTTGCCCCTATTTGATTTCCAAATCAATTCTCTCATTCTCCAACCTAATTCCTCTCTTCCAAAACCTTCTTCTAACTTAGTTCTTCTTTATCTAACTTCATTCCCTCATTCTTGAACTGTTACACTTCTCTCCGATACAGGGTGCAGTTTCTTTTAGGTTCGACTTACAATCTGATTGGCTTAGCTCTTGGTTCCTCTTCTAAACTCTTTTAAAACTCATGGTTCCTAATGGCTTCCCTAATTTCTTGTCTGAAACCACACTTAGCCTCTGAATTCTCATCCTACTTCTAACTTCCCTCTCTTGGCTGGGTTCACCACCTAAGGCTTCTCTTATGTTTCCTAGATTCCAGTTTCTGGGATGTTACAATCTGCAAGTGTTGGGTTGGTGTTCCTCTATGCCTAACTTTTCACACCTACTTAAAAAGTGATTTTTTATAAATAACTTTTATCTTTTTTTTCTAAAAATTAACCTTCGACATATAATTTTTAGAAATTAATTTTTTGAAACTAAATGATAAAAAAGTATCTCTGAAAATATAATATTTTTTTTTATAAATTTTCAACTTTTATAGATGGGGTGATTGACTTGTAACTGGTAAGCAGAGGAACCTTTCTTGTTGTGGGAGGAAACTTTTAAAATTATTTCAATGTTCTAGGTAGTAAGAATAGATTTGAATCTTGACAAAAAAAAAGTAGAAATAATAGATGAATGTTTAGGCCTCTAATTATAACACACATCAATCATTGGAAAGCTCAAGTGTTTATTATGATTTCTCTCTTTTTCGGTGCGCATATTTTGATTTCTCTCTGTTTTACACTATGATAATAGGTCTCATAGGCTTTTGGCTCGTGTAATCGTCATTTAATTTTTCAAAATTAAATCAACCTTATTTGAAAAGCTCATGTAGTGATTACTTAATTTGGTTGCTCAATTTCTCGGTGTGTATAGTGGGATGGTGCATTGGAATTAAGTTTCATATATAGTGAGAATGTGAAGTAGCAACTCTAGCTAGTGCAATTTAGTTGTTGTATTTTAGCTGTTAAAGTATATAAATAAAGGGGAAAATATTTGATAAAAGGTAATCCAATCAATCAGATCAATACAATTTTGTCAATTTATATATTTCCAACAATTTATGTTTCCTTTATCGCTTTCTTTATGGTTTTTCCTTTACATTCCAGCTATCTATAACACTTCCTTTTATTGCCTTTATGCCAGAAGCAGTGTTAGAATAATTTCAATTTACCACATGGTTCCAAAAAACACTGTCACTACAAAAAAAATGCTTTATTGCTACGGACGCTTTCACTGATGGAAAGACTATAGGTCCGTAAAAGTTACATCTACCTATAGTATGAATATTATCTATCGCAATTTACCCATATATTTATATTTATTTACTGCTAGGGAACATTGCCATAGTGCCATTTATCTGATTTTACCTTCATGAAAAGGAAAACACCTTTTCTTCTGCAAAACCCTCGATCTCACTATCGGTCACTTCTCACCACCACCGCTACTCCTTCATTTCTACCGCCGGCCACCACACATGGAGGATGCTATCTCCAAATCACATATCACTGCATACTTCATTGCTCAATTTTCTTAGGTTTGGACCTTTTTCAGCATATTTTTTGTACATTTTGTCTTCGATAGCTAATCAATCTCATTTTCAGCATATTTCGTTTCCCTTTTTCATTGCAAATCACTTGAGGTTTTCAATCGTATTCGAAGAGAAGTGATCTTATCCTTTCTCTTCTCAGATCAAGTTTCCGCGATTCAAGGTTTGCTTATTTCCATTAGCATGCTGGCCGTTTTCCTTCGATGAATGCTTGTTTTTTGTTTTTCAATTTGTGTTTGTATTTCTTGATTTTAGCATTTTCTCACTCTGGCTCATGATAGTGAAGACTCGCTCATCACTTTTGAATACAGCGCACTCTGGCTCATGCTTGATGTTAATGTAACTACTAGATGATTTTATTTCCAAAAGATCCGAGACACTTCTAAAAGCTGTTCACAAGGGTTGAAGAAAGATGATACTCGGGTATATTTTACACATTTTCAACCTCAGACTGCAACTTTTATTTTCTTGCTTTTGCTCAAATGTGTGAAGAACCTGAGTTGATGGTGGTTAGTGCTATCAGCTTTGAATTAGGAATAGCCTTATGTTGTTAAAACTTCACTTCATAGTGCATGCTTTGGCTGTATTCAATCACCGAATCTATTCTTTAATCTATACCATGTGGCAACCATCTATGTTTGATTTTGGCTATCTTGTGTTATACATTGGAACTCCATCATTTGAACACTTTCAATTGTTTGACTGTATATTTAAGGTCTCTGATTTTGATTTCATGCTTAACCATTTGCAACTGTTAGAATTATAGTGTGTTGATATCTTTCTTTCATTCTTCATTCTTGCTATTTTGTAACAGGTTTAATTTTTTAATTTCCTCATCCTTCCTTGTAGGCTTCTAGCATTCCGTTTGTTTTGGCTAAAAATAAAGATCTATATCTTGGAACCTTTAGTGAGTTCTTTCACATTCTCTGGTTATTCCTTTTATTTAATTAATTTGTGTGCATCTGCTGCCATTTTTTTATCATTGAAAATATTATATTTTTTCAGCTTCAGTTTTATGATTTTTACCTTGTGTTGTAGTCTGCAGCTAACAGAGTTTTTGAACACTAGAAGTTGCACTATACCCTCCTATAGCAACTTCTTATTCTGTCTCTTTCTCCCCACATATTGCATACACCAATATGTTATACCTAAATATATATTCTGGTTAAATGTGATGTGCAATTTAGACTTGCATATAATATAATTAGTTGGAAGCATGTGCTTTATATCTGGTTGATTTCATGTTAATTAGTTGGAAATAAAATAGAGATTGGACAATCGGCTTAAAATAATGGGACAGTGAAGGACCTGTGGCATAAAATTATATCTCGAGTGTGATGTGCTTTATAATAAAATGAGATTATATGTAAAATACAGAAAGGTCTTTCGCTCTTCGCACACAGAAGGCAAATCCTTCTTGTTATCGTATGAAGTTAAGCCTCTCTGTTCTCTGTGATGCAGTAATTTTTTAAATTTATAGTACATCACCTATCAAATTTGGCCTCAGGTAATCTGGTAGCTTCTACAAGATGCTTTTAAGTTTTGTTTTCTTGTATTTACTTCATAGAAAAGAACAAATATGGCTCCGTTTGGCATTTCACACGAACCTTTTTTTTTCTGTGCCTTGATTATTTACTCCAAGATGATGATATATGTCAAGTGAATAAAAGATTTTTTGTAAACCATAAAGAAATGGGAAATGCTGTCACTACCGAAACTGCAAGAGTATAAGTGGTGATTTGGTGTACCAGATCCTTAATTTGCTGGAACGGTACTAGCAACAATTTTTTTTTCTTTCCTTGAAACTCTAACTTGCTTCATTTTCTCATTGTTGATAACTGTAACAGTGATGTTGTTGATTTTAATTATTTAATAAAATGATTTTTCATTTATCATAGAATATTTTGAAATTGCATTAATCTATCACCTTATAAAACTAAGATGTTTCTATTACTACATCTGCAGGATTTGCTGCAGGCCCTTGGTGATAGGAAGGGTATTAATCGGTTTGGTGACTTCTCTGCTCCACTTGATGAAGCCTTAATACACGTTTCACTAGTATGTTGTTTGCTGTTTGTGGATATTAATTATTATTTAAATTAACATTAATGTCGCAGGGGTGTGTGGGGGGGTGATTGTGAAGCATAGTCCAATTAGTCCTCCCACAGAAATATGATAATTCATAATATAATTAGAGAAATTGACTTTAGAAATGTCATAATTCATAACTCCTTTATGACACTTGTGATTTTAAAAATCATGTATTTCCATGTTCAACAATGTGTATCACGAAGGTCTGATGACTCTTAAATTTTATCTAATTTCAGGTAATAAGGATACCAATACTGTGAGCTTTTAACTTTGATTCCCAATCATATATTCTAGTTTTACTCAGTGCTTCTGAACTGAATTTAGAAAGTTCTAGTGTCCATTCTGACCATATTTACTAGCTTGTTTTCCCCTATTAATTTGTTTCGTTTGTCTTACTACTGCATTTTCACCTTTTTCTTTTTCAGGTTTGGTGAGGTTTGGTGTACAAGTATAGGTAGTCCACAGTTCAAATTCATATATAAATTTAAATCCTAGGATTTAGACAAAAGTCAAATCCCCAAAATTTTGTCCTATGCCTAAGCCTAAAATAAAATAGTCTTCATTTTTTGGGTCCCCATTGCTTCCATTGTCAAAAAAGTATCTGGGAAACGATATGTTATGCCCCTGAACCAAGCTAGCTAGATTAATTATGATAATGCTTTTTATAACCATTGTTACTTCCTGACTCGATTGGTGTGTAGCTTTGATAAATTCTAATAAGTTATTAATTGTGTTTCAGTTCTTAGCCTTTTAGTTCTGGAGCTGATAACATCATGTCTTGCGGCAAGATTGGTCGATTTCTCTATGATACATATTTGGTTAGATTAGAGGTGCTAATAAATTTAGCATTTTTCAATTGTAAATGCATTATTAGGCTGAATCTGAACATTATACATATGTGGTTGTCTTTACATTTTTTACTTGTGGATATAAAAAATATAGAAAGTAAGAACTTGTACATGGAAAAAATATTTCAACTATATGAATCTTTTAGAAATTGATTTTCATTGGATCATATAAAATTAATCGATGTTGATGAAAGATTTATGGGTGCAATTAGAAATTATATTAACCTTAATTGTTAACTATTTTTAAATAAGTTAGTTTTAATGAATTTAGTGTTAAATATCATTTAATCATAACATGGGAGGTCACTAAATACTTAAATTAATTCTTTCTTTATTTAAATTAAAAATGAGCATTTTTTTTAGTATTTTCATTAAAATTAATATTTTTTAAAACGAATATCAAATTTTTATTAAGATAACAATTTTTGTGTGAAAATACCATTTTAATTTCTATCAATATTTCATTAATAATTTATATTAACTAAATCTCAAAATAATAAAATTAATGCGAATTTAATTTCTAATAACACATTGTAATTGTGACTGTGGGTAGAAGTTAAAAAAATTACTACTACCCATTACCTATAGTTAGTAGTGGTGACTATAAGATAAAGCTTTTACCGACGGTCATCATAAGCCATGGTTAGAAATACGTAATAACTTTCACCTACAATCACACTCAACTGTAGATAGAAGTATGTAAACTGTAGGTAAATGTTTTAGTGACAAACAAAACTCCATTGTTATTCGTCTTACATAATTGACGGGACATTTACCCATGGATAATTGACATCTAGTGACAGATTTTGTCCGTCACCAAAAGTGAAATTTCTTGTAGTGTGTGGAGTGGATTGAGAATAGATATTGAGGAACACAAACCCTTTGAACACAGACCCTACCTCAAATATATAATCACCTAAAAAGGAATCATTGGGTTAATCATTAGTCTTATGATGAGACTAATTTGCTGAACTTCTGAATCAACTTTCTATCCCCGTCAACTGGTGCAAATGAAATGATGAAAAAGGTTTGGATGCTTGCATGATTCACAATTATTTGGTCCATTTGGATTATCTGTATTACTTTTAAATAATTAGAGCTTAGACTTATTCATCATTTATGTTATGGAATTTATTAGGTTACGATAATGGCGCTTGTTTTCATACAGCACACTTGAGACTTGATCATCTCTCTTTTAAGCTTGGGTCATCTTTCTTTAAAATTTCCATTTGAGGACATTGAAAATGATCTTTACTTACGTACAAATAGTGTTATAGTATGTTTATTAATTTTGACATTAAAAATGCCCTAAAATGCGTGTTGAAAGTGAAGCAACAAATTTTAGCTTCACATTTGTCGTGCAAAATTTAGTTCTTGAATGCATGCAATCAAATTACAATGTGAACTCAAACACATAGTTGGAGTACCACTTATATTCTCTCCATAATAATTTGTATTTATAAAAAAGAAAAATTATTATTATTTTTAAAATAACAATTGATATAGTAAGAGTTTAATTGATATGCACTGTCAGCGTAAACACGTTTTACATTGTCATAAAAAAATGTAGTGAAATATTATTTCATGAATAATAACATATCATGTGTAATATAACTCAATACATGATGTGACAACATATTATTAAATGATAGTGTAATTTTTTTATACTGACAGTTAATAATCGATTAAATCCTATATATAATGTGCGTTTTGGGTGATGTGAATTCGTTTGTGATTAGATTGTAGAGTTCTTTTGTATTGATTAATAATTTTACAATAGATAATTAAAGGAAAATTCTCACCACAAAAGAAAGATTTTCTATAACTATCCCCGAAGATGATGGACCGCCTGAGATGTCCTGTCAAAACTAGATATATACTAGAGCTGACAATTTGAGTTATCCGACCCAACTTGATATGATGTGGGTAGCGGGTATTTACAAGTCAGGCTAAAAAGTTTAAGAATTATTTGAGTTTCTAAAAAAGATTTGAACACTATATGTTTGCCTTTTTTTTATAGCTCGGTTTTTTTTACGGGTTGTTCATATTTTTTTTTGGGGGTTGTGACCTTTTATTGAGTTGAATTAAAAAATCGAAAAAGAATTCATATTTATAAAATAAAAACTCAAACTTTTTATTCTCACTACTTTTGGTATAGTTTATCCATTTTACAGGTTGAAATATGTACGTAGAATGATGGGAGGAATCATGCAAAGACCTATAGTTCCCACAAGACTCGGATCCTCTTTTTGCCTTTGTAAAACTTAGCTATGGTATAGCCACTGAATAATTATGAAAGTAAAATCTGTAGCTAAAGCGTAGCAGTTGCTTAGCCATATCTTTATCTTTATATATATAAAAGTAAGGTAGTGAAATCATCCTTTGATACATAAAAGAAGGATAAAATGGTAAATTTCTTTCAAAAAGTTTCTAAAAATAGTAAGTCACTTTCCCACTTTAAATTGTTAACATTAGTAATCATCAATAATTAATTATAATAATTATGTTAGTGAAAATATCAATACAATTATTAACTTATAATAATAATAATAATTTATCCTCTTATTTACTTGAAAAGCCTACAACTTTACTAATTTTTATCTTATACAAAAAAATAATTTAATATTTTTGAGAAATTATAAATATTAATACCAAAAAATATAAATAAACATTTAGCTTTTAAAAATGAATAAATATTTTAATTATTTTATTATAAAAGCATTTTAGTATATTTTATGAAATTCATAAGAAGAATAAAAATATAATAAGAAATTTTAAAATTCTAAAGCACTTATTAAAAACAAAACCCTTTACAATTGTGATAATAATAATTATTTAATTTTGCTTATTATATCATAGTTAAAGCCTTTTTATATTTTGAATATTAAATTTATCTAAAAAATCTTGCAAATTTTGCTAAATTATTGTGATAAAAAACGTTTGCTAAATTATAGTCGAATGACAAAAATCCTTTATTTGACGTTGATTAATTGATTCCTATTATTCTTTTCATTTTCCAATGACAATAAAATAAAAATACGAATCAAATATTTAAGTTACAAGTTAATAATTACAAGAAAATTCTTCATAACAATTAATTTTTAGAGTAAAACCAAATCAAATGGGAATGTAAATTTATAAGAAAACTTACTAATAAATTAGTTATATGGTGAAAGTAAATCACGTACACATGATTAAATATTTTAAATAAAAATAAATTAATATTTAATTTACTCAAAGAATGGTATTAAAATAAAGTATAAATATTAAAATTTGTATTGATCATATATTATATGAAAAATTATTATTATTTAAATAATAATGTGAGAAAATATCATACGGAAATGAATATTTTATATGAAAGCTCATAAATATCAAAATTAAAAGTACACTTTTTTTTTGGTAAGTGGGAAAAGAAATTAAAAGTAATTTAAGAAAAAACACATTAATATTTAAATTATAATAGAACATTTGTATTGAGACATAGTTATTTAAGAGTATAAGTATAACACGCAGGGATGTCCATTCTATATAAAAATAATGGTATTCAACTCATAATAATTCAGATAAATACATATTTTTTGAAGCAAGATTCTTATCAAGAAACAATGTTAAAAGAATTTTTTTTATCTTAAAAATATTAAACTTTGTGCTGATTATATTTAATTGAAATTTTATTACCATTTTAATTATAAAGTAAAAAAATATCACCTGGGGTTAAACATTATACATAAAAAGTGATTAATATCTAAATTAAAAATATGCATCAATTGAATATTTTAGTATAAGTTTTTCTCAATTGTAAATATTTTACTTATACTTTGTTGTGTTTAGTTGTAAAAATATTAAAAAAACACTAATTAATAAAAATTAATAACTTTTTTAAATTGAATTGTGTTTATATTCATACAAATTTCCTTTTAAATTTTTATACAACATAAGGGAATAGATCTTTAATTTTTAAGTTTATTCGTATTTATTTGTTATATTAATATATAGATTACGAGAAATAAATATATATCACCCTAATTAAGAAACAATGTTGAAAAAAAATGTTTACTTTTTTCTATAACAATATGTAGATTACAAGAAATAAATATAATTCACTCTAATTAAGAAACAATGTTGAAAAAAATGTTTACCTTTTGTGTATAATTTATTTAATAAATATGTAATCAATATTGTAAGTACTTATGACATATTTCACATGTGTTATTACTTAATTTTTTTACCGTAACCTATTTTATATTTTTTATTTTCATACTATTTCTTATCATATTTCATGCTCATTTTTTTTTATGTTTTGTTTTACAATCATACTGATCATATTTTTTTATTCTTTTCAGCTCTTTGAATAAATATACTTTTTGTGCATTATAAGTATTATAATTTATTTACGCATTACGTAATTAATATTGTAAATAATTATGACATATTTTGCATATGTTATTATATTATTTTTTAAATTATCTTCTTATTATTTATATTTTGTTTCTCAAAATTAAATGTCCGTGCAACGTACGGGTCAACACACTAGTATATTTAAAAGGAATGTAGTATGTGGTTGCCCTAGGGATAAACCTTCCCGCTTAAAAGAAGGGTATAATTGTACTTTGAATATTTAATTCTTTTTAAAATTTATTATTTATAAATCATTATATTTTTATATGTAATCTTTTCATGTGTCTTATTAATTTTTCATAAATATGACTTTCAATTGATTTTATTTTCTTCCTGCCGTTTCAACGTGGTATTGGGTTATAATTTTACCAATTTATTTCACAATCTTTATAAAGATGTCCTTCCTAATTCTCATTCATCTAAAGATTGGCGTTTCATTTTTTTTCACTTACGTTTTTAAGATGTACAAATAATTTTCCCAATTAATTATATATCCTTACCTTAGCATCATTAGGGTTTTGGAGGCCGTTGTCCAAACTTTTTCTTATATATCCAGTGTCTTCTGCCACCAGTGTGCCATGCGGCTCAAGATTTTGCTTCCTGTTCGGTCTCCACCGCTGGTCCTATCCAACCTTTTTTATCCCAATTTAATAGTTGTTGTTCAACTAATTATTGCTCATAAAGGGGCATCTAGCGCTATTCATTGTGCGATGGATAAGTTTCCTTTAAACTAGATTTTTTGTGTTATTTTGGGTATTTTTTATTTACTCATGTAAGGATTATTTCATGGGTGGTGTTGTCAGTTTTTTTTCTATGTTCGAATGAGTTAATTTCTTTCTCATTACATTGATCCCAAGGCTACATTAAGTCTCATTTGCCTTATGCCTTCCCTTTATGGCCAGATTTGATCAACATGTCTGTAATTTATCTTTTTTTTTTGAATTTGTTCATACCTTTTTGTTTATGGAGAGATATTATTTAGTATAGCACGAATATGCAGAAACTTGAAGTGGCAACAAAAGAAACTTTAGGAAAATGATGCATGAGAATTATATTCAAAAGTTGAAGGAAAAAAGTCCTCTCCCCTAAAAAAAGAAAGGAATCAGAAATTAGGACCTGAAGTTCTCCATAATATCCTAGCCATTAATTTTTAAATAATTAATTGATTGAAAGATATCCGACTATTTATGTGAGCAATTATACATTTCCATTCCATCCTATTAGCAAACTCTTTTTTTTCTTTCTTTTTTAAAAATATTTTTATTTATTTAGCATATATGTTTTTAAATTTAGTTGTCAAATAAATAAGTTAAATTTATTTCTTCAATTTTTATTTTACCCCAAATTAGTCCTTGATGCATGCATGATTGTTTAAATATGCAAAGTAATTTAGTTTTGTAAGGGGGAATCTATCCTATTTATATGTGGGTTCGAATCTACTAATTTACAAAGCTGTTTTTTTTTCCTTTGTTTTTTAAAAATATTTTTCTACTCAATATCATTTTGTTTTGTTTTTTTATCAAAATGTTTTGTGAAAGAACAAAGTAGTCTTAGGATGTTGTTCTTAAGGATATTTTGTTGTCAAATTAATATATAATTTAGATTGATTGGTTCAATTTAATTTTCTTTTTGCCCAAATTGATTGATTAATGGATGTCTCACTTTAAATATGTAATATAACTTTAAGATTTTTTTTTTCTTTTTGGGGATCACTGTGAGCTTTGGTTATTTTGATGTTATTTCTATTCAATTGGAATAGCAAAGTAAGAATTTTTTGGTGGAAGATTTTACGGTACACAAGTTTGCAAAACTTGTACCGGTACAAAAGTAATAATGACCATTGATATATTATTTTTAATGATACACGATCTAGATTGATTACCGGTGCTTTGTTGACGTGGTAGTTTCAAGTTTTGTTAAATTTCATGAAACTCCCTGTATATTGAATTTTCTTGTGTTGCAAATCAATCCCTTGTTTCATACCTTAATTGCTGAAAGTTATTCCTTTTTTATATTTTTGAGACAAGGCAAATCGATGGTCACTATGCAGGTGTTTGATTGATGAATGTGGATTGACTAATGGTGGTAATACGTAGCAACAACAAACCTTTTGCGATTCCATGGACAGTGATGAGAAGAATGAGCGGAGCCAGCAATATTAATCGTTGCGGAGATTCAGAGGAATGGTACTTCGACTAAGGATACAGATGTGACTTCTAGAACAAATGATTTCAAGATCTTCACCGTCGCCGCTCACTAACACGGAGACTCAACGACTACAAGGACCCCACTCTCTAGCTTGACCACAGTCCGCCGCTGCACAACTATCACAAAAAGGGGTTTCTTACTACAAAACCCTAGCTACAAGAGACAGGGCCTGGGTGAAATAATGGTTTCCAACGGGAAACAAGTTTAAAAAATATTACCCATAAAAACAAACCTCCACGTGTCAGTAAAAATTTTCATGTACCGGTACACGAGTGTCACATTTGTGTACCATAGAAAGCACCTTTTTTGGTCGAGCAAAAATAAGAATTTGTACAAATAAAAGGATCACTACAAGAAAGCATGAAACTTGCGGCGGTTATTTAAGCAATTAGCGGCGGTTTTGACCGCTGCTAAATGAACCTCGCGGCGGTTACTAAACCGCCGCAGTTACCACTGCAGCGAGGTCGTTTTGTGGCGGTTTCTGCCAACCGCTGGAATAACCGTCGCTATTTTGGCAAGACCATTAGCGGCGGTTACGCACCGCTGTAAGTAACATAATATATTTTTTATTTTCAGTTTGGCGGCGGTTCTAAAACCGCCGCAAAAAATACATGTGGTTTTAAATTCATATTTTAGGGGCGGTTCACAATCGCTGCAAAACAACATCTGATTTAAATTTTTATGATAGGGGCAGTTTCGAACCGCCGCAAAAATGAATTGATATGTTCTAAAACTTTGATTTCACCGCTTTTATATTAACCGCCGTAATTATTTTTTATTGTATTATATACATCTTATATTTTTGTTAGTTATTTTTTCCCTATTCCTGTTATTGAATCATAAAATTATTTCAAAATATAGATAAAATAATAATAAAAAATTCAACAATTCTATTCAAAATAAAATAACAAGTTCTTCTAAGCTAATTGGCTAGACGCATCATTTCAGAATCATGCTATAGTATGTGAACAGGAAGATTAAATTAATTCACTGATTAATTTCTGTATTTTTAAAAAAAATTGGTTTCAACGGAACATAGTGCATTACTATGAATGTATTTTAATTTCTTTGTCAAGCACCATTTCTAATACCTATATGTCGTTGCCTTCATATATAATTTGCAAAGGGATGATACTATAATAAACCAAACTATATATTATTTACAATTTATCTGCATCCGTCTATACTCTATATACCTTTGTTATATTTTAAATGTATGAAAAAAATTACACCACAAGTATTTTTTTATTAGATTAAATAATAAAGTAACGCTATCTTTTAAAAATAGATTTAATAAATTTACCTAATTTGATGTGGAGCTACAACACTACTTTAAATACGCAGGGGATACAACTTTCCAATCTTTATTGGGTCTTACTTTAATATTTTATTATCAATTTTTAAAATCACTTTCATTCCATGATTTATAAATAGTATACCATTTTTTTTAGTTATTAATTTTGTTTATAATTTTATCAAAAAATACTACGTAATTATAAAACAAATAGACACTAAATAAACTATATATAATTGTTTATCAATAATTTCAAATTATTTATAGAATAAAAAATTAATATTTTTTAATTCTTATACACATCCGTGAAACGCACGGGAACACACTAGTTTTGTTGAAGAGAAGAGAATGCTTGCACGCGCCACACAAATGTATGCATCCATTCCCTCACGATCAAAAGTGCCCAGCTGTGACTATCAAGTTTCATGCATCATAGATTTGGCAATCATCATCATTACACATATAAAAAGGAAAAAGCCATGACTTAATGTCTACTCTGAACCCAACATAAAATAAAACCGTGAAGAAAACTCATTTTAAAAGTCCTTTACTATTTACTTAACATGGGTTTTCTTACCACAATAATATTAATTTCGAAATTATTTATTGATGATTACAAATAAATTAAAGCATTTTCTGTCACATAATAATTATTTCATTTCATTTTATTTTTTAATGTAACGTTATGTAAAATACAAATTTATGTAACATAATGTCCTAATATGTGACACTGTGAACATATGTCATTAATTGAATGTATCGTAATAAATAGCATTGATTTGCATTTTGCATGACATCTTGAAAAAAAAAAAAAAGAAAGAAAGAAAGTGGCATGATACAAGATCACATGACAAAAACTTCCATTTTATGTTACGTGAGTCTAAAATAGTCAGTACGTGATAAACACCACCTTATATGATAAAATATTTGCTCTCACTTTAAAAACAAATTTATTTATTTTAATTTTAACTCATGTCAATGTCGACAATCCCATTGCTTTTGTTTGCAAGTATTTTTTGTCCTTCCATAATTGTGTTATAAGTGTTCTAAAATATGTTTGATTTATGCTAAATACATAAATACATGATGGATCCGAGTTAACGCAACTTTTGATAATATTGAATTAAATTTACATTTAAAATGAGATTTTAATATATATATATATATATATTTTAACCGTGTAACACTGTGGGAATTAAGGATTCATTAATAATATTTAAATACCCAATAATTTCATATTTCTATTGAACATCTCTTATACTTCTCAATTTTTTATTACATCATTACTTATTATATTTAGCACTTCTATTTTTTTTTTCTATTGTTATCTCTTTGCATGTAAACATTCTATCTACCAACCATCCTTATCAATTTGAACTTTTTTAAAGTTTAGCGTTTTAAAAACTAAAACGAGTTAAGGTAATCAATCTGAAATTCTAAATTAATAAAGGTAATATTATTATTTATTAAAAAATAATATCCGGAGAAAAAAAAACAGAAGAACGAGTTTTCCATTTCTCCGGCGATCTGCATTATACTGAAAACCCATAACAGCCCCTACATTATCCACTTTATTGCATCCAGTGTAATTGATTCACTACGAACTAATGGGCTTTTAAGTCAATTCAGGTGTAGAGCGAGCCAACCCAAAAAACGCGATCTCAAGGCTTCAAATCCAGAGTAACCTTCCCCGCGATTCAGATCCCGGAACGGAACGGAAACTTGCTCACACACTCACTCGCTTCCTCCCAACACACTGAGTCAACCGTCACCGTTGTAGAACGACCTTGCTAGCTCCACCAACTCATTCATTCCTCTCTCTCGCAGCTCATGGCAACAAGAACCTAGCGCAAAAATCGCTCGCATTCTGTCTCCCACGAAGATCCCAGGCTTCGCACCGTCACCGAGTCACAACTCGCTCCGAACTCGGGAATGGCTTCTTCGGAAGCCGATTCCCGTCTGAGTCAGGTCGTCGTCCCCGCACTCGAGAAGATCATCAAGAATGCTTCGTGGCGAAAGCACGCGAGGCTCGCTCACGAGTGCAAATCTGTCATCGAGAGGCTCAATTCGCAGAACCAGCAGTTACAGCCAGGTTCGCCCTCCGATACCGAGCCGGAAAACTCGGCTCCCGGTCCGCTCCACGACGGCGGTCCGGTTGAGTACTCACTCGCTGAGTCCGAATCGATTCTCATTCCTCTCATCAATGCTGCTGGCTCCGGCGTCCTGAAGATCGCCGATCCCGCCGTCGATGCCATCCAGAAACTCATCGCGCATGGCTACCTCCGCGGTGAGGCGGATCCTGGAGGCACCGCTGGTGAGGCCAAGTTGCTTTCCAACCTAATCGAATCGGTTTGCAAATGCCACGATTTGGGCGACGACGCGATGGAATTGCTGGTGCTGAAGACGCTTTTGTCTGCGGTGACGTCGATTTCTCTACGAATTCACGGTGATTGTTTGCTTCTTATTGTGAGAACGTGTTACGATATATATCTCGTGAGTAAGAATGTGGTGAATCAGACGACGGCGAAGGCGTCGTTAATTCAGATGTTGGTGATTGTATTCAGGAGAATGGAAGCGGATTCTTCCACTGTGCCGATTCAGCCGATTGTGGTTGCTGAGTTGATGGAGCCTGTGGAAAAATCTGATGTGGATAATTCAATGACGCAGTTTGTGCAAGGGTTTATCACGAAGATAATGCAGGACATTGATGGAGTTTTGAACCCCGTGACGCCTAGTGGTAAGGTTTCTTTGTTAGGTGGGCATGATGGTGCGTTTGAGACCACCACGGTGGAGACCACGAACCCCACGGATTTGTTGGATTCCACTGATAAGGACATGTTGGATGCCAAGTATTGGGAGATCAGTATGTACAAGACGGCCTTGGAGGGAAGGAAGGGGGAGCTGGTGGATGGGGAGATTGTGGAGAGGGATGATGATTTGGAAGTTCAGATTGGAAACAAGTTGAGGAGGGATGCCTTCTTGGTGTTTAGGGCGCTTTGTAAATTATCCATGAAGACACCCCCTAAGGAGGCATCTGTGGATCCGCAGTTGATGAAGGGGAAGATTGTAGCTTTAGAGTTGTTGAAGATCTTGCTGGAGAACGCTGGAGCTGTCTTCAGGACTAGTGAAAGGTATCTCATTTTACTGGAGTTCCTTTTTAGGACTTGATTTAGAGTTTGCATTTTCGTCAGTTAGGGAGAATATATGTCATTGTTTAATTTTGCTGGAAGCCAGCAAGAAGGTGTAGTTTCTGCACTGAACTTAGTAGTGAAGGTGGTAAACATGACTGCATTGTCTGGTTGTTCTCTTAAGTCAATAACCCATATCACTTTCTCACGTGTACATTATATGGTTAGAACTTCGGAATTTAGAATCCGTTGACACTAATGTAAAAGTTAGCACACTTACAACTTTCAACCTCTAATAACTGATAACTCCTAGAAAAAGAATTTTTCCAATCTGATCACTGAGTTATACCTAGTTATTATGGATTTTTCACTTGCTTTTAAATCATTTTCTACCTTAGTACCAGTATAAGGTTATGGAATGAGAAACAATCTTGGATTATTTGTAGCAAGTTTTTTTGAAATACTCATCATATGAAAACCATTTTTGTTGTTGTCAGAAACAAGAGTAAAAATTTTATTACGTTGGCGTTGGTGTCAATGGATCTTAGCCCTATATATAGATATATATGAAATCATTTATGAGCATGTTTGAGAATTGCTTAATGGTAATTAATAGATTAGGCTTCACAAGTCTGAGGACATTCTTAACTATCAAAACCCTCTAGTCTCATGACTCTCATCAGTTCCTTTAAGCAGGATATTTTATGGTTTCTACTGGAATGGAGCATCTCTTCTGAGAACTACTTTTGGACTATAAAACTATTATGTTTGCTAGGTACTCGACTGTATTTGAAGTTGATTGATATGTTCATTAGTAACGGCGAATAAATTTTGAAGCAATTTGGTGATTGTCTGTGCAATGTAAAAATACTCTGTTGCTGTAGCCATCTTGATCCTTTCTGCACCTTCCCTTCCTTTCTCAAAGCTTATGATCTGGATCCCAATGCAAGCGACATATGATATTTGATATTCTGTTCCTCGGTGAAAATACTTGTTCAGTTTTTGTCTTTCATTTTTCTATTTTATTAAAATAAAAGGAGAATTGTCACTGGTATCCACTCTTCAAGTTTTCCAACCTCAATAGGATTAAATACCTATGTCATCTTGAAATGAAAATGAGGACTTTGTTTCAATCTTGTCTTTTCAATTTTATGCAATTCCTGGATTGAACTGTAGATGGAGTTATTTTATTTTGTCCTGCATTTCCCTGCTCCTTGTGCCTTTGGGAACAAGGAATCTAGAATTTTCGGTGCTTGAAGATGGATGCAATTGGTCTGCACTAACAATGTAAATTTTTTCCCACCCCTAATTTCAGAGGCAGTTAAACATATCTGGTAATCAAGATTGTTTGTCTTTCCTAGGTGTTCGGAATTAATTGACATATAAAATATGAAGCATATTTTCTGCTGGAAATTTAAAAACTACTTAGAATACCTACTGTGGATACTGACTTCTGGTAATATGGTTTCACATGTACTTAACAATTTCTTGCAATTTATAATAATGAAGTTATACAACTGTGCCATGGTTTTTTTTCCCTGCACAATAATTTATGCATTGTACTTGGTTTTTGAATTTGCTGCATCTTAAGCATTATTCTGTGGCATTACCAATTTACCATGGTGACACAAGTCGTGTACCTTATTAAGATATTCCTATTTCAAGCCACTAGAAAAAAAAAATGAACAATTGGATCAATGTGTAAAAGGATAATTTCATGATTCATTCTTACATAATTTCCTAATTTAGTTAATTTTTTAGTTGCATGACACGTATCATGCACAACTTTGGATACTCTCATGTCCCCATAACCGAATCATCAGGAGTTAGTAAAGTAACCGATTAAATCATGTAAACCTTCTGTCCATTAATTGCATGTGCTTCTTCTTCTATTATATATTTTTTAGCATAGACTGTTACTGTGTTGTGATTTTTGTCATATGAATTTTGCATGGAACCTTCAACCTTCTACCTCTTGAGTTTCAAATTTCCCTGTTTAAGTCATCGATTTAGCAAGTTGCATTTTCTTCTCTTTTTTCTATAAACTACTTGACACAATTTTTTTTCCTGTTTTATTATATTAACTTTTCTGGATGATAAAAAATACTACTGATGGTTGCATCTGATTGTGGTTGAGCAGGTTTTTAGGTGCCATCAAGCAGTACTTATGTTTATCATTATTGAAGAACAGTGCTTCTACTCTTCTGATTGTTTTTCAGCTATCATGCTCCATCTTCATCAGTCTGGTATCAAGATTTAGGGCTGGATTGAAAGCAGAAATTGGAGTTTTTTTTCCCTATGATTGTTCTCAGGGTCCTAGAAAATGTTTCTCAACCTAATTTTCAGCAGAAGGTGATTGTGCTTCGATTTCTAGAGAAGCTTTGTGTTGATTCGCAGATATTGGTTGACATATTTATCAACTATGACTGTGATGTCAATTCATCAAACATATTTGAGAGGTGTGCTATGTTTTATTTTATTTAATTTTTTTAGTACAAATTTTATTTGATTTACTTTATAAATAATATGTGCAATTTCATGTTTAGAATATGGATCTCGAGTTTAATAGATTTCCCTGTTCTTGGATTGTTTTCATGCACTACTCCATATATTTTATATCTAATTGTTGTGCTTCTCTTAGGATGGTCAATGGACTCCTCAAAACTGCTCAAGGTGTTCCTCCTGGTGTAACAACCACACTTTGCCACCTCAAGAAGCAACACTAAAACTTGAAGCCATGAAAAGCTTGGTTGCTGTTTTAAAATCAATGGGAGACTGGATGAACAAACAGTTGCGGATTCCAGATCCTCATTCAGCCAAGAAAGTTGAGGTATCTGATAACGGTCCTGAAGCTGGAGGTTTCACCATGGTAAATGGGAATGGAGAAGACCCGGTTGAAGGATCTGATTCTCATTCTGAAATCTCTAATGATGCATCTGATGTTTCAACTATTGAGCAACGCCGGGCTTATAAACTGGAACTTCAGGTAAAGAAATGAATAAGATTTTGAGAAGCAAGTATATCTTTGTTCTTGCTTTAGCTGTTTATTGATGAAGCTAATGCAAGTTTATGCCAGGAAGGTATATCACTTTTTAATAGGAAGCCTAAGAAAGGAATTGAGTTCCTCATCAATGCCAACAAGGTAGGTGATTCACCGGAGGATATAGCTGCTTTTCTTAAAGATGCATCTGAGTTGAACAAGACTTTGATTGGTGATTATCTGGGAGAAAGAGAAGAATTACCCTTGAAGGTAATGCATGCCTATGTGGAGTCCTTTAACTTTCAAGGAATGGAGTTTGATGAGGCAATCAGGGTCTTTCTTCAAGGATTTAGACTGCCTGGTGAGGCACAGAAAATTGATCGGATCATGGAAAAGTTTGCTGAACGTTATTGTAAATGTAATCCAAAGGCCTTTTCTAGTGCTGACACAGCATATGTTCTTGCTTATTCTGTGATACTACTCAATACAGATGCTCACAATCCTATGGTGAAGAACAAGGTGTGCTCAGATAAATCTTTAAATTGATATACAGATAATTATGATTGTCATGATGACTTATTTTCTTTTTGAGTTATGCAGATGTCTGCTGATGATTTCATAAGAAACAATCGTGGCATTGATGATGGAAAGGATCTGCCTGAGGAATACTTGAGGTCATTGTTTGAGAGAATATCTAGAAGTGAGATCAAAATGAAAGAAAATGATATAGCTCCCCAACAAAGACAGGCTGTGAACCCGAATAGACTTTTAGGCTTGGATAGTATATTGAATATTGTGATCCCTAAGCGTGGGGAAGACTATATGGAAACTAGCGATGATCTTATCCGTCATATGCAAGAACAATTCAAAGAAAAAGCTCGCAAAACTGAGTATGTTCACTCATATTCTCCCCTTCTTTAGAAGAGATTATTTAATTTCCAAATTTTTTTCTCAGGCCGAGTACAACATTTAACCTGGTGAAAAATTTTATGTTGACATGGGCTGTTATGGATCCTACCATGTTTACCAGTATTTATCTGCTTTTTACATATTTATTCATGTCTGTATGAAGTGTGGTGTGCGTATCAATCTGAAATGTTCTTTCTTTCATAATTTCTGGGGAAAAAATTAGTTCCGCGATTTTTTTTTTCTTGATGTGTATTTGCTTGCATTTTGTAGGTCAGTCTATTATGCAGCAACAGATGTTGTAATCCTCAGATTCATGATTGAGGTGTGTTGGGCACCAATGTTAGCTGCCTTTAGTGTACCTCTTGATCAAAGTGATGATGAGGTTGTAATATCTCTGTGCCTTGAAGGCTTCCGCTATGCTATTCATGTTACTTCTGTGATGTCCATGAAGACTCATAGAGATGCTTTTGTGACTTCATTAGCAAAGTTTACCTCACTGCATTCTCCTGCAGATATTAAGCAGAAAAATGTGGATGCAATTAAGGTTGGTGAAATTCAACTTCTCTTCTAGCTGGCTTATGAACCATGTAATAAGATGAGGTCATAATCAATAAGCAATTCTCATTACAATACTTCCTAAACTCAGTGTTAATGCCTCTTTTCAAAATGCACAATTGTTTTAATGTATTCATTGCATTCCCATGGCATCTTTTATTATTTCAAGTCCATGTTCACCCATTTTCTTTAATGGATGGTTTTATCTTTTTGTGCTGTCATCCATGTTTTTATACTCTCTGCTAGTGCTTTCATCACTACGTACATATCAATAAAAACAAAAATAGTTTGGACTACCCTTATTCTGCAAATGTCCTAATAACTAAATTACTGGAGTTTTTTTTTTTTTGTATGGAATTCTGTTATACATGTTGGATCTTTTAAGTTTGTGGTAATGTATTCTTGGGACCTAAACCAAATGTTAAAGCTTTTGTTTATAACTTCACTTGACTTTGATTTTGATATCTATATTGTTGATAGGCAATAGTTGCTATTGCTGATGAGGATGGAAATTACTTACAAGAAGCATGGGAGCATATCTTGACTTGTGTTTCCCGGTTTGAGCATCTACATCTTCTTGGGGAGGGGGGCTCCACCGGATGCTACATTCTTTGCCTTCCCTCAAAATGATTCAGAAAAAACCAAACAAGCAAAATCAACCATTCTCCCTGTTTTGAAGAAGAAGGGACCTGGGAGGATGCAGTATGCAGCTGCCACATTGATGCGGGGTTCATATGATAGTGCTGGAATTGGCGGTAATGCTTCAGGAGCAGTCACCTCGGAACAGGTGAACAATCTAGTTTCTAATTTGAATATGTTGGAACAAGTTGGAAGCTCTGAAATGAATCGCATATTCACTCGGAGTCAGAAGTTGAACAGTGAGGCCATAATCGATTTTGTTAAGGCTCTATGCAAGGTCTCCATGGAGGAATTGAGATCTCCATCTGATCCACGGGTTTTCAGCCTTACAAAGATGGTTGAGATTGCGTATGTATTACTCACCTACTTTTTCATGCATGCTACCTCTCTGCACTCCCTCTGAAAGCATTTTTTTTTCCTCATGGCTCTAGGGGTTCATGGATTGGGGGTTATTTCAAAAGCAGCAAAGTTAATAGCACTTGGTGCACTGATCTTTCAGAGCATTTCAATATTTGCTTTATTTTATTGTTTATAAAATGAGCACTTTGCATTTCTGGTTTTCTCTTTTTTGGTCAATTGCCCCTTCTAAATCCTCAACTCTCATACACAAATCTTTGTAGTTTGGGAAATTGGTTAAGTAACTATTTTTTCTGTCGAATTCTGGTAAAGCATCATACGGGGTTGCATGTGAAGAGGTCACATGTTACATTAACTCCCAGTTTTGGATGGTAAAACAATGGACAAAGAGTATTTAATTTAATTGATGGAGGAGACATTACAAGTGTGTCCAAAGATCAAGGTTGGGAGGTGTAATTCATCTGAAAAACAAAAAGCTGGGACAGAGCATCAAGCATGTGTTTTTTGTTTCATGATTGATTGATGTTTAATGCACTTCTGTCTAAATCATATTGTTTCACATGGTTATTGTGTAACAGGCACTATAATATGAACCGCATCAGGCTTGTGTGGTCAAGCATCTGGCATGTTCTCTCTGGTTTCTTTGTAACCATTGGCTGTTCTGCAAACCTTTCAATTGCAATTTTTGCGATGGATTCGTTACGTCAGTTGTCAATGAAATTTCTGGAGCGTGAAGAGTTGGCTAATTATAATTTTCAAAATGAATTTATGAAGCCTTTTGTCATTGTTATGCGAAAGAGTAATGCTGTTGAAATTAGAGAACTAATTATCAGATGTGTCTCTCAAATGGTTCTATCTCGCGTGAACAATGTCAAATCAGGGTGGAAGAGCATGTTCATGGTAGAGTTGATCAACTCTTGTTGTCTATAGAGAACTTCAACTAACAAAATATTGTTTTGATTGTCTGTTGAATTTTCTCCCCCACCACTTATTGCTCATAGACTTGATTTCAGGTATTCACAACAGCTGCTTATGATGACCACAAAAACATTGTACTCCTGGCTTTTGAAATTATGGAGAAGATTATTCGAGATTACTTTCCATACATCACAGAGACTGAAACCACCACCTTCACAGACTGTGTGAATTGCCTAATTGCATTCACCAATAGTAGATTCAACAAAGAGATTAGCCTAAATGCCATTGCTTTTCTTCGATTTTGTGCAACAAAACTAGCAGAAGGAGACCTTGGCTCATCATCCAGGAATAAGGATAAGGAAGTTTCTGGAAAGATTTCCTCACCTTCACCTCGAAGAGGAAGAGAGGGCAAACAAGATAACGGACAGTTGACTGACAAGGATGATCATCTCTATTTCTGGTTTCCTTTATTGGCAGGTGAGGACATTATATCAAGTTTATCTAAGCATGAATTAGGGAAAAAGTAATAAATTAATGTTTCTTAACTTTGTCAAATGATTAGTGCTTCATGCTACCATCGTGCTTCTTGTTTTAAGAACCTTAGCATGTTGTAAATGTACTTATTGTCTATTTTCTACAGGTCTATCTGAGCTTAGCTTTGACCCGAGGCCTGAGATTAGGAAGAGTGCCTTGGAAGTCCTGTTTGAAACCTTACGCAACCACGGGCATCTCTTTTCATTACCTTTATGGGAAAGAGTATTTGAGTCTGTCCTCTTTCCAATATTTGATTATGTTCGACATGCTATTGATCCTGCAGGGAGTGGTTCACAGGTCAATGAAGTAGAGACAGATGGTGAGCTTGATCAAGATGCTTGGCTTTATGAGACATGCACACTGGCTCTCCAATTGGTTGTAGATCTTTTCGTCAACTTTTATAACACTGTCAATCCACTTTTAAAAAAGGTGCTGATGCTCCTGGTAAGCTTTATAAAGCGCCCTCATCAAAACCTTGCTGGCATTGGTATTGCTGCATTTGTTCGTTTGATGAGCAATGCTGGGGACCTATTTCTGATGAGAAGTGGTTGGAAGTGGTTCTGTCACTTAAAGAAGCAGCAAATGCAACACTCCCTAACTTTTCATTCCTTGAAAGTGAGGACTTTGTGGCTAGAAATCATGAACATGCTTCAACAGCTGAAGATGATACAGATCTTGCTGAGTCCGGCTTCCCAGATAATTTAGAAAGCCTAAGGACTCGACGACTTTATGCTTATTTAAATGATGCAAAATGCCGAGCAGCTGTTCAGCTTTTATTGATTCAGGTAAAAAACTAAAAATCCTTATTTTTTTCCTCCAGAATTTGTTAAAATTCCTTATAGAAAGAAAATATTGAGGATTCCAAGAGCTGTAGCTATGGAATTTAGTTTGTTCAGGGAGTTAGAAACTGCTTGATCCAGATCTTTTATTGTTCTCAGGGTTAGATTCTTAATATTTTAGCACCACTAAATTTATACGCCTGATTCCCATTCAATACCTCATTTTAATATATATATATATATATATATATATATATATATATATATATATATATATATTCGGTGCATTATAGTGGTGACAATGAGGTTTGAACCTATAAACTCATGTAAGCTACCTCAATCCCCTTACTACTAGCCCAATCCTAGTGGATTTCATGTTAATGTATATAATTGCACCGGTATTCACTTATATGCATCCCAGTCAAAATAGATGCATGTGATGTTGAAAAATGATGTTAACTCTCTTCATGAACTTGGCAGGCGGTGATGGAGATCTATACCATGTATCGGTCTCACCTTTCAGCAAAAACAATCCTACTCCTGTTTGATGCTTTGCACGATGTAGCATTACATGCACACAAGATTAACAGCAATACTATATTGCGCTCTAAGCTTCAAGAGTTTGGTTCTATGACCCAAATGCAAGATCCTCCACTATTACGCCTTGAGAATGAGTCATATCAAATATGCCTTACATTTTTACAGAACCTTGTTGTCGACAAGCCTCATAGTTATGAGGAGGCTGAGGTTGAATCTCATCTTGTTGGACTTTGTGAAGAGGTTTTGGAGTTTTATATTGACGTTGCAGGCTTTGGACAAAAATCTGAATCTTATCATGGTAGAAAGCCACATTGGTTAATTCCTTTAGGCTCTGGGAAGCGGAGAGAATTAGCTGCACGTTCTCCTCTTGTTGTGGCTACTCTGCAGGCTATTTGTAGTTTGGGAGATATTTCTTTTGAGAAGAACCTGTCTCATTTTTTCCCCCTTCTCTCTAGCTTGGTAAGTTGTGAACATGGTTCAAAGGATGTCCAAGTTGCTCTCAGTGATATGCTTAGTCTATCAGTTGGTCCTGTTTGCTACAGTCATGTTGATGATTTGGGTAAGACTAACCATGCATTTTGAGATATAGGATATTTTTGTTTATATCTTTTTGTTAATAGTTTTCTCCGCTCTCCTTTTCTTGGATTAGTTGTCAATAATATACTTTGACAGTTTATGAAAAGTTGGTAATGATTTTGTGTTACCTTCAGTTTTGTATTTCTGAAGCCTAGATTTTCCGGTTAGAAATGATATGTATTATCAAGAGGCTTAATGTTGTATTTTTTTTTTTTTTTGTTTCTTTTAACTCATTTTTCAATAGAATTAGTTTTGTAGCATTATATCCTGTAAATATTAGTTTATGGGGATTTGTTGTTATATAGTAATTAATTTGCTAGTTTGCTAGTTGTAAAACGTGAGTTCTAATTAGCTAAGTTGTTTTTTTAATGAGAATTTGTTTTTATTAGAAACACTTGATTTTGCTGAAGATGATTAAGATAAATAATAATATTATTCAAGTGTATGGAAAGAGGTCTGGTTTTTATAAATCACAATTTTTCACTATTTTTACACCCATAAATATTTTAGTTTCTCTTTTAAGTTTTACCATAAGTGAGTGGATGTATGAATAGGTATAAAAAATGAAAAAAGCGTGTACGGAGAACATTATTCTTTAATATTACGGAGTGACCACTATACCTGGTATAGTGGTATTCAACGTTGTTACTTAGAAGTTAAAACTGGATGGGATGATAAACTGATGACACTTGTGGTTTAGCTTCAACTGTTTGGTTGAACATGAAATGATTTACGTGAAACAGTATAAAACGTACAGAAAATTTTATGAAACCCGAAAAAATATTGAGGAATGATTTTTTGATCCAGTAATTCAACTGGTTATTTTAATTGGATTTATCTGATTCTATCTTGTCTAAATTAGTTAAATTGTCTAAAAATAATTGGATTTATCTGATTCTATTAAGACTGAATTGTGATTAACTACTTCACCAACCCGGCTTCGACAACGATGGTTGAATGATTCTTTAATGCACAAATAATATATGAAATATTACATATCTTAATGTGTTTTGTAATTTAGTTTGTTAATTTTAATTAGTTTTTGTAGTCTGCTTCATTGTATGTGAAACTAGCTTGATTATGATCTGATTTTATTATTGATTGCTTCAGATGGGTGGCTATAAATTGATTGGCGAGCGATATAATCCAACAAAGGGAAGTTTGAGTCCAAAAATAGGATATTAATGCAGTTAGATGCATTGTTAAAACATCTTTGGCATATATACATAGGCCTTTGCACGGATTAATAATGGAACACAAGTTCCCCGGTAAGATGGCTGTCTCGTTCACAAAATCCAAATACAGTCACACTCAGATCATGGTAAATTGCTTTCATCGATCCATTTGCGGTCCTGCGGAGACCACAACTGATAGAGAACAATATAATTGTAGCCTGCCCTGTGAAAGTGAATTTGCCGGCACTTTATATGGGTGATTTTTTATGACCAAAAAATATAAGGGTGACTTTTTTGACTTTTATAATACCACCCACCAAACAAGACTTTAATCAACTCAAAAGAAATCAATCACTCTAAAGCCATCCTTATCTGCTTGTTTATGTGATTTGATGAACCGAAATTCAAAATCCGCGGATGGAAGATAAATATGAAGATGCCAGGTTTTGTCTCAGAAAGGGTTTACCCTTTTGCAAAGAGTCTTGGAAGTTGAGACCTCGTAAAGCTTGGTTATAATTATTACAAAGTGACAAAAGTGCTTGTCATAAAGCTACACAACACAGCTCATAGTCTCATACAAAGATATCAGCCCCATACGCAACAAATTTCCTTTTAAATTCACTGCTTTTATCATTTTTCATTTGTGGAGTCAACTGTACCTGCAGAGTTCTCAGTCTCCCTCAAATTATGTTGCAACCTTTCACTACTTGCTTCACTTTCCTTCATCAGAGGTCCAAATTCCTCCTCAACCAACCAAGAAGAAGATCCAACAACAGATTCTCTTCAAGTTCTGACCTCTCAACCCCTTCTTTCGTCCACATGGAGGTGTCTAGCCAATTTCAACAAGTTTTCAAGCTTATTGACTCTAATGGGGATGGAAAGATATCAACCACTGAGCTCAGTGAAGTGCTTTCATGCCTGGGAGGATACAATAAGTGCACAGCTGCTAAAGAAGCTGAGGGCATGGTAAGAGTGTTGGATTTCAATGGAGATGGGTTTGTAGACATGGACGAGTTCATGGTTGTCATGAATGATGAAGGCAAGGTTGGTGGTGGCAAGGAGCAAGATGAGTACCTCATGGATGCTTTTCTTGTCTATGACACAGACAAGAATGGCCTAATCTCACCTAAGGAACTGCGCAGAGTTCTGCTCAATCTAGGATGTGAGAATTGTAGTCTCAGAGAGTGTAAGCGTATGATCAAAGGGGTTGATAAGAATGGAGATGGGTTTGTGGATTTTGAAGAATTTCGATCCATGATGAAAACAGGACTTGTTGCCAACTAGAGCTTGAAAAAATGGGTTTGTGCTGTGTATCAGTATTATTATCTGTCCTTACTCCAAAGGAGTGACAAATTGTGAGAGAGGAGATATTAAACATGAGAATTTCCTTATGATGAATAGGTTAGAGGAGGACAATTACTGTATATTCTGTTTAGATAGATGATGCACATGTGAACAAGTACAGAGAGGAATGTATCGGTCTATATAATTTCTTATCACTCTTTTCTTTTATGATCTAGTGGATGGAATCAAATGATTTTTGTATCTTACAGTCTCACTAGTGTCTCTATATTTTAATGATTTCATCTAACAAGAAAGAAAAGAGATCAACATGAGTTATGGGCACTGTTCTCTTTTGTCACAATTTGCTAGGCTGTCCTTCTGCCTTGATGGAGCACACACGAGTCAATGGGTACCAATCTCTTCACAATATGAAAGGGAGACATGGGAGGTTAGTGGAGCCCTCAATGGCAATGAAACTAGCATGAGTTTTTATTGTTTTTTCTTCTTTTTCATAAATAAATTTTTCTTTTATTTGCTAAAATTGTTCATTCTGTCTACCAATAATTTTTTCTGCCCTGTGTCAATCATTTAATCTTTGGTCTTATTCAGACTAAAAAACCAATCTTTTTTCTCGTGAAACCCATCGTCTTCATTACGGATCGTTACACACTGTAGCTAAGGCAAGCATGAAACAGATCATACGAATTGTACCTCTTATATACTTATCCTGTTACACATTGGAATGCACATTATATTATTATAATAATAATTGGCCAATTTTATAATACGAGTAGATAAATGCAATATGAGCAAATACTTCTTTTAAAAGCTGTTTCAGCCAACGGTTATTAGGACCAACTTCATTCTGTTGATTACTTAACATAAAAAAAAAATTGGGAATATAATTCCTTTTATAATATCACTCTTTACAACCCTTGTCAAGCCTCAATAAACCTTATTATAATAAAGGAAAAGACTTTTACTAATATATTCGACATTCTTATATAAAGGGGCTTGTTTATTAAATCTCATCCCACTCTGATTACTAAAAGACGTACCCAAAGGGAATTTCCAAGTTTTTAAAAATAAGAATCCCATGAAAAACCTTGGCATCATTGGAGAGAGATGACGTGGAAGATGAAGTTCTTATTTTTAAGAACTGGATGCATATACAATCATTTCCAAAATTCGGGTTCTTATGAATTAAAAATGAGAAAAAATGAAAAGTTACCAAAATTAACCGGGTGATACAAATCTGTTGATGAAATAACAATTTATCAATCAAATTAATAGAACAAATTTATAAATTAATTACAGAAAATGTTAAAAAATAAAAAAATTAAAATTACAAAAACAGAAAAAGCTCATTATGTATTATATTTTGTGTTAATTAACATGTTTATTACATTTTTTATTTATTAATTATGTTAAAATTTTATTTGAATTAACACATATTTTATAGTTAATTAATTTATATTTATGTATGTATTTTTTATTTTAAAATTAGAAAATAAAATAGTATTTTAAGTAAAAGTAAAACTTAAATAACTAATGCATGTGGGGTTGCTTATGGGGTCCAGTTTAGGAGTTCTTGTAGAGTTTCTTTGTTGGAGTATAGAGTTGCTTGAATTGTAAGAATTGCTTAAAAATTAAAAAGAGATGATGTGTACATATAGGACCCATCTAAAAATTAATAAAAAAAAAGTTGTAAGCAATTTAGGTGAGATTATCCATTGGAGATGGTCTAAGGAATGTTGTCAAATCTCCTCTCTCTCTCTCTAAACTTTCATAACTCTTTAAAGGGACCCACAACTTCATTGTTCTTAAGAGCAATCAACATTAGGAGATCCATCTAGCATTCCATGATTCTGAGATTTATTTCCTTTGAGGTACAAACCACCACTATAGCAAAACAACATTGCCCAACCACCTCCACACAACAAGTCCAAAACGAGAAACCTATGGATGCATACCCAATGATTTACTTGACATCGTACAACACAAAATCCCATTGATCCTACAGTTCCAACAAATGGAAAGGCAAGTCAAGCTTTACAAAGGGTTTTGATATACATCCAGGAGAACCTTCCAAGGTTCCCAAGGTTGAACCCATATATAACAAATGAAAATATGAGAGGGGCAAATGAGGCAATAGAGTATGCTGTTATAAGTGAACACGTGGCCGCTGATCCTAATGATCAAGAAAGAAGGAAAAGTGCGAGGACCAAGATAACAAACTCACGATTGAAGGATTATGTGTGGGAGAGGAAATAATATATATATCCTTTTGGTTATGGAAAGAGAGTATGGATGGATTGGATTCTGGACCTCTCTTTCTTTCTGATCTTCCTTCTGAATTCTATAGTTTTTTTTCTCTGTAATCCATAGTAGCCTTCACCCATTGTAAGAAATTCATACAGAAATAATACTATTGTAGAGACTTTCTTCTTACTGTTGCATTGTCTGTTACCGTGTTCTTATAAATTTTGTACCCATTACATTGGTGCTTTCATCAACTTCATGGCAGAAAACACACGCATGAAGGAAGTCACTGCTGATGTGAAACACATTTTGGAATTGATGGAAACTCGAGACAAGGAGTATGCAAACTGGTTCGAGGTCCTAGAATCATCCCTTGATGCTTTGGTCCAGAAACGTTCACTGAGGTTCTTGAGGTAAAATGTGTACCTATGGATGCATACCTATGAGAACCTACCAAAGTTCCCAAGGTTAAGGTATGCCTCCGAGAGAACCTACCTAGGTTCCCAAGGTTAAACGGTATTACACCCGACTCACGTCTTCGACCATCAAGTCATAGTGGTTGAAGGGAAACGGTCCTGGAAATGTTGACATATAATCTCACTTGGATCTTTGGTTTTCACATAGATTTTGAAATCAAGGGGGGACACCTTAGCTAAGGTCGGTGCCTTAAAGATACACTTGAACGTTACAATAATAAAAACTGCTTGATCTTCAATCTTTAATGGAATTATGTGCTCACATTATTGGAAACATGCTTAGATCTTCAATTCCATGATCACCATGAAAATGTGCCTGGATCTCCAATCTTCATTGAGACCTTTGATTCGCGTGATTTAGAGATGAAAAATGGGCTAGCACAACCGACCCGACCCATAAAAGCCCGTAAAAACGTAGGGCTCAGGAACTTATTCGACAAATAACTCCTAGGATTTTTATCCCAGTTAGACAAAGTCTGCTACCTACAAAAACTCGCAAAAGATCGTGTAGCCTGTAAAAACCCGCAAAAAACTGGGTTTGCCGCATAAAGTCTACAAAAATGTAAGGTTCAGACACCTATTTTAGAAGCTCGGCCCAAATAATTTTCGGACTTTTTACCCTAGCCCAATAAAGCCCACTACTCGCATCTAGCCGAAGTGGGTCAGGTCGAATAGCCCAATTTGTCAACTTTACTCGGATCCTCAATTTTCACCGAGATCCTATGGTAACTCCTAAAGTAGTGCTCAGATCCTCAGTCTTCACCATCTCACGGTAACAATCAAAATACCCGAGTCCTCAATT
This sequence comes from Sesbania bispinosa, assembly GCA_026901365.1. Lineage (NCBI taxonomy): Eukaryota > Viridiplantae > Streptophyta > Magnoliopsida > Fabales > Fabaceae > Sesbania > Sesbania bispinosa. The sequence continues at coordinate 887,435 of QLOH01000173.1, forward strand.
TTCACAAAGATCTCATGGTAACAACCAAAGAAATACATAGGTTCTCAATTTTCTTTAAGATACTACAAGAAACCTAAATCAATCATTACAAACACTCAAGCAAAGTGCAAAGTTAGGTATCAACAAATGTGACAATTTTGATGTGTAAGTAACCCTTAAGTCAACAATCTTATCCTTATCATTTACAAGAATTTTGAATTATAATTCTACCCCCAACAAAAAAAATAACTTTTTCTTCATCCTTATCTTATTCAGTTAAAGGTTCCCACATAACTAACCTTATCAATGTTAGGGAACGTTTAATGGAATTAACTTTGAGTATCTTTGTTTTGCATTTATTCTTAACATTATGATTTGTTTATTTAAGCTTGAAAAATTATTTTAAGATTGTCTAATTTTTTTTTTATATTTTAGAGATTTTATGGAAAGTTGAAGTTATTTTTTTCTTTGGTTATAATTATATAATGTACTTTTTATTTTTAAAAAATAACTTTAATTATAGTTTTATTTTCTGAAGTTTCTAAAAAAATATTTTCAAATAATTTTAAATCTAAATTTTTTTTCCAGATTTTTGTAACAGCTTAAACAAACACTTACAAAATTTCAAAAGTGATTTTTGGGTTAAATATGTTTTCAGTCCATGAATATATAGTCAAAATTTGGTTTTAATCTCTATAATTTAAAATTGGTGGTTTTGGTCCTTCAAAAATTGAAAATACACAAATTTAGTCATTTTTGCAGAGTTTTACCACAGATTTTTCTACGGATTAGCTACAAAATTTTATCAATAAAGACTGAAAAGGAGTATTTTCACTTTTTGAGGGACTAAATTCATCGGTTTTAAATTACATGGATTAAAACAAAATCTTAACTATATTTCATGCACTAAAAACATATTTAACTGTGATTTTTTCTTTTCAAAATAAAAGTACTTGTTTTCAAGAATAAATGCAAGCCAACCCACTTTATTTGTTAATTAGGGATCAGTATCCGTGAAAAGTTGAAAGGATAATTTACACTGTAATTTTCATTAGAAGAAAAGGCCTAAATTTGGACGGATACGATTTAACTCCTATTCAGGAAATTCCAGGCAGTGTATCAACTTTGTGTTAATAGAAAATCCAACAAGTTTAGAAAGCAAAAACCTAAAAATTTAATCCTTTTAAATTATGTCAGGTCTACAAAGCATACTATTAGAAATGATATATTCAATTTTAAAAATTTGATAAACTCAACAACACACACACATTCTCTCTCTCGTGACTTTATGAGCTACTTTCATTGGGCCTACAATTGCCAACCGGTTGATTTCAAATTTCAAACGGACTCATTATTTTCCTATTGGGCCGTAGATACTGGACCTAATAGTGGGAGGGCCATGACAGACCGAGAAAAGAGTAGGAGGGCTATGGGCCTATTTGGAGAAGGCTTTTAGGCAGCAATGCTTATTATTGAATTCTTAACGCAAAAAAAAAAAAAAAAATTGAATCCAAATTTTTATTTCGTTTTAACTTTTGGCTTCTGTGACCAAAAATAGCTTCAGTAATACTGATTGCACATTAATTAAATAAATGATTCGAATTTTTTTATTCAAAATTTATATAAAATAAAATATTTTTATTAATATAACCTATTTTAAAAATTTATCAAAAATTTTTATTTTAAGTTTTTGTTAGATAAATATAGTACCGTGTTTTTGAAAGATTATATGCATGTTTAATTTTGATCAACTTTGAAAGAAAAAATTAAGTTTTGTTTATAGTTAAAAGTTCCTTCAATAAAACTTTGTTAATTAATTGTTCTAAATCTAGTCTAATCCTAATACACACTACATGTGTTAATTAGAACTAGGATTTGAAAATTTGTTTTGCTCTACCTGGAAATTAACGTACACTCAATCCTTGCTGATGTTTGAGATACTCCTACAGTGAGTAATTAATGGATTAGTTAATGTTCTTAACTACCTTTTTCGAATTCTCTGATCTAGCTAGGTAAATTATTTATTTGAAAGCCTAATCCATATCGTGCACAAGAAAATAAATCTTTATATGATTAACTACAGTTTCTTCTATATATAAATGGAAGATTTATATTATATAGTTACATGATAAGACACAACTCAACCCTGACATGAACTTTATTTCATACAATATTATTGTCTTAGTAATATGATAATATTAACTTATTAAAAAAACCCTAATTTTACTTATTTAATTTGCTTTGATAGGACAGCGAAGGACAAGAGTTATATATAAAAGTACCATATCTTGTTCACAATCTATCAGTTATTAAACTAAAGAATATGAATCCAATTAATCATACTCTATTAACGATGATTTTTATTATATCTCAAGTGGCTTAATCGACATATCTTTTTTAAGTAATTACCTAAAGCAGATACACGATATTGTGACACTTTCACTAGTATCTTAGACATTAATCTATTGAGTTGTTTAGGTTTCTACCAACAATCATTCCTTTCAAATAGAAAAATTTTAATGGCGAAAACGAATTATTGAATAAAAAGAAAAACACTTTTCATTGATAACTTAAACAAGGATATGTATCACAAGTCATGTTTCTAAGTTATTACTCTTTCAAGTACATTTGTTTTTTTAAATACAATTGATCCTTTTCTCATAGATATCAAACACCAATGTGTCATAACAGCTTTCTTCTATTTTAATACTGCTTATTATAAGTTTCCTAAGATCCAACAAAGTTCAAATTTATTACTAGCAAACTTTTAAAATTTTCCAACAGAAGTTTCTAAACTATAATTGCATGCACTTCCAAATATGTTGGAACTAAATTCTTTAACCCTCGCTATTTCCTTTTCCCCCTAGGCGTATCCACCTATATTAATAATTTATATATATACAAATAAGAATACATATCTAAATGTAAAAATACATTTTTCAAATGAATTATTTTTTTATCACTAGTCCTTTTTCTAAACTAAAATACAATACCTAGTACAGAGTTCTTTATTTTCTTTATGACTTTCTCCTATGAATTGTGAGTTTCACAATAAGGATAAGAACATCTTACCCCTTTTGTAAATTACACGCGAACCCGTTTGTTACACACCTACACCAAAAAGATCTTTCCCCCCCCCCCCCCCTTTTGTATGATTTCTTGAGCATATAAATTTCTACTATAGCAGGCATGGAGAGAATCATAATTGACCTTCAAATTCTACAAAATTGTTTACCTTAAAAATTTTCTACAAATTTCATCTTAATTTTTTTCTTTTTATTTAAACCGTATGTATTCTTCGAGAGAGTCAATTTTGCTCAAGTAAAAATAATCACGTCATAGTAGGGCTAGCTCTTTCAACAGAGATTTTTTTTTTTATTCACAAGACTCGAATCTGAGATCTTACTTTAGGGAAATCAAACATGTACCAATTGAACCAAACGTTAATTTTTTTTTTCTTTTTTGATAAGCACAAATTCACCTTAATTTAAATCTTAATTAAACTAACTTGGATGAGGATTTCATCTAGAGGAGTCATTAATAATGTTGACCAAGCTAGCAATAAATGTGGCCTTAGTCCAGAAAATTCAATTAATATACATATTCAAATTCAAAGTACATAATGGGAACAATTTAAGATTGGCACTAAGGACCATGCATCCACCAATGAAATGGAAGCAAAATCGTTGACATTATGCTACCAATGGTTTTGTGTAATGTAATTTGAAAAGGGGGGAATTGAAGGAGCTAGCTAACAAGGTGTGCATAGATGACAAGAAAGGTTCCAAATCTATCATAATCGATCACATGTAACCCTTCAGTTTGGTCGGCTGTTTAGGCCTTAAAATAATAAGGGTGCTCAATGGGATTTGAATTAATTAACATTAATTTGAAAGCTTTGGATTGGCTTTCCATGGAGGACAAGAGATGTGTGTGCAACAATCTCAACCCACTTTGAGTGAAAAGCGGCTTGTGAAAGAGTGAGAACATGCACCATCGTGCTACCTTCGATGCAATAGGTGTGCCCTTCACATGGAATTGATAGTTTATTAATTTTAGCTTTTTTTTTTAATTTTCTTTGAAAGTGGTCCATACTGATTTTGGATTAACTTTACTAATAATTGTTTAATTAGACGTCTAGTTAGTGGGTTCCATTTGTTTAGTTTAAAAGAGTTTATTAAGATAAGCATCTTATTTTATTGCTTTTACACTAGTACCATGATCCCTCAACAGGTTTTCTCAATGGACACATTCATTCATATTCATTTCTTCTTCTCTCTAAAGGGATCACTATGTTTTTCTCGAGGACTACATTTACTTCACAAAATTCAAAACACATATATCCACACAAGGTTTGTAGTACTTAAGCTAAATCCGTGAACCAAAACGTACGTCACTTTGGGAACCTTTATAATTTAGCTAAGGATAAGGGATTATGAAAATTTCACATAAAAAATTTTGTATTTATATATTAATTTCTCTAGAAATAGATATTTATGAAATGAGAAATGGACATAAATATTTTACATAAAATGATCATATGAAATTTTCACTTAAAGAGAATTCAAATTCAAGCATAAGATTTTAATTAAATTGCGATTATATATAGATATAGTTGCTAATACTCCATGATCATTAAAATTATGGATAAATGTGGTTGATGTTGCAACAATTAATTGCAATTGTGATGTGGTTATGGAGATCCAAAAAACTTTAGTAACTCAACATCTTTGAAGTATTCTGAAAAAAATGATGCTTACACTAGAAGAAATATAGGAAGAAAGAAAGTTAGAGAGTTTAGTTCAGCTTTATGGTTACTTTATATACAAGCCATGTTAATTGTTGATCTTGAAGATGGCAAATATTGTAAATTGCAGTTGGAAATTTATTGATCTCTAACTTTAAGCTGCTTCATTGGTGTAAAAGCTTATGAAAAGCTGGGGAGTGTTTCAACAATTTATATATATAGTGGAATTCTTACGGAACAAGAGAAAAAAAAAACTTTATGAACTGGATATTATTAATATAAATTACCTAAACATCAATCTAGAGAAAAAAAGTAAAATTAAACAAATTAAACCAAAACTAATTAATGAAATGGCTATCACATAATACTACCTATAAATGCAAGATGGTAAGTTCTTTTCCTTTCGTTATTTTTATATAATATATATGTACGTACATGACCTTAGTGGTCCACACACATTAAAGTTCCTCCGGCTAATTAACATAGTTTATGTGTCATCTGTTACAACTAAGAAATATAATATAGTTATTTCGTAATCAATACTAAGCACCAATGTGATAGGTAATTTTATTCGTCAGCCTTTTACCTAATTATCCGAGTCAATCAAATCCCATAACTCTGTGAATTGGCCAAATCAAGTCCTTTAAACATTACTATAATTAACTATATATTGATCACTAAAGTACCATTGTTAATTATCCTTATAATATGCAACTAATAATCTAAGAGTTTGTTTGTTTTTTCTCAACAAACAAAAATTATCATAGAAGTAACAAGGGATACCAAAATTCATATATCAGTTTGTTTTGCCATTTTATCCAATAAAGATAAGTCATTTTTGTAAGAAGGAATAATTAATAATGCTTCCTTTGTCTGTAAAGCTCTAAATGTGTATTTAATTTTATCATTGGCCTATCAAACTCAAATTTGAATTAACGCAATTATTTCTATCCTACCATTGAAAATGTGGATTTATCATATTTTAACATTAAACTAAAATACTCTAAATTAACGGAAAATCAAGCCGGTAGGAAGTGATATGATAACTAAAATCTAGTGTAGGAAAGGAAAGAAATAGTGCAATTCTATATATTCTTTTATTAATTTGTCTTTTTGAGGTAAGTGGTGAGTATATGGCTGTTAAAATAAGCCAAAGTTACTTTATTAAAAGGAATAGCTAGATGTTATACTTAAAGGAATATGATTAACCAATTGATGGGTGGAGATGAAATTGGAAGTGAAGGGTTACTAGCTCTAAATAATTATGTATTTGTGATGAAGAAACTTGGATTTTAGAACCTAGGAAGCGAGTTGGTGAAGGAATCGTTGACTGCCAAGTTCGGAAAGCGATGGCATTTGTTGTGTAATTGGCATTTAATTTTTATATTTTGTTTTGTTTGTTTGTTGAGAAAGAGACGAGGTGGTTTGGTGTATTATCACACTTTATTTTTGTAATAGTAAGGTTGTTTTCAACTTGTCTGCTTATAGAAGAGAGAGACGAAAGTAACATGAAGAGGTAGAACAAGACGGACCGATACTTCCGGGGATCACCCTTTAAAATAAATTTGATTCTTTTATCAACCAATCACCAAACCCTACCTTCACAAATTGTTAATTTTTTTATTTTTTATTTTTCATCATCATCATCTTCTTATCTTTTTCTGTTTAATTAAATTAAGGAGTTGAAACACCTCTCTAAAATGATAAACTCATCATTCTGATCATCAAGAGAAGTTTAGAATGACATCAAGGGTCACGCATACATGTTTGCTGTCCTTAATTAGAATTTTAAAAGTAATTAATGTGTTTCTGTGTAATATGTTGTACTATCTTGATTGATATTAAATCGATATCTAATTACTTTTATGAAATATTGGTCGAAAAAATTAAAGCAAAAGTCAATTATATGTATGATGTAATATATAAAAGTTTTCCGCTTCAACTTTAAATTGATAGATCTCAACACAACTAATATAGGTTGTATTATAAATTCATATTTAATTTTTCCTTAAAATAAACTCAAATAATCATATAAATATAATTTAATAAAATAAAAATTATTCATTTATCTTTAAAAATTAGTAAAATATAGATTGAATTTTGTTTGGTTCATCTTAGAATCGTCTTGAATTTAGCGCTCCTATAAGTATTTGTTAAAAAATTTATCCAAAGTAGTTTTATTTAAAAGTTAACAGTGAGATTTTTCATTTTGGTTTTTGTTGTCGGTTAATATTTCAGTTAGCTAGAATATTTAAGTTGGGGATTTTCTTCTATTCTTAATTAAACATGACTAAGTAGGAATTACAAAAAGTTAATTTGATCTACCAATGTCAATTCAACCTGGCACCTTTAAATAACTAGTTATATAGTAATAAACAAATTATAATACCTGGTTTTGTTTTGTTTGCATATTTTCTTCTTGTTTTGTTTGCATATTTCTAATTATTAGACCTGGTTGTATATAAATAATAACACCACAATAATTGCGTAATATTTTTTGTGAATTTGAGAAATTGAAATTAAACGATATAAAGTAGCCAAGAGAAGGACGTTAACTATATTTTTTTTGGCAATTAAACCGTTATAATCAAAATATGTTCTTTTTAAACCTATTATTTAATTTGTGAAAATTAAAGTCAGCAAATATATATATTGATCACAGCAACTTGCGTTTTGGACTAAGCAATAGAGTGTACCAATAGTATAATGACTAATTGTACTGTTACGTACTTTTACCAAAACAGGTTCGAGATCATCAGATTCAGACCGAAATATTTGTTAAAAAAGAGGGAATTATAATTATAAAACACGTACGTATTAGCATATATATGAAAATATATGTATGCATAAATTTTATGCAATTATCTAAACAATTGCTCGATCAGCAAGTCAGCAGAATTATATATCAAGCTCACTTAGTTATAAATTGTAACATATATACTTTCCTGAAATTCACAACATATTAATTAAACAAACAAATCATATGTAGAACTGATTGTTTTTTAAAAAAGGAAAGTTGCATCATTAAAAATAAATACTCCTGAATCCTGATTTCCATATGCACCAAATCTAGTATTATTAAACTTGGACCTTAATCCATTGTACATACCTAATTTAATATTATGCGTATATTAATTATAACCTTGTATTGAAAACTAGACGGCTGTTCCTATATGTGTGTGTGAAAGATATACTATTGATATCTAGCTAGGTTTAGCTTTAGCACATTTGAACTTCGTTAGACCCCCCCCCCCCCCCCCCCCAATATATGTGCATTCCTTTGACTGAATTAGGAGTTCGAATCTTTTTTAAGTTATAATAAATTTAAAATCTAAATAAAAATTACTAGCTATATATAGTTTAATTTTTTTATATATCCAATAGTGATTTGTCACAGTAAAAATATATATACTATGATCTACTAAGTTTTGCCTGAAATTATATGAACGGTTCTTAATTTGGAAGAGATTCATCTAATCACCATTTCCATAACTATACATATATATATGTGTATGGATTCTTTGTTAAATGACCCAAAAAAGTTTATTTTATTATTTGATAATTTCTACAAGTAACACTAGATTTCAATTACTATTTTTAGCATTGGGAACTTGAGTTTATCACATTTCAACACTAAACCAAATATGTTATTATAGTCTGTTTAGAAGCCTACTCTCATAACAAGGGCTACTAAATAACAAGCCAACAGAAGCCTATGCAGGCCAACAAGCTTATAAATAGACATTTTATATAATTAATTTAATATATTCTTATTTTTTTATTAAATTATAGTTTTTATTCATATTTATTTATATAATTAATTTAATTTATTATATATATTATTATATTAAATAGACTGGTTTGTTGGACCTAATAGGCTTTTTTATAGATCTGTAAGGCCTAAAAGGCTTTTTTACAGGCCTAATAAATGAGACAAGTCAGGTCGCAGACCGCCCTTGACATACCGACTGACCTATTCCCACTCATACTTAATTACATATAATTGAACTCTCTATTTAAAGCAACAAACTAAATATTATTAATTTGATAGTAAAAAGTAATGAAAAATAAATGAATGATTTAAACAATTTAAATTTAATTCTTTTTAAGATATTATATTCTCTTGTTTATAAACACCTAAAATATTCACATAAACATTAAAAAGGAGAGATAAATAGATGAAAGTTTTGATAAAAATTTCATACAAAAATTTAAATTTTCTCTCAATAATAATTAATTAATATGTAAATATTTGGTGAGTATGTATGCCGTGATGGTGGTGACAGGGACACTGTGTATGTGAAATGTGTGCAGGCTGCAATTAGAAAAGAAAATATGAGAAATGACAATACATGAGAAGAGAAGGCAGTCAGTAATGTGGCATCTGATTGGGCCCCTAAACGCACGGAAAGGCCACTCGTGCTCGCTCGCTCTTTGCTTAATTTCACTCTGTCTTCTCTTCTCTTCTATTCTTCCACACACTCACTTGTGCACATTTCATTCATTCACGCCCACACGCCTTGGTTTGCCATTCAACCTACAGCACTGTAGACGATGCATTTGGTCAAACACAACCCATCTAATTTATTGTTGTTCCTCATCCTCCAATTCATGATCGATCATCTTCATCCCTCTAGCTAGCTTCTTCTTTAATTAATCATTAATTTTAATTAACATGCATGATTGTTTCATTATTCTACCACACCCAATCAGCTATTGTTTTCCCTGCCGATCGAGCTACCTATGAAATCAATTGCACAAGGAGATCGAAAAACACATTTTGAATTTCTTGCCTTTTCCTTTTGATACATTGACTGACTCATTTGCCAATTTGGAGCACCAAAAGGCCAAATTTTCTTGCTAAGTCATGGAGAATAGCGACAAATTAAGCTAAAAATGATTTTCAACTACCAACATCCGCACACCCACATTTGATATATATATATATATATATATATATATATATATATGGGATCAAACAACTAGGCATGAAGACACCCCACCTCCTAAATCATCAACATTAACACAATAGCTAGATAGATGAATTGATGATGTGTGTGTATTTTAATGTTATAATTTTTCAACTAACATGTTCACTCCAACTTGAATATGTTATATAGGTGAGAAATCATAATTATACAATCAATAATACTGTACAATATCTTCTACAACATAAATAGAAATATGAATAGAAGAGAGAAAACTGTGTAATATATAATGATATGATTGAAAAAGTATAAAAATAAAAAGTATATTGTATGATTTTGTTATGTAAGTAATTTATCTTTATACAGGTTATTTTTAAGTGACTAAAATGAGTATTAATTATTATTTTTTTATGTTTGAAGGTTATGATTTGGCTTCCTAGAAAGCGATGAATCACTTTAAACGATAAAACAAGAAATAATACCTTGATTAAAAAATCAATATAATTATACACATATGAACATTATTTATATATATATATATATATATATATATATATATATATATACACTCACATCCCAACTATTATTTTTTTTTTTAAAGTGAATCTCTCAAGTCCCGATTTAGAGGAGCTGAATATAAAGGTTATTATATTTTTTTCAAGGGTTTTATGATATTTTTTAAACAATGATATTTAATATTTATTATTATTATTATTGATAATGTAATTAAGAAACAATTTTATATAAACTTAGCTAGTAATAAAACATAGATAAATAGATTGAAAGATATTTAATGATTGAGACGCTTTTATTCTCTCTGTTTCTTTTTATCCATCATTTTTTACATAAAAATTAAGGAATGTAATAATTATATTTTTTTAGTTTTTTTTTTAAATATTATTTCTCTTTCTTTCATTAATGCATTTAATATCCCTATTTTTACAATGAAATGAATTCCTCTTTCAAATTTACTTTACCTCTATACTATGAATTTTTAGTTGGAAACATAAATAATACATTTATCAAGACTTTGAATTTATAGAACATTTATGATATAGCTTTATAATAAATATTTAAATTAAAGAAATTAGATTAAAGAGGGGGTAAAATTAGAATAAAATTAGAAAAATAGCATTCATTATTGTCTTGATATCTTAAAACAACACTTATTTAGAAACAATTTGAGATCCTAAAATGACAAATAAAAAGAAACTAAGGGAGTAACAATAATTATTAAAACACCACATTATTATTACTTTATATCTTGATTTTAAACTTATGTAACACAGTAGTATTTATCTAAACTTTTAGTAATCAATATTAATTACCTATTACCTATTTTGGATCAAACAATTGTTTGTTACACGAAACTTGACAAAAAAAGTTATTTTGGCAATACTTTAAATATTTAGAAACCTAATTTAATTAATGTCACAAATTTATTTTATATATATTATATAAAACATTTCATGTGTCCTCACCGGCTTAAAGTTTTGAGATAGTTGGTTCATTGCATATATGGTATCAAAGCCTCTATGTACAAGTGGTCGAGAGTTCGATCATTGTTGGCCCCATCATTCCAATAAAAAATGATTTTAGCACAAGGTAAGTGGGATCGACTGATCATTTTCCATGCTTCATGTTCATAGGGCTATTGCGTGAAGGGGTGTTTTAGTATGTTAGAAATATTGTATATTATATATAAAAAAATCGTTTATGCGTTAGTCCGCCCTAGCGCCACAACAAAAGAGTAAGAAGATAGTTCACCTCTTTGGGGTCCTCTCCCTCCATGGGAGGGTTCTCACTCTAGGTGAGTTATTCTCTCTCTAGTGAGAGTTTTTTTTTTCCTCCACTTCCTTTTCCTTTCTCCACTCTCCCAACTCCTTTATGGCCACCACCTCCATAACTTCTAACCCTTCTACTCTGCGAGATTTTGTTAAAGTCATCATTTTACAACACTATATATATATATTTTACTTAGATCAACACTAAAGCTCGATTTTGCGGCACTATTTTACTCAGATTGACTAAGATTGATATTGTAGATTTTTTGCTTGGAGTTGATGTTAGACGTGTGTTGATTCAGGAGGAATAAAAAAAGAGAAAAGAAAAAAAGAAGAAGAAATGTCTCAAACTTTTTTGGAATTTTTTGTAATGGGAAGTTTTGATTTTATTTTTATGTTATTAGGATTGCTAAATTGTTTACATTAAGCATGTGTGCTTGATTTATTGTTTTGATCTGTACTACACTATTGTCATACTCTTTATTTAACATCTTATAGCTTTGTAAGTGTTGTTGAACTTCTTTCAATGAATGACCTCTTAATAAAAAATAGATATATTATATATAAAATTATTCATATATCCTCCACCTAATAGTTTAAACTTTTGGGATAATTGGTTGATGACATAAAAAAATATAGTTTAATCCATATTTTATTAATCCAAATTATGCTGACAAGTTACCTCTTTATGAAAGAAATCATTATGACCAGTGAGCTTTTGTTTATGGTCTAATTAATAATAGCCACCAACTTATTATGATGTAAAGTTGTTGAAATAATATCGAACCAGATATGAATGATAGGGAGTGAGAAACCAATTAATTAAATTGCAAGAACACATGTAAATAACCAATATAAAATCCGGTATATTTGTATTGAAAGAAATAATACCTATTTCAATAATTTTTAAGTCTCAGAAGAGATTAATTTATCTCTTATTATCAGCTGAGAATATCCTTAATAAAAATAAATCTCAATACATATATATAAGTTACAATGAAAGTAATAAGAGTACAAAAATGGAGGACAAAGCATGAAAATTTATCCAATCGTGAAGTAAAGAACAATAAAATTTCTTACAGAAATGCTAAGATCCAAATATATATTTACTGAAAGGATCAATGAGGGATTTTCAAGGAGGCAAAGCCCTGAAGATCTTGTCGACAATCCTTTGCATTAATTTTTCCGCACCTTATTAGATTGTAGGTCAATGATGCCATTTTTTTATAATATCTCCTTAAGGTTCAATGACGACAAAATAAAGGACAAATCTTGAAAGAAATCATCAAATTTGATAACGATGTATATTAATTTGTGAACAAAAACCAAAACTCAAAATCGACAAAAGAAAAAATTAAAAGCAAAAAAAAAAAAAAAGCAACAAAATTCAAAACCTTGCATGATTTGGAGTTATTCCACCACTAGGGACCTACAACCAATTATGTTTATCAATTTTTCCTACAAATTTCATAGCTGGATAACCAAAATCCATAGTCTCCTTGGAACGCTATTTGTTCTCTCCATATACCATACCAACTTCCCAACAAAGTTCATCTTTCTTTGGAGATTGGCAAATATTAATAAATTACTCATTTCAGGTAGGCTAGCTCTGTAACCATCGATCATACCTTAATTGGAGCACCAGAAACAGCAAGTCATTGTTTCTTTTTACCCTGAATTCCTCTCTTGAGGGATTATGATTTAAGTAGATATATAAATGATCGAAAACGTATTTAATGATGGTTGTGTACTTAACTCCTTTTTCTCAGCTCATCACTCATAAAAATTTCATATAGGGATGAGTTTGAATAAAGTATCAAAATATTTGTACAAACTCGTATTTAAAAAAAGCCATATTAAAATCCAAATCCACCTTATGACAACTTTAATACTTGTGTTCAGATATGGCAGAAAAATCTTTAAAAATTTGGATGAGATCTCAACCGTTTAAATTTCACTTATCGAATTAAATAAAGTTGAAATTATAATGTGTTTCATAATAATAGGTAAGAACACATGAGGAAAAATCTCAAAAATAAAGAGCTACTTAAATAAAAAGTTTATAATTAAAAATGTTATCATATTTTTGTTTTAAAGCAAAGTATTGGATAGCCCTCTATGGAATTGTTAATTTATCAATAACATCAAGGCAAATTGAGCACAAAAGTATATCAATTTTTATTTTTTTACACTCATTTTTATTATATTATATTATTTTAAATTTTTGTCTCTTTCTTTTTTTTACTACATCAATTATATTATCTCATCTCTCACGTTCTCTCTTTTCATTTCATTTTTTTTCTCTGTTCTCTACACCTTTCACACTTAAATTTTGAGTGAGGGTATCTTTTTCCAATATATATATATATATATATATATATATATACTTTAATTTTAAAATGACGGAATTACACATGTGTTTAATGAAAATAGTTATATAAAGGAAACTGCAAAGGCTAATCCCAAAAATAATAAATTAATAACAACTGGGAATTGAACCGGGGCAATATGTTAAAAGTGGTGGCATGATGTGGCTGGATGGATTTTATTTAAAAAAGAAAACAACATTAAAAGTTTAGAAGTTATTAATAAACATGGGACCCTGTTAGTTAAGCAATTATTGCATTCATCATTATCCATCTATAATTATATAAGATATAGTTTTTTTAAATAATTAAATTGTAGCATTATATACTTAGTTATTAATAGTACTCTATAATTAATGTAATACAGTAAAACACTAACAAAACAAGCAATGGAGGCATAGTAGAATATATAAAAGAAAAAAAAACGAGCAAATTAAACAAAGTTTGCACTGGAAGAATTGATTTTAAAGCAAGAAGGCATTAGTAGAGTTAACCCAATTAAGGTGCCTGTGAAGTGACAGAAAAGATACGTTTGTTCTTTCCTCATTCTTTTTCTCGCATTCACTTCAGTACTGCTAATCATCATTCAAATGAATATTCCCCCTACACTTAGCACAACATGTATTTTTGGGTGTAACAAAAATGGGGTAGGTGAGATTTTCAAAATTTGATCTTTTATCTTTTTAATTAGATTGACGAATTTAACTCTCTAATTGTATTATTGACATCAATATTATTGTCAATGTATATATCTTGATTTGATTTGATATAGATTGTAATCTCTCTGGTCCTATTTATACGATAATATTTGAAACTTTTTCATAGTCCTATTTATAAGATAAACTGCATAAATATAGAAGCATTTATTGTTTTTCTCATTTTTGTTCTGATTGACCATTAAATGTTTTAAGGTGACACAATTAATATGGAGTGGAGTTCAATTTTAAACACGGTAAACTTGTAATTTTATAAAGTAATTTCTTAAAAATTAACGTATTAATTACTTTTCTTAATATATGTGTTTTTGTCTGAATTATCGACGAGAGAGAGTAATCCATAGTATATAGTAGCTAGCTTTTTACTCTCCAGCCCCTTTTAATTATGTGTTGGTCCTGCTCACTCATTGGAGCGACCTTTTAACTTGGTCTTGAAAGTTTGAGATCGTAAAAGAAAGAAAGAAGGTTTAATTTGGTGTGTTGAGTAGTATAGCTAGGGACGCATAATGGATGCACGTGCGAAGGAATTAGCTAGCGTGGTGAACATCATATCGTGGGGACAACATCCAACGGCGCCTGAACAATCAGGTGGGGCTCATCCCTCTATCCCATCCTTATTTACTCTCTTGTCTAACATGCATTATGTCAATGCATCATTCATTATTAGATACCAAATAGTATAATACAATATTATATATGTTCAGGAAAAAAAAAATCTTAATTAAGGGGATATATATGAATATGGTTAGTAATATGAGAATATATGAGTGTGCATTGATATATATATATATATATATATATATATAATCAAGATATTAAACTCATTTTCAACATATATAATTTTCAAAAAATTAATTAATTACTTACTTAGTTTAAATGATATATGTTTATCTCCCTAAACATGATATTGAGTTGAAGTTTTATATATATATATATATATATATATATATATATATATAAATTCTTACTGAAAAAGTTAATGTCAGTATATGTTGTGATGTTCCGATCCAAATATATGTAAGCTTTGTCTCTTTTTTAATGATATATACATGTGGTTGTAAAAAAATTACTTTATATTTATATTTATCGATTCAAGCAGTGGGTTTTTCTTAAGTGAGTATAGTATATGAATTTAATAATTATATATTATCAGCGTAATATATTATCACATAATATAAATCTTATTTATTATTAAATTCATCAATTAATGTGATCGTATATCATTAAACATCAATGTAAAACTTTTTTACACTAAAAGTCTATAGTAATTAAACCCATACTATATATAGATAGATACAATCAATCAAAAACTAATGATATAAAATAATAAATAACGCGAAAATTGCTTCTTGCATATATTCCTTTGCTCGAATCTAACTGAGATTGGATAACCAGGTACATATTGTTGTTATAAGAAAAAATATATATATACGTTGCTTTCTATAAATTATAGATATTTGGAAGTATAAACTAGCTAGATATATAAGAGCATATATAATTAGCATTTGATGAGTAATGTTAATTATATGATTAGAGGAAAAAAATATGCACGGTTGATTTAATTGTTTAATCTTTTGACTAATGGCCAATAAGAATCTTGGCTGCAACCTTTTGACGGTTAAGGTGATCAAGAGTTATGTTATGTGTTTTTCATATATAAAGAGAATGGAACATTGATATATATGTTGTGCCAATATTAATAATTATGTCATTAATTGCAACATTGGTGTTGAGGGCAATGAATGATGCATCATCCAAGTGTAAAGCTTAGAATATATCTTTGATAGCCAGTCTAGTTTGGTAACTATCCTTTTTCATAGAAATATTCCTTTACACACCTTTTAGGACAATATTCTAATGCACTATATATTTAAACCTCCACTGCTGACATCTTACCCTTAATTTTACTGCCATTTTTTAATTTTTTCTTTTAAAACAATATAAGGAAAGCTAAGCTGGAGGTGCAACATATATATTAGAACACACAGTCAACTATTATTTATTCAAGATTGTGTGCTATTATTATATACGTCGAACTTTTTTATTACATATACTAAAGAATCAGTACAAAAAAGGAGTAGTAATAAAAAATCGATTTTGAAACCAATAATACGTATGTTGGACTAGATGGACCAATTTTTATTTGGACATCCACCCCAGTGATTCAGAATGTGAAAATATAGTAATTTAAAGTTTTAATCATCAAATTTAACGTCCATCTTATTAAAGATTGATATTAAACTAGTTTTCAATTACTTTTATGAAATATTGGTTGAAAAGAATAAAAACTCAAATCGATAAAGTAAAAGTTTTCCCATTCAACTTTAATTTGATATATACTCACCAAAATTAGCATAGATTGTATTGTAAATCGATATTTTCCCTTAAATTAAACTCACATAATCATATAAAGAATATTTAATAAAAAATAAAATTATTTATTCATCTTTTATAACCAATAATATGTATGTTCGACTAGTGGACCAAATTTTATTTGGTCCACCCTAGAATCGTCCGGTATAAAAGTTACATTATAGGTGAAAATAAATTATTTGATACATTTGTTTTAAAACTAAATGTAAAGTGTAATGGTTGAAATATTTTAATTAATGTGGTAGATCACATTTATTAAAACTTATTTTATAATAATATTAGAGAAAATAATTGCGAAATTTCACAGATCTCACAAACCACCACATGTACAAACCTAGTGGAGAAATTGATCGTTTTAAAAGCAAGGTTGGTGGCAAAATGATACAAACAGAAGCTAGGTATTGATCATTTTGATGTATTTTCTCCTGTTGCGAGATTAGATACAATTTGTATGACTATATCTATCTCAAATCAAAATAATTGGAAAATACATCAAATGGATGTTAAATCTGCCTTTCTAAATGGTATTTTGGAAGAAGAGATGTATGTTAAGCAGCATGTAGGATATGTGATCGAAAGAAAAAAAGATAAGGTCTACAAATTGAAGAAAGCATTGTATGGCTTGAAACAATCACCTAGAGTACAAAAAGATTTATTCTTATTTTGTGCAACATGGATTTCAGAGATGCCCATTTGAACACGCTTTTATATATTAAAGTTGTTGATCCAGATGATATTCTTATTGTGTGCCTTTATGTTGATGATCTAATCTTTACTAGAAACAATCCAAAGATGATTACAAAATTCAGGGATGCTATGATTAAATGCTTTGAAATGACAAATTTAGGCCTAATGTCGTATTTTCTTAGCATTGAGGTGGATCAACGGGATAATGGAATTTTCATATCTCTGAAAAATATGTCAGTGATATTCTAAAAAATTCAAGATGGAGAATTCAAAGCCAATTTCTACACCTATTGAAGAAAAGTTGAAGCTCATAAAAGAAAGTGATGACAGAAGAGTTAATTCAACCCGCTACAAGAGTTTGATTGGAAGCCTCAAATATTTGACTACTACTAGACCTGACATTGTCTATGGAGTTGGATTGCTTAGTAAATTCATGGAAGAGCCACATGCATGTCATTTACAAGGAGTAAAGAGAATTCTCAGATATATCAAAGGTACTCTAACCGAGTGAATTTTTTATGCTGACAATAATTATGTGAAGTTTGATGAATATACAGATAGTGATTGGGAAGGAGATATTCAGACAAGAAAAAGCACATAAGGGTATGCATTTCATCTAGACACTGGAGCAGTATCATATCATAGTGTTCAAAGAAACAACCAACAATTGTACTCTCAATAGCCGAGGCAATATGTAGTTGTAACAAGTTGTGCTACACAAGCAGTGTGGATTAGAAGAATACTTGACATGATGCATCAGAATTAGCAAGATACTTTCATGGTGATATTTTGTGATAACAAGTCTACAATTGCACTCTACAAAAATCTAGTTTTTCATGGACGGTCCAAGCACATAGATATTCAGTCACAAGATCCGAGAGCTAGTAGATGAAAAAGAAGTGGTGATCGATTTTTCCAACTGAAGAACAGGTTGCAGATATTTTTACAAAGCCATCGAAAGCTGAGTTATATTTTACAAATTGAAGAAAATGCTTGGAATAATACATGTTTGATTTAAGGGAGGCAATGTCAACATAATTAATAAATCAAGCCAATGCATGCAATGTGAACAAATCAACCGCAATGCCAAAAGTTTTTGTTGCAAATCTTGAATTGATTTAGTGGTTGAAAGCATGTTAATGAATAGTATATCTTGCATGTTATTTGAATATATAGTTTAGTTTTGTATTTTTACTCTTAGATAAGAACATGTCTTACTATTTTTTTATTTTGTTAGATATCTAATATTTTATTGTATTTCATTTGCCTATAAAAGCTTTGTTTGTTGTACCGTAAGAATTAATTCAATTCAAATTAATTAAAATTGCAAGTTAAAAATCCTTTTCTCTTTTTCTCATTTTTCTTCTGTTGCGCGAGTGATTTATTTGTGAGATAATGTCACACTAATATCAAATAATATCACAATTATCATTCACAATATTGGATCAAATTGTGAAAATTATTATTATTATTATTCAATAATACAATTTAATTATAATTAAACAGAGGTTAAATGTACTTATCAATACGAAAAAAAAAGAGTAGTTTTCAATTGGACAAAGAGAAATGTAATTTGTACATGTACAATCAGGTACAAATTCAGGAATGATTTAAATGGGGGCCGAAATTATTTATAAGTTACTAGTTTAAGAAATTTCATTATTTTTTTTATCATATATATTAGTTGTAGATTATTTTTTCATAATGTTTTTATATTCTTATAGTCTAATATTAATAATAAAACAAAAGTTGATATTTGATATTAAAAATGCTATGAATTAAGAGTTAAACATAATTTTTTTTATAACAATACATATAACTTTTTTATGTCAACAATGGCCCTGACTGATCTCCCTCTGCATCCGTCTTTGTGTATAACATGTACAACAAAGAGAAAGAAAGAGAAAAAAGAGAAAAAAAGAGAGAGAAATATAAAATATGTAAGTAATATTGTGGAAAGAACAAAATTATATTATATGAATTGTTATATATTTTTATGTTATATAAATTTGATATCTCTTGAACAAATATCAAAATCGATGGCCAAATCGTTGATAACTCACATAGTTAATTAATTATATTATCCAGTAAGCAATTCAAATTATTGATGATATGTCTGGCTATCGGTAATAATCATTGACATTATCAATGGTCCTATCATCGTTAAGCTTTATCATAAATTACTGATGATTTAGCCATCAGTAATTCGTAGATTTATCAACGACAAAGTTGTCGATATATAACTATAAATTCAAACATCGACCTCTCTTTACCTACAATTTATCAATGATTTGGTAATGAAATTTATTATCAACATTATCGTGAATATCAATATTTTTCATAATTAGTGATTTAAATTTTGATAGTCTGATCGATTTGATTAAATTATTTTTTTATTTTATACTCCCTTCAATTTTAATTATAAGAACATTTTTGGATAGTTGATGTTGGTTCTTTTTAAATAACATTTTCAAATTGTTTCCCATGTTAATTATATTTTTGACAACAATATCCTAATTAGTGAAGATAGATGAATAATTAATAAGTAAAAAGAGAATAAGATAATAAAGTAATTAGATAAAAAGAAGAAAGATAATATGTTTCGATAAATTTAAGGTTAATTCTAAAAAGATGATATACATGACAAATTTATAGTAATAAATTAAATTAACTATATAATTTTCTTAATTTTTATGAAGTGATTAAGATGTTTTTTTTATGAAGTGATTAAGATGTTGTTATTGTTAGAAATTTTAATTTTTAATAATTATTTTTTGAGCTACATATTAAATATTAAAATATTTTTTGGTCGAAATATTAAAATATTTATATTAGTTATTTACGTCAATTGGGTTGATCGCCAGTAATCTGCATTAAGTGAGCCCGTTTAGACACCAAATCTCAACCACCGCCTCCGTGTTCCTTCCCATCAGGATTCTTGGCACTAAGGTCCCGTTTTTGGAAACTCTAGAGATTTGGTTGAGGAAGACCATAGCACCATATTTACTCTAACCATTGTTTTGTACCATTTTGTTTGGCGTTTAATCCCCAAGAGAAGGTTCGTGACGTTCGTTACCTACCCAAAAAATTTCGCTGCAGTATGATAAAGCGTAATGGATCCAAGTATTCCTTGAAACTCATAGTTCTCAATAACCTGGCATAATAAATTTATATTTGGGTATTTAAAATTCCCAACAATTATAATTAGGATTGATAGAGTATATAAAAAAACTTTAATAAATAAATATATATAATATAATATAATACTCACACTAAATAACTAATAAATGCATCACATATTATATTGAAATACTCTATTTTACTACTCCCTCTGTTTCTTTTTAAGTGTCATTTTAGAGTCTAAAATTTGTTTCTAAATAAGTGTTGTTTTCACATATCAAGGCAATAATAAATGTTAATTTTCCCACTTTACCCTCTTCCAAATTTATTGAATGGTGGAGTATCTTTATTGCATATTACTAGAAATGGTAGAGAGTTTTAAATACTTTAATGAGAAAAAGAAAGGATATATTTATAAACAATTAAATTAAAAAACCACACTTATTATATTTCTTAATTTATGTGTAAAAACTTTAAACTACTCTGTAAAAAAAGGAAGTATGATATATACTCCATAGAGTGTGGCAAGAGAATGCTAAAGTGAAGATGAAGGTTGAAGGCGGGGAAAGGACACGTAGAAACGCATAACCATAACCCACAAGGAAAGAGGGAAAGTATAAAGTATTGTATGCTAAAAACAATGGTCGCTCTCTCTTTAATGAATTCCTTCCCTCACCGTAATTGTTTGTTTTGTTCTCTCGTGGGTGGGACCTTTCTCCAATTTCCCATGACCCCACATGTCTCCCCTATACTCTCTTCATTGTCGTCTCTTTTTATTATTATTATTATTATTATTATTATTATTATTATTATTATTATTGCGTGTGTTTTCACACATTTATGAAATAAACGTGTATTTAATTTAGCCTAAAATCATGTTATAGGTGAGAATTATTTAAATTAATATTGCTTTCAGAAAATACATTTATGACGTGATTTTATGATAAACTAAATACGTAGACTTGTTTTGTTCCTCCATTCCTTCTTTTCACCGCAATTTATGACCTATACACACCTATCACAATTTATGACTCATTTCAGTCATGTTTGGTAAGGTAATTTTTTTGGGTAGCTATTAACTTTTTTTGAAAAACTACTTGAGGTGACTTTTTTTAAAAAATCTCTCATTTTCATCTACTAGCTGAAAATAAATTATAAATTTATCCCTCCCCACTTATTATTATTTAATGATTAATGATGTTTTTGTATGTCATTTTACCATTCAACTAGTTTTACCAAACACTTTCAATCAAATCAGGTAGTTTTTCAGCTTTCAGCTAGCTTTAAGCTTTTAACTAACTTTTCAACTTTCATCTAACTTTTCAACTTTCAACTAGTTTTTCAGCTAGTTTTTACCAAATACACTCTTACTCTTAATCAGAGAGACAAGAGCATTTTTATCCCAACTCCCCATGAAAGTTTCTTAAACAAATATTTTATCATTCTTCACATTTTCTCATATTACTATATTTTTCATTACTTTAAGCAATTCATTTACTTTTTATCTACACTCTTAAAAACTTTCAAAAGTTTCTTAAAATAAACCCCACACAGCCTACCCCACACTATAAAAAAAACTTATAG
Source organism: Sesbania bispinosa (assembly GCA_026901365.1). Classification (NCBI taxonomy): domain Eukaryota; kingdom Viridiplantae; phylum Streptophyta; class Magnoliopsida; order Fabales; family Fabaceae; genus Sesbania; species Sesbania bispinosa. Next base: position 909,719 of record QLOH01000173.1, read on the forward strand.
CAATTGTTATAAATAATATTACAATATTAAAAAATCCTGAAGCAACTCGTTTTTGCGGGTGCTGCAGGAAACATCGCCCAAATGAAAGAAACCAACGCTCGCATATCTCCAACGGCGCAACATTGATGTTGTAGAGGAAAGCACTCATCGCGTGGCATTAGCTAGCACAGCGCGATGGAGATGCCCTACTAAGTGGAAAAAAAGTAGTTAATATAAAGATAAAGTGTATTTTAGAAGAAAAAAAACAAAATAAATTTAATGTATTAGGTCCTTCTAGCCCACCAACCAACTCAATCATCTAACTCGCCCTGCCCAAGTCCCAACCTATCAACTAGGGATGGAAATAGGTCAAGCTGAGTTAGGCTTTCCAAGGCTCGAGTCTGACATGTTTACCTGATATAGGCTTTATTTCATGGTCTGAGTTTGACCTATTTAAAGCATGACATGGTGTGAAAACCTATTTAAAAGTCTGTTTTATAGTAAAGTACCTGAATATATCATGAATATATTTGAATAGACTTATATATTTTCACAAGCTAATAAGTATATAATTATAAGACAACATAATAGAAATCTTTATAATAATAATAATAACAATATAAAAAATATTAGTATTTTATTTATATTTAGTTAAATAGGTCGGTTTAATGTGCTCAAAAAAGCTTTTTTGATGGTCTGAAGTCCGATATGTTTTGCTATATAGACTTTTGAAAAAGACTTGACATGATTTATTTAATATATTATTGGACTGGGCTGACCCGTTTCCACCTCTATTAATTGTTAACTCGTCTTATCAACACGCAAGCCAACCCTTCAAATTATTTTTTTAAAAAAATTATTATTTATTATTTCTTGTATTTAATATTTAATTATAATTATTTCATGAAAATTGAAAAAAATCTAAATGATTTTTTTTAATTTAGTATAATTTAAAATCTATTACATATTATCTTTATTTTTTATTTTTTTTTATTTTTTTAAGATAAGTCAGCCTCAAATCCGTTAGTCCACCTTAATAACGAGACAAGTTATATATCCCAACTCATTTTATTTGTCGGGCCAACCCGATCCGCTTTGATACCCCTAGGAGTATTGAGAAAGATAGAGCTTTTCATGAAGAAGACTATAAAAGAAAGAAAAAGTAAAATATTTTTTACTTTTAGATATAGCATGATCTATAATTTTATATATTGAGTAGTATTAAAGAATTTTTTTCCCATGTTTTATCTTTTATTTTGTTTATTCCGATGAGTGTGACACGGTTATTTTTTAATGTTCTCCATTTTTTTGTTTTTTAACAAATTAAACACACCTTAAATAAAAACTCTATTAGGATATTAGGTTTGGTCTCGGATCAATCAATTTAAAATCAATTTAAAATCCATTTAACTAATTGACTTGAACCACTTTTTTTATAAAAAATATATGAATATTATATTGAAACTAAATAAATGAAAAAAACGTTGACCCGACCCAAATTTGTCCGCGGCTCCTATATATTAATTACACTTACACTATTTTATATTTATATAATTTTTACCATTTAATTATAACTAAACAGACATTTCTTTATACATATTTTCACTTCTATCCCTAATATATAATAGATGTGAGAGAAATAATGATATATAATGCATTTTTCTTTTTCAATTAGTTTATTTATTATTATACTTTTGTCTATTAGCCCAACGCAACGCAGTTATCGCCATCCAAAATCTAACCTTGAGTTTCAAAGAGTCCAGATCGTGACCAAATATTATTTTATTAACTGACGATCAATTACATTCAAGCCATTAAACTAAAATTGAAGAACCAGACAACCTTTTGAAATAAGTTTGTATATTCACTTTTGATTTAATTAATATATACTGTAAATAAATTTTACACAGATATCTAACGACATTTCGTTATGTCATTTAATAAATATGACACCTTATGTGTTATTAAATTTAATAAATAATGTGGCAACACATCATTGGATATATATGTAAAATTTCTTTATACTGGCAGTGTATATATATTAAACTCTTTTACTTTTACAGGGAGGCATTCAATATTTGACAAAAAAAAAGGAGGCATACGATAAAGTAGGGGTGTTCAAGATCCAGTTTGTCCATTTGACCCGTCCCAACCCGTCCTTCCCGGGCCGGGGTATGTTCCTGTACTACTAGAAAGAATAAAACCAAATCGGGTCTCATCGGGTTTTATTTGTTGACCCAGCATCAGGTTGAGGACGGGTTTGGGTTAACCTCTGGGTTGCCCGACCCGTCCTTTATATATAAATATAATATTTATTACTTATAATTTTTTTATTATATAAAATCCTAATAACCTTATTTTTTTCCTTTTAAATAGGGTTAAAAATACATTTTATACGTAAAGTTATACAGTGATATAATGTTATTCTTATTTTAGTAATGTCCCAAACTTTAAAAAAAGTAAAAAATATTATATACATTAAGAGAAATTTTATTTTATGCAATATATTTACTAACTTTATAACTATTTTCTTTTGAACATTGTTATATGATCATTTTATGATTATATTTAGCTTATACATTGAGTCAACCCGATAATGTCCTACTCTGACTCGGTCTTCCTTAGACCCTTATATCACCTGGTCTCTTCGAGTCTATAGACGGGTTCAGGTCAATAGAATTCACCCAATAAAAAATTAGGAACGGTCTGGAGACAAATAATACATAACCCAACACATCTTTTTTTTTTAAAACAACCCAACACATCTCATGAATACCTACCTCTACGATAAAGTATTAACTGATGAATAAATACTAAAACTTCAATTAATCGAAGTCGTGATTAATATATAATAACTTTTTTTAATGTCTTTTGTTTGGTTAGGAAGGGGAATTGATAAATGATTGACCTTTTTATTTTCTCCTTTGCAAAATCTGACTGGCTTTTCGCGTTGCCGGCTCCTTATAGCTATCATGGCCCTTTTCTTTTATATATATATATATATATATATATATATATAATTTAATTAAATTCGAGACTATTAATTAAATTAAATTAGATTAATTTCAATCAGTTAATTCACGTGTTTTGGTAGTTAGCATGACCTTAAACAACATGCTAATAATTAAGTTCATGAATTAGAATATTTTATTAGAATATTTGTATTAATAAAAAATTTAGAATGAGGAAAGACTCTCCATTTTAAGATATAAAAAACCATTATTTTATCGAGAATTTTTGCTAGAGCATGAGAACATTTATCAATGGAGGAATACTACATTAAGAATTAAATTATGCTATTATCAAAAGCAAAACTGTTTTTTAATATTAATATTTAATTACACTATCTATTAATATAAACGGTTTTCTTTGACTCGTCATAGTTTTAATAATACTGAAATTATTTTGTTATTGTCTGGTAAGATAGCTTTTTACCGTAACTAGTAGTTTTTTTTATAAGTTAGTAGCTTTTTTTAAGAAAATAATTCTATTTTTCAGTCAACAACTGAAAATTTATTTACAATATAATTTTCTTTCTAAAAAACTCTCATGCTCATTGTTATTTAATAATTAATAATATTATATGGCATTTGACCATTTTATTAAACTAGTCTTATCAAACATTTTTAATTAAATTAGTTAATTTTTTAAACTTTCATCTAACTTTTTAACTATCTTTACCAAACAAACTTTATAATAGGTTAGAGGCTATCAAAACATTACAATAGATTGGGTCTTGTTGTCTTGTGTCAAATAGTTTAAAATAGCATTCACGTCATAGTAGGGCTAATTCACCTAATAACATTTTTTTTTTCATACACAAAAACTCAAACTTGAGACCTCTTAATAAATAGTGGTTTGTCATAGTGAAAGTGAATTGTGACCCCAATTGCAAGCGAACTTAATTAATCACCCCAGGCTCGGGGGTTAAACTCATAACTATGTATGTCGGGATTAATTTTCAGTCAAAGACCAGGAACTCAAGACATCTTAATCATACATATAATACTTAAACCAACTTTTGTGAATAATTTAAAATCCAGCCATTTAACCTAACATGAACCAGTATTTTTTAATTAATTTTAAAATCAATTTTAATTTTCATAAATAGCATATAAAAACTCTAAATATAAGCATAAATATTTTATATTGTATTATGACGATGAGATTTGAAGTTATGAGTTCATGCAAATTATTTAAACCCTTTATGCAAATTATTTGAATCTTGGAGTCGTTATTCTTGGGATGACTTTACCTAACTATTACTCAACTCGAGGTTTAAACTCATAACCATGTTTGTCGAGGATTCCTGGTCAAAGACCAAGATAAAAAACTGAGACCTCTTAATCAACCACTTAAACCAACTCCCACTAGTAATTTAAAATTCGGCCATCCAACCTAACATGGATCCATCTTTTTAAATTATTTTTAAAACCAATTTAAATTTTCATAAATAGTACTACCTCCAGTCCTATATATAAGAAACATTGGGCTAAAATCATCAAGATCAAGGAAATACATTGGAATCTGTTAGTGATAATTAATAGTGGCATGAATTTAATTTTTTTTCTCAAAAATACCCTTAATATTAAATGAGTAAATGAGTGGGCACCTCTTTAACTACTCACAATAAATTAAGGGTATATAAGGTATTTAGCAATTAATGCAACTAAAAATAGTACTATATATATGTTTCTTATATATAAGACCAAAAAATTTTCATTTTTATTTCTTATATATAAGATCGGAGGTAATATTAAAACTAAATATAAAACAAATACTTTTATTGTTATGGCGACAATGAGATTTGAACATATGAGTTGATGCAAATTATTCAAACCTTTTATCAATAAAACACCAACCCAACTTTAATTACTTATATTTACATGATTACTGACCAGACCCAAACTTCAGTTTTGCCTAAATAGAAATTTTCTTCTTCACTGCTCGAGCCCGAACATCCACATTATGACGGGACTCCATATATAAGACTCAAAACTTGAGACTTTACTAAAGAAAATCAAACATGTATCACTTGAACTAGCCTCCTTGGTGAAAGAAATCTAATATTATTTTATTTAATTAGTTTAGACTTTAATTTCTATCTATATCAATTAATCTATATCTATAGTAAATTAATTTGGACAAACTATTATTAAATATAATATATTAAATATTATTAGTTGTGATTCATTTAATATATGTATATATGCAGTAATTATTATCAAAAGTATATTATTATTGTTATTCTTAAAAATAAATAAAACTATTAAACTGTATTTATTTCATGTATATAATTATTATTATCAAATATTAAGTTTATATGTTACTTTTATTATAATTATAGTAAGATTAACTTGAATAAAATTATGAAATATTATATTTATTTAATATAATATATTAAGTGTTATAAGTTATTCAGTTACAAACTTACAATTCATTTTATATATATAATTATTATTTTCAAATGTTATATTTATTGTATATATAAAGATATATATAGTAAAATTAACTGAACAAAATAATTAAATTTAATATGTTAAATTAAATCGTTGATGCTATTAACTTCAATATGTGTAATTATTATTATTATTATTATTATTATTATTATTATTATCATCAAACATTATATTTATTGAATAGATCGAAAATATTTATTAAATTTTAAATGAAAAATACTCCTAACTAATATTAACTTTAAGTTTAATATACAGTTAGTTTTATAATTTATTTTTTTTATATTGTCTTTATAATTTTGAAAATATAAATTAATCCTTATAATTTTCGAAAATGTAAAGTGATATATCCTTATATATTTAAAATATTTAATTTGCTAATTCAAATAAATTTTATATCTTAGTTGAGACACTAATAATAATAAATTGATTTTTGAACTCCTTGATAGTCTTTTTTTAAATTAAGAGTATTTCCAATCGATAAAGAGAGATTAATTCCTTTTGAGGCGTAGCTAGAGATTGAAGTTGATTTGTCCTTTTCAATAAAGTCTTTTCTATACACATCGTCAAGAATCAAACCCTTATCAAAATGCTTAAGACACTCATGACCAACTGTGCCAAGCTTTATTGATTCTTATAGCTAGCTAGGTTGGACTTTAATTTCCCTCTTATAATTAAGTTGATGAATTGAAATATTTTTCAAAGTATTTGTATTAATATAAAAATTAAGAAAGGAAAGACTCGCTCCATTTTAAGATAAAACAAACAATTAATTTAAGGACGATCTAGAATGGACCAAACAAAATTTGGTCCACCTAGTCAAGTTTATATTTTTTTTACTTACAAAAGGTGAATAGATAATTAATTCTATTTTTATTAAATACTCTTTATATGACTATTTGAGTTTAATTTAAGGAAAAATATGGATTTACAATACAACATATGCTAATTTCGTTGATGATATATCAATTTAAAGTTAAAAGGCAAAATTTTACATTATATGGTAATATCAATTTGAATTTTTATTATTTTCAAGTAATATTTCATAAAAGAAACTGAAAACTATTTTAATATCAATCATTAATAAAATGAGCGTTAAATTTGATGATTAGGAAATTAAATTACTATATTTTCACATTTTGGACCACATAAACTATGGTCCACCATAGACAAACCCTTAATTTAATATAATATTTATAACAGAACAACTTACCAATCGAGGAATCCTAAATTTTAATATCATTTTTAACTATCAATATATTAACTAAACGGTTTTCATTGACTTATTTGAAGTAGACCGTTTTAAAGGTTGGTAAGAATATATTTTTACTATCATTTTTTCTTTAGGTGCATCTTCTATATTTTAAGATATGTGGTTGCAAATATGTATCAGAAGTGAAAAAAAAATTAATTAAGAATTATGAAATGAAGTGAATTATGATCCCAGACTAACTTCACTTCTAAATTCACAAATTCAAATCCCACATACCACAACTAATTAATTAAATAATATCCAGAATTATAAAGAAAAAAGAAGGATAAAATTTGAATGAGGAAAGGGTTGTAAGTAAGAAGAAAGTTGTAAGGCACGGGATATGACTGAAGTTTGAAGTTTGAAGTGAGATATACAGATAGAGGTGAAGCAAAAGAAGAGAGGTAATTAAGGATTTGAGGTGAGTGAGTGAGTGAGTGAGGTTTTTGGCCAATTAGTGAAAGACAGAATGTGTTCTTATTTGCAGGCTTTTTGTATAGAGATTGTTGGTTACATAAACAAAACAAACACAGCCTTACTACTTAGTGAGAGAGAGAGAATAAGCATGGAAGTGTTGAATAAGTGGGGCCCTCCATCTGAGAGAGAAGTGTGGGTCCCACATCACCGCCCACGCGCACGCTGTCTTACCCATCATCGATCCGATTCCTTGGACCTAACCCTAACCCAACAACAACGCAGACGCAGTAATAATAATAATAAACCCAAAATGGTTCCAAACAAATTAATTAAAAAGGAAAAACCAAATACACCCTTATTTCATCTTCTTCTAACCCCAGCCTCCCCTTATTAAGCCAACACAAAAGCGCCCAACTCGTTTTTCTCTTCCCTTTTTCCTTAGAAACTCTCTCTTTATTATTACCTTATTTCTTCCAAACCCTGAACTACTACCTCCCATAAAGCAGCTACCTTTCAGATGCCAATCAACAAATCAACATCCCTCCCTTCTCCATGAGATAGCTAGAGAAGAGAGAAATCAACAAAAACAAATGGTGGTGCTTGGTGTTTAATTGATTCAGCTCAAAATTCGGTGAAAAACCTTCCTCCCCCTTTTGAAAGATAAGTTCTAAGTAGACCATGCCATCAACACCCAACTAGCTAGCTCTTCCCTACTCCCAATACCAACAAACTCAAAACAAAAAAACAAAACACCACCACCTAGATCTCTCCCTGAATTCCTCTCTAGCTTCAATTTACTAGGGCTGTGTGTGAAACAAACCAAACCAATGGATCCTGTAGCAGCACAAGGGCGTCCTCTCCCTCCTCCTTTCCTCACTAGAGACCTTCACCTACATCCTCACCACCAATTCCAACCCCACCACAACAACCACAATGAAGATGACAATGGCACTTTGAACCGTGGCCAAAAGCGAGATCGTGACAACGACAACAACAACGGTTCCACCACTCCCACCGCTGAAGGAAAAGAAACTTCGTTTGAGGGTGGAAGTGGTGGTGGTAGTGGTGAGATGGGGAGAAGACCCAGAGGAAGACCAGCTGGTTCAAAGAACAAACCAAAACCACCCATCATCATCACAAGAGATAGCGCCAACGCTCTCCGATCTCATGTCATGGAAGTCGCCAACGGTTGCGACATCATGGAGAGCGTAACTGTCTTTGCACGGCGGCAACAACGCGGGGTTTGTATCCTTAGCGGCAACGGCACCGTCACTAATGTCACTCTCCGACAACCGGCTTCTCCGGGTGCAGTCGTCACCCTCCATGGAAGGTTCGAGATTCTTTCTCTTTCTGGGTCTTTCCTGCCTCCGCCGGCTCCACCTGCTGCCTCTGGCCTGGCTATTTACCTGGCTGGAGGACAAGGTCAAGTCGTCGGCGGAAGCGTGGTAGGACCCTTACTGGCCTCAGGGCCGGTCGTTATCATGGCAGCTTCCTTCGGGAATGCTGCCTATGAAAGACTACCCTTGGAGGATGAGGAAACCCCTGTGACCGTTCCAGGGAGTGGAGGGTTAGGGTCACAAGGGATCGTGGGAACGCAACCGCAATCGCAACCGCAACAACAACAGCAACAACAACTTGTGCCAGATCCTAACAGCTCACTTTTCCATGGAGTGTCTCAAAATCTTCTCAATCCATGCCAATTACCAGCTGAGGGTTATTGGGGTGGCAGTGCTCGCCCTCCTTTTTAACCAAATGTTTTTATTTATTTATGCTTTTCAGTTTATCTTTGTTTTTGTCCTCTTTTTTTTTTTTTTTAATTTTTACTTTCTCTTTGATCACTGTTCATTCTCCTTCTTCCTTTTATAACTTAGTTTAATTATAAAGCCTTTTCTTTGATGGTGGTATTGACTGATCAGTGTTGAATTTGATGAAGAAGGATGTATAAATTCATGAATTTTTGGTGGGGTTTGATGATGAAACGGTTTTCTCTTAAAATGTTGGTAGTTGCTTCCAGATGAAGCACTAGCTAGCTAGCATGTGCTCTCTTTCTCTCTGTCTATTCTGTTACAGCAATTCTAGTATCTTGTCTGATAATTTATCAGTCAATCTTTGCAGAGAGAGAGAGAGATAAAACGGTTTTCTTTCTTCCTTTCTCTTTTTTTCTTTCTTTTGCCTTTTTTTCCGGTTTGGGGTGGTTTCTAGGAGTCCGAACCTAGATTCAGATTCTAATAACACGATCTACAATTAAAACAAATAACCCCACAAAAAACAACAAAACAAAAAATAACATAACATAGCATATGAAGTTGTTCTAAATTTTTATCTATTTGAAGAAAAAGTCTTGGACACAATAATTAGCTTCCTTTGTAGTTAGAACACACTAACTGAGCCATCATTACCATTCACTCTCACTTTCTCTGCTACTTACACCCATCATTACATCCAAACTCCCATCCCTTTCACACCCATATATATATATTCTCATAATTATATATATTTCATGCATATATATATATTTTCTCCTTTTCTTTTCTTTTTCCCTTTAAGTCTTACTACTACTAGCTATTTTAATGCTAGCTAGGTGAAGTTAATTAATTAAATGTTTAGGATTAGTTAATTTTATAATAGAAATTGATAACTCTTAGAAAGAAAGAGATGTTGGACAGTGAATTTCATCCATTTCAAGAAATAATAAGGAGAATGGGGGGTTATGGGCTTCACTCTGTTTGTCTGTCTCTCTGTGATTAGGGTTTATTATGGAGGCAGAGATGAGCATTGGGTGTTGGGTCACACGTGCGCTGCTCTGTGAAAAAAAAGGTTCCTTTTCGAGGCAGCAACAAACACACCTCAAGACCAAGCCTTAACAACTAGTAGTAGAGAAGAAACAAAGAGCAAATTTGGGGATGAGGAGGTAAGTAGTAGTAACTTTTATATATATATATATATATATATATATATATATATAGTACTAATTAATATAATATTAAAAGGGGTAAGTAAAAGAGAGATAAATAAACTCAGAGTTTTGTCTTCATTATGGAATAGATGCTCCTTGAAACCCTAGCTCTTCTCTCTGCTTCTTTTACACACTATTATTTTTATTTTTATTTTTATTATTATTATTATTCCACCAATGCCAACATGTACTTTGTTTATTAATATCCCATCTTTTCCTTGGATTCTATTCTTAGCTTGTCCAGTTCCTCAGTTTAATTTCCCTACCTAGCTACACCACCAGTACTTCCCAAAGATCATTCTCAATAATGAATGAATTGAAACAAAAAAAAAAGTACTATATATTCTATCTATTTATAGCACTACTTGTGTTACTGTCACAGTCACTCTTCTTAGTTTCACATCCGAAGAACATGCAATAAATAATGTTGGAGGACTCTTGAATTATTATTTCTTCAATTAATATACACATATCCTATGATTCTTCATAAGTCATACAATAAAATGTAGTATAGTGTAAATTAATTAATGACACTGAATTCCACATCTTGTCTATTTATTATTGTAACAATATACGATAAAGAAAGAATCTTGAAGTGGTCAGCACTTTAATTACATTGTTTAGGGTCCTTTCATTCAGAATCAGAAACTGCCCTTAATATATGTAGTTGCAAAGAGGAATATTATTTTCTTTTCTTTTCTTTTCTTTTTTGTTTGTGTAACGAGATTGAGTTAGCTAGCTAGTTAATTATTATCACTTCACGTCTAGCTAGGTTAGAGCATCTCAAAACCAAAACCATGGAATAAATATCGTCACGTATAATATATAGCTTTAGTTCTTTTAACTTTCTTAATTTGATACTTGATAGCTTTTACAATAAACATGTATGCTTTTAGATGTGTAATGTGCATATTGGTGGACCATGACTACTACTGTGCTTTAGATGATGATACCTTTCTGCTTCATCATGGTGAGCATCACTTGGAACTTGGAAACTCCATTATAATAACATATATAATTAATTATAAAATTCCATTATGATGAATATCTTTATTCTACTCTTGTTTACTCAGCAATTAATTGGTTATTATCTTCATGATAAACCCTTGGCTATTTAATATAGATCTAATCCGAGATTTACCAATTCCAAATATTAACATTATTTATATTTATATTTTTTTTTCTAAATAAAAATTGTGGATGATATATTGTTCTGTGATATTGAATAGAAGAGCTTGTGTAGATTATGGGGGGAGGAAAGAACTATCAAACTCGATGATTTAGGAGAGAAGGGAAAAAAACCTTGAACAGTAAAAGTAAAAGTGACTTCATGAGATTGTTATGTTGTGTGTTATTGTTATTTATTATTCTTAGTAATAATGTTGCCTGCACAATTTTAATTGCATTCACAAAGAAATAAATATAGCTGCACTTTGCAGATTGTTTTTTATCTTAAAAGAAATTATAAAACTTGGATAGTGTCATAAATACAAGTGCTGTGTTGATAGTGCTGTTTTGGAGTGGTTTTGTTGCATTTCAATCTTTGAGCTAACTAAAAAGCATATGTTTAATTTCTGTCCTGAATTAACAAATCATAGCTTCGTAAAACTTTTTATGAATTGGAAATCTTGAAACAAAAAATTTACATTCTTCGTATATATTTTTCTTGAAAAACATATGATCTAACATTCACACGTAATAAGAGCTTGTGTGCATGTGATCTGTTGAACCTATAAATGAATGATGATACTTACACAATTTAAATCCAAATAGCATGATTCTATTTAAGTTTGCATGAAATCACAACCTTGCTAATGATGATTAGGGGATCGAATTATTCCCTTTAGAAACACTGTTCTACATTATTGCATGAGCTTTTTTTTTTTGTTTATATAGCTTATTTATTTTGAAGGATCGGAGATAAGCAGATTTCACAGAATATCTTCTTGTAGACTCAAGAATCCTAACATTAATTTTAGCTTGAACTGAATTGATTAAAACAAAGAGATGGTATACAAAGGCGCAGTTTGAATATACTTCTGCAGAAGAATTTCTAGAAGATAAAAATAGCTAGAATGAATCAAAGAGATCGATCAAATGAATTTATAACTTCTCCATAAGTTGAAATTAGTTACTTATGGAGAAGTTAAATGGGAGAGCTTTTAGAGTAAGTGAGCTATAAAAACTAATTTCAACTTATGGAGAAATTAAATATATTTGACCTCTTTGATTCATTCTATTTTTTTCACCTAGAAGTACTTCTGCAGAAATTTCAATTAAACTGACCCAAAGTAGTTTCCCGTGCAAAGAGAGGTCTCTCCTCCACCTTTTGGATTTCATTTCCAGCCTCTTTCACATCATTCCTAAGCATATTTAATTGAAACATTTTTTCATTTTTTAAATCTAAAACATGTTAAATACTATTTTAACCTGGCACCTCTAATCCATTCACCATGCCAAAGTTTTGTATTTTTCCCCTCACAAATTTTATATACCAAACAGGGATTGGTCGCAGTGAAAATGTACTGTGACCCAGACACAATTTATGTGTAAGGTCAGGTGTTTGTATTTTGTAGTCGCCACTCTGGAAAGTGCTTTACCTAACCATCCATATATATATATATATATATCACCAGACTAGTAGCCGCTAATAATACCATAGAAATTAAAGCATAATATCCCATATATATGTTCATGGAGCACCACTGATGATCACATTGAAGCTAATTACATATTATGAATTTTCGACAACCAAATTGGCCACATATAGAGATCAGGTAGCTGAATTGTTAGAGCTTTGAGAGAGAGATTGAGAGAGAGTGTGTGTGTTTCTTTTAGCCATGTGAGAGGGGAGCTAGGTATATCTTGTGCTTATCCTTTTTGTGCTTTAATTTTGGTGTGTGTGTGTATATATAAATATGGTTCATTGTATCACTTCCTGTCCTATAGGAAGTATATATGACAATAACTAAGCGAATGGTACAAAAAGATAAGCGAGTCTATCCAATATATGCCAAATTTAATTATGCCTATTTATTCCGTCTCACACGTTTATGCTGAGTCTCCGCACTTATGAATTATTTCATCTTATCTTACATTAATGACATTAATTTTGTATTGCTGATGGAGATCAAACTAGACATATATCTTGTACTAACAGGCCTTTACAAGCGAGTCTATCTTATGCGTGCGTGGTTCAACCTGGTAGATCGAGTTGGATCTCATAAGGAAGGGATGAATATACTTAGTGTTACCAAATAATGATAAAAGAAGAATTATACGATTCTAATTAAGTTTTTTAGTGTTTCACCGGAAATCTCCTTCCAGTTAAAGTAAAGTTTGTCTAGAGTCTCAATTTACTTTCACTTCGGGTTTGGTTAAATAATTTCGGTACTGTTATTGTATTTTGAATAAAATTTTGCTTATATATGGAATTAAGTACTCATAAATTGAAATGTAATTGGTGGAGTGAACTTAAACAATTTTTTTTTAAAAGTGAGACTAATAGTACTATTTATGCTCTAAAAGACACAAAATACAGATGTAATGTACGTACAACAATGATTTAAATATAATTTATCTTAATGAAAATTCTATCATTAAATTAAGTTTAACGGAACATTCTAGGTTTTAATTAATTTGGTCTACATAAGACTATTATATGCAAAATATTCGAATATGGTAATGGTTTTGATTTGAGTAATAATTAATTTGTATATAAAATATCCAAAATGCCCATATTTTTTATTTCCCTAACTTTCGGAAATGGTAATGATTTCCAGATCACTACACTCGTCCTCTACTTGATTTCTACAACCAAATTGGATCGATTGTAAAAATCATACGAGTTTCTTTAACCATTGTATTGCGATCAATGGTGCAACCAATGTTGGCTTATGCTCGACAACAATGACGAAGTTCTTTGACAAAAAAAAAAAGACGAAGTTCTTGACGGCAAAAGCGGCAAGGTCAACTCTTGCTCAAATCAGAGCATAGGCCTTCATTGTTGGGTCCGTTGGAACATTGTCCTCTTTTTTTGGTTGAAGAGAATTTCTCCCATAGTGGTGGAAAGAATTTTATGGTTAACTTAGGGGCTATTCATGCTGGTTACAAGTTTTAAATTTTTGATTTTTAAAACTTTTAAATCAAGATTTTATAACTCAAAATCAACAATTGAAAACTTATTTTTGTTTGAAAACCACAAAAAGTGATTTTCAGTTTTTGGTTGAGTTATAAAAACTTGATTCAAAATTTTTAAAAACAAAAAACTGAAAACTCGCAACCACTCCGAACGCCCCTTAATTTTGGTAATTATTCCAACATTAAGTTTAAAAAAGACATCTTTCTTGGGTTATATTTCATTGAGAAATTAACTAAATTACCTACCACCAAAGCCCAACACAGTTGACATAGCTGAGTTCCTTAAGCATCTTGACAGGGGTTCGATTCCTGACGGTGTGTATGGAAAAGACTTTGTTGGGAGAGGCAAAGCCCACTTCGGTGATCTCTACGCCTCGAAGGGATTAGTTTCTAACTATCGACCAGGGATACCTTTGGTTAAAAAAAAAAAAAACACTAAAATACCTCACTACAATCGTCTGCACATGAGAATGAATATGCTTTCTTATGATTCTAAATTTCTAATCACAAAGGATTATCAATGTAGTTGAACAACACAAACAAAATTCTTTTTGTTAATGCATGCAGGAGAACAAAGACTCATAAAATGTGAAAGCACTCAAGGCTAGAAAGCAGTAGCAAAAACTGTGAAAACAGCAACTGCCATTATGGTTACCTCCCAATGGGGTAAAAAACACATTGGACAATAATTTGAGTCTATCAAGGTTTTAAGAGTAGGCGAAGCGATGGCAGCGTCTAGGCCTCATCAATTCGAACCATGCTCTTGAACCAAACAGGAAAAAAGTTTATTTTTCTACCTACATTTCTCTCTTACCAAACATGGCACAAGAGAACTTAGCTTTTTTAAATTAATCCACCAATTTGACTCAAATTAGTCAAATTTTACATGACTTTAGAATATCAAGAATTCCCCCCAAAAAAATCCCATCAATTTGAAAGTTACAATTATAACACGACCATAACTGTACTACAATTAGGCCTATATTAAGAAAATAGAAATTTCTAGCTCTTAAAAAGTCAATTTTCCCATGAGAAAACAAATTTTCGGCCATTTATCAAAAAAATAATAATGATTTTCATTACTTACACAAATCAAATATACAATACTAAGCAGCTCCATGTAATTTCGAGCAGTCAGAGGTTGACTGCACCATGTTCAACTGAAAATATCCTCAACATCTCTCCATTACTCAAACCCCATTTCACTTCATCTCTTTTCCCCCTCTATCTACACACGATATTCTAGGTCAGTGATGGCTAGTAACCACAAAGTACTTCCTAAACCTGCTTCTCTCTTACACAAAAATAGCAAGGTATACAACAACTCACCAAATGCTCCCTCCATTCAGAAGAATTCTGTAGTACCAGTAGATCAGTCTCATCAGCAGTGTGTCAATAATAAATGTGAATGATCCCATGTAAGAACTGCAATCAATACTCTATACGTAATCGTCGCAATTCAGATTTGAATGGTGTGATGCAACTGAGAGTCTGACGAGCAAGATTCCTTATGTCCTCTCGTGTACAATCCCGTGAAATCCGGACAAGCTCCCAAAGGGCACCTCCACTGATCATGTCCTTTGCATTCACTTCTGCAATGTTTATAGCTTAAGTTGTTTGAGTTTTGCAATACTTTTGAAAAACTAGAAACACCAGAAGTAGTCTCATTATTACCATGCTGTGCCAAGTGGCAGAGTGCAAGTTCAATGTGACGCCTGATTGGTGCAGCTTCATTATTAGCATTTTGTACTATCCACGGAAGTGCGCCATCTTCTATCAAAAAAGATCTTCCACTTTTTATCCCTGTGAATGCAAGATATAATTACCAGGCTACAATCAAATAAACCTCTATGTCATTAATTCATCTACAGTGCCAGAAGTGAGAAGCAACAGAGTGCAGGGAATTAATGGCAAAGACTTGTTTAGAAACAAAATTTAATCTTAAAGTAAGTGAATGGCCCTCATATTTTGATGCATCTGTCAATTTTGTCCATTTTCAATATAATTTAGCGTACCTCTAACATAACATCTTCACCCTTGACAATCAAATATTGACAAGAAAGCAAACCTTGATTAGAAGCTCTAGACTCGCATTTAGCGAAGTTGGCAATTCCTCGAGCAACTTGTGAAAGAACATCAGGATGTCCACATTTTACAATTCCCAGTAAAGCCTTGATGCCTCCCTGGGATCTCAGCTTCATCATTATTTTATCTGGATGAAGAACACAAACGCGAATGGTGAATAATTGATGTCTAATGATTGGAATATGAAGAATAATGTGTACTATGTAATATGATGCAAATTCTCCAAAAGAAGCCCATCAATTGGATGTGTATTCAATTATGTATTCCAATGTTTTTATTTGGTAGCTAAAATATATATTTTGGGAGATTTAGCAACATGAATGACTAGCAAACAAGTAATTGTACCATTTCCACACAGGTTAGCAATGGCCCCAGCAACCATTCGAAGAGTTTGTGCATCTTCAGCATCAGATGCAGTCATTGATAACAGAGTAATTCCTCCTTCAGCCATTATAAGTTCTTGATTGGCTTCTGAATTTCCATGAAAGAAAGCAAGGCAATATCAAAATCAACAGTAGCTACATGCATAAAACCATTAATAACCAGTAGAAGTAACATTTATGAACAAGCTGCTAATCAACAATCACCATTCATGGCAAGATTGGCAATTGCCCCTGCTGCTACTCTGCGAACAGTTTCATCCTCATATCTTCTAAGAAGCATCAGCAAGGAAGTGAGGCCACCAGCTTCAACAATACTTTTTTGATTTGCCTCTGCATATAAAACAAATTACTAAACAAAATATTTACATACTACCAAGAAGACAAAAAATTTTTGAGGTAATGGGTATAAATGCAACAAAAACATGGGGAAAAAGAGAAAATAGCAAGGTAACTGGCACCAATTCAAAACTTAAGTATGCAACATTCATCCCCACAAGAGACCAATTGTTATGAATCCAGATAAAAAAACGTGACAAGAATCATTTCATCCTAAAAGATAGATATTAGACAAAAGCAACAAAAATAAGAATAAAAATATCAGGTAATTACTATCCAAAACCAACTATCACCTATTACAAAATTATCAGTAATGTCATCATCAGACCAGAATATGGTTCTTTTTGAAGATTTTGCTATCAAACATCAAGAAACAAGTAGTATAAAGCAGAAGATCAAATAACAGTGTTAAGATGAGGGCAGCAAGCAACAACCTTCAGCTGCTAGGTTGGCCACCACTTTTACAGCATGAATTCGTACATTGGCATCATCTGACTCCAGCAACGACAAAATCTTTTGCAATCCAACTGTAAAAATAATGTCAGTCATATACACATGCATGATGCAAAGTTTCAATTATAACTTAACCAACTTGAACCTTGCTCAAAGAGTGCAGCAACAGATGCTTTCTGACCATTCCTAGTGTCTTTTAGTTGGGAATGTCTAACTTGAGACATGGAAGAATCCATGCCAGGAAATGCACTGACAGAGCTTTCACTTTCTAAACACCTTCTCATCTATGGCCAAAACATTTTTTATTCACAAAAGGAAATTACAAAACACTATGTCAAAGTTATGCTAACAGAAGAAGGTAAATGCATTTAAAAGGCTATAGAGAAATAAAGAAAACTTGGAAGTCTGCTAACCAAACATTCTAACTTGATAACACTTCTTAAAGAACTTTACATTTGTAAGTATTTGTCACAAACTCACAATATCACTAAGAAACTAGCTCCATATTGTGTTCCAGTAGTTCTAAAATACAAAACTCATAATAATTGCTGAGGTCTAAATCATTATGCAGTTCGTTGGGTTGTGTTTCGGACCTCCATTTGATGTTGTGCTCATTGATGTTCAAGGGAGTTTCTATCACGAAGACGTGCAAAGCAACAATATTGGCAAGCTGTGCATTTTTTAGTCACTTCTTTGTTTTTCAATGTAGAAGGACAACTCACAACTAATCCACCCCCCACCCACCCAAGTTGTACTTTCACTTGTTTCTTTTAATAACTTTTTTTGCATGAAAGAATAAAAAAAAATGTGCCTTTATTTCAGGTAGCGCTTTGAATTACAACGTATTCTATATATGTAAGACTCATAAATTACAAATGTATCAAGCACAAAAATATTAAACATCACTGAAAAGTCAATGTGTATACTCCAAGCTAGAATTCATCATTCAAGCATATGCTTCTGTACTGAGTCAAAGTAAGACAATACCTGGTCAGCTTCAAAGTTTAATTGCAGTAATTGGCTTCTTAATATTATTATTTCTTCTTCAAGTTTCTTTTTCTGGTTAGCCTCATCCTCCAGGATACTGTGAAGCTTCACGATCCCTGCATCCCCTCCTGCCTAGTACACAAAAGTTCCCAATATACCAGAAATCAACGCTTGAAAATAAGAAGCAAGAGAAGTTTGTCATTTAATTGAAATATACCTCTGCTTTTGTATATTTCTCCAACTGACATTTCAGATGTTCTACCTCTGCTTCAGCTGCCCTTCTCCTATTGCTTTCATTTTCAAACTGCTTTTTCACCTCAGCAACTTCATTGGCAGGAGATGGTGTAAGCCCCTGTCAATTAAATAACCAAGAAAAAAGAAAATAAAAAATAAAAAATTGTAAATTGGATATCACTAGCTGAGCTACTTCAACAAGCCAACTGTCAGAATGTATACTTTAACATCTGGAACAGTGAACATTGAGGTGTTAATAGTAATATTGAATTCAGCATAAATTATGAAAATAGGTGATGGTGTAATATACAAGGTAAAATAGTTCAATTCTCATATTTAAGGAATTCCTTAATTTATCTAAAAATTAACAGGTAGATATATAACTAAAAAACTACTACATTAATATATTAGCAATTAGCATATACCCAAAAAATTATATTAGCATGATCTAAATGCAGTCAGTCAAGCTTATTGGAATTTGAAGTTAGGATAGTGAAAATATCTTCAGTATGGATTGTAAACGCATTAGGAGTTCTATTAAATAACAGCCAGGTTAAGGGCTACATCACCTACATGCTAAGTGTCACCAGAATGAAGGCAGGAGGAATTGCAAATTCGCCAAAGAGCCAAATTGCAAAAAATTTGGTGTGGGCAACACTTGAGTGCGTCAAAAATAAAAATAGTCAGCTATTTTTTTCTCAGACGTTCTACTTAACTGACAGATAACTGGAAAAAGAAAATACAAAACAAAAACACAAAAATGCTTATGCTGTAAGAGTAGTCTAGCATACCGATGGATAGAACCAAAGGCAATGCAAATTGTTAATGATACAAAACCATTCATTGGCTTCTACCTAATAGCTTAAGTTTTTAAGAAAGTTAGTCTTCGACATAGTATCATAGCTATATGACTAAGTCGTTAAGACTTAAGAGTTCGATTCTTGCAACTTCACTCTTCAAAATTGAATTTTAGCACAAGATGGGTTCGTGCATTGTCCATTCTCCAAGCCAAAATGACTCTTGTATGAGGGAACATGCTAGAGATATAACCATTACTTTAGGAGAGTTGGTCTTTGACACTAATTAACAACCAGGGAAATTACTTTATATTCAAAAGAAAACTTTTCACAACAACCCATACACACAAAATAAGAGTTAGGAAGAGTCTGTCTAATGGATCCTAAGAAATGGCCACATGTGTCAATATCTTAAAATATCCACCAGTGATAAAAAAAAATGGAAAAAGAATCCCCTTTCAAGATTTCCAAAAGAGTAAATATTATTTGAAATGGAATACCTCTCCACAACCATCCACAAAACAATTGCAAGCATGTTTTTCTTGACTTGACACCAACTTTTGCTCCAGCTGCTTAACTGATTCCATGTACTCCATCTGGCATTTCAATCTCTCTTTCTACAGGAAACAACTCAATATGAGAGTTATGTTAGGATGAAAGAGGTTGTTAAAAGGGGGGAAATGAGTTAGAAGACTCTTAGGTTCTCAAAAAAATATGAAATAAAGGTGTGCACCATGTCCAATCTCGGCTTCAGAAGTACAACATAGTTAGGGGTGTTCTTGAACCAGACAAAATTGCATTTTTTGTAATTTGGCACTTGGTTGCAACCACACCTATGGTTCAAATAGAGGCTTAGGATATGTTTCTCCAAGATCTTAATGTCTAAGAATCCTAGCTGTGAAGCCTAGGAGTTCTACCTACCTCCATCGTTTTAGTTTAATTTATTCAAACTAAACTCCCTTTTCAGATCGGTAAGTGTTTACTCGGCCAGAAACCCTAAGTCCTAACCTATCACACAAACTGTTCTAATTTCTATACATCTTCAGAATTGCTGTTCACAGCCCAGGAAGGTTATAAAAACACCCTAAATCAATTATCAAATGCTAAAGCATGAAATTCCTGAATCACACACTTTAATAACAATTAGACACTCATCTATACAGCATGTTGCATAGAATTGATAATTGATAAAATACTTCAAAGCTAGAAAGTTTTATTTAAAAAAACTAGATATGTTGTTTTAGATAGTGCTATTTTTGCATAGAATATACAGCAAACCTCTAGTGCATCTGCAAATTTCCTCTCAACCTCAGCAATACGATATTGCGCCTCCAAATTTATTCTTTCAGCTTCATCCTCAAAAGCCTTCTGCTGCCTTTCATTTTCTGCAATAAGCTTATCTAATTGCACCTCAAGCCTCCGAGACAAACTTTTATAATCAAACTCCTCTTTTATTTTCAGCATATTTTCAACTTTCATAGCCTGAGACATAACCCATCAATTCATCTCAATGCACAGCCAACTAGATTAATTCCCAACAAAGCTTTTTATTCAAAGAAGTAATCATAACAATAAGACATATAATAGGAAAAATATCAGTAGCAAGTCATTCAAAAACTGTGATAAAATTAATTAAAATGCTTCAAATTGTTAGGGAGAAAATTAACTGGACAGAGTATGCAAGATACCAGCTTTAAAGCATATGTTTTTGGTATTATAAATATATCAATTTTTTATTATAGCCCCCCTTCAATCTGTGTTTTGGTTTGTGTCCTTTGCTTTTTAAAAGTGAACACTTGTTATCATAGATCCATTAATTGCAAACATGGCAAACAGACTCCCAAATCAAACTGGCCATAGAGGCTTTGATACCAAGGCTAACTTTCTTAAAAGCTTTAGTTATTAGGTCAAGTGGAGGTCCAGTATTGGTTTTGTATCTAACATATTGTATGAATAGAAACTATATAATAAAGTTTAGACATTCATAGAAAAGAAAACTGACCCTTTGACCAAACAATATGGTACTAGAAGTTTCTCCTCGATGACGTGGAGATGGGCCAATAGTCACAATCAATGATGTCCGTGCTGTTCCTGTAAATGATTGGTAAATATAAGGCATAGAATATAGAATGATGCAACCAAAACCACCATAGGTTTTGACAAATAGGAATAATGTCCAAGAAAAAGAATAACATGAAATGCATCATGACCAACGGACTATGAGAATGATATTGTAAGTTTTACAAATAAAAATGTAGAACCCAGTTTCCAAAACCATAAATGACACATTATTAAAGTATTTAATCCCATGATCTTGAAGAACTTAAGGCTAATAGCATGTTATCTAATAAAACAGATTAAAGCATCTTACCTCCAAAGGAATCTCTGAGCAACCTAGTGAGCTTTGAATCACGAAATGGAACATGAGCATTGCTCTCAGCTAGAGCATTAATACATTTTCCAAGTGCACTAAGAGAAAGATTGATATATTTAGCTTCCTCTAGCATGTGCCCTTCACTTCCTGGAGGGAAATAAAGAAAAGAGGCAAAGTTTAGCATTCATAATAATATGCATACATGTTTGCAAACACATACACGAATCTTAAGTTCAGGTTCAGTATATACCTGACTTATGGATACGCTCTGATCCTGCCAAATCTACGACAACCAGCTTGCTCTTTCGAATAAGTGGTTTTGAAGGTCTAGTCAAGTGAGAGGCATCATCATTTTCAGTAGAAACAGTATCTTCATTTTCCATGACAGACCTCTTAACATTTACCTGAGTGAGATTAGATAACTTAATCAGGATTGGACATTATTTTCATGAAAGGAAAAAACAGAGGCTAATTAGATATCTTAGTTCAGGACATGTAAAATGTAAACAAAACACAGATCATTTTTTCACCGTCAGTATAGCATGACTACGAGAAGATTCAGTGTTCAACTTCGTGTTAGCAGCAACTCGATTAGCTTCTCCTACTTTTAGCAATTCCAAGAAACTTTGCTGATTCCTGATTTCGACAAGAGTTGCCCCAGGCAAAGACACATCACCAGTTCTGGGATCCTCCACTATGGGAATATTATCATTTGCTGGATTAAGCAAGTCATGGAGAGTCTCCATGTAAAGCTACACAATTTGGAGGAGAAATTTCAGCAAAAATTTAAATAGCCAATGAAAATGATATAAACTGAGAACACTAGCATGATCAGCCAATGGTTATATAAGTGCAGTATGATGCAAAAAGTATGACAACCAATGCATATGATGCAAAATGCCGCAATACACTTAAAAATAAAATACCTGCAGATATGAGACAGTGACAGAATCAGTTTCTGGACATAAGTCAGCTAAAATATCCTCCATGGAACGGACCATGATTCCGCGATCAGAGGTGTCTTCTTCCGCCAATCGTCCAAGAGTAAATGTTTTCCCCGTTCCAGTTTGACCATAAGCCATCACAGTTCCATTATAACCATCAAGAACACTCTACAAACCAGATATCAAAAGACAATGTCAATCATAGAACATTTTAGGAACATATCAATCCTTTGATTGAGACAATGCATTACCACTAAAAACGATGTTTATCTAATCAAATCATACATGACACTAAATAAAGCAAAAATAGGCGGCTAAGTAAAGGATATTCTTGAACAGTAGGGAAATGCATCATTATAATAACATACCTCAACAACTGGCTTAGCTACAACTTCATAAACACGCTTCTGTGAGGCAAATTCAGTAAGCACTTCATCAAACTCATAAGTGTCTGAATCCCAATTGTTTCTCCGAAGTTTCAGTCTTTTAAGCTGAAAAGAAAATTAAGAAGAGTTAAATGTTAAACAAGGCTTATGCATTAAAAAATCCAAAAAAAAATGTTTATAATCAAGTTAAAATGCAGAATTTACAGAGTTGACCAAAATACACCTCTGGTTGTAATTCAACACAGTCAGCAAAATCAGCATCTGCCATCATTTCTTCATTATTTCGTGGTCTCAATCTTACAGCCACTCGAACTCTTCCAGGCACTGCACACAAGCTTGACAATAAAAGAAGTGTTACAATACTGTCATAGCCGAAAGCACAACCAGAAACAGAATGATAAAAATAGTTGCATACTCTTTAAGAATTTACTTTCAGAAGGAAAAAAAAAAATATGATGATTGTATAACGACACTGCAAGGAAGTTAAAGCTAAATATCTAGAGTATCTAGACATATTGCCAACAGTCATAAGTGCCCTTAAATCCCATTCCTTCATGCAATGAAATGTTCTATAGACTTTTCACTGACATCATGAATTCCACAATCTTATTTAAGCAATATTGCATATCAAATTACAATAGAAGACGGGTGGCACCGGAGCATGAAACCTATATAGATTTGGTGGCAGACACAGAAGATCAATTTAAGTCGAAGCGCTACCCTGCCTGAACCCTCCTATTAGCCTAGCTTTTAGAATAGGTTCTACTCTACATCAAGAGGAACCAGACCCAGATTGGTCATTGGTCCACTAACAGGTGTGGATGGAGCGCTTTTTCAACTTGATAGATCAACACAGGAGCTTCAGTCCCATATCGACTGGGTGTGAGACAGGGACTTCCCATTTAAAATAGAGGCTCTCAACTCTTGTCAACCTGGTTTTTTGTAGTAGGTCCCTCTACACCTAGCTGAGTCCACCTCATTCATTTTCCATATATATTAGAATAATAATGAATAATGATAATGATAATAACTGATATAATGTGCTTCTCTGATCTTAACAACAGAAAGATTAAATTCTTATAAACACAAGATATAGTATTAATCATTTTTAATAACAAAATATGCATCTAACATGCCACTCCGAAGCCTACTATTCATAAAATGAAGATGTCACTGATATAATTGGGATCTGGATTTGAATTTAATTACACAATGTGTATGTAAGAGACTATAAACTGAAGCCAGAGTCTCATGACATTAAGATATCATTCATATAATCTGGATTGGGATATAGAGTTCCAAAAATCTGGGAATTTTAATATTTAACCTCCATTTTCCTTTTATTTTTTTAATGTGATTCAAAGGTTGAAGCAATTAACACCTTAAATCGCTTCTGATAACAATAATTGAATATTAAATTACAGCAACACATAATCCATCAATAAGTATGCCTTATTGACTTATTCTTATTACTTACACTACTTCATAGACACCAACTAACTTTAATAGAGAAGCTCTATTAGAAGGAGATAAAGAATGGAAGAGTGAGATATTCTCCATAAAAGAAGCCAAAATAATTAAAAAAAAAAAAAAAAACAAGGCACACACAACAAATAGGAAAAAGGGCAAGAGCAGAGAATAATAACAAAAGAAGAAGCACGTAAGCAAGAACCATTTACTTACATCATCAACATAAGGAAAACTACACAAAGGACAAATTTTTCATAACACCCCTTAAAATATAAACCTTACTATTCCAAAATCACCAAAAGCTAGAATACATCTTGCACTTATTCTCAAACTGCAACTTATCTTCATCTGGCAGGTTGATCTACCATGCATCTTTCAAATTCAAAACATCGTTGGTCCAATTTTACATGATTCCTTTCTAATTAAACATAGAGTTTAAAATTACAGGAAAAAAAAAAAAAAACAGATAATAAATTTGAAGACCAGGAGATAAATATGCAATGCAACCACCAAGGCCATGTTCCTAAACCAATCTTCACAGGCCTCATTATTAGGTTCACAGTTGAAGTCATAATGAGAAGCGAGTGAAATGGTTCTTTATTGGGTTCTAATTAGAGATACACATTACACTGTCCCTCACTCAGTCCTCTGTGACCATACCATACAACTTTTGATATTACTAACTCCTCTTTCTCTGTGCGCCTAATGAAGGAAACTGCAATGGCAGTAACTAACTGAATAACTAACTAACTAACCTCCGTCTCCGTTTCTGGCGGCGAGAGAGGCGGGGCTACTTCGGCGGAGGGCGGATCCCGGCGAGGGAGGGAGGCGGGGCTTGAGCGACGCCGTTCTGAGGTGGTTGGGGCGATCCAACTTGACGGTTCCCCTCTGATGTCGGTGAACGGTCGAAGCCATCGCATCGGTGGAGAAGTGAAGTGAAATGATTGTGGGAATTCAAATGGAAGTGTTTGTGTTTGTGGTGGTGATTCTGTGTTGCCTCGTTTTCATTTTGAATTATTTCGTTTCATAATTCAAAGTTACGGAAAAATGAAAATGAAAAAACAAAAACAAAAGTGAGTGAGTGACGAGTGAAACAGAAAACGTGGGCATGACTCGCGCGAGACGAGGAACGAGGGGGGAACCGGGTGGGCCATACAGCGAGAAAGTTAAGTGAATGAAACTATGAAAGAGATATATGTTTCTAAATTCTATATGCAATTGTTTGAAATAAATTCTTGCTTATTAAATTGTTTGAAATTTTAATACACTTGAATTTATTGTATATAAAATGAGAAAAAATTTTAATGGTCTTTTTTTTTTCTCTAATTCTTTTTTTTTATTGACTAATAAAATTCTCATTTAATTTATGTCTATTTATGACCTATAACTTGATGTAATTTATCCTGAGTAACAAAAAAAGACTTGTAATTATAATTCAAGTGAAAATTTTGTCAGACAATGGATAGAAAAAAAGGTCGTTTCAAGTTTTTCCCACTTTATATTGAAATTTCAAATAATTGGATAAATAAAGAATTTATTTCCTTAAACCCACCACGAGGAGTTCAAAAATTTTAAGTATATCAATGCAGTAGAAGAAGCAAAAAGACACTGTGATGTTGGATGGAGATGAGATTGAGGTGAAAAACCAAAAAAAATTATAGGGACTAAAACAAAAAGACCATATTTTAGGGGCTAAAAACAAAATTAAGCTGGAAGAAAAATCACATGTGGCAGGATGACATGGCACCCCGTTAGCCACATAAGCTTAAAGTTAACTACAGGGACCAAAATGGCAAACGAAAAATTTTATAGGGATGAAAAATCAAAAAAAAAAATTAGAGGGACTAAAAACAAAATGACATATATTTATAGGGACTAAAAACACATTTAAGCCTATATAATATTATCCTTAAGTGTTATAGTATATTGTAAGAGTTTAATTATTTTTTAAGTCATACGCAATGGTAAATTACGTACAAATGAATTACTGCGATTAAGCCCTGAATATAATTGTCTTTGATAATAAGGGACATTCATGGTTAACACAAAAATAATTACAAATGGATTATTAGTTTAAGTGGTATGTGTTTGATTTTCTTTAAATAAGGTATGAGGTTTGAATTTAGTATATAGAAAAAATCTTTACGCGGCCGAAAAATTAATCTCACTATGATATGAACTAGTGTTCTACCCGTGCGATGCACGGGATCTTAATATCTCATAGTTTATTTTTTATATGCCATCAAAATATTATTATATATATTTAAATAAATTTGTAAATTTAAATAAATATGTATATGAAAAAATGTATAACAATTATCAATAAAATAAATTTTTATCAAATAAGTGAATTTTTAAAAATTTCAAAAAAAATATTAAATACTTACATCTTTTATATTTTAATTCATTTTTAGTATCTTTAAAATATTTTTCACAAAATAATTTATTTATATATATATATATATATAATATTAGTTACTTTTCATATTTCATAAAATTTTCCTCTTTTCATGGAACAACTAATTCATGTTTTTCTATTTTAGTCTATTCTAATTGTTAAAATTTACTTTAAAAAAAGGAATTAAATGTGATTTGGTCACATATTAAAATAAAATAAATTTTTCGATTAATTATGTGAATATGTTACCAAATAATAAATACATAAAATTTGATTAAAAATTAACAATAAATTATTCATTACTCAAATAATTTCTATTAATGAAAATATAATTTTTTTAAAAAAATATTTTCATAAAAGTTACTACTTATACTAACATTCTTTATATTAGCTCTTATTTTATTAAACGTAATAATAAATTTAGATTAGTACGTATTAACAAAAATTATATTATAATAATTATAATAAATAATATTAGTACATGCAATTAAAATAATTTAATAATAATCATTATTTTTGAAAAAATTTAAATAAATTATATTCAGTTCATATATTTACTTATATTTCCTCACCAAAAAAAATATATAACGATTTATATTTTATATAATAATTACTATAAGTAATTTCATAAAAAGCTAAATAAAAAATTAATATTCAAAACAAAGTAAGTTATCATAATGTAAATTGTAATAATACGTTCACACAAAAAAATTGTAATAATACGTAAGTATATACTATTGCAACGTAGACTGATATGATGACCGAAAACTTTATGGTCCAACCAATACAAATTGACCCAATGAAGCAAAAAACAAACAGAGTGCATCAATGAATAATAAAAATGTTAAAGTGTATCTTGTTGCATTATAGAAGTATAGATAGATGGATTAAAATAGTTTTGAAGATATATTTTAATTTATTTTTTTATATTTAATAATAATAATAATTTAATTTTAAAATTCAAAGAGAAAAATAAAAATGAATGTTAAACAAATACATGTGGATAATTTATTGCTAAAATATTTGTTTATTTGGTAAACCAATTTATTAAATATTTTAAAATCTAATTTTTTGAAATTATTTTATTTGTTGTATTTTTAAATTTTTAAAATTTTTTATTTAATATATATGATATTTGCTATTTTAATTCTAGAATATATAAAATTCTTTCGCCCCTCATTTTTTTCTTTGTCTAATTGTCTCTCTTTTCTCCCATGACATCAATTATCATATCTTTCATATTTTTTCTTCATTTTTTCTATATGTCTCTTCCCTGCATCCCACATCTCAAAGTAGAATTTTATATATTTTAAATGAAGAGAGAAGATGAAAGATATGATAATAAAAAGAAAACAACTCACCATTAATGTTTAAGAAAATAGAATTGCACTTGTGAATAAAAAAAAGTGAACCATGATCTTGTTTTGTTCAATTGTATAATTATAGATACATAAACTTTAAACTATTAAAAAATACTTCTTATAATTAGTTGTAGAACATAATAATTAATGAATAATTTATTAAATATTATAAAACATAAATCATTTAAATTATTTTTTATTTCATAAAAATATAAGCAAAAACAAATTATGTCTTATATATCTTATATACCTACTAAGGATTAAATTATATATACCTCATAAACAATAGTGATCCCACATGGTAGGAAAAAAAACTCATGTAGTAAAAAAACCAAGACAATTGTAAAATTATGGATAAATAGCATACAATCTCAGCCAAAACTCAACAAATTAAAGCCCAATAGTGATGGTCAAAGGCAAATCAATAGTAAAAATCAAACCAACTCACCATTAATGTTAAAAAAATCACATCAAAATATTTTTATTTTAAATCAACCCAACACATTAAAATATTTTTGTCCAATTAATAGTAAAAAGCAAACCAACTCACGATTAAAGTTAAAAAAATAGAATTACACTTGTCTCGGTCACAAGTTCGAACCCCCACTCATCCCCTTAGAGCATCATTATCGGTTGCTCATGAAGCAACCATACCAGCCAAGCAACGTTGCTTGCTGGTCAAGGCTCATTGGAAACAATTGTATTTGGAGTGCTTCCTGGGCAAGGTTGCTTTAGCTAGCAACCTGAAAATCAACCAACAAATATTAAAAAAATAATTTTTGTGTGTATTGGAAGCACCCAAAGAGAGTTGCTCCATTGTAAAAATAAAGTGCTTGGAGGTGCTTATATTGGGAAGAGTAAAAATGAGTGATATGTACATGTGGGTCCCATTGGAAGCACCCAAATGTAGTTGCTCCATTGTGGATGCTCTTAGAGTGAGGTAAATGTAAGTACCTTTATAAGTGCTCCTTGAGCCCGAAGGTTTTCCCTGCCTTGGACTGAAGTACCATCTCCTCACCCTATATTTTTAATTTACCTAAAAAAGGTGAATCGTGCTCTTGTTAAA
The DNA here is from genome assembly GCA_026901365.1 of Sesbania bispinosa. Lineage (NCBI taxonomy): Eukaryota > Viridiplantae > Streptophyta > Magnoliopsida > Fabales > Fabaceae > Sesbania > Sesbania bispinosa. The sequence continues at coordinate 939,193 of QLOH01000173.1, forward strand.
TTGTAGAAGTATGGATAGTTACATAAACTCAATACTATTACAAAATATTTCTCATAATTAGTTGTAGAGCATAATAATAAATAAAAAATTATTAAATATTATAAAACATAAATCTCTAAATTAATTTATTTATATTTTTAATTTCACAAAAATATAAGTAAAACAAATAACCCTTTATATATCTTATATACCTGCTAAAGGCTAGATTATTTTGTCACCAACAATATTTACCCCACATGGTAGAAAAAAACTCAGCCAAATTGTAAAATTATAGATAAATGACACGCAATCTCAGCCAAAACTCAATAAATAAAAGCCCAATAGTGATTGTCAAAGGCAAATCAATAGTAAAAAACAAACCAACCCATCATTAATGTTAAAAAAAATCACATTTATAATTAAACTCAAACATGGTATCTCAATTCAAAGATTAATTTTCAAAATAATTTTATGATAATTTCTAATTTAAATGAGATTAATAATTGACTTTATAATAATTACTAATAAATCTTAACTACTCTCTTCAATCCTATTTATATGACATTCAAACACGCATATTAGAAAAACATTGCTATGGAGACTTGTTCACCATTCTAGCAATTTGTTTATTATTTTTTGATTTCAAGATTCGGCTACAGCATTCTTCAGTGGGGTAGCAAACTAATTGGTTTGGAAATTTCGTGTTTTATCTTTTTGGTATTAGGTGTGTTACCATGTTGCTCTCTTTTTATATTAGGTTGTTAGGCCATATTTAGGAATTTTGAGGTCTTAGGCAAAAATTAAGATAGGACCCATGTTAATATAGGCTAAATTTTTTTATGTTATTTTGTTGGCTTTGTTAGCTGCAAAATTATTTATTAAAGTTTTATTATCAAGTAATTCTAACATCTCATTCTCAATAGATAATATAGCTAACTCATTCAATCTATCTTGTAGCATATATAGTTGATCTTAAGTATGATTTAATCAATTTTAATTTTGAAAAGTTTCTTTCAGCGGTCGCAACAGTTACAGGTAATGTTAATAATATTCTATAAGAAATGTATGTGTTTGGAAAATAATCTAATCTTTTTATATAGTTCAATATTTTTAATGGTGTGTTAATTTTATTTGTTAGAATTTTTTTTCAATAACTTTAATTCTAAAAACAAATCAAGACCATCAATATCAGAATGGTCCTCAAAACTCAATCAATCACTTTATAAAAAAGCAAAACAAATGAGTGAAATGATCAAACCCGTTGAGATGCTAGCAACGTGTGTGAGTATCCACTTGATGTCACTTGGAGTTGGTCACTTGGTATAGGGGTATACCAATTCACAAATTAGAATATGACTATATGAAAGCTGAAAAGTCAAATAATAATAGAGAATTGAGAACGGAGAGAATAAGAAAGAGAGAGACTAGAGAGGAAACAGAGAGGTTGAACATCCGTAAAAGACAAAAGTAGCTAGTGACTATTTTTTTTTATTTTTTTGTCAAAGAAAATTAAATTGCATTAATGTGGTAATCATACAAGTAGTCAATAGATCATAGGCTCAACAATACTACTGATACAAGGAAACTCATGGTTGAGTGTTGAGTGACTTTTCAGTTGTAAAAACTAATAAATGGGCTGTGGAACTTTAACTAGTTTAAATGATAAGAAAAAAATAGATATAAAAATATAAGATATAGGCCTTATAAAACATTGGGTCCTATCTCAAATATTATTAATTTTTTAAAACATAATTTATATCAATAATACTACTATTTAAAAAAAAAATTGGAGACCTTATAAATTTAGGAGCTCTAAACAATAATCTTAATTGCCTTATTGAATATTCGGCCATTCACCAAGCTCGTCCCATCCGTGTACACCCTATTTCACATCCTGTCCTCATCCTCTTATCCAATCAGCAGCCTCACCGCATCCAACATCCACCTTACCCTCCAATCGTCTGATGCATTCTTGCAGCCGAAAAAGCCGCGCCAAAGTCACGGACGGATCAGGATTTGTGAAGGGGCTAAAAAAAAATTAATAATAATATTTAAGTTTTATATATATATATATATATATATATGGTAAAATATGTTTTTAATCCCTGTAAAATAAGTGAGTTTTACTTTTAGTCCCTATAATTTTTTTTTTGTTAAAACATCCTTCCGAATTTTTTTTTGCAATTAGTCTCTTCCCTTAATTGAGTGCTAATGTGTCATGCTCTCTCTCATAGGTGTCAATTTTTTTTTAAATTTCAGGCGGTCTTAAACCGCCAAAAAACCGACCCACTGCTTCCACACTCTCCCTTCTCCCCACCCTCTTTCTCCCCTTCTCGAAAACACGCGCCCACCATTGCCCCCCACCCCTACCCTTCTTCTTCTCTTGGAGGCATTACGGTTCAAAGCTGGTACAGGGGTTGTATACCGTAATCTTTTCGAACACCCATATGCTTCATGATCCGAAAAAACCATTTACCTGTTATTGATGATCTTGTTGTGAAACAATCTTCTCTTAGAACTGTTACTGGAGCTTGTCCTGTCACTGTTGCAGTTGTTGTTAGTGTTGTTGCTTCGTGATGAGAGCAATGAGTCATTGCTGCTGGTTCCGCTACTGGTGGCTATAGGACAATGGTGTTGGGAAGAAAAGGAGAGAGGGAAAGAGTGAGGTTGGAGACAACCATTGAAGAAAAGATTATCTGCTGGAGAGGTTCTGCAAATTAAAGAAAAAATAAATTAAAGTTTAAAATTAGAAGAAAAAGAAAATCAACAAATTAAAGCAGAGGAAGAGTAAAAGACTTACAAATTGTTGAAGTGTTTGTATGGGCAGAAGAGGATTAGAGGAATGATTAAAGACTTCTAGAAGTTGTTCTCTCTGTTTCACATCAAACATTAAGGAAGAAAAAGGAGGAGTAACAGAGGTGGAATTAGAGAAATGACGTTTTCCTTTTCCAATAAAATCATCCCATGTGCAGGTGGTTGGACTGAACAAAAACAAGGGCAGCAACAAGGATGAGAGGGACCATGCACAACATGAGCTTAATGGAGGATGAGAGGAACCATCAGACACCTTTAAAGCTATAGCAAATTGGCTTTTATTAACTACCCCTTTGATAATCCAATCTAGCCTTTGGTACTTATCGTGAAAATGATTAACGTAAAATCAAAATCTTTTTGCTGCTTCCTGGGAATGGTTTTAATCTTAATTGGATTATATACTCCTTTTTGTGGGGTGAAGGAAAGGAGACAAAGTTCTTGCGTCAAGCAGCTAGAGAGGTTTGAGGTAGCTCAAGAACTGAGGTGGTGAGGGAAATGGTGGGTGGGTGGGTGGGTGGGCGAGAAGGGAAAGAGTGGGGTGGATTTTCTGGCGGTCTTAAACCGCCAGAAATTTTAAAAATTTGACACCTAGGACAGAGAGCGTGACACATCAGCATCCAATTGAGCGGAGGGACTAATTGCAAAAAAAAAATTGGGAGGATGTTTTAATAAAAAAAAATTTATAGGGACTAAAAGCAAAACTCGCTTATTTTATAGGGACCAAAAACATATTTTATCCATACATATATATATATTACATTCATATTATAAAATTCATCAATAATAATTTTATCAAATAATTATTTTTTTTATAAATCACTTAAATGGACTAAATTTCAATAGTAAATATTAAATAAAATTTAGATTATAAAAATTAAATTTATCACACTCATTTTATTTAATTTTTTTGTTACATATATATTAATAATGGTAATAGGGTAAAATGTGTTTTTGTCCTTGTAAAATTAACTTGTTTTTAATCTTTATAATTTTTTTTATTAAAACGTCTTTCCAATTTTTTTTTGCAATTACTCTCTCCCTTTATTTGATGTGTTAGGTAATAACGTGACACATTTTCTCTCTCCTATGTGTATATATTATTGTATTTCTGACGGTCTTAAACCACCATAAAATAACTCTCCCCACCAGGGCTGTAAATGAGCTGAGCTATTCATAAACTATTTGAGCTCGACTTGTTAAATGATCGACCAAACTCGTTTGTTTAATTAAACAAACAAGCCCAAGTTTAAGGTTAGGCCCGATAATTTAAATGAGTCAGGCCCAAACCTTATAAGCTTGACATTAAGAGCTCGTGAATAGCTCGCTTATTATATATAATAATTAATTAATATAAATAATTAAAATAAAATAAGACTAATAAAATTTAGAAAAAGAAAACATATAGTTATAAGTTAATTTTTAAAATAAATAATAAAGTAATAAAGTAAAATAATTACTATATATATATGAACATAAGTATTGAAATATTTCTTATATTAGTCAAGAGGTTATGTATTGTATTTCGAAAAATATAATATTTTAAAATTTTTTAACTATATATATTATATATTAAGAATATATTTTGATTTTTATATTATCATTTAATAATAAAATATTTATTGAATATTAAATTCATAAACTTTAAAAATGATTTAAAGAAAAAAAATTTATGAGCAAAAATAATGAGGTTATAAATGAGTTAAACAAAACAAGTTCAAGCTTTATTTTTCTTTAACAAGTCAAACTCAAGCTTTAAGTTTGGCGCCACCCATTTTTCTCACAAGCCAAGCCTGAGCTCCAGATACTCGGCTCGGCTCGGCTCATTTACAGCCCTACTCCCCACCACAGAAAATGTTTCCCCACTGCCCCTCTCTGCTCCCCCTAAATCCACCCACAGAACATTTTCCCCACCCGTGTAACTGTTTCCAGTCCCCTCCCCATGCACATCGTTTCCAATCCCCTCCCCATTTCACTCGCACACCGGTTCCAGTCCACACACCATTTAAGTTACGTGAACCAACAAAACTGAGGATTGTGAGGTTCTGCAATGGGACACAGGGTCGTATCTATGAATTTCGGGATTTTGGGCAAAAATTAAGACAGAGACCCATATTAATATAGACTAATAACTTTTATGTTATTTTTCTGGCTTTTTGAGCTGTAAAATTATTTATTAAAATTTTATAATCAAGTAATTCTAACATCTCCTTCTTAATAGATAATATAGCTAACTCATTCAATCTATCTTGTAGCATAGTTGATCTTAAATATGATTTAATCAATTTTAATTTTGAAAAACTTCTTTCAGCGGTCGTGATAGTTACAAGTAATGTTAATAATATTTTATAAGCAATGTATGTATTTGGAAAAAAAACCTAATCCTTTTATATAGTTCAATATTTTTAATGATGTGTTAATTTCATTTGTTAGAATTTCTTTCAATAACTTTAATTCTGAAAAGAAATCAAGACCTTCAATATCATAATGGTCTTCAAAGCTCAAAATCTTTTGTCAAAGAAAAGTAAATTGCATTAATGTTGTAACCGTACAAGTAGCCAATAAATCATAGGCTCAACAACACTATTAATACAAGGAAACTCACTCTTGAGTGTTGAGTGACTTTTCATTTGCAAAAACTAATAAATGGGTGTGGACTTTTAAGTAGTTTAAATGATAAGAAAAAAAGAGATATAAAAAATATAAGATATGTGCCTTATAAAATAATATTGGGCTCTATCTCAAACATTATTAATTTTTTAAAAAATAATTTATATCAATAATACCACTATTAAAAAAAATTGTGGAGCCTTATAAATTTGGGGGCTCTAGGCAGTGGCTTTAATTGTCTTATTGAATGTACGGCCCAGGTTGTTAATTCCTTGTTGGGTTATGGTTTTAGATATCTATTTTCTATTCCCAGTTAGGATTGGTCTTTTGTAATTGTATATGGGTTGGAGTACCCATTGTACTCCTTTTAATTTATTTGCTCTTTAGCTTAGCAAAAAAAATATTAAAAAAACATATTTTAATGCATTACTTTTTTTAAAAAAATCCTTTGACTATCAAATTTACCTCTATTTAAAACAAATTCTTCAATCTTTTACATTAATCAAATCTTAAAAACTTCAAAGTTCATTCATTATGAAGGGTAGATATAGAAAAAACTAAGAGTAAATTGTCACTTTCGTCCCTGACTTTGTAAGCGTCTTTCACTTTGGTCCCTGAGATTATGAAAACCCTTCTGTAGTCTCTCACTTTGACCTCCGTCTTTCACTTAGGTCCAAAACGCAAACGTCCGTTAATTTCTTGATGAGCTGTCACTCAACCTTGCTGAGGTGTCACTCAAAGGGACTAAAGTGAAAGATTTTTGACAACTTTCCAAAAATTGGCCTTTCTCAGAGTATAATGGTCATATTAGTTTGGTCCCTTATCTTCTTCTTTTTCTTCTTCTTCCATCTTCTCTGATTTCTTCTTCCCCAAAATTCCCTTTCTGCTTTCTCCTTTGGTCTTCTTTTCTTCTTCGTTCTTCTGTTTTTTACTTTGATTATATAATAAAAATAAAAATAAAGCCTGTTTTAGATGAAAATGGAAAGAAAGACGAAAAAATTAAACCTCAGAATAATTCAAAGATCAGAGATTATATTTGCTGAATTGAAGTGAAGAGTGTAGTGTAGTCTGCTACAGCTTATTCATCATCATCTGGGCTTCGCTCGGTAATGGTAAGCGTGTCCATCACCATGTAGTTTTTAAATGGAAATTAAATTACTTGGAATTTTTCTAAGCCAATTCTTATTTCACATTCCGTTACAATTTGTCGGAAATTTCATCGTGTTTTTAATTAGCATCAACGTTGGGCAACGACTTGGATACTTTGGAAATTCCAATTGTATGTAAACTGGATTTATAACGTGGAATTGCAACGACTTGGATGTTTGAGTAAAAAACAGAGAAGAAAAATCAGAACCATTAACACAAAAACACAAATTAATATACCGTAAACCAGCATGGGTGGTGGTCATGGCCCCCTATCTACTCTCTCTATCCCATATTCAGCCTCTGAAAAATTTGAGATGATTTCGAACACCCACACTGGTATACCTCCTTTTATGGGTGGTGGTCATGGTTGCTGGGTTGTTCGCAGAACGAAGAAGAAGAACAACAAAAGAACGAAGAAGAAAAGAAGACTGAAGAAGAAAGCAGAAAGGGAATTTTGGAGAAGAAGAAACCAGAGAAGATGGAAGAAGAAGAAGATAAGGGACTAAACTGATATGACCGTTATAATCTGAGAAAGGCCAATTTTGGGAAAGTTGTCAAAAATCTTTCACTTTAATTTGGTCCATCTGAGTGTGCTCAGCAAGGTTGAGTGCCAACTCATCAAGGAATTAACGGACGTTTACGTTTTGGACCTAAGTGAAAGACGGAGATCAAAGTGAGGGACTACGGAAGGGTTTTCATAATCTCAGGGACCAAAGTGAAAGACAGGGACGAAAGTGACATTTTACTAAAAAAAAAAAAAGTTAATAAATGTTAAAACTTGTAAATGGTCTTATAAAAAGTATCAAAATAAGATTTTCAAGATCAGGGTTTTATAAAGAGGATCCCAGAGTTCTCATTCAGAGTGCTCTCCAGCTAGCTTTTCAATTTTTACACAAGTTTATTAAGGTACCTTTGAAGTTAAACTTACTTCAACAGCAATTTTGTCTAATTTGTTCATTAATATATCGCAACCACTTCTGCATGCAGTTAGCGTACGTCCCATGCGAATAATTGGATACCCGATCTGGAGATGTAATTAAACTTCATTTTCAATAGTTAAAATATCAAGTTGGATAAATTAAGTAGTCATTATTAAGAGAGAGCAGTGGGCCACGACAACCTGGGTCCTCGAATGACTTTCACTCTAGTCTTTGACAAGAGATTTAAGACTTTTTATATGATTATAAAATGAAGGAAAAACCGTTCTATATATCAAATCAAGTCTTAAGTAACTACTCAATTGATAAATTTGATTTTCTTTAAATATGGTCTCAGATTTGAGTATTGTACGAGGATGGAAAAAATCTCTATTAGGAGATCGAACTAGCCCCACTATGATAATATATTCTCGAGTAGGAATACCTTCAGTGGAGGATACCTATGGTTTAAAAAAAAAAACAGGTCTCACATGAATTACACAACTATTTTTGAAATATTTAAAATTATATATATACATATAGAGGAGGGATCAAATTACACCGATATAAGTTATACTAAGTATATTACACTGCTAATAACTACAGATCGAATGTGTTTTTTAGTAATCTAACCGTTGAATTATGTTTATTTATCATCATGATTATTTGTGTCAAATTTCATAAAATTTTGACACTAATAACTTGATAATAAAATGGTTGGTTTTTTTTTCGTATATTTCAAATGTATATATGATGTTAATTTTGAAACATCTCAATGACATATCAAATAATTTCGGATTAATGTAAAATTTTATATGTATGATCTATACGATAGTAACTTCCAATTCAATGGTGGATTACTTAATACAATGATCCATTAAAAAATTATTGAGCGGTATAATACTTGGTATAACTTACACTGGTGTAATATATATATATATATATATAAATTAAAATAGAAAATTATGAAAGATGTATACATGATTAAAAAAGAATATAATCAAAATCTTTTCGCTTTTATAGAAGGGTTTTTTTTTTTGTTACAATTTGTAGAAGGGTTTGGGTATAGCCTTTGTACTCTTTAATTTATTTTTTGCCAGTTAAAAAAAAAACTTTTCCCAATATTTTGTGAAATATCAACCATATAAATAAAAGAGTAAACCACCAATTTCGTCCTCAACGTATTTCACCAACTTTAAATTCATCCCTAATATTACAACAATTCATTAATTAGTCCCTAAATTATATAAAATTATCAATTTATTCCTTGTGCATGGACTAAATTGTTTGATTTATGTAAAGTATAGGAACTAATTAAATTGATTATTTTTTATATAATTTAGGGACTATTGATGAATTACTGGAACGTTAGAGATGAATTTGAATTGGTGGAATACGTTGGAGACGAAATTGGTGATTTACTAATTTTACATTATTTTTTTAATAGCCAACGCTAATGTTCGTAATAGCCGACGCTACATTATTTTTTTTTTAATAATTTTTTTCAACGATGATTCCTTTAGCATCAGCCTGGCTGACGCTAACTTTACTAATTAGCATCGGCCATGGCTAACGTTACTTTAAAAAATTTCTATTTTTTTACGGTGATGCCTTTAGCGTCGGCCTGGTCGACGCTAAATTAAAAAGTAAAAAAAATAGTTTTTTTTTTTCAACATTGAAGCCATTAGCATTGACATTGCATCGGCATGCCCGATGCTAGTAGCGTCCGTACCGTAGCCAGCACTAATATTTTGCGTCTAATTCGTTATTTTCTTGTAGTGAAAGTTTGCTACCCGCAAAAGGTCGTGGTAGCCCGCAAAATTGTAGAGCTCATGCGCACTTATTTTAGAAGCTCGAATAACTCCCGGGTCTTTTAATCTAACCAGATAAAGTCCCCTACCCGTATCAGATCAGGTCAGGCTAGGCCGAGTAGCCCAAATTGTTAGCTCTAATTGTCGTCTTATTATAGTCCTCTATAAATGTTTACAACCAAATTACTGTGTTAAATATTAAAGTGAAGAATTTAATAACTATAACATTGTCAGTGTAAAATAATTTTACACAGTCATCTAATGATGTGTTGACACCTCATGTGTTTCATGATGAGTTTAATGACACGTGAGGTGTTATATTCATTAATTAATGTGTCAAAAATTTTATTGGACGGTAGTGTTACAATAAGAATATATAGTAATTAAACTCTTAGAGTGAATTTGATGACTTGTGTATGTTTGAAAAGCTAGCTAATTAATTTAATGAAAAAAAAAATCATTGAAGGATTAATATGACAACACTTTAATTTTTTATGGACTAATTAATGAATGACAAAAAAAATGTGGTGACACTATGATTTTTGGAGGATTAAGTTGAGGCATTGTTTTTTTTATAATTTAAAACGTCTCATTTATTCTCTATAATTTATATCTATTTTGTTTATAATTATAAATATTCATAAATGCAATGCCTTGAATATTTATTATGATTTTAGTTTGGCTAACATGCATGTGTTGAAAAACTCGTTAAAAAAATGCAAGTAGAAATATTAAATAAAATTAATGTAGTTGTTTATCTAAAAAAATGTTTAAATTTTTTTAAGTAATTCAAAAGAAATAATTCTAAATCCCCATTTTTCTTACAATTTCTCTTAATTACTAAAAATATAAATAATAAAATTTTTATGTTTTCAAATATTAATTACAATATATAATTTTTATTTAATATTTTCTTTAATTAATATTTAATACGATTTGCAGAGTAGAATTTCGCTTTATTTATTTAAATTTAAAAGAAGAGAAAGGTTCAACTTATATTGATGTAAGTTATATCAAGTATTACATCGTTAAATAAATTTTTTATAAACAATTATTTTTTAAAATTCGCTGTTAAATTAAAAGTTAATATCATATTCATCATATTTATAGAATATTAATATACACACAATTCAAATATTCAATGCTTTGAAATTGAAGACGTCTCCTAAAAAAAATTCTTTTTTAATCATAGTTGCCACAAATGACCCGCCAGGCGCCAACTGGAGAAGGAAGACTGGCTTTTACAACACATCAGTGAATAAGATATTCCAATTAGCATTTAAATTAAATCTTAGATATGAATGATTTTTCCGATTCCTTTTGAATCTGATAGATGTATATTTACTAAGCTGACATTCTATAATTAATCAATTTCTTGATTCAGACTATTTGGTCAGAATTCTTTAACAGCGCGTTGGATTGGAATTTTATATATATGCTTTTAATATATAACTGCTTTCGACTATATATATAAACATGGGGTGGCCTTCCAGTAGAAGAAATCTAAAATGAAATGAAAATTCACTAACATGCACGTTGGATTATAAACACGGTTTTCTTTATTTCAATAATATCTGATCTTGACTATGTATTCGTGAGCTTACAGAGGAAGAAATCTAATCGTAACTACGTAGGAAAATGATACTTTTCACACCCAAATTCGGGTGGATGGCTTAGGAAAAAAGAAAAAAGAAAATAATAATTAATACGATAAAAAATAAATACAAAAACAAAATAATGGGTTATACAAGAAAATGAAAGAGATTGAAGTCTGAAAATATAGATATTGAGGACTCAACTATCTATTTCTTACACTCATTTTACATTTTATATATATGTTTCTATTTCTATCTTTGTCTTATCACATTTCTCTATTCTTTTCTCAATAATATAATGAGCAATGAGTGTGCAACACTCAAAAATTCACATATATATACATCCCTCGAGTTAGTCATACCATCATCTATCTCCTCAACATCCTATATATTCTTTCTCCATATATACAATTCGCTCCACGAGCAGTTGTATCTCCTAATTTTCACGTCCCAATGAGGAGCTCAGAGCAGAAAACAAGGTGGGTTGTTTTGAATAACGAATATGCTGTTCAATTTTGTATATATGTTTTCCATTTATATATTAATTAATATCATTTCCAATAAGTTACATTCTTATGTCATGCATGTATTTATATTACATGTGCATGTGTACTTTGTCAAAACATATTCTCTGCTCTGGGTAGAGTTTCTGGAAAGGAATTAATTGATTTTTTAACCAAACATTGTAAACCAAATTTCACAAATTATGTTTGCAAATATTATTGGAATATATATCTATAAAAATTATGCTTTGTGGAAATTTGTTAATGGGAATTAAGTTTTGTGTACTGTATTTAATTTACAGGAAGTCAATTGAGGAAATAAGGAATCTGAGATTGATCACTGCTGTTGTAACTCCATACCTTCCCAATGGCCAAATTGATCTTGAAACATATGATAACTTGGTGAACATGCAAATTGCAAATGGCGCTGATGGTATTCTTGTTGCTGGCACAACTGGTCAAGGCCAATTGATGACCTTGAATGATAAAATAATGCTAATTGCACACACAGTCAACCGTTTTGGTGACAAAGTTAAGGTTATTGGCAATGCAGGAAGCAACAACACAGCACAAGCAATTATTGCCAGTGAACAGGGTTTTGCTGTTGGAATGGATGCTGCACTTCATATAAACCCTTACTATGGCAAAACCTCAATGGATGGTTTGATTGCTCACTATGATAGTGTCCTTTCCATAGGGCCCCTTATCATATATAACATACCAACAAGGACTGCTCAAGATATTCCTCCTAGTGTGGTTGAAATCTTGGCTCAAAATCCTAACTTTGTTGGTATCAAGGAGTGTGTGGGAAATGACAGGGTCAAACTCTATGCAGATGAAGGGATTGTTGTGTGGACTGCAAATGATGAAGAAAGTCATGATGCTAGATGGGAATTTGGAGCTGTTGGGGATATGTCTGTTGCTAGCAATTTGATTCCTGGTTTGATGCATGAACTCATGTTTGGAGGTAAGAATCCTGCACTGAATTCAAAGCTTATGCCTCTGTTTAATTGGCTTAACCTGGCACCAAACCCAATTGCTTTGAACACTGCTCTTGCTCAACTTGGGGTTATCAAGCCAGTTTTCAGGCTACCACATGTGCCTCTGCCTTTGGAAAAGAGGATAGAGTTTGTCAAATTGGTGAAGGAATTGGGCCGAGAGCATTTTGTTGGAGACAAAGATGTTGAAGTCCTTGATGACCATGACTTTATCATAGTTGCTCGATATTGATTTGATTGCCCTTTCCAATTGTTGTTTGATTTACTATGTTCACCTGAATAAGATTTTTTCACATCCCAAGTATGTACACACCTTGGGGAAAAGAGAGGAAAAAAAAAGTGACAAATTTGACGGTTGACATGGGGGAAAGAAATAGAGAAAGGTACAAGGCGGATTTAAAAATAGGGTGTGAAAAAATCATGGTTGTATTTATTTCTATTGGATTTGTTTACTTTCTAAGATATGTTAAAGTTAATAATGTACCGATGTCAATTCATATAAACTCAATAAAAGAAGATTTGGTTTATTAAAGTAAATCATTGACAAAATATTAGTATGTTTATTTCTTCTTTAAGAAGGGGTCAGACGTATTTTGGGAGAATGCTAATATGCTACAAATTGTTACTTCTCAGTCTCACATAATAGACCTTTGGAGTTCATGCAAAGTAGTTTTAGATGGATTCCCAAACAAGTTATATGTAGAACAATTCGATTTCTTTTATTCTCATACTTTTCTAAAATTCTTAATAAAATTCAAATAAATCTTTGATGCATCCATAATATAATGCACATTACTGTAAATGGATTAAGTCTATAAAAATTTATACAATTCAATATTTAATTAACACTTAATTGGATAATTTTATTTTATTAATTTATAATATGCCTTTTAAAATATAGGTAAATAATGACTAAAAAGTAAAAATTTATATACATATAAGTATTTTTTTTGTCAAAATACATATAAGTATTTGATTTATCTAAAATTTGGTGTGAATGATGAATCTAACAATAAAAAACTGATAGGTGAACTAATTGGAACTTGTCAATTAGCTAGTCACGTTGGATCAAATTAGGCCTTTACTTTTCCCACCATAGTTTTTGCTATTCCCACCCCCCATAACAAGCTATATGTAGAACAATTCCATTTTTTTTTGGGTCGAATTCTATTTCTTTTATTCTCATACTTTCCTAACATCTTAATAATTAGTCCAAATAAATATTTGATGCATCCATAATATAATGCACATTACTTTAAATAGATCAAGTCTATAAAAATTTGTACAATTCAAATTTAATTAACACTTCATTGGACAATTTTATTTTATTAGTTTATAACATACCTTTTAAAATATAAGTAAATAATGACTAAAAGATTATATACATATAAGTATTTGATTTATCTAAAACTTGGTATAAATGATGAATCTAACAATAAAAAATTGATCGGCGAACTAATTGGGACTTGTCAGTTAGCCACATTGGATCAAATTAGCTCTATCCAATCAATTGACACATGTAGAAGATGAGGCGACTTTTAACACACCCTTTTTTCTATTTGCACCCCTATCCCTTCCCCTTTTCCTAAATCAATGTTTTAATAACCGGACCGTTAATTAAACTGGTGAAGGCACCGGTTCACGGCTCAATGGTTCAACCGTGGTCGGATCGGCTTTAATTAAATATATTTTTAATATTATATAACATTTTAATTAATAAAATAACACAAAATTATAAGAAATTAAGATATATAAAGTTGTAAATCAGTATAAATAATCTTATTATAAGGTTTATAAGACAAAAGAAATAATAATAATGAGTAAAATAATAGATATCTGTTTGTAATTCTTAAATACATGTCTTTATTTATTTTAAAAATATTTTAGATTAAATAAAAAATTTTAAAAATAAAAAATTTGAATTTTTTTACATCATTGTCCTAAACTACCTCCACCCCTCCTGCACCGTCCCCACTCCCCACCCCATGCCCCATTCCCCTTCCCTTCCCCATGTTCCCAGCAGCCACACCCCTTTCCCACTCCCCCTTCCCCTTGCCCTCCCCAAATCCCCCACCCCCATCATTCCCCTCCCTCGACCCTCCACCTTCTTCGTATTTTTTTTTAAGTTTTTGGGTTCTGTCTTTAAACCCGTCATTAAGCAATTTTGTTTTAAAAATAATTTTTCATAAGCTTCCAATGTTAAATTCCGAAAGCTTACGAAAGTATATATACTTCCAGAATTTAATATCCGGAAGTTAATTTTTTTTAAAAAAATAATTCCATAAGTAATTATTATCATTTAAATTTTTATTAATTCAAATTAAATACATTTATAATTGCATATTAAAAATAATATATATTTTTTTCTTAAATAATGAATATAAACCAAAAATTTAGAAAAAAGATCACGAATACATAATCACATGTGGTTAAATTTAAAATTGCAGAATTGTGTAGTAAATTCCAACATCTCATAAAGTTATTAGGAGTGAATGGTGTGGAGTTTTAGATTGTGTTTTATAAAGTGATGAAACTAGCTATTAACTTATTTGATTAGTTTATAAGTTAGTTTGACCAATATAAAAGTGTTTGGTTAGTAGCTTCTATCTTATAAGCTACAAGCACTACAAGAAAAATGACTTTTAGCGACGGCCAAAAGCCATCGCTACAAGGGAAAAAATGTCGCTATTTCATCATTAGCGACGGCCAACCAGTCATCACTAACAGTCTCGTCGTTAATGCAGTAGCGACGACATTTTATGGTTGGTCGTCACTAATTCCATGGTCGTCACTACATGACGACAGTCATTTTTTCAAAAATAATCCTTCCCAGATTTATCAATTGTGAAAATCGAACTCATAACCTGCACGATAATGAGCATTATCGTTACGCCAAGTTTGTTTCTTGGAATATATAGCGCAAAATATTATATATAGTGAAAAATAACAAAAAATTAGTGACGGCCAGGCCGATACTAACTTTACGAAGGTCGACGCTAAATTTTTTTCTTTAGCGACGGTCTGGCCGTCGCTAAATATTTTTTTTTTTTAAAAAGTTATTATACCTTTAGTGTCGGCCAGAGCCGTCGCTAAAAAAATATATTTTTTTCAACGGTGATGTCTTTAGCGTCGGCCGTTGCGTTGGCCTGACCGACGCTAATAGTGACGGTGTCGTGGCTGTCACTACAAGGCCATCGCTAAATAGAGAATTTCTTGTAGGGAAGCTACTTTAACCAACAAAGTCTGACACAGTTGGCAGATAGTTGGGTCCCTTAAGCATCTTAACAGGGGTTCGATCCCTGGCGGTGTGTATGGAAGAGAATTTGTTGGGAGAGGCAAAGCCCACTTCGGTGATCTCTACGCCTCAAAAGGATTCTCTAGCTATTGATTGGGGGATACCTTTGGTTCACAAAAAAAAAGCTACTTACAAGCTACTTTAGCTAGCTTATAGCTTCTAGTTTATTTATTTTTCCTCCATTTTTATCTCTCATATTTTAATATAATTTCCTATTTATTTTATTTTTACATCTTTTTATGTCATTTTACATTTATTATCTAATTTATCAGCTGATTTCACCAAATACTTTAAGGGGGGATCAACTTTCTCCAGGAATAACTCTTGGTAAAGTTACTCCACTTCATAACTTCTTATAAACATTGAATTTCATCAATCCAATCGTCATATTAAAAGTTTTCATTAACTAGATCAAGCCTACAAAATTTCATAAAATTTTAGAATTATTTGATATTTCATCAAATCTTTCAGTTTAACGTAGGGACGGATCCATTTGTTACAATGTAGGGGCAATTGCCCCACTAGGATTTGAACTTATATATATATATATATATATATATATATAGTCAGGATCCGTTGACACCAAGTATCAAACTTCATGACTTACACCAATTAATAACTTTTTGTAGAATGTGAAATTTACCAATCCAACCATTGAATTAAAAGTTATTATAAAGTAGATCAAACTTATAAAATTTCATAAAAGTCGAAAACTAATTGATACTTCATTAAACTAATTTATTTTAACATATAATATGTTTTTAAAATATAAATAAAAATTCACTATTAGATAACATATCTACAAATGTTCAAATTATCTGAAATTTGATATACATGATCATGGAGGTAATATAATATGATTCAACGGTAGGATTGGTCAATTTCACATCTTACAAAAAGTTATTAATTAGTGTAAGTCTTGAAATTTGACACCTACATACACACACACGTCCCCAACATTTTATGATAATTACTTTGTTGTCACTTAATTTTTTAACGGAGGAAATAGTAAGAGACCATTAGACACCAATAAGAACATCATTCAATGTTTTTAAAATATGAAAACTCTTAGAGAACAATTATGATATATGATTAACATTATAAATTGATATGTATAATATTGCCCCCACAACATACAAATTTCTGGATTCGTCGTTGGTTTAACGTACAATATACTTTTTAAAATATAAGTAAATGTCTACTATAAGATTATATACCTATGAATGTCCAATTAATTGATCTAGAATTTGGTGTGTATAATCATTATATTAATATCACATTATTTAACGATTAGATTTGTTAAATTCACATTCTATAAATAGTTATTAAGCGGAGTGACTTTGCCAAAATTACTTATGGAGTAAGTTAATCCCCACACATACTTTAATTCAATAAACTAGCTTATAAGCTCAAAACTTATCAATTAATAACTGGCTTATAAATTATTAGAAGTTAGATTATCAATTACCAGCTAATTTATCGGCCTAATTTTAGCCAACATACTCGTTATAAAAGCCAGAACATTGAATTAAAGGTTGTCATTTCTAACTAATTTTGCAGCCTCAGATAAGGCAATGGTTGGGGACTCTGTCAGAGTCGTATTCCTTTCAGCTTCGCATTTTTACATGTGACCCTTTTCACATTTGTCGTTTTGGGGAAAATTTGTCGTATGTATATGGAAGAAGTTAAGCTATGGGCTAAATATTTATATAGACTAAATAATAATAATAATTATAATTTATATATATATATGTGTGTTTATTCATTTCAGAAATCAAAATATTCTAAATGAAATATTTCTTTTCTGATACCCATTTTTTTTCCCGATTTTAGACCTGTTGTTTATCAATTTTTAATAGTATGTTTGTTTTTCAGTTTCCAATTTTTTAAACTTAATTACATTTTATCAAAAACAAAAAACAGTTATTTTGAGAAATCATGCTTTAAAATGTAAAAAAAATCATTGAGATGAGTAAACGGAAGTTTGGGTTGATTTCCAAACACACTATAAACCATATAGTATTTTGGGTTGTTTACACTTTACACCAACAATCTTATTATTTCACTGATTTGTTAATTAAACTAATTGGTTTGCCCAGTTTTTTTTTTCAATGATTGTTGCTAGCATCCTATTTATCATCTATTTTACATGGAATTAAAATAATAAAGAAAATATATTGAAAAAATTAAAAAAGGTTAGGATACTTAAATATGAAAGGGTGTACTTTTAACACACCTATTTATAGCTTGTTTGTTTTAAATTGTAGTCAAACAAAATCATGGTTTTGAAAATTGATTTTAAATCACTTCTGTCCAACATATTTCGTAAAACGTGCATAATCCATTTCAATCATTTATTTTTAGAATCAACTCTATTCAACTGTAAATCAAACGGACCATTAACTTTTGATTAAATCAATTTTAGAAAAAGTGAAAGTAAATCATCGCCACTAAAACGTAGTTGAAAAATATGTGATATGTAATTTTTACATATTTTTTTATTATTAACTAACGCTTAATATCTCAAACTTCTCCGTATATTTCTCTTTTTGTAACGTTGCATCACTTATCATATTTATTATTTATATTTTTTTCTTTATCTCTCAAATTATTTTTCTTAATAGAATGATGTAAAAGAGAAATGAGATTTAATTTTGTTAAATAAAACTTTAAAATATTTGATTTTGTTTTATTTTACTAGTTTATATCTCCAGAATTTGAGTATTTTTTATGATTTTTATAACTTTATTTATTATATAAGAGAGAATATTAATGATCCACATATATATAACACATCCCTCAAATTAGTATAGTCATCTCACTGTCAACCTATCATCACCTCAAGTTAGTCATCCCCTCAACACCCAACTCTATCTCCATGACTCCATATATACCTTTTCCACTGCTCCTATATTCCCCTATCCCCAACCCAATTATTAAATGGAAAACCCTCCACAAGCCACTGTATCATCTATTTTTCACAGCCCAATGAGGAACTCCCAGCAGAAAATGAGGTAATTGGTTTGAAATTTGAATAATGAGTGTGCTGTTCCATTAATTTTAGTTTGTATTTTTTCCATTTGTTAATATATATCAATTCCAATAAATTATTTGGTATGTCATGCATGTATGTTTAATGTGCATGCATATGTGTACTTTTTCGAAACATTTGGATTCTCTGTTTTGGATATATAGAATTTCTGGAAGAATCTCAGGAGTTGATTCTCTAATCAAACTTGTGGCACAAGCATTTGGACTCTGGAGCATTAATTAATATATCTCAGGAATTAATGTGCATTCACTTTTAGATTTAGTGTCTAATTGATTCACTTTAAATCACTTCACTACTATACACATTCTATAAATTTATCAAAATCAATTTTATTCTACGTATTAATTTTTATATATATATATATATATAAATATAAATATAAATATAAATTAAAAGCTCATATTTCATCTAGATCTATATCTTAATTTGATCGGTGAAGCAGTTTTATAGTGATTTAATTTATATAATTAATTAAAATCTGCAGCTGTGCCGGTGTATATTTTAATTTTAAGGAATATAATGCTCTGAAACAATGTTGATGTACGTATATATACACACTGAGCTTTCTAGCTTCAGGATTGTTTTGTGTGTGGCTGGTTTTTGCTTAGAAATCTGAACTTGCTTACCAAACTTTTACAATTATGTTTGCAAACATGATTAGAATCTATAAAAAATTATGCTTTGTGGAAACTTGTTTATGGGAATTAAGTTCTTTATGTACTATATTTACAGGACATCGATTGAGGACATAAGGAGTCTGAGATTGATAACTGCAGTTAAAACTCCATACCTACCCAATGGCCAAATTGATCTTGAAGCATATGATAACTTGGTGAATATGCAAATTGCACATGGTGTTGATGGTATTCTTGTTGCTGGCACAACTGGTGAAGGCCAATTGATGAGCTTGAATGATAAAATAATGCTAATTGGGCACACAGTCAATTGTTTTGGTGATAAAGTCAAGGTTATTGGCAATGCTGGAAGCAACAACACAGCACAAGCAATTACTGCCAGTGAACAGGGTTTTGCTGTTGGAATGGATGCTGCACTTCATATCAACCCTTACTATGGCAAAACCTCAATGGATGGTTTGATTGCTCACTACAATAGTCTCCTTTCCATAGGACCCCTTATCATATATAATATACCCACAAGGACTGCTCAAGATATTCCTCCTAGTGTGGTTGAAATCTTGGCTCAAAATCCCAACTTGGTTGGTATCAAGGAGTGTGTGGGAAATGACAGGGTCAAACACTATGCAAGTGAAGGAATTGTGGTGTGGACTGCAAATGATGAAGAAAGTCATGATGCTATATGGGAATTTGGGGCTGTTGGGAATATGTCTGTTGCTAGCAATTTGGTTCCTGGTTTAATGAGAGAGCTCATGTTTGAGGGAAAGAATCCTACACTGAATTCAAAGCTCATGCCTCTGTTTGATTGGCTTTCTCTAGAGCCAGTCCCAGTTGCTTTGAACACTGCTCTTGCTCAACTTGGGGTTATCAAGCCAGTTTTCAGGCTACCACATGTGCCTCTGCCTTTGGAAAAGAGGATAGAGTTTGTCAAATTGGTGAAGGAGTTGGGTAGAGAGCATTTTGTTGGAGACAAAGATGTTGAAGTTCTTGATGATCATGGCTTTATCATTGTTGGTCGATATTAATTTCAATAAAAAAAATCATTTACAGCACTGTTTTCCACCCTTATCCTTACACCTCTCACTTGCAAAAGTTCTCTCCACTTTTAACTATCCAAGTGAGGGCGTAAAGGTTTGGGTGCACTGATAAAAAGTGATGTAAAATTATTGTGGTTAAAATTGAATTACTCTTTTTAAATCATGTTTTATGTTATTATTTAGAATAAAGATTTTTTCACATGTCAAGGGAGATACAAATAAAAGAGGAGAAAATATAAGATATAATGGAGATTGTGCAAAAAGGAAGAAAGGAATTAAGAGAGATGTAAGATTGATGTAAAATTTGGGGTGTGAAAATATTAGAGTTATAATATTAATTTCAATTGGATTTTATATTTTATGTTATTATTTAGAATAAAGATTTTTTTCACATGTTAAGGGAGGTAAAAATAACACAAGGGAAGGTAAAAGATGTAATGGGATGCGTTGAAAAATAAATAGAAGAATAAAGAGAGGTGTAAAATTAATGTAAAAATTAGGTGTAAAAAATTATCAGAGTTGTAATAATTAATTTCAGTTGGAATTCATATATTTTTCTAAGGTATGTAAAAGTTCACATAAAAATCAACTATAGGTATGTTAACAAAAAAATCAACTATATATATGGTTCGTTTGATTTACAGTTGAGTAGAATTAATTTTAAAAATGAATGGTTGAGATTGATAATGCACACTTTACGAAATACGTTAGACATACGTGATTTAAAATTAATTCTGCAAAATCATGATTTTATTTGGTCAAAATCTAAACCAAACGGGCTAATAGTCTATTTTCAACCGTGCTGCATCGTACACCTTCCTTGAAGGGGTATATTTTAAATGACACCATGGTCGAATATTTGTCATTACTACTATCATAATCTTTAATATGAAATATCTTAATGTCATGTCCCAATCATATTTCTTGCACCACAAATGTGGCACTATACAATTTATTTTTATATTGTAAAATAACTAGTGTCCCACCCATGCGATGCATGATATTATTATTTAAACAGATTATTTACTGAATACTATAATATATTTAATTTAATTAATATAAATATGTAAACTTTAGAAAATGATAATGGTTAGTGATTTTTTTTTCATATTAAAATTTATAATTGTTTATATAGAAATAATTAAAAAATATTAAAACATAGAAAATTTGTTTAAAACAACAAATTTCAAACATTAATAATTATAAATGTAAAATATACCATATCATATTATTTATATTTTTTTAAATATCTCTTTATACACTATATTTTTCGTCAAATTATAACATTTAAAAATATAATCATATATAAGAATCTTAAGTCCTTGTCGAGACTTCACCCTAAATATAGCAACATATAATTGACCATGATAGAAAACGGTTTTTGGTAAATAAACACCAACGTGTGACAATGTCTAGCCTTGATTTTTATTAATGGTCACAACTCATTTAATTAATTTACACTTTTATCACACCTAATATTTTCCTATATTTTTTTCCTTTTCTATCACAGTAAAATATAAAAATAAATATTAGGAACGATGTATAACTCTACCAACCTAACCCATAGCAAGACTACTCTATCTCTTAATCTATAAATTATCATGAATACCAAATATAGTTTTCACGTTTATAAAAAAAATACTTTAAATAGAAACTACTCTATATCCTACCTATAAACTATAATGATGTAAAAAAAAAAAAAAAAAGCTCTCAATGAACAGTAGAAAAAAATCTACTGGATTGTAATAGTATATTAAATATATAATATATAAACTTTTATTAATGGCATAGCAAAATAAAGTGTATGGAACTTTTATTAATGATGTAGCACATATAAATTTTGCTATGACCATTAATAACTCAATGTACCCTCTTTATTTTGCTTAACTTTTAAACGTACTATATTAAATATATAATAAATCAAAATACAATATAATAATTTTATTCAAGTAAAAGAAAAGAAAATAATTGTTATAAATTTTATAATTCTAATTTGAAATTTTGTCCATCAAAACTATAATCAAGACATCATAAAAATAATTATAAATTTAAATTATATTGGTATTTGAGATCTCCCATCTTAGTCACCTAAGACCTATATAAATGGACAAAACCTTTGTTGAAAGAGTTAGTCCCACCATTATATTGATGTTCATTGAAGGAACATGACGGCCTCTCGCGGAAAGTACTTGGGGTCATAAAAAATCACTTTATTGAAGTGGGAATAAAAAAATCTAAATAATGAATGTGAGAAAATGTGACATATGTACTGAGTGAAAAAATTTAATATAGAGCAGATAGAATAAATAAGAGAGATAATAAGTGAAAATATTAATGAATAAAATAGAGAGATAATTATTTTAATATAATAAAAAATGGAAATGAAAGTGTGATAACAAAATAAAAATAAAAAAAGAAGAAAACGGCCGGAGAATTATTGCCTCACATGGAAGATAGTTGTATGGTTCGTAAAAAATTACTTTATTGTATTTCTAATAAAAAAAATTAAAGAAACACAACTGAGAAAACATGACACATGTTATTGATGAACAATTTTTATATAGAAAAAAATAGATAAATAAAATAGATAAGTGATATAATAAATGAAAATATTAATGAATAAAATAAAGACATAAATGATATATTAAAATATCATGTTAAATTTAATGTAAATCAATACATTTATTGTATTATTTAATGTGAGTTTTTATATAATGAAACAAATAAATAGGAATAAATAATTAGAGAAATTATTTTAAGATAATAATAATAATAATAAAGTAAATTAAAGTGTGATAAAAAAGGAAAAAAATGTAGGAAGGAAACTACGTCACATGGAAGATAGTGGATACCCATGGTTTATCAAAATATCACTTTTATAATGAAACAAATTAATATGAATGAATAATGAGAATAAATGTTTTAATATAAAAACAATAAAAAATTAATTTGTAAAAAAAACAAAAAGAAAAGGAAAAAAAATATGAGCAAAACTGTCTGTCGTGCAGGATAAATGTGGTTCATAAAAATATTACTTTACAGAAAAGGGGATAAAAAAATTGGGAAAACGTAGATGAAAAAAATAACATGTATACTATGGGAATAATTTTAATATAGTATGATGGAATTAAATTGAAAGATAGAATAAATAAGAGAGATAATAAGTGAAACATTAATGAATAAAATAGAGATATAAATAATACATTGAAAAAAAATACATTAAAATTGATGTAAATAAACTCATATCGCATTTCTTTATGTGACTTTTTCTGTAATGAAATAGATAAACATAAATGGATAATGAGAAAACTTGTTTTAATATAATAATTATAAAAAATAAAAATTTAAATGTGATTAAAAAATAAAAATAAAAAAGACAGGAACCAGAATGTTTTATGTGGTTTATAAAAAAATTACTTTAGTGAAATTAGAATATATATGAATTAATAATGAGAGAAACTATTTTAATATAATAACAAAAACATTAAAGTGTGCAAAAAATAAAAGAAAAAAAAATAGTATGAGCAAGAATGTCTCCCGTGAACGATACCCGTGATTTATAAAAAATTATATTTGTAATGAAACAGTTTAATGGGATCAAACAATGAGGGAAAATATATTAATATAATAACAAAAAATAGAAAATTAAAAGTGAGATAAATAGGAATTTTAATATTGACTAAATAGATAAATAGAATAGATGAGTTAGATAATAAATGAAAACATTAATTAATAAAATAGAAAGATAAATGATATATTGAAATATCATGTTAAAAGTAATGTAAATCAACACATTTATTGTATTCCTTAATGTGAGTTTTTATATAACGAAACAAATAAATATGAATAAATAATGAGAGGAATTATTTTAATATAATAATAAAAAGAAAATTAAAGTATGAAAAAAAGAAAAAAAATATAGGTTCAAAACTGCTCCA
Source organism: Sesbania bispinosa (assembly GCA_026901365.1). Taxonomy (NCBI): domain Eukaryota; kingdom Viridiplantae; phylum Streptophyta; class Magnoliopsida; order Fabales; family Fabaceae; genus Sesbania; species Sesbania bispinosa. The sequence goes on from QLOH01000173.1 coordinate 963,523, forward strand.
TGTGAAGGATACTCATGGTTTATAAAATACCACTTGTGAAGGATACTCATGGTTTATAAAATATCACTTTTATACTGAAATAAAATAATATGAACGAATAATAAGAGAATTTTTAAGCGTTAATCCAAAAACACGAAATAACATAGACCGCGTTTGAAATGTAAGCGTTATCCACAAAAACATAAATAAATTGCCTGATGACATTTTTTCGTTAAGTAGCGCAATCCGGTTCTTATTTTTTCTAAAAAAACGTAATAATAGATAGCACAAAAATTTAAATGTTATCTAAATTATTATTGATGTAAATCTAAATTACAAAAAAATGAGTCCCCAGTTCACGAAACTCTTCCCTCAATTTGTCTTTGCCATTCGATTCGGATCCCACGAATAGTACCCAAAATCAATGTTTTAAAAATAGGACTGGTAATTAAACCGGTGAAGGCACCGGTTCACGGTTCAATGGTTCAACCGTGGTTGAACTGGTTTTAATTAAATATATATTTTTATATTATATAATATTTTAATTAATAAAGTAACAAAAAATATAAGAAATTAAGATATATAAAGTTGTAAATCAGTATAAATGACATTTTATAAGTGAAAAAATTAATAATGATTAGTAAAATAATAGATATCTATGTGTAATCCTTAAATATATGTCTTTATTTATCTTAAAAATATTTTAGATTAAATAAAAAAATAAAAAAAATTGATTTTTTTTAAAAGGACCAGTTCAACCGGTTTTCTGGTACCGATTTTATACCGGTTTTTGACCGGTTCGACCGGTTCTGAGCTCTTCCGGTTTTTTGGCTTGAACGGACCGGTCACCAGGCTGGTTCCCGGTCGAACCGGCCGGTCCGATTTTAAAAACAATGCCCAAAATAGATAGTATAGATAGTACCGAAAATAGATAGTACCGAGAACAGTACCCATCAATGCTTCTCCAATGTAATAGTATTGATACTTTTACTTAGAGTCAATGATATCTTTTTTGTTATATTTTCTTTATTTCAAAAACATGGTTTACCATTATTTAAGATTCTTTTTTTAAACCATTAAATTATTAATTATTTTATTTTTTTTTGCATTAAAATATATTCTATATTAATTTTCAAAGTTTATTTCTCTCAAAATATTTATTTTAAATGATTTTTTTTATATTTTCTCAAATCTCAATGACTTATATTTTTCTATTTTAATTATGTCCATATATATGTTTCTTGTACATTATTTTTTCTTTTAAATACTTTTTATTTTAATTTATAATTTTAAAATTTATCATAAATTTTAAATATTTATGCAATACATGAAAAATGACTAACCTAATTGATACAAATTAATTCTCCCCATACACAAAAGTGAGTAGATTATACAATCCAAAGGAAACCATGATTAGCCAAAAAAATCGATTATGTTTTTCATCTAAAATCATGTTTATCCGATCAAAAACACGTTTAACTACGAGGTAATCACGATTTAGAGTGAGTAGAAACGGTTCCAAACATACACTTAAAATTTTAAAATTATACAAGAAAGATTATTAAAAGGAAACTAGGACAGTAACCCGTGCATTGTACATATCCATACAAATTCTGGAAAATAAAATTGCATTCCTACAATAATACAGAAACAACCAAAGCGGTAAAACAATTAAAAAGAGTGTGTCACGTGACTCTTCCAATTTTCTCGTTGGAGAGATTTATGACTCATTAAGATATAGGCCCGTTTGGAAATATAGCTTATTTAAGTGCTTATAACATAAGTTTTTATTTAATAAGCACTTAATGAATAAGCTCTTAAAAAAGCAAATAAAAATTGAAGAGGGTGTAGTGTACTTAAATTCTCCATAAGCTATTCTATAAGCTATTCTCAGAAACTTATTGAAATAAGCTGAAAACAACTTATGAACATGTCATAAGCTCTTTTCATAAGTTTACCCAAACAGTTACATAAGTATTTACGTCATAAGATAAGTTCAAATAAGCTCTTCCAAACAGCACCATAATAAAAAATTATAAGAGAAATGAATAAGAAAAGAACACGATACAAGTATAATAAAAGAAAATTGAAAGAAATGTTGAGAGGTTAAGACAAATGAACGGAAAAAAATCTAATTTATTTTTTTTAATAAGCGAAGAATTGAAATTAATTATGAGTACAGGGGGTGCTCAAACCTATAATACAACCCAATAAAGATAATACAAAAGATAAATCAAAATTAAATATCACCACTAACCAACTTGCCAGACGACCTAAAGCTAAAACCAAAACCAAAATCATAAACGCAAACCACACCCCTGCACATACTACAAGAAAAAGAAGATTGAAAGCCCACAGATTCCCCTAATAAAGGTTGAGACAAGCAGCTGGTTCCTTTAGCCAACAAGAAAATTGATACCTAAAGTCGTTATCTTTAGCATTCAACCATTTCCAAGACTGCAATTTTACCAATTCTAACACTTCAAGAGGAGTTACATGGTTATTTGAGAATACCGCTTCATTTCGTGTTAGCCACAGACTCCACAAAACTGATAACCAAATCACTGCCCACCTATAACGGTTTTTCAGATCACAAGTTGGCAGCCCCAAGAATTGCTCAAAGTGAGCAGTAAAATTAACATGATGAACAGAGGCAAAACCACACCATTGCATACACAACATCCATAACTGATAAGCAAAAGGGCAATCAAAAAATAGATGAGAAGAAGATTCTGCTCCATGATTGCACTAGACACATCCTGCAGTAGATAGTTGTAAAATTCCTCTCTTGACGAGATTAACTTTTGATGGTATTTTGTCTAACATCACCCTCCAAGCAAAGTAAGAGATCTTGGAGGGAACATGGGAGCACCAGATAAAACAATGAAGAGGAAGGTCAGCATAAATAGAGTCATTTCTAATCAGATGATATGCTGACTTAACTGAATATGAGCCACCTGGATCAGGTATCCACCGCAAAGTATCTTCATTGCTTACATTAACCTGAACAGAGCTTAAATCCAGCAGCAACATAGATAAAAGGGACAACTCCCATTGAAACAATTGCCTCCTCCAGCTCCAATTCCACCCAACTTCCCCCTCCCTACCCACTAACATATCCGCCACATACACCTCTTTATTAGTGGTTATAGAAAAAAGTCTCTTAAAACGCTCACAAAAGGAAATAGAATTACACCAAGGATCTTTCTAGAAAGAAGTATTTCTCCCATTTCCCACCAATCTTACACACACATTAGAGAACCAATCACAAGATATATTTTCACCCTCCTCAATGCTTCACAAATCTAGCCACCACCTAGAGGCTCCCCCTCTCACACTTTTCCTACCCATACAACCCACTCCATAAATAGATGATAACGCTTTAACCCACATACTATCACTTTCTACTACGAGACGCCACCTTAGCTTACCTAACAATGCCAAGTTAAAACCTCTTAAATCTCTTAATCTCAAACCTCCATGTTGTTTTTCTCTACATATATCCTCCCAGGCAACCCAAGCTATTTTCCTATGCTCATCATCTCCAACCCAAAGAAAATTTTTAAATAAGGATTCGAGTTGAGAAATGATACCTGTGGGAGTCTTGAAGAAGGAAATGAAGTAGATCGGGATTGAATTTAACACAGATTTCAGAAGAACTAATCTACCTCCAAAGGACAATAACTTTTTCTTCCATCTATCCAACCTCTACTCCACCTTTTGAATGACATGTTGCAAGTAGAAAGATGCTTAGGATTCGCCCCAATGGTCAAGCCCAAATAAGAGCAAGGAAAAGAGTCAACCTTACAATTCAGGAATTGAGCCATACACTCTAGCCACACCATATCAACGTTAACACCCAAAAGTTTGCTTTTATGAAAATTAACTTTCAACCCAACCACTAACTCAAACAATTGTAACATAGACTTAATAGCCCGAATATTGCTCAATGATGCCTCTCCAAGAAAAATAGTATCATCAGCATATTGAAGATGTGATATCAAGACACCGGCCTGACCAACATGATAACTTGAAAACACCTGCCTCTGAATCGCTGTAGTCATCATAGAGTTCAAGCCCTCTGCTGCAAGTAAAAATAGGAAGGGTGCTAAAGGATCTCCTTGCCTCAAACCTCTACCTAGCTACACCAAACTCACTTGTTGGACTCCCATTAATAAGGACAGAAATTTTGGCAGACATTCTGCAATCCACCTCCTCCATTTCAAGGGAAAATTCATTTTCTCCATCACAAACTATAAGAAATCCCAACTGACTGAATCATATGCCTTTTCAAAATCTATCTTAAAAAAAAAAGACATGATTTGTTCTTCCTCTTTACCTCCTCCAGCACATCATTAGCTATTACAACACTATCAAAAATTGATCTTCCCTTTACAAAGGCAGATTGGCAATTAGATATAACTTTCCCAATCACTTTCCTCAGTCTATTTGCTAGTAACTTCGCCAACACCTTATACATACAATCGATCAAAGAGATGGGGCGATATTCCTCCACCTTCTGAGAATTATCTGTTTTAGGAGCAAGAACGATAAAGGAACTATTGAACCCTTGACTAGCTTACCATTAATACAGAATTCCTGAATAAATTCCATGAACTCAGATTTAACTTCTTGCAAAAAAATCCTTAATAAAATTGAAATTAAAGGAGGCAATAGTCACTAGAAAACAAAATTTCGTGGTGTACCCATGTCCATCTTTGGCACACGGTCCAATCTATAATAGCTATATATAAACCAATAATGCATGTCACGCTTAACGCTGCCCCCCCTTTTCATGTTTATGCACCTGGAACATGTATTGTGGAAAAGAAACCTAGGTGACTATGCCTGATCTGCAATTTGCATCACAGATTCACATACATATATACATGAATCCATGATGCTTAATTGCTTATGGGCATCGTTTGTTGGTACTCTGAAGTCTGAGTATTGATTAATTAAGTAATTCGAAATATAAAATAATCAGAATTATTGATTAAAAAGTAAATATATTTTTAAAAAAGATATAATAATAATAATTTATTTTTTATTTTAATATATTTTAAACATATTTAGATAAATATTTTAAACATATAAAATTACATTTGAAATTATAAATATGATTTGAAATTTTTGTACACATATTTAATAATTCTGGAAAAGAATTTGATTTTGTTGTTAAATCATAAAAAATCGTTTTGACAATAAAAATTCAATTAAACATATATTAATAAAATATGTTTTTAATTAAATATTATATTTTGTGACTATTTTGCTTATAGTTATTAATATTTTGGTTATGACTCACTTTGACTTCAATTAATATATGTAACAGTACCAGTCACCAAGAAAAAACAAAACTAATATGTAACACCTCTTTGAGGATCATGTTAATTACTATTTTTTAAGCATTTTATGCTTCAATGCTCACATTCATATATAACCATATAGTACTGCTTTAGTAATTGGATGTGGACGTTTGATAACAAATGCAGGGTTTAAAACGTTTATATGTCTCATCATATGCTGCAATATTATTAATTAGTCGTGCATATCCATATATGAGCATTCATACATGATTTTAAGGTTAAGAGTGTTACATGCATTTCTTACAATAATGTTACTGCTGTTTGATAAAGGCCTAACAGCTTTTTGTTCACTGTGCAATTATTGTGGTCGACTGTGTGAACGGTGTCTCTTGTGTCGCCATCACTATAAAGGATATCCTATATGAAGTGCCAGATTCGTACGGTTCTAATGAAACGCAGCATATCTCTCCACTCCAACTTTATTTTTCTTTGATCAAGAATTGTCACATACATTAATCTTCAAACTGGGAATATTAATATGGATTCAAAGTGGTAATTGTAAAACTCAAACTGCTAAAATTAAACTTGTTCTAGAAATGAATCTTTGACATGAATTATCCACGTTTTATGAAGTACGTTAGACGGAAGTGATTTAAAATCACTTTTCAAAAATTGTTCTACACAATTTAAAACAAACAAATCTTAAATAATTTTTTTTGTCTCATAATATATATTGCAGTTAATTAATTACTCGTGCATATCCATATCTGAGCATTCATGCATGATTTTAAGGTTAAGATCGCTAGTACATTTCTTACAATAATAGGCAATTTATATGTTACTGCCTATATCATGTATGATAATGGCCTAACAGCTTTTTAGTTTTTATTCATGCGCAATTAATTCTGAACCGTGTCTATTGGCTATAGTCGACATCATCTTCGTCACTAGGAATATGGGGTACGACATTCCTACAGTTCTTAAATGAAATGTAGTAGAACTACATTTTTTAAAAAAAAAAAATTAATGAATAAATTTTTTTTTTTACAATACCACATGTCTTTCATGGGGCAGAGATGGAAAAAATCTACATCCATGAATACACGCAGATATACCATGTTAACTACCCACATATTTATAAAATTGGTGGGGATAGATATTGCACTATCCACTTCACAAATACTCATATACTCCTTAAAATATATTTTTAATTAAATATTTGTATTTTATTATTATTATTATTATTATTATTATTATTATTATATTATGATATAAAATTATTTTATTATTTTATAATAATTTTTTAATATATTAACCTATAACGATATTAAATAATAATAATTTATATTATATAATATTAATATAATATGATATTATAATATATTATATATTCATGACATTTTCGTATTTTCATTTTATAATTTTTTAAATTTTAAATATTAATGAATATCCGTAAATATCTATTATACTTGTATAGGTATTCATTAATTTTTAATTTTTTAAAAATCGGACCGGTAATTGAACCGGTGAAGGCACCGGTTCACGGTTCAATGGTTGAACCGTGATCGAACCGGTTTTAATTAAATATATTTTTTAGAATTATATAATATTTTAATTAATAAAATAACACAAAATTATAAGAAATTAAGATATATAAAGTTGTAAATCAGTATAAATGACCTTATTATAAGAGAAAAAATTAATAATGATTAGTAAAATAATAGATATCTATGTGTAATTCTAAAATACATGTCTTTGTTTATCTTAAAAATATTTTATATTAAATAAAAAACAAAAAAATAAAAAAATGAATTTTTTTAAAAGGACTGATTCAACTGGTTTTCTGGTACCCGGTTTTATACTGGTTTTCACCGTTTTTTGACCGGTTCGACCGGTTCTGAGCTCCTCCGGTTTTTTGGGTTGAACGGACCGGTCACCAGACCGGTTCTCGGTCAAACCGGCTGGTCCGGTCCGGTTTTGAAAACAATGTTAATTTTAGTGGGTATGAATATGAGTAATGTACTACCCTCCCCTGCTTACGACTCGAGAGTCGAGACCATTGGTTAATCTAAACAGTATTCCCTTATTAGTTGATTCACGTGCTTAGTGATTTTTATAAATGATAATAATAATACTCGTCAAAGCATAAAATAAAAAAATGAATTTTAATATATAATATTTAACATAATAAATACGATGAATATCATAATTTTTAATAAGAAAATTATTTATTGATTCATTGATAACTAGTAAAATTGTCTTTCATAAATATAACTGTATAATTAAAGTCCTTTTCACATTAAAAATTAGTTTAACCCCAAAAATTAATTGGATAATTTAAATTCTCTTATTTATTTTTCCCATAAAAATTTATAATTATTAAATAAAATAATCATTACATCCATTTTATTTATTCATCAATTTAAGATAAAAAAATACATAAAATAAGAAATGTAATTTATATTTTTCTTTAATTTTTATAACAAAAATTCAAACTTTCCTCTATACTTTTTACTACCTTTGTTCTTATTTCTTTATCTGCTTTTGGAGGATTGAAATTGTTTTTATTTATTTGTCCACCTACAAAATCACTGCAGTATTAGTTATATATTTTTTTCACTATAGCCTTATGCTAATTATAAGATAATAATAACTGATTCACTATTAAAAACTTTAACAAATAAAATGAGACCAATACAATAAGTAGCATACTAGCAGCGGTATCACTCAATAAATCTCCAATCATTTAATAAGATAAATAAATAAAAAATAATATTAATATAAAATGGGTCAATCTCCAATGAATATTAATATAAAATAAATAAATGACATTTTAAAAAATTTAAAAATAATTTCCATAAAAATAAAAAATAATTAAATTTTTTAATCAATGTATTTTATTTTTGTCTAATTAGACAAAAAATAAAAATGGAAGTAATATTTATTTTATATTATCTCTATTCAACAATGGAATATTTATTACTATATAAGAAATAATATAAAAGTATAATTGAGAAAAATATAATGAACAAAAATGGACAATTTTTGCACTCATCCAATGTATAGATAAATAAGAATAAAAATAATATTAAATACTTTTTTATATTTTAAAGATATTAAATGTATCATTCATTTCATTTTTTAATATTTTCTATATAAAAAATAATTTCTTAGTCAGAAATCAGAATTGATATTATCTTTATTCTTATCGGATAAATAAAAAAAATGAACTCTACAAAAATCAGAATAAAAAAATAAAAAAAAAGTGCATATACTATTATATATAAACACACCTCGTCTCACCTGTCGCATCATCACACCGACGAGTCCCTACTCACTGTCCCTCTTTCTCTTCTTCATTTCCCTATCACCCATCGATCCGCAAAACCGTTTCCCGGAGTTTCATTCGGGTCGGATACCGGTCCACTTTCGGATTCGGAGCTTGATTCGGTGATTGTTGTTCGGAACTGCATCGAGTGATGGCAAGCTATTCTAATAGTGCGTTGTTGAGAGGACTCGGTTCTCGGGTTTTCCGTTCCATTACCAGCAACGTCAACAGGAGGTTGAATTTGTTATTGCTTTTTTTTTAAATAAATAAATAATCGCTTTGTTTATTTAGTCAGTTTTTTATTTTATTTTCTTATTAATTTTTGTTATTTTTTTTGTATAGTGGTTTATTTTTTTGTTAAAAAATTCTGTTTCTGCTTGGTGAATGTGTTCATTGAACTCCTTCATCCAAATTGTTTTTGGAAGCGCCATTTTTTTTTCAGTAAATGTTTGGATTCTAGTCATGTGAGAAACTAACTGATGGTAAATACACAAAAAGGGTATGGAAATTGTAAGATAAAGTTGAAATTGATAATTGAAAATATTGTCACTAGCGTTTGCAAGTAGCGTTTTTTGAAATACTACTAGATTTTCAAGGAATTGCATTTTACAATTTTATCTATAACTTTTTTTATAATTATCAAATTTTAATTTTTGGTTGAGAAATGGTTTTTAAACTTTCAGTTTTCATTTTTTCAATTTTCAGTTTTGAGCTTGCTTATTCCGCTAGTCTTACAAAACACCCTCATAATCTACACAGCAGAAAGTTAGCAAATTTTGTAGCCATTAATCCAAATTTTGGTTTGTTTAATATTTTTTTTTGGTATGATGCAGGAGCTCATACTGGAAGGCTCCACAAGCAACTGTGTTGCCCAGTTTTCACCGCCCAATGAGCACCTCAGAGGTGAAAGAAAGGTGATTATGAATAATGAATGTGCTGTTCCTATTAAATTATATGTGTCATTTGTTATCACTCCAATAAGTTATTTTGTTATATTATGTGTATGTGTATTTGTGTGTGCATTGTGTAGATTAGATAGAACATTTTGAATCTCTGCTCTGGATAAAATTTCTGCAAGAGTCTCAGGAATTGATTTTCTAATCTAATTTATATAATCTCTCTCTCTTGGTGCTTGATATAATGATATGCATTCGTTTTTCCTTTGTCATTCACTGAGATTTAGTTTGGTTAAACACGACTCATATTTTATCTAGACCTATATGTTTGATCTGCGAAGCAGTTTTATAGTGATTTATATAATAAAAATCTGCAACTGTGCAAGTGCATATTTTAATTTTTAAGGAATATGGTGAACAATATTGATGCATATACAGTATGCTTCTATCTTAATGACTGCTTTTTTGGTGTGGCTGGTTTTTGTTGACAAATCTGAACTTGTTAACCAAATTTTTACAATTATGATTGCAGACAGCATAAGAATATATAAGAATTAAGCTTTCTGTAATGGAATCTTGTTCATGGGGAATTAAGTTTTGTATGTACTGTATTTACAGGACTTCCATGGAGGACTTAAGGAGTGTGAGAATAGTAACTGCTGTTAAAACTCCATACCTACCTAATGGCCAGTTTGATCTTGATACATATGATAACTTGGTGAATATGCAAATTGCAAGTGGCATTGAAGGTATTCTTGTTGCTGGAACAACTGGTGAAGGCTATTTAATGACATGGGATGAACAAATAATGCTTATTGCGCACACAGTCAACAGTTTTGGTGACAAAGTTAAGATTATTGGCAATGCTGGAAGCAACTGCACATCAGAAGCGATTACTGCCACTGAACAGGGTTTTGCTGTTGGAATGGATGCTGCACTTCATATAAATCCTTACTATGGCAAAACCTCTTCAGATGGTTTGGTTGCTCACTATAATAGTGTGCTTTCCATAGGCCCTGTCATCATATATAATGTACCTACAAGGACTGCTCATGATATTTCTCCCAGTGTGGTTGAAATCTTGGCAAAACATCCCAACTTGGTTGGTATCAAGGAGTGTGTGAATAATGACAGGGTAAAGAAGTATATTAATGAAGGACTTTATGTGTGGACTGGGAATGATGAAGAAAGCCATGATGCTAGATGGGAATATGGGGCTACTGGACTTCACTCTGTTGCAGGCAACCTGATTCCTGGTTTAATGAGGGAACTCATGTTTGGGGGTAAGAATCCCACACTGAATTCAAAGCTCATGCCTTTGTTTGATTGGCTTTTCCATGTGCCAGCCCCAATTGCTTTGAACACTGCTCTTGCTCAGCTTGGGGTTATAAGGCCAGTTTTCAGGCTTCCACATGTACCCATCCCTGTGGAGAAAAGGAAAGAGTTTGTCAAGTTGGTGAAGGAAATTGGCCGAGAGCATTTTGTTGGAGAAAAAGATGTTCAAGTTCTTGATGACAATGACTTTATCGTAGTTGCTCGATATTAATTTTAGTCCTATTTTATGTTGCATTTTCTGTTTTGTTTTTTTTTTTTTTTGGATCTTTTCCAAGGTTTTCCGAAGTTGAAAACCCAGATGTCATACCATACCGACTGTTCGAGTGAACTTAATAAAACAAGGTTGGTTTCTTTTCACTTTTTCAGTCTCTATTAGCAGGGGGAAACTGGTTCAAGTTAGTTCCAATTTACTACGTGCTTGTTTGGTTTAGCGTTGAAATTTGTCAAACTCAAGTTTAAATTTTTCCATACAACTACTTTTAGCGTTGGAAACGTGAATTTACCATATTTCAACGTTAAACCATACACGTTAGTATCCTTTTCCTTAGTCTTGCTTCTTGCAACTGTGCTCGCCTTCTGTATCTATATCATCAAACAAGATTAAGGTCTCACACACAAAACTAAGGGTTTAATTTTGTTGTCGTGCAAGTATAAAACTAGTTTACATTATCATATAATTATGTATTATCAAATTATTAAAATAATTTGAGATATCACAATTATTGTCCACATTATAGTAGGGTTAATCCTCTCGATAGATGTGTTTTCATAGCCATAAACAAGACTCAGATTATAAACAAGACTCAGATTTGAAACATTGCTTAAGGGTTCTACATTACTTTTTTTTTTCTCCTTTTTATATTTTATTTAAAAGTGTATCATATATATCTGCTAATGTCGAAAAAGAATGAAATAACTTTGCATTAAAAGAATAAATAGAAAGAATTATTGTTTAGTATCACTTTTAATGTTTATACAGAAATAACGATAATTAACAATGTAAATTTTAATAAATTTTCTAATTAATTTATTGAAAATTTCAACTGCACTTGTAAAACATATTTTGGTAAGAAAGTAACTATTTCTGTGATTATTAAGGTTTTTTTTCTCTTTCACCGAGATGTCCTTATAAACATTCATTGAATAAGATACCTTCCAACAATAAATGTTATATTTAAAAACTTATATAATATAGGTGGCGTTTAAAATACACCCCTTCAACGAAGGTGTAACTTACACATCTCATTAACATCCGTTCGATTTAATAATATTTTAATGAAAGGTCATGATTTGATAAGAGATAACCATTTTTTTTTTTTGGTCATTTTTGCACAACAATACTATCATTCTATCACCCTCTTCTAACATCGCAACTTTGCGCATTCATCACCGTCACAATGGCATTGGCTGCATTAAAATCTCAGCAAACAAGACATATCATCTCCAAATTGAAATCTGGGCACACCTTGAATTCCTAGCTTCCTTTTAGATTGAAACCTCCAAGTTTTCTTTTCACCACTACTATTGCTGGAGAGAGCAACAACACTCAAGCTTCTCTTTCTTTCAGATGCTGAACCTCCAAATCCCCTGCCTTCACCACGTTCTTCAGCTCATCCACCACCACCACCTCTTCTCCTACCACTTCCCCTCCCACCGCTGCTTCGCCAGAACCACTCCTCAACGCGACGAGCTTCCTCAGCTCTGCCACCACCGTCAGGTCAACGACCCTTATCTTCTCTGGGTGAAAACCCATGGTAGAAGTTGACCCAAAATTACTCTTTGTCTCTACCTATATCTGGTGGCAAATTACCCATCTTGATATTTTTCAAAAATTAATAGTTTCCAGTTCCAAACAGTACCCAGATCCGAGAACCCCACCATTATTGGCATCCATTGAGTTAATGTCTTGCTAAAAGATACAGGCTTTTATATTTTAAACAAATACATTAACAAAAACTCCAAACTTTAACTAGTAAAAGATGCTCCATTATCAGTGAAGGTAGCAAATGTGCAGTTAAAAAACTTTGAAGGCAGAAACCACGAGGTGATAATGTTCATTGTCAATGAAAGGAAACAAAATACAAAGGACCAATTTACAATTTTAACAAATTTAAATTATTAATAATTATAATTTTGACCACCGAATATACCGCTTGTAGTGGGTTAAATCTCGGGATATAACTTACACTAATGCTTCGAGGGGTGTATTTTAAACGGCACCTATAATATAATAATTTCTAAAATATGAGTCATGGCTCATCAGATAACACATCAAACTAAAATAAATGGCTTGAATTTGTTAGTACATTATATATGTAACATCATTTGAATATGTGATTTTTTTATTGTAATTTTATTCATATAATAAATTTTATTAAAACTTAAAATAAAATATCTATATTTAGTCAACAATAAAAATTTCAGAGCAATTTTTCAATATATAATTTCTCAATATATGTGTCTGTTAAAGTAAGACAATAATTTTAATAATAAAATATAAGATTATAATAGTTAATTTTAATATATAATTAAAATTACAACATATATAATAAATTAGTTAAATTTCAATTAACAATTATAATTCACGTCTCACGCTAATAATTTATTTAATCATTTATTTTTCTCTGTCTTGGTCAAGTTCGTTTTGTCACTGATCATTCTTTCTTCGTTCTCTGTCCATTGTTGACCTTTGTCTTCTCCCATGATCTCAGTCGAAACGAAGTCGTTTTGCGGAGCTTCAATCAGGTCGACTCTTGGTCTCAGACAGTGATGGCCATGTTGAAAGGCTATTGTAGTAACTTTTTGTTCAGAGGACCCCGTTTACTGTTCTTCCGTACCATAACCAGCAATTGCAACGGAAGGTTACATTTGTTTTTCTTTTTAATTAAATTCATATTATCTTTCTTTATTTCATTTCCTGAATTTTCTTTTGTTTTATTTCGTATCGTATTTGTTTCCCATGATTTTTTTTTAATGTGTGTTTTGACTTATAATTTTTTTTGAACATTTCTTGTTCTGATTTTTGCTTTATGTACATATATATACTGTTTCATTTGTAACACACTGAAAAAAGAGGTAACTAAAATAATAAGTATAAATCATTGTTGGTAAGGTTTTTATTTTTCATGATAAAATTTGCAGGGTTTTGATAAAATTAACATTAGGTTAGTCATAATCTGGAGCCACTTACAAAAGTAACTGCACAGCAGAAAAACACCAAATCTTGTAGCTATTAATCCAAATTTTGGTTAGTTTAATCATTTTAATATGTTTTCATACAGGAACACAAACTGGAAGCCTTCACAAGCAGCTGTGAGACTCGATCTTGGCCACCCAATGACCACCTCAGCAGTAAAAAATAGGTGGATTTGAATAATAAATGTGCTATTCCATATGAATTCATTCTCCTATTAAGTTCCATATATTCCATTTCTTATCATTCCTATATGTTATTTTGTATGTCATGTGTAATATGTGTGCATTATGTACATTAAGTTGGAACATTTGGAACCTCTGCTCTGGGTAAAATTTCTGAAAGAGTCACTGGAATTGATTTCCTAATCAAACTTGTGACACAAGCATCAGGAACTTCAAACAACATCTCTCTCTAATATTCACTCAAAGTTATAGAACTTAACATGTAATTGTTTTTCCTTATCATTTCATTTTGAGATGCAGTTTGGATATACAATGCTTATATTTTATCTAGATCTTTATCTTTATTTTGAGAAGCAGTTTTATAGTGGTTTATATAATAAAAACCTGCAACTGTGCAAGTGTAAATTTTAATTTTTAAGGAGTGTGCTTAACAACAATATAGATGTATATAAAGCATGCTTTTAGCTTCACCATTGCTTTTTTGGGTAGCTGGTTTTATGTTGACAAATCTGAACTTGTTAACCAATTTTTTACAATTATATTTGCAAACACCATAATAATGTATAAAAATTAAGCTTTGTGGAAATTTGTTCATGGGAATAAGTTTCATATGTACTGTGTTTACAGGACATCGATTGAGGACATAAGGAGTTTGAGATTGATAACTGCTGTTAAAACTCCATACCTACCTAATGGCCAAATTGATCTTGAAGCATATGATAGCTTGGTGAATATGCAAATTGCAAATGGTGTCGAAGGCATTCTTGTTGCTGGCACAACTGGTGAAGGCCAATTAATGACCTGGGATGAACAAATAATGCTTATAGCACACACAGTCAACTATTTTGGTGATAAAGTTAAGGTTGTTGGTAACGCTGGAAGCAATTGCACAGCAGAAGCAATTAAAGCCACTGAGCGGGGTTTTGCAGTTGGAATGCATGCTGCACTTCATATAAACCCTTACTATGGGAAAACCTCCCTGGATGGTTTGGTTGCTTACTTTAATAGTGTGCTTTCCATAGGCCCTGTCATCATTTATAACATTCCTCCACGGACTGCTCAAGATATTCCTCCTAGTGTAGTTGAAATATTGGCTCAAAGTCCTAACATGGTTGGTGTGAAGGAGTGTTTTGGAAATGACAGGATCAAACAGTATACAGGTCAAGGAATTGTTGTGTGGAGTGGGTTTGATAAAGGAAGCCATGATGCTAGATGGGATTGTGGGGCTGCTGGAGTTCAGTCTATTTCTAGCAACCTGATTCCTGGTTTAATGCGAGAACTCATGCATGGAGGAAAAAATCCTACATTGAATTCAAAGCTCATGCCTCTGTTTGACTGGATTTTTCAGGAGCCTGTGCCAATTGCTTTGGACACTGCTCTTGCTCAACTTGGGGTTATCAAGCCAGTTTTCAGGCTACCACATGTGCCTCTGCCTTTGGAAAAGAGGATAGAGTTTGTCAAATTGGTGAAGGAAATGGGTCGAGAGCATTTTGTTGGAGAAAAAGATGCTGAAGTTCTTGATGATGATGACTTTATCATAGTTGGTCGATATTAATTTAGGTTACTCTAGCATCTTTGTCTTAGCGTTGAAACGTGATAAACTCATTTTTCCGACGTTAGAAATAGTTGCGTTGGAAAATCTAAACTTGAGTTTGGTCAATTTCAATGCTAAACCAAACACACACTACCTTCTGAAAATCTTTGTTAAGTTATTTTTGTATAGGGTTTTGTATCATTTCTAAAGGATGGAAAAGTTCAAAAACCAGATCATGTACATAGCGGCAGTTCAAGTAAACTCAGTAAAACAAGATGTTTCTTTCCAGTCAACTCTTTTGGTAACAAAGTTAAGGTTATTGGCAATGCTGGAAGCAACTGGACATCAGAAGCAATTACCGCCACTGAGCAGGGTTTTGCTGTTGGAATGCATGCTGCACTTCATATAAATGCTTACTATGGCAAAGCCTCTTCAAATGGTTTGGTTGCTTACTATAATAGTGTGCTTTTCATAGGCCCCGTCATCATATATAATGTAACTACAAGGACTGCTCTCATGATATTCCTTCCAGTATAGTTGAAATCTTGGCACAAAATCCTTACTTGATTGGTATCAAGGAGTGTGTGAGTAATGAGAGGATTAAAAAGTATACAAGTGAAGGACTTCATTGTGGACAGGGAATGATGAATAAAGCCACGATGCTACATGGGAATGTGGGGCTACTGGAGTTCACTCTGTTGATTTATTAGTATTATTAGAAAAAGAGAAATATTGTTTATAAAACAACAATATTTACAACAAAGAAAGTGATCTTCAAGCGATCTCACGAGCAGAGTTTCAGCAAACAAGAATGAAAGCGTATTTGAGACGGAGACCACCACCGTGTATTTATAGAGATATTTTGACGGGAAAGTCCGTTAGGCAGTTGCAATGGCTCCCTGCAGTTTGTCCTCACGCTCTCTACCGAGGTTAGGTGCACACGCCGAGGTATACCCATGATAAATTGTGATGATATGTTGGCGAGCTGATGACGGTTATGCTTAAAGCACACCGCAAACGATATGAGCGAACGGAGGAGCTTTTTGTGTACTGACCCCCGGAGGCATATGCCGGAATCATGAAGTCTATATGTCGGATTGCCTCTTTCCCACGTCGATGTTGGCCGTGTCTGATCTCGGTCCAGAACAGAGAAAGATGTAGAGATAAAAGAGAGAAAGAGAGAGAAATGTGGGATGTGATTGATGACGTGATGGAAATAGTTTGAGAAAAAAAGTACGGTGTATAAGTTGTTGTATGTTTTTTGTTATATGAATATGTTATCTCTTAAAAAAATAAATAGAAAGAATATGTGTTTAGTATCACATTTTAATGTTATATTTTTATTTTTGAAAATTACTATAAATATTAAATAAATATTTATACAAAAATAACTATAAATAAAAACGTCTTTTTTAATAAAAAAAATTATTTTACTAAAAGTTCAAGTGTACTTTAAAAAAACTATTTTTTTGTAATAAAGTAGGTATTTTTATTTTTATTATTATTAATTTTTTGTGAACATTCATAGAATAAGACAGCTTTCCAATAAATGTTATATTTAAAAATTTATTTAATAATAATTATGACTAATCAAATAATACATCAAACTAAAATAAGTGGCTTGATTTTTATTATACACAATATGTAACTTGATTTGAATAATTGCTATTTAAAAATTAAAATATATAAATTAGTCACCAATAAAAATTTGAGAGTAATCTTTCAATATATAATTTCTCAATGTTTTTTTTGGTATAATGATTTCTAAATATTTGAGTCTGTTAAAGTAAGATAATATTTTAAAAAACATATATTACAAGAATTAAAAATATTATTTAATTTCACTTTAAAATGAAATTAAGATGTCATAATTTAAAAGCATAATTAAGATGTCATTATTTAAATTTAATTATATTTAATTACCTTCAATTTTCAACCATATTTGATTGGGACAGTTTGGTTTATCTCGGTTAATGTTGTAGTAGTTTTTTTCTTATTGCACTTTTGGTCCCCCTATTATCATCAATCCGCGATTTTGGTCCCCTTACTTTTTTTTTCGCGATTTTGGTCCCCTATTATTCCAAATTCGCGATTTAGTTTAAAATTTTGGTCTCCCTATTTTCAAAATCTATGTGTTAGAGGGACCAAAATCGCGAATTTTGGAATGATAGGGGGACCAAATCGCGAAAAAAAAGTAGGAGGACCAAAATCGCGGATTGATGATAATAGGGGGGACAAAAAGTGCAATTAAGTCTTTTTTATATTTTATAATTCCTAATTATATACATTTCATAAATTAGTTATCTTTCAATTTTTTTTTTTGGTCGTGGTTAATTTTCAATTAACAATTATAATTCTCGTTTTACTCTTTAAAGTTCATTCCCCTCACCGGAGTCCAGAGACACCCGGGTCTAATTTCCCAATATCCTTGAGGTTAGCATTTATTACACTGATAAATTTATTTATTCATTATTTTTTCTTTTGGCTTCATCAAGTTGGAGAGTGGAGACTTCCAGTTGTCCACTGATCATTCTTTCTTTCTTTGTACTCTGTCAGCTGTTATTCTGCCGTTGACCTTTGTCTTCTCCCATCTCGATTCAAAACGAAGTCGTTTTGCGGAGCTTCAATCGGGTCGAATACTTGTCTCAGCGATGGCCATGTTGAAAGGCTATTATAGTAACTTTCTCTTGAGAGGACCCCGTTACCGTTCTTCCCTTCCAATACCAGCAATTGCAACTGGAGTTTAAATCTGTTTTTCTCAATTAAATTAATAATCTCTTTGTTTATTTATTTGTCCTTAATTCATTTCATTTGCTGATTTTTTTATTTTTTGTATTTTGTATGTTTTTGTTTCTCATGATTTTTTTTTTCGTGTATGTTTTGACTTATCTTTCTGAACATTTCTAGTTCTGATTTGCTTTATGTACATATATATTGTTTCAGTTGTAACACACAGAAAAAAAGAGGTTACTAAAATAATAAGGAGGTTATGGTGTTGTGATCATAACTGATCATAAGGAAGCAAATTAGTTTAGAGTTTGGTTAGACAAAACGTGATCTCTTCTCATTTCTTATTTTCACTTTTAATTAAATAATGACATCTTAATTTCATTTTAAAGTGAAAAACTAGAAAAGTTTTCTCAAATCAAATTGGTCCTAATATTGTCATAAACTGGGAATCACTTTCAAAGTCTCAGACCAGTGATTGGTGCTAACTGTGCAGTACAAAGATTCCAAATTTTGGTTAGTATAACCATTTTAATATTTCTTTGTCTAGGAACACATATTGGAAGCCTCCGCAAGCAGCTGTGAGACTCGATTTTGGCCTTCCAATGACCAGCTCAGCTATAAAAAATAGGTGGATTTGAATTACATATGTGCTATTCCATTTGAATTCATTCTCCTATTAAATTCTATATAATCCATTTCTTATCATTCCTATAAGCTATCATGTATATTATGTGTAAAATGTGTGCATTGTTAAGTCGGAATATCTGCTCTGAGTAGAATGTCTGAAATAGTCTTGGGATTTGATTTTCTAATCAAACTTGTGACAAGCACCTGGAACATTAAACCTTATCTCTCTCTAAGCTTTGTGGAAATTTGTTCATAGGTATGAGTTTTTTATGTACTGTATTTACAGGACATCAATAGATGACATTAGGAGTCTGAGATTGATAGCTGCTGTCAAAACTCCATACCTACCTAATGGCCAATTTGATCTTGAAGCATATGATAACTTGGTGAATATGCAAATTGCAAATGGCATTCAAGGTATTCTTGTTGCTGGCTCTACTGGTGAAGGCCAATTAATGACCTGGATGAACAAATAATGCTTATAGCACACACAGTTAACTGTTTTGGTGATAAAGTTAAGGTTGTTGGTAATGCTGGAAGCAACTGCACAGCAGAAGCAATTAAAGCCACTGAGCGAGGTTTTGCTGTTGGAATGCATTCTGCCCTTCATATAAGCCCTTACTATGGCAAACCTCCTTGGATGGTTTGGTTGCTCACTATAACAGTGTGCGTTTCCATAGGCCCTGTCATCATTTATAATAATCCTCCACGGACTGCTCAAGACATTCCTCCTAGTGTAATTGAAATATTGGCTCAAAGTCCTAACTTGGTTGGTGTCAAGGAGTGTTCTGGAAATGACCGTATAAAATACTATACAGATCAAGGCATTGTTGTATGGACTGGGTTTGATAAGGAAGCCATGATGCTAGATGGGATTGTGGGGCTACTGGAGTTCAGTCTGTTGCTAGCAACCTGATTCCTGGTTTAATGCAACAACTCATGTTTGGAGGCAAGAATCCTTCACTGAATTCAAAGCTCATGCCTCTGTTTAATTGGCTTTCTCTAGAACCAAACCCAATTTCTTTGAAACACTGCTCCTTGCTCAACTCGGGGTTATAAAGCCAGTTTTCAGGCTACCACATGTACCTCTGCCTGTGGAAAAGAGGATAGGTTGTCAAATTGGTGAAGAAATGGGTCGAGAAGCATTTTGTTGGAGAAAAAGATGCTGAAGTTCTTGATGATGACGACTTTATCACAGTTGGTCGATATTAATTTAGGTTACCTTCTGCAAATCTTGTTAAGTTATTTTTTGTATAATGTTTTGTATCCTTCTAAAGTATGGCGAAGTGCAAAAACCAGATCATTACATAGCGTCAGTTCAAGTAAACCTCAGTAAAACAAGATGTTTCTTTCCAGTCACTGTAGTGGGGAAACTGGTTCCAATTAGTTAACTAAGAAATGCTTGTGCATTTTGTTTGAACCATGGTTAATGATGTGTGAATAATTGTATATATCATTGCTTAAGTTATTCAAATTGTACATAATTATGCACCATGCATTTTTATTTGATTTTGTCAGGCATTTTTTATTGTTTTGTAGTTCAAGTTTACTACTTTCCTATGCCTTATGTGTAGAAGGATGGAATTTTGGGGGATAAACTTCAAGGATTTGGAAGGAGATGGAGGAAGGAAGATATCGAAAATAAACTGGAGTCATAAAGGTATCATATGGGGTCAAACAGAGCTGTTTAAAGATTGACAGATCATTTTCTTTTTCATGGCTTATATTTTTAATTAATTGGTTCTTAAACATGAAATTATAGCTTTCGAGCTTTATTTATGAGGCTTGGGTATTATTCTTATGTCTTTGTTCAGTGACCTCTAATTTGAATTTTTAGTTCATTATACTGTTTCTAAGGATTTTTATAGTAGTTTTTGTTTTCAGGTCTTAGTGCAGGGAGCCAAATGTCTCTGCTGCCTCTTATTTAGTATGGAAACATATAGTAGTATTGTTCTCCTTCTAAGCTTTGTAACTACTAGCATGTTTGGTTTTAGCGTTGAAACGTGGTAAACTCACGTTTCCAACGCTAGAAATAGTTGCGTTGGGAAATTCAAACTTGAGTTTTGCCAGTTTCAACGCTAAATCAAACACACACTACATCATTGCACTAGGTGAGAGATCCTGAGGCTTCAAGACTCAAGGTTTTGTTTGTTAGATTACCAATGAGAAACCCTCCATATCAAAGAAAAATGGTGATATGGTCTGAATGAAGCCTGCTGAAGTTCTCCATGATAACTTCCATGAACGCCATGACAAGATCTCTACCATGTGAATTTAACACAAAAAAAAAAGTCTAGTCAATGAGACAAGTATGAAAGCACACAATTGAAGAGGTTAGATCTTGATAATGAGAAGACCCCACCTCTTTGCTCAGAAGGAGGTAATATTATCAAAGTACCCTATAAGAAGCCACGGTTGCTCCATAGAGACCCAAGCTGTTTTAAGTGATCCCATAAGTTTGAGCGCATGAAGGAATGGAGCTATGATATATCTGCCCAAGTCTTGCTACGTTGGAGAGTGAGCTGGTTTTGTTTTAATGAGATTGTGTTTGAGAGTTGCTAGACTCATTAGACTTGCCTTCAATCTCTATCCCATGGTAAGTACAACCTTGCATTTAGATCCTCTCTAGCAATTATAGCAGAGAAGTAGCTAGGGGTGTTCATGGATTGGATTGGATTGGTTTTGAGGGAAAAATCATCCAATCCAATAATTTTGGTTTTCTTATTTAATCATCCAATCGGTTTTGATTTTTTCCAATCCCAATCCAATTTTAAATCGGTTTGGATTGGATTGGATTTCGGTTTCTCAAATAAAGTAAAAAATGAAGTTATGAAAGCAAAATTATGATAAAAACATGCAATTATCTTATCTTATTCTATAACATAACAAATTACTTAATAGCTTCCAATCCCATTATTGAATGTTATTTGTTAAATATAGTTACACAATAATAAATTTTTTACATCATCACAAAAAAAATAATATCAATAATGATAATATTATCAATATGTTCATAAAACTTTGGATCGGTTGGATTGGATTGGTTCTCATAGGCAGATCCGAAATCCAATCCAATCCAATTAAAAATTTCGGTTTTTTTGGCGGTTTGCGATTTTTTTGGTTTGCCGATTTTTTGGATCGGTTGTTGCGATTCCAATTAAATTGGATTGGATTTGAACACCCCTAGAAGTAGCTTAGGATTAACTAAGAAATCACTAGGTAGCTACCTTTTCTACCTATTTTCGTAGCTAAATCGCTACCGAGACAGGTCAGCCAAAGAGAATCCTTGCAGACTACAGTTTGACAACATGTCTTATTTATTTATTTATTTAGTTGAATCATAATAAGGTCATTGAGTCATTTAAAGCATCAGAAACCATATTATTTAATTAAAATTTAGAGCAAAATCTTATGTGGGAGAAAGATGTGATTTAATTTCTATGAGATTGTATCTGAAAGTTGCTAATTTCTCTAAAAATTACTAAACTCATTGAACTTGTGGCACGCACTCAAGACTTTATACCGTTTTAAATTTCATATTTTTAGTCCACTTGGAGTTGTTTATTTCCCATCAGCATGTCCAAAGAGCTTCTTCAGTAGCCACTGCTTTATAACCCCATGCGTCCCATAAGGCTACATGACGTGTGTTAAAGTTAACTAGATGTGTAAAAATAAGTGATGTATATTTTATGAAAACCAAAAAGTAATTTAAAACAATTGGCTCTTATTAGTGGGATGAGACCATCTTGAATCTGATAAGGTCGCTGACATGACGTACTACTGAATTAAATACCAGCAATTGTAATAGTTTCCTTAAAAAGGCAAAATTACATGTTTACAAGTAAGTGATAATATATGGCATCACAGGTTAAAAACGCTATATATGGTGCACCCCTATCCATATATCATTCCTTAATAATAGCCGTTTAATCAGTGACTTGGACAAGTTGGTGTTATATATCACTGATCTGATCATTTTTCCTCTGATATTTCCTGCTTCTCCTGATCAAAGTCGTTTGGTGGAGCTTCAATCGAATCAGTGATGGCAATGTTGAATGGCTATTGCAGTAGCTTCTTGTTGAGAGGACCGTCCAGTTTACCCTTCTCCAACTCATCCATTACCACCAATTGCACAGAGGTTTTTTTTTTTTTAATGAAATTAATAATCTCTATGTTTATTTAATATGTCATTTATTGTTGGTTTCATTTATTGAATTTCTTTGAGCGCTATTAAATTGAATGAGCTTGAATGGTTTGTGACCAATATAACCGATCACATTCACCACGAGGCAAATGAGTTTAGAGTTTTTTTGGTCCAAATGTGTTTAGAGTTAGCGTGAGGGAAATGTTTGTTTTATTTTATTTTATTTTTTTTGCATTGCTTTTTTTTAATTATAAAAATATCTATTTATTTATATTTTATTTCATTTTCTAAACATTTCTATAAGAAATGGTGAATATTTTTTAATTTTATTATTTTCTAACAAAAATCGTTAAAAATAAAATGAAAAAAATAATAATTTTTATCATTAAAACAAAAAAAATGAAAAATGTTTTTCAAAACCAAACATGTCTATAACACTAGAGTCACTTAACATAAGTCCAGGACCAGCGATTGATTGGTGCTAACTGTACAGCAGTAAGATACGTAATCTTGTAGCTATTTATCCAAATTTTGGTTAGTTAATCATTTTATTATGTTTTAATACAGGAACACATACTGGAAGCCTCCCCAAGCAGCTGTGAGACTTGATCTTGGCCACCCAATGCCCACCTCAGCAGTAAAAATAGGTGGATTTGAATAATAAATATCCTATTCCATATGAAATCATTCTCCCATTAAATCTCTATATATTTCAATTTCTTATCATTTCTATGAGTTATTTTGTATATTATGTCTAATATACTAAATGTATATTTGGTTTACCCTTCAACGTGAATCTAGGCCATTCTTACATAGTAGCGCGTTAACCCAGATTCACGTTTGAAACGTGTTTTTCGAGGTAAATCAACGCACAAATACGTGTGCATAGTGTAGATTAAGTCCAAACATTTGGAATCTCCTGCTCTGGGAAGAATTCCAAAATAGTCCAGGGAATTGATTTTCTAATCATACGTGTGAAACATTTTAATTTGGATATACAATGCTTACATTTCATCTAGATCTGTATCTTTGATTAGCTAAGCAGCTTCATAGTGATATATGCGAAAAATTTGCAACTATGCAAATGTACATTTTAATTTTTAAGGAATTTGCCTGAACAATATTGATATATATACAGGTGTTGCTTCTAGCTTCATCAATGTTTTTTTTGTGTAGCTGCCTTTGTTGAGAAATCAGAACTTGTTAATCAAATTCTTGAAATTATGTTTACTCAAACATCATAATAGTGTATAAAATTAAGCTTTGTGTTTACAGGACATCGATTGAGGACATAAGGACTCTGAGATTGATAACTGCTGTTAAAACTCCATACCTACCTAATGGCCAATTTGATCTTGAGCATATGATAACTTGGTGAATATGCAAATTGAAAATGGGATTAAAGGTATTCTGTTGCTGGCACAAACTGGTGAGGCCAATTAATGAACCTGGGAGGATCAAATAATGCTTATAGCACACCAGTCAATTGTTTTGGCAATAAAGTTAAGGTTGTTTGGAATGTTGGAAGTAACTACTGCACATCAGAAGCAATAAAGCCACTGAAAGAGGGTTTTAGCAGTTGGAATGCATGTTGCCCTTCATATAAACCCTTACTATGGCAAAAACCTCATATGATGGTTTGGTTGCTCACTATAATAGTGTGCTTCCCATAGGTCCTGTCATCATTTATAATAATCCTATACAAACTAGTCAAGAGATTCCCCTAGTTTAGTTGAAAAATTGGATCAAAGTCCTAACTTGGTTGGAGTGAAGGAGTGTATTGGAATGACCGGATCAAACAGTATAAAGATCAAGGACTTTTTTGTGTGTACTGGGACTGATGTAGGAAGCCATGATGCTATATGGGATTGTGGGGCTACTGGGACTTCAATCTATTGCAAGCAACTTGGTTCCTGGTTTAATGAAAGACTCATTGTTGAGGGAAAGAATCCTACACTGAATTCAAGCTCAAGCCTTTATTTGATTTGGCTTTACCAAGCTCCAATCCCAATTGCTTTGAACACTGCTCTTGCTCAACTTGGGCTTATCAAACCAGTTTTTTCAGGCTACCACAATGTGCCTTTGCCTGTGGAAAAGAGGTTTGGAGTTTGTCAAATTGGGTGAAGGAAATGGGGTAGAGAGCATTTTGTTGGAGAAAAGGATGCTGAAGTTCTTGATGATGATGACTTTATCACAGTTGGTCGATATTAATTTAAGTTATTACCTTATGCAAAGTCTTATGTTAAGTTCTCTTTCTATTGGGTTTTGTATACTTTCTGAGGATGCCAAGAGTTAAAAACCAATCATGTACACAGTGTCAGTACTCTCAGTTTCAAGTAAGTAAAATAAGATTTGGTCATTGGTTTCTTTCAAACACTGTTGCAGCTGGAAACTGGTTGAAATTAGTTAAATAAGATATGCTTGCGCATTTTGGTTTGATTTGAGCCTTGTTTAAATATTGGCAATATATCACAGACACAATAAGCACTGATATTAGTGCAGAGCCAGAACTCTGGGTAGTTTTTAATGTTACTCTCTTCATGTCACTACAGGATTCTAAGTTTCCTTGGCAATTCCTTGATATGCTAGAAATCTATAAAGCAACTTACATATCCAGATCCCTTAGTTAAAACTAAGTAACTAAGGATATATTGTGCTTTGGGGCTTTTCTCATTAGTGAATTAGTTGTTAGTTAAGAACTGTCTGTTAAAAGTCAGTTCTATTAAAGGTCTGTTAAGTTAGTTATTTTCATCTGTATTTCGAGAAGCTAAAATTCAATCGCAATTATTCTCACTCTCATGTTCCACTCTCTTCAACTTGATCAAAGTTTACACATAGATAAGAATGGGAAAACATTATTCTCTCAACAAGGCCAATTACTACCTTGACACTATGATATGATTCCGAAATTAGGTAGCATTTGGGCTAGTTTACACATAGTTAAAAGGTATGTAGATAAATAAATCAAGCATGATTATTGCAACATGAGTAACTTATTCACGC
This sequence comes from Sesbania bispinosa, assembly GCA_026901365.1. Classification (NCBI taxonomy): domain Eukaryota; kingdom Viridiplantae; phylum Streptophyta; class Magnoliopsida; order Fabales; family Fabaceae; genus Sesbania; species Sesbania bispinosa. The sequence continues at coordinate 989,786 of QLOH01000173.1, forward strand.
AGGAAGAATATAACTAGTAATGTCAGAATTAAATTAAGCGAGACAATCAAAACAAACAAAAACCTTCTGCTTGTCCATACTTAATGTATTGCCTCATCATGTGATAATTAAATCAAAATCATAGGCGCCTACAAAGCTGCACCTATCACATCACCAATATCACTTGTAGGAACTGCTAATTGTAGCCCACAAATTGAAACGAACAAAGTCAATTCTATACCAACTTTCTCATTCATTCGCAAATGGATTTCCTAAATATAATATTATAGGGTTAAATATGTTTTCAGTCCCTAAAGTAGTAGTTACCGGAAAAAATTACCTTACTAAACATAGCTGAAATGGTTCAGTTACTAGATTTCCAACTTTCAGCTAGCTGAAATGACTTACGAAACACACTAGTGTGGTGAGTGTAAGTCATTTTAGCTAGCTGTAAGCTGAAATTAGTAGCTGAACATTTCAGTTGTGTTTGGTAAGGTGACTTTTAGTGGGTAATTACTAACTTTTCTTGAAAAAATTACTTAGAGTGTGTTTGGTAAAACTAGCTGAAAAGCTTAAGAGTGTGTTTGGTAAAACTAGCTGAAAAGCTAGCCGAAAGCTTAAAGCTAGGCTGAAGAGCTCGCTGGAAAGCTGAAAAGCTATTGAATGTGTTTTGGTAAAACTAGTTGAAAATGGTAAAATGGACATGTTAAGGACAACATTAATATTAAATATGATAAGTGGGGGGTAGGTTGAGGGCTAAATTTGGAATTAATTTTCAGCTAGTAGCTGAAAAGTGGAGTTTTTTTAAAAAGCTACCTCAAGTACATTTTCAATTAACATAAAAGCTTGTATCTATCCAAAAAGCTACATTCAACAAACACACTAAAATGGTTTCAACTACTATTTTCAACTTTCGGCTAGCTGAAATGGCAAGCCAAACACCACTTTTAAGGTAACTTTTTTAAAAGAAAACTCATCATTTATTCAGCTAATAGCTGAAATTTATATAAGTTATTCTCAACCACCCCCACTCATCATTATTTAATACATTAACGATGTCTTTATATGTTATTTTACCATTTTCAACTAGTTTTACCCAACACATTCAATCAAATCAGCTAGTTTTTCAGCTTTCAGTCTAGCTTTTAACTTTCAGGTAGACTTTAGCTTTCATCTAGCTTTTTAGCTTTCAGCTAATTTTATCAAACACACTCTTAGTCTTGAATAGTCATAGCTCTAAGCTATTAATAACCTGTGCATAATATTATTCTTTTAAGCATTTCCTTTGTTCTAACTTTTAAGACACATTTTTTTTTTTAATTTACACCAAATTTCGTCTTTTGTTGACTTTGGTTTCTTGAATCCGGGAATGAATTAGATATGGCTCAAATATGCGCAATTATTTGTGCAGGAGTTGAACAGTGGTTTTGAATGGCTAAACTTTTGACTTCCTCTTACCCAACGTGGCTGTTATGCATACAAGAACAAAAACGAAGGAAAAAAATTTGCATGCCCAATAGCTATTTTAGAACAAACTCTTCTATGTAATTACAAAATCACGCAGTTCCGTCAGTCATCAAATGGTAGCCGTATGAGAGATGGAAGGACTCAAATGCTGAGATGATTTTAAATCCGATTTAACTCATCTTGGTATCTGAACCGTCCGATCTTCATTAGACTGTTCCAGTTGATGATGAGGTGAATGCGTGACATTTTGTGAATGGCAGGAATCCAGATATCATCTTAGAATTTAGGGTAACTTTAAAATGTGGATCCGACACTCATATTCATGTTAAAACGTGGATTTAATGTTTAAAACGTGGATTTAGTGTAAACTAAACACGTTTTAGTAAATGCGGATCTCACATTTTTATAAAAGATGTGTTTATTCAATCAAAAATACTATAAACATAATAATAATAATAGTATAAGATATATGAGTTGAATGACATTATCCAATAATTTATTTGCTTTTCCTTAAATTAATTTTCCCAAAAATAAAAATAAAAAACATGACTAATTATATAGTAATCTCTAAACATATCATCAGGAAACTAACAGGAATTGACAATTAAAATAAAAGTAATTGTAACAGTGCTGCAGTAGTATACTCCTTGTAATGGTTTAGCAATTAAACTCTTCAACTTAGTGCAAGAAATTATTTAGGCCTCAAACGAGGTAAAAATTAAGAGAAATATAAAGGAGATATAGGATGTGAGGGTTCTGCATAAGAAGGATGATGAAACAGACACTTCAATTTGTCCTACATTAACAAATAAATTGTATTAATTAGTTTATGTTGTTATTTTGTTCAGAAATCTTCTTTTGAAGCTGGGATAAGAGGGCTTGATTCTCTTTGTGAAGAAGCACTGCTTGCTTCCTCAATTTCTCATTCTCCTCTATGATACTTTGGTTCTGTATATACAATTTCAAGTTTCTCATCTCAATCTCTTCCTTCACCACAATCATCCTATTCCTCCTTCTTGCTTCTTGCCACTGTGCTCTCCTTCTTAGTATCAATATACCAAACAAGGATCAATATCACACACAACAATTTACATCAAAATTAGCTAAAATAAATAAAAAAAATTGAAACTATAAAAACTGAAAAAGTACCTATTGAGGAGGCCTAACCGAAGATGCCTGTTCTGTTTCTTTGGATGGAAGTGGAAAAACAAGAGGAACATATGGTGACTGTTTTGAAGAGAAAGAGTGCATACCGTTTTCTCTCAAACTTGGGGAGAAGGACTAACACTACAAGGTTGAGAGATAAGATAAGATGTTAATAATTTGAAAGTGGGGTGTAACCATTGGGCTTCAAGGGGTTTATATAGCCATATAGATAAGATATTAATTAAAATTAAACTTGATAAGAAACTACAGGGGAAAGAAATTAAAAGTGATGATATAGCTGTGATTTTGTGTTTGTATCTACACAAGAGAGAGAGAGAGAGACTTTTCATAGCAATGATGACATAAGGACTCATGATTACAAGGGGCAGCAAAAGTTGGGGAAGGCAGAAGAGGGGGGTTGAAGAAAAATGCTTGCTTTTGCTTACCTTGTTTCTTGGCCTTTTTGATTGCCTAGTTTCAGAGTCTATAAGGCTCAAACTTGGGTGGTGGTGGTGATGGTAAGTAACGTAGAGATGAGGGCATAAAGTACATCACTCCCCACCGAACTCTTGAAGTTGAGTCACACTTTTCCAAATTTTAGAACTTTCTCCTTCAGTTTCAAAACCGTTTAGGTGTTGCAATGGGATCTTCAAACTTGAAAGAGGAAATAGTGATGAAGTCACGTGGGGTGTAATCAAATTGTTGTGATAATTATGGTACAAGACAATTTTTGACATGATATTCAACTTGCCTGCCAACCTGCATTTATAACAAACATTATAGCGTGTTTGATTTACACTGGAATCGGCTAACGCCAATATGTTTGGTTTCACGTTTCAAAAGGTATATCCAAATTTGAGTTTGACTAATTTCAACGCTGAATCAAACACAAAAACATTGGCTTGGATGTACATTTAAAATGTGATTTTGATGAAAACCAAACACACACGTTCATTTACAAGGGGCCATTGCATGGTTTCTGCTCTTAGTCACAATGTATAGTTATTGCTGCACCTCTTCTGTTCTGCATGCCTATACTAAAGAGTCTTCAGGCACTCCCAAGTAGTTGAACTGTTCAAGTGCCACTGAATCAGTTGCAAAAGGAAAAAGCAAAAATTGTGGTTTTTTCTTATGAACCAAAGGAATACTAAATAATTGGAGTTTTCAGCACTGATGAAATGGTAGAGTATCACTCTGCTTTGATTTACCTTTTTGTTTTTGGCTCAGATTAAAAATAACTTCTTTGTTCCATGATGATTATTAAGGCCCTGAAGAGTGATCTGATCCATAAAACCTTTAAGAAGTACAACAAGGAGAAAAATGACTATATCCCATCCATTTTATTACTACATAGTCATACAGGGGAATATTGCATAATAATCATATAGCCTATTACCTCACTACCAAGATCAGACACTCCCTTTATGTAAACTCACTCTCTATGCAGGTATAGGATAGTTGGTATTTTTATATCATCATCTTCGTATTGCTTTTTCACTAATCTGAATCTTTTACTATCCACTTTTTTCATTGAACACATGTTACATCAAACATCCAAACACTTTTAGTCTTTTACGAACAAATACTGTCTTTGGTGGGGTAAAAGTACTTTGAATGAAAAGCATCCCCTCAAAATTTTTAACTCAAACATATATTTGGAACATTGAAATATATATAGGCTAGTTTGATATCCAAACGCACAATAATTTGATGTTTTTTTGAAAAAAAAAAAAAAAAAAAACTTATAAAGATGAAGTATTGCCTTGATTTTCTTCAATGGATTTATAGTATGTTTGTTTTATCTTTTGTAACCTCTCAAATGTATGTTTATGTGAACACAATAAATTGTTATTTTTCACAAAACAGAACATTGAAATGTGTGCACCACATTTTTAAACAGTGCCCTAAATAGGCTATTAAAGGTTTATTACTGTATATAATTCTTAGAAATTTCACTCTTTGTTCTCATAGAGATTTAGATTGAAAAGTTTAGTTGGTAATGATTATTTAAAAAAAATGATTTTTATTTAAAAAACTATTTTAAGAAGTATTTTTAGTGTGTTTGGTATGCTATAGTTAAAAAAGATATATATTCACTATAATTTGATCCGATTTGAATTTGGTTCATGTTTTTAGTTTTTAATGATAAATTTTATATTTTCATTTATTTGGATTTTGATCCTTGTTGTTAAGGTATTAATGATCCTCATATGTTTCATTTGGTTTTTATTCTCTATAATATTCTGTACTATTAAGGCACTAGTCTCTGTTTTCCATATATAAATGATCAATATCTTGATAGGTTTTAATTATTAAAGTATTAGTTTATGGGAAAACCAAATCTAAATGAGTGAAACTAATAACCAAAATGGGAAAAAAAAAACTATAAAAATCAACATTCAAACCGGGTGAACCTATTGTTTCCTTTAACCAATAAAAAATAGCATTATATGGTCACAGGAACCAAACCTAGTGGAAAGAGTATTTATTATGAGAGGAATAAAGGAATGAATTTTGACTAAATTTTACATAGATGGTCAATATTATATTTTACTTATATCATTTAACCATTTTAAAAAACTTATATTTATGTTATAATCTTAATCATTTATATAAAATCTAATCTTTATCATTTACCCCTTTTACTTACAATAAACTTTCTCTCATTAGATGTTCTATTCAAGGAATGATAACTCTAATCTTTATTTTAAAACACTTTTTAATAAATTATTTAATATACCTTTTATTATTGGTTTATTCTTTAAAAGGTCAAGACACTCTTCAAAAAGTAATCTATTTGAAAGCTAAGTAAATTGACTTTTTAAAGAATAAATCAACCATACGAAATTGTTAAAAAAATATTGCTATAGCATTTCTTTGTTGCCGTATCATCAAATTAAAAGTTAAAATTTTGGTCTAAAAACGTAAGAATTTTTGTTTGAAAGGCAGAATGCAACTTTTTTTTTTTTCCCGTTTTGCTTTCACATTATGGAAATGCCTTTACTTGTTAGATTTCTCTAGGTTCAAGCAATGAATATCCAAAACATTGTCATTTAAGAATAATAATCATTGCTTAATTTGAAAACTAACCCAAAGTGTTTTATTTATATACATAGTCGAGAGACACTTCAATTCTTTCTTTTCTTCGTTAGCTTATTAGAGATGTAATTACCATTTAATTAAACGTTGGATTATTCATTCTATACTATATATTATATATATAATAACCAAATTTGGGTATGTTATGTTAGAGCCCCCTGTTTGAGTCCAACTTCAAAAGAAGAGTCACATGGAGTTGGCCATGAAAATTACGTGTGGATAAGAAGAAGACAATTGAAAATGATATTGAAAGAAAATAACATAGGCCAAGTTTGGATACACTTCTGCAGAAGAACTTCTGAGAGATAAAAATAGAATGAATCAAAGAGGTCAAATGAATTTAATTTCTCCATAAGTTGAAATTAGTTACTTATGGAAAAGTTAAATGAGAGAACTTTTGGAGTAAGTAGGCTACACAAACTAATTTCAACTTATGGAGAAGTTAAATGCATTTGACCTCTTTGATTCATTCTTTTTTTTTCACTTAGAAGTACTTATGCAGAAGTTTCATCCAAACTGACCTATATTCATACAACAAAAACATACAACTTATACAACACACTTTTTCTTTATATCTCTCTATCACACCACTCATCACATCCTACACTTCTCTCTTTTTTTCTCTTTTTTCTCTTTATCTCTCTTTGTTGTTAAATGTTATTTGTTGTACAAATAACATTTCTCTATTAAAAATAGGGCTCTTTATCTCTCTTTGTTGTTAAATGTTATTTGTTGTACAAATAACATTTCTCTATTGGAAAATAGGGTACAGGTAATGAGGATGAAAGGGGCAGTAGTCAATATAGTTAGGTCCCTTCTTTGTCTCTTTTCTTCAAGTAATTGAGTACCAAAGCCATACTCATTTATTTGGAAAATGAACCTCATTTTGGCTTCATCTTCTTCTCTATCATTATGACTACCACGCCCCCTCTCACACCACTGGGAGTCTTTGTTTATATCATGATGGTGTGTGTATATATATATATATAGTGGGAACAAGTATATTTGTCCAATTTCCGCTAAGCCACTTCACAATAAATTTGAAATAAGGATTTTTTTTTTTTTTTACATTGGGAATCCTATCCTTGGTAGTGAGTTGCCAACAAAGCCAAGATGGAGAAACTAGATCATGAATTGTGTGTGTAGGTAAATAAAAGTAATTTAGGTAAGGATGCATATAGGTAATATGGAGATGCTGCTAGGAAAGTGAAGTGTCATTGGTAGGGCAAAACGTGTGGGGTTACTTTGAGCTCCAAAGGGGGTCGTTTTCAGTTAGTATAGAAGCTTAAAGGCAAAGCAGAGGGAAAGCAGCAAAAGTAAATTTACTCATGTCATCATATTCTGATAGTGATATGTATCTTTCTTTTAGCTACAGAGAGTATATTGTACAATATAAATTTTAATTAACAACACAATTTTTTTATACATAACATAATTTTTATGTGATTGTCATAAAAAAAAGTGGGCTTAGGTTTTTAGAAAAATTCATAAAAGAACTATAATTTTATATAAAATACGTCTACGTATATTTTATATGAATAGTCGATTACAATTAAAGATAGGTTCTTGAAGCCTTCATCATGCTTTTGAACAAGGTAGGTTAAGCCATTTGATGAGGGACAAGGACCACTATCCTTCACTCATCATTTCTTGTTGTCCAACACCCATTTCTTGTATTACTACCACCAAAATACTAGCACTGCGGGGGAATGATGATATTGGGAGTCAACTATGGTATCAAAATCAACACCCCCCCCCCCCCCCCCAAACCTATTTTCAAGATTGTTTTATTGTCTATATTTTTTATAAATAAATGATTGGAGCCAACTTAGTGTTCATCAATATCTGATCTCTAACTTACGAGTACAAGTAGATTCTTTTAATTTTGGGCAGAAGGAATGTTTGGAAACAAAGTCACATTGATTAAACATAAGAGAAGTGAAGGGAATATAAAAAATTGGAGTGCACAATTTCAAGGACTTGGCAAAAACATACAATAGTTCACAATGTAGAGGTGTTGCTTAATCCTGTGCTTCATTTGCATATAATTGGTCATGTAACTTTTACACATGAGAGCACTTTAAGCTAAGGGTTTCGAAAGGTTATGAACTATCCATTAAAATTCAATGTATGAAATGAGTGTACGTTTGATTTGGCGTTGAAAACGGACAACTCAAGTTTGAATTCCTCAACGCAACTATTTCTAGCATTGGAAATATTAATTTACCATGTTCTAACACTAAACCAAAGATGCTCTAACCAATTATATATACTTATGGAAATTAAAGACAAACCATCCATTAAAAAGTGAATGGCAATACGATTTCCAAGACAAAAGGAGTATTCATTGCTGGCAAACTATCTGCAGTAACTTGCGGCATCGCATTAACACTAACATACCATGGATGGTATATATGCTTGGCCCTAAACATTACACATTTTCGCCACCTAGACTAATCCATGATGATGTGTTTATCATACTACACGCATATCTCACAAATATGTTCAATGCACATCTTACTACTTTATCAAAACGTTTCTTTAAATCAGAAGTCTGTATGACCAAGTACTCAATACAGCATGTAAGAATTCCCTTTGACCTCCCCTGTAAGTTAGATCAAGTTTTTTGGAAAATAGAAACTTCAGTTTTACATAAACAGCTGTTGAGACAAGTCTAACCAGCAAGTGGATTAGCATGTATTGTTACACGATTAAGCCTTATCTCAGCAAGTGGTCGATCCCCTGCCCCTGTTTGAGTCTGCACAACATGTAATGTAAGTATAATACTAGTATATTCTTTTCTCTGATTTCTGTGTGTGTGTGTGCACGCAAATATATTTTAGATGAGACATTTGAGTGTACATTGGTAACAACAATGCATAAGAACATGACACTGGGAAACAATGTAAACCTTAGTTGAATTGCCAAACCAAGGGCTATGTTTGGATAGATGAAATAGGATGGAATGGAGAGAAATAAAATAGAATCACAATAGATTCAATTTTTTAGATTGTTTAAAATAAGATGAAATGAAACAAAACAAGATCGAATGCATTCCATCCAATTCCTCACTTTCTTCCCCTCCAATTTGGCTAGTATGAGATCATGGAACCAGCCTTTTACTCCATCCTATTATAAAAATATCCAAAAAATGGAACGGCCATTCTATTCTATTTTATCTCATTTCACTCCATCTCATTCCATTCCATCAGATATCCAAACATACCCTAAAAGTTTGAGGCTCACCTTGAGGTTCAACCTAACCTTTTTTTTTTCAAAAACAATTTTAACATTGGCAGAAGAATAAAGATACCTTTTCCATGAGATCAAGAACTTCAAATCCATGAATTACTCTGCCAAACACAGTATATAGCCCATTCAAATGAGGCTGCTTTGCATAAGATATGAAGAACTGACTTCCATTAGTATTTGGACCACTATTAGCCATTGACAATATTCCCCTTGCATTGTGCTGGAACATACAAGAAAGGCAACCTATTAAGTACCATAATCATCAGATGAAGAAAAATGTCTATAACTGTTGCTCCATAAGGCACATCACAAGAAAAGTCCTACTATGCTTATGCCAGCTCCCAATCCCCCACCACCACTACCACCATAAACCAAACAAAGGTAACCACAATGAGATGCTAAAATATAACTACTGTAAGATAATAATATTTAAATACAGTAAAATTGACTTTCATTGACCAGATAATTACACGTTGGCCAATCAAGATGTATAAAACAAATTAAGTTTTTCACATGCCAAGGGCAACCAATTAGGTTATGATGAAATTGATATTCTGTTAAATGTGATAAAATTTCTCATAAAATTACAAAGCTAAAAGGTACAAGAAATAACTCACTTTTGCTACAGAGAATTAGAGATCGCTTAGAGTACATTTTTTTCCAGTTATAGAAATAACTCTCAAATATGATGAATTAACTTGGTGTTGAAATTCCACGTTTAATAACAAAGGGCACTAAAAAATAATAAAATAATAGGACCAGATTTACATTTCAAGCTTCTCTGATATGAGAATTACAAAATTTTCCCCTTTGTTTCAAAAGTTTTGTCCCTCCCCCTCACCTTGTTTCATTTTCTCCCCCTTCTCTCATTTTGATCCATTTTCTCTCAATCCCAAGCATCCCTTTTGAGACTTTATGAAACCTTAAAGCCCTAACCGTCCTATTTTCCTAGGTGAACTAATTTTGTGGTGATTTTCTATAACTAAAGGTAGCACTCTAACGAATGAGACGAATATCCAATCTGTCAAGGCTGTTTATTGGACTCTTTAAAGGTATACCCAACCCACATCTAAAAAAAATTGAAGAATCAGTTTTTAGCATCTTTTTACTTTGGGTAAAATTATTTGAGTATAAATTTAGGGATAACAAGTATAATAGACATGTCGCCTAAGGTAGCAACTGGCATAGAGATCAAACAGAATAAAACAGTTCTGTTTAGTTTTCCTTGGTTCCTTCCTCCCTTTTCAATACGATCAAAATATACTATTTTTCACCCATGTCCTATTTTATTCGATTTTAAAAATGCATCAAACATAAAAACTCATACGTCATGTTTTGTTTAGTTGTAACATGTCTATGAAACACTACGCAAAGAAATGCATAAGCCCAAAGACACAGCTTCATAGTAATTAGCATGGTTGATGAACTCACCTTCAAAGATTCTCTTATCTCATCATTGAATTTTTTGCCCCATATACTAGTCCCCCCTTTGCCAGTACCAGTTGGGTCTCCACCTTGAATCATAAAACCTTTAATGTTGCGGTGAAATATAGTCCCATCATAAACCACTTGCACACAGCGCTAAAAAGTTCTGGATTGAAACACATTTACACATGAAAATTGAATTGTCACCCTTCAATATATAACAACTAATGGAAACTTAAAAAATGGACAAGAATGCTATGGTTTCACTATTATTTAGGCAATAATTGCACAAGTAATGCAGTGGCTTCGTTCACAGTCATCACCTCTGGTTTAACCTAAAACTCCATTCTCCACAAAAGCAACACAGCAGGGTGTTTAGATTAACTTATTTAGGATTCAAAAACACTTGATAGTTTTGAAAAATATAAAATAAAATAAAATAAAATAAAAAGCAATTTTTCTTCCAAAACTGATAAAAACTAAACACATGCCAATCTGTGAGCAAATATTATTTGATGAATTTAAGATTGATACTGATAGATCATTTTGTAATAAAGTAATTACCTCAGAGGTTTTGGGAACCTCGTCGCAGAAGATTTCGCACTTGATGTCGCCTAGGTTTGTATGCAGAGTCACCGACTGAAAATTCACACCAACAGCAACAAAGCAGGGTGAGAGGGAAAGAGATTAACATTTACATGCAACACGGAGAGGAGAAGAGAGGAGAGAGAGAGATACAAGAGTTACCACTAACCTTCGTTTGATTGTTCACAATTCCAAAATCGCCAATCCAATGAGTGAGTTATCAGATTGCAAAGCTTTGATTTGTGATTTGTGAATTCGAAAGCTTGCTTTGCTATGCTACTACTAGATTCTTCTGGAAAGGGATTTGGCTCGCATAGTTTTATTTGGGCTTGAGACATTTGGGGTATAATGGGAAATTGGGAATCATATTTCCCAAGTTTAATTCTTTATTCACATCTAATCAACAAAAATCGATTATTATACATTAAACTATTCTTAACTCTTTGCCAAAAGAAAAAACTAAATTCTTAACTAAAACCTTTTTTAAATAACTAAAACCTTACATTAAGTTTAAGTCTTTTAAAAAAATATCATAATTCGTTTGGGTATCCAAGCCCAAATGTACTCCATAATTATAAAATATATGTTTAGATGAATGGATTTGAAAAAAAAAATGAATGGATTTGAAATAAACTAGGAAAATGGATATTTTTCATCTTAAAAACTATTTTGTTTAATTTTTCAAAAAATGGAAATAATAAATTTTAATGAAAATTTTCAATCTTATATTATTTAATTTTATAAATGTTTTATAACTTTTCAATTTAAAAATTAAAATTACTTATCTAAACTTTATAATAATGAAGGGACCTAAACCTTGATTTATGGACCGAGTGACTTTTATTTAATTTATTTGGCTAACTGTGAAACATAAACTATAGCCAGAATTTTTTTTTTATTATTATTAATAAACCATTAGACTTAATAAATAGACCAGGAGTCACCAAGCCTAATGCCCACATGTATGTGAAAAGCATGAATGTAACTGCAATGGTCATTGCAATGGTTAATATCCACATTATTACCTTATTTTTAAGTGGAAACCCACTAATAAGAACCAACACCACACAGAGAGATTCAAAGAAAGAGATAGTGTTGAAAGGTCATGAATTGTACATAGTCTTCAGACAAATCATAACCAACAACTGCGATTAATGTTTTACATATACCATAACTAGTGCAGGTGTTCCCACCATTTTTGGTATTCCCTTTGCAACTCCACCTAGAGGGTTTAAAGCTAATTGAAAATGCCATGGTTGCAATCACAGTGGCCACCACCATCAATGTACCTCTTGTCTATTCTATCCAATTACCTTGATACTATAGGTACTTTGACCATAAATTCTCCCATCTTTTGGGTTGGTATGATTCTGCTCCACCAGCAAGTTTTGGCAAGTGAATATCAGTAGCTATGTCTACAGGACTTTGAACCCCTGCTTCAATTAAAATGGATTCGATTGTAACACCTACAGAATCTCTTGGACAACACTCTAACACATGATCCAATGCTATGAGACCCGTCCTATTCAAAGCATTTGTTGTTGTTCTCATCTCGGGTAGTGAAAGCAAGTATTTTATGGTTTACAAAGTTAATTATGGAAAAAATACCAATTACTATATAGTATATATTGTTCACATGCACAATGACAGGGTACCATATTACTGTCCAAGTTTCTTTATTGGATTAGATGAACGCTTAGTTTCAATTGTTTTCTATTACATGTATATCATGTAAGTAACAGAGGATCAATGGTCTGCATTTATATTTTAGTAAATTGGTCAATATTGTTGTACCTGAATTTGCCTGAGCCTCATAGCTAAATGAAGAGCCTACCCTCTTTGTCTTTAGTAGGTAAGAGTTGTTGTGCTCCTCTCACAGATTGTGTAACGTCCTAATTCCGTAAACCTAGGAATAATGTCCGTTGGAGACATATTCCCAAGTTTACCAAATTATTTCGCACATTATTGATATCGTCACACATAATTCATATAGCGCTTAAGCATTCCAACGTTACTTAAACTTGATATGAAAACATAAACTATGTCACCTGCATACACATGCCATCAATGGCTTGAATACAATAACCAAATACATAACAATGACTAGGATACCACCATACATGTGCTCTTGACAAAACAGAGAAGGCCCGAAGGCTGCACATGTACAATAATATCCCACAAAAGAATATACTAGCTAATGTCATATACATGTCGAAAGATAAAAGAGTTAAGTACATCAAAATAACAATAAAGCTCTCGAGCTCCTCCAGCATCAATGATTGGTCCGTGGAGGAACCTGTGCATCTAAAAGATAACCACAAAATGTGAGACTAATATCTCAGTGAGTATAACATGCAGCAGGCAGTGTAGGAAAACATGCAGATGCTATGCAACAAGAGGTATATATATATATACAACATTCAGAAACATGCTACATCTCAGACCATAACAACACATGATGTGCATGACTTGCATTACTTGGCAGACGAGGTCGTTTCACTGATTCATAGGTTAGACCTGAGCTTAGACTACGAGGGTACTAATCACCACCTTTAACTAGACCGAAGTCGTGTTTTCACATATATTAACTGGGCCGAAGCCAAACTCATTTTGTCTTATTCTGGACTGAAGTCAAGCTTGATTAAATTAGTGTTTGGTGACCGAGGCCAAATTCATCTTTTCAAGATAACTAGGGTTGAACCCAAAAGCATTGAACATTTATAAGAATATTCACATGGGCAACAATGCATAACAAGACCTTTGGGCAAAGCCCTAAGTTCACCCTAACCCTAACTCATGTTCCAACCAACCAGACATACAATAAAGCATAATAGAGAGCAATCAACAAAATAATCACACACACAAGCCAAAGAAAGGGAAAGAGAGAGATTAGGGTTCAGTGGAGAGATTCAAGCAAGATTGGGTGAAAGTGTGTGAGTTATACTCACCTAAAGTGGCTCAAGAATGAAGATAGAGAGGGGTGATGAGGGTTGTGGATGGCAAGCTCCCTTTATCTTCTCCTTCCTCAAGCTCCAAGTCTCTCTGTCTCTAACTTCACTCTCTAGAGGAATAAATGCAACAATAAATTAGGGCAGGCCCTAAGGGCTCTGTTTTAAAAAACTAAGTTCGCGCATTCTCACTCAAGCGAGGCTTTCTCGCTTGAGCGAGAACACTGAGTGCTTTCTGTTTTCGCATTTTCACTCAAGCGAGAATGTTCTCGCTTGAGCGAGACGAAGTCAGAGAGCAATCCTAAATTTTTCCCCCAATTGCACTCAAGCGAGAGGCTTCTCGCTTGAGTGCTTGAGTGAGAAAACCAGAAGCAAAACACCCATTTTTACTGATATGCTCGCTCAAGCGAGGATACTCTCGCTTGAGCAAGCCTCTGCAGAATGGAAACTCTGGTTTTCCATCCCCAGACTCTTTCATTACCTTTTACCCATTTTTCCTAGTTCCTTTTTATAAAAATATCTTTCTAATCCTATTTATCTCATGAAAATAATTTATGAAATTTGGGATGTTACAGATTGCACTATGAATTTCAAGTATAGAGAGAGATGCCTTAAACTCTTCCCCAAACATGAAACTCTTACCTCTTAATGAGAAAACAAATGAGGAATAAGGAAAACTATGGAGGGTAATTTCAAACAAAGGTAAACAAATGATGGGAAAGAAAGAGGAAACACAAATCACAAGGTTTCCTTATTCCTAGTTAGGACAACTATGTCCTTATATGGTTCTTCTGTCCATCATATTAAATATTTCAGCAAATAGATGTTAGCTTATCCCTGTCTACATATATTAATAATATTGATCAGGTTTCCTGTTCCTGCCAAATCCAACTATTGATGATGAAACTAATTTACTGTTATACAAATTATGGAAGCTTAGGATTCGGAAATCTTTTCTTGATCCCGTACAACATCACGCCTTTACATGAGGACAGTGAGGGTTCGGGGAAGAGAAAAAGGGAAAAACCTATTATATAATACAATGGAGGCAGGGTCAATGATGGAATTTACATATAAACTGCTCATTGACCTTACTACACCATTTAGGTGATAGCAGAATAGTCTAAGCAAGAAATTCTATACAGAGCTTTACATGAAGTAGCTCAAAGATCTCATTTTTCTCGACCAACCTTCTCCATAGAGGTCATTCCATTGGAGTAGCTCAATCATTATACATTATACATTATCTTACAGGCCACACAAGGACTCAATCATGTAATACGTAACAACCATGAAAAACAAATAACTGCTTTTATAATCCAAGAAAGTGCCAACAAATGCAGCTTCATGTTAACCTAATTTGACATCATTTTCCAAAGCTTCCTCCAGCAGATTCACATCTTATAATTTATAAGTCATTTAACAATGAACTACCATTTACTAACTTATCTTGCCTCTGTTTCATAGGTATATGGTAATGTTTCCCAACAAAAGTTTAAGCTGAAGGAGCCAATTGTGATTTGTGAAGCAACTCCACCAATGTTGTCAGGATCGAGATCCTACGTAGGATCGGAAGGGGGTAGCAAGATTGTAGAAACCTAGGATCGTAACAAGGATCGTAAGATCCTACCAAAATGAAAATTATACTAAAACATAAATATATGCATAGAAATTATGAAAAAAACCTATAACATTAAAACACTTAAAACTGAAATTTCATACTCAACATAAAAAACATGTCTTGAAAACACAGCAGGGGGAAAATAGCCCAGAACAGAGGGACAAAAACACAGCAGCAACTCAAAACAGAGGAGCGCACAGCAGCAACTAGGGTGTGCGCGGCAGCAGCCCAGCTGGAGAAGGCAAGGCAGAAGCTGCAGAACGCACACAGAACAGCAGCAGGAAGACGAAGGAGAAGCTGCAGAACGCCGGGAAAATGGAGCAGAACGTGCGTCGTGCAGATGAAGGAGAACACAGATCACGCAGTGAGGATGGGGAGGAAGAGAGGAAAGATTCTGATGGAGAAGAACATAGATCGCGCAGTAGGGTTCCAACACAGAAAACGGCTCAAAGACATTAAAAAAACAGGGTCGAACCACTTTTTTCGAACCAGGTCGCAAAAATCCAACCCAGATTTTTAAGCAGCTGGGATCGAGAAGATCGTACGATCTCACGATCTAACTCAGCAATCCCACACGATCCTACCTATTTGCGATCTTACCTGCGATCTGACTCGGAGAGGCTCAGCAAGATCGTAAGATCGTACGATCTTACGATCTAGATCGCGATCCTGACAACAATGAACTCCACAAATAAGACTACCCCCTCCCCAGAATATTTTATCAATACAGCCCGTAAACCCTGCAGAATATTTCCTAACAACCTAGCATGAGGCCTCATCATGTTTAAACTAGGGGTGGAAAAAAATAATAAAAAACTAAAGGGTCCTGCTAACGAGTGCCCTAAAGGCACCGGTTAAGGAACCATATAGAGTATGTTTTTATTGGAAATCACAACAATGATTGTGTTTATGGAATTGAATGCTCCACAATCCAATAAAAACTTTCTAATTTAGAACCTTAACCAGTGCCCTTAGGGCACTCGTTAGCATTCCCAAAACTAAAAACCAAACTGAACCATATAAAACTTAATCAGAAATGACTGCTGGTTTGCTTGTAGAATGCCAGTGTTCCCCTTGGTTGGCCATAGCAGTGTTGAGATTCATGAGCAGAGGAACGTGCAGCAGAAGAAGGGGCTTTGCTAGTGAATTGTTTTGGGACAGCTTTTTAACCAAACCCAAAGAACCAATTATTATGGTTCAGTTTTTCCTTTGTTAAAAGGTTTAGGTTCAGACTTATGCTCCTAATCTGATTTGAGCCAGATCTCTAATCATTTTAGGTTCATTTCAGTCTTTCAAACCAGGGTACTAGCATTCAGCTTCCTATACTTTTTGGTAGCATAAAACTACCTTGAGCTGACTATGGCAGATTGCTGTTGTTGACACCTAAACTGGCTGCTACCCATAAGTAAAACAAGAGTAATAAGGAGATAATATTTAACAAGGCAAGTCCAACAAATAAATTAATTACCCACATGACCAAATTGCACACATCTTCTTGGCTTTGGCATAAAAAATACCCACATGACCAAATTAATTACCCACAGCACTCACAGGGGAATATAATATAATATATAACAGGTGACATCATATCATATGGTAGATGAGATGCACTTCGACACGTAACAAGTTGAAAAACTGATATAAAGCAGTTTGAAATCAGCACTTCTAGACCATCTATGGCTGTTAACAATTAAAAAAAATCTAAGATATATATACCAACTTATCATTTCCAATCCCACTTTGTTATGCACATAGACACATATATACACCCAAATCACACATTCATCTGAAGTTATATGCTAATTCTATGTATTATCAGCCACTCTTGTGTGGCTGAAACTTTGAGGTTATTTACTTCAATGGAACTCTTTTTACTGGTTCCCCTCTATTTTGTATTTCAGCTATGATAACTCAAATATGCCTGTAGTAGCTGCTTTTATGTGGCTGAAACCGAAATCATTCACCTTAATTGGAGAAACAGTCTTCACTGCTTTGAGAATTAGTGCTTGTTAAATTAATCCCTCTCACTCTATTTCAAGAAATGGTGAAAGAAAGAAGTAGTGAAGGGTGTGAGTGAAGGTGAGGAAAACAAGACCAAACCACATACCCTTTTGAATAGGTTTACTCAGTTCTTTATTACTGCAAGACCAAACCACATACCCTTTTGAAGAAGAATAATTTCTAGATCTCACTACTCTCACTCTGCACCCCCAATGAAGAACACAGCAACATAGTACATTGAACACATCTAACAAAGTTGAAACCCTAAAATGAAATCAAGAGCATAAGATGCATTTCAAAAAGTAAATGAAAACAAACCTGAGATTGAGGACGAGAAGCTGAGGGAGGGTGATTCCGGCGTGGTGGAGCTGGACGACGAAGTGGCTGTGCACGCTCGCAAGGAAGATGAAGTGAAGGCTCGCATGGAAGGCTTTTCTGTAAAGAGGTACCACACCGTGTGCTCTAAAATCCCTAATAAAAAGTTCACCTTTACACAAATGCCATTACTGAAAACTATAGTTCTCCGCGTCTTTTCATTTTTCAAAACTAAAAACAGATAGAGAAAAGCAAACACCTCAAAGCTGTTTTCCTTTTTTAGTTTTTAAAAACCTGTTTTAATTTTTAAAATCTGTTAACCAAACAAGTTTTTTAATATTTAAAATCTAAAAATTTAAACTGTTTTTAAAAACAGTAATCAAACAGGCTCATAATCTTTCTTTTCTTTTTTTATCCCAAGTAACTTCTCTGTAAAAAATAATAAGACACCCCAAACATCCAAGACAATACTATGTTCTAATATATTAATATGGCATCTTGAAGCAAAGAGCCAGATTCCATTTGTTTCTAATTCACTAATTCAGATATCAACTAAAGTATCACAAATCTATATATCCATTTACCAAGTAGGCAAACAGAAGGAAAAAAAAAGAAAGAAAGGGTATATGCTGTGACATTTTCTTGGCTAAAAGGGAAAGGATATATGAAAGAATATAAGATATCAGTTTATTCACCTTTTCTTTTAATGCCACTCGCACAGTCAATTTCTTTACAAATAAATAAATGACACCTCCGCCAACAGGCCTTTGAGCTGATGATAAACTGTCATAGTGTCATTCTATCATCCAACCAATTGCAGTGGGAATTGTTTTGTTTTGTAATACAAAAATGGGTGTGCAAGTATCTTTGTAATATAATGCCATCTTCACAAATATTACAATGCATGATCAAGTTAGCAGCTATCCATAGCCTATCAGTTCAAATTCTTGATACCTTTCTCCTTCCTTCTCTCCGCTCTCTTTTGAAAATCTCATTTGCAATCCCAGAAACTCTGCCATTCTACAAATGTTTTCAGACTCTGGATGTGACTTATCCCCGGAGGAGAAACCATGCAAATGCAAGGAATTAACATTAGCAACATCCACCCAACTAAATCCCACTTCCTTCTTTACCCCTCTCCCTCTCATCCCTTTTCGCACTTCAGCAACTTTCTCCCACTTCCCTTTCTCAGCATATAAATTTGCCATCAACACATATGGACCTGAACTTGCAGGATCCATTTCTATCAATCTATCAACAACCTTCTCAGCCATCTCCATATCCCCATGTAATCTACAAGACCCAAGCAAGCTTTGCAATACAGACAATCCAGGTCCTCCTGGAATCTGGTGCATCAACTCTTCTGCTTCATCCAGTTGTCCTGCACGGCCCAGCATGTCCACCATAATAGAATAATGCTCAGGGGATGGTTCAATTGAGTGTTTTTTTATCATGGAGTCAAAGACTCTATGGCCTACATCAACCATGCCCTTTCTACAACATGCAGCTAAAACAGAAAGGAAAGTGATGGAGTCAGGAATGCTTCCTTCCCTCTCCATTTCCTTATACAAATTCATCACTGACCCATAATCTCCATGGCGGGCATAGGCAGATATTATTGCTGTCCAAGCAAACTGGGTTCTTTCAGGTGTTTCATTGAATACTCTATGAGACTCGCTTATATTTCCACGCTTGCCATACATGTCGAGTAGAGCCCCTGCAACAATTGGGTCTGAGCTTAAACCAAGTTTGAGCAAGTGAGAATGGCAACGTTGCCCATGTTTCAAAGATATATCCTCAGCTGCAGCAATGGCATTTAAAACACTACCAAATGTGTATTGGTTGGGCTTTATCTCCTTTATTGCAGACAAAAATGTAAGCAAAGCTTCTTTACACAAGTCATTTTGAGCATACCCTGAAACTAATGCATTCCATGATATTGTTTGTGGACATTTAATCTCCTCAAAAATCTTCTTTGATTCTTGAATGGACTTAAACTTCGCATACATGGTAATAAGGCTATTGGAGACATTTTGTTCTAATGAAAAGCAGCTTTTTATGCATAATCCATGAACCATTAGACCTTCTGTAACCAGATTCCTGGTAGTTATAGCATGTATTAATCCGATAAATGTAACATCATTTGGATACACACCATCAATTCTCATCGCATTGAAGAGAGACACTGCATCTTCTTCCTCAATAGAAATCATTGTCGTCCAAGAGACTACATTTCTATTACTCATGATCTGAAAAACTGCCTTTGCATCTCTAAGGACCTCACATTTTGAATAAGTCGATATCAAAACATTGCAAACTGCAACATGTGTTCCATATCCCACTTTTTGGACCAAACCATGTATCTGCCTCCCTAGCTCTAAGTTTCTCATGTGACCACAAGCTGAAACTGCACCTGTAAACGAAACATGGTCAAGTAACATGCCTTGTCTTACCATTTTGATGAACAATGAAACTGCTTCCAACCCATAACATTCCCCCACTTGAGCATAGCCTGAAAGCATCGCGTTCCACGAAACCAAATCTCTTATGGGCATTTCATCAAACACTCTCCCAGCCTCATCTAATGCCCCCCACCTTGAATACATGGTTATAAGTGCATTCCCTATAAAAACTTCACAACCAAATCCACATTTAAGTACAAGAGAATGCAATTGCCGCCCAAAGAAAAACCCATGATCATCCCAACAAAAGGCAAGAGCAGTAGTGTATGTTACTGGATCAAATGCTATCCCACTGAAATGCATAGAACATGAAAAACGTAAAGCATCCACACTCTTCTCAAACCCCGACAGGATTATATTCCAAGAAACTGTGTCAGGATGATTCAAATTCTCAAAGATATGCAAAGCACATCCAAAATTCCCAGACTTGCAGTACATTTTCATGAGTGAATTCAACACGGTGACAGAGGAAGCAAACCCACTAGTTACCACAAATCCATGGATTTGGGACCCAAGTTTTAAGTCTCCTTGACAAGCCTTGAGAGACAAAGTAACAGCAACCTCGTCAAGAAAATGCAATTGAAACTGCTTCTTGAATATGGCAAGCGCTTGAAAGGGAAGGTTGTTGTGCAGAAGGTCAAGCATGGAATGGTTAACTGAGGCAGCGTTCGGGTGGGGAATATGGCCGAACAGGTGGTGTTCATGTTTGAGTGAGTGGAGCAGTTTGGACCCAATTTTGAATAACGGTACTTTATGGAGGGTTTTGCAAGCTACAGACATGAGGAACAAAACAAGGCTTGTGTATCCCAACTCATAAAGCTATTAGTAGTTTTAGTATTAAGTATTAACTATTAAGTAACTACAATCAAGCACAATAACATGAAAAAAGATTCAAGTAACTAGTCACATTATTGGGGTGTTGTTTCTCTTTAATCAATAATAATTGGGAACTTCGTTACATGCCTGAAAAGAAGGAGAGAAAAAGAAAACATGGGCGGGGAGGAGAAACCCTTCTTGATGTGCCCACGCCTCGCTCACCTCAAATGCTCATGTCTTATGATTAACAGGATGTTTGGTTTTTGGGAAAAAAAATGTCCATATAAGTTAGGGCAACTTTAATCTTCGTCCATCTACTTAAAATCATGTGTTTCTTGTTCCTTAACTTTCTAAACTGCTTGTCAATGAAATGAGATATGTTAATTATGTCAACCTCAATAATGAGTCTTAAATAACTTATTGATAATCTAATTAACTGTTTTATTAATTTTTAATTATTGAAATAACCCTAATTACTAAATTAGGGTTTTCATCTGAGCAATTTTATTCGCTAAAAAATCTAATTTCATAATTATGGTTATTTTAATAATTAAAAAATTAATAAAAAAAAGATTAATTAGATGAGTTAGCTATTCGGTCCCCACTATTGAGATTAACATGTAACTTTTGTTACCCAGCTTATCAAGTTAACAGATCTCACTAACTTTTATTACACAGTTTGTTCTTTTCTGTGTTGTAGGAAGTCTGGAAGGCTCGCAATAGTGAGGTTTTTGATAAGTATGAAACAACTACATTTTAGATGCACACTAAAATCTTTTCTCTTCTCACTATTATTTCTCGTACTCATGGTCAGAGTCATATTCCTCAAACTGTTCCCACCACTTTTGTCCAATGGGAGAAGCCTATTTTTGGAGAAGTTGCCTTAAATACAGACGGTAGTGTGGTGAATAACAAAGCTGGGTATGGTGGCATTGTCTGTCTCCATGATGGCTCCTGAGTGCAGGGCTTCTTTGGCTTTTTGGGCGCTAGAGATATTCTGTTTGTTGAGCTTTTTGCCATTTGGAAGGGCTTGCTCATGTGTTGGAACCTCAATCTTCATTATATCAAATGCATGTCCGATTCTAAGCTAGCTGTGTCTTTCATAACGTACTTGGATCATCGATTTCATCACTACGAGCCTCTTATATCAGCGATCAAAACCTTACTTTCCAAAGATTGGCATGTGTCCATCAAACATGTTTTTAGAGAAGCAAATGCTAATGCTGACTACCTGGCCAAGAGTGGTGTGCAGTGTGATTCTGCCTTTTATCATCATTGAAGATCCTCCTTCTGAGTTGCAAGTTTTTTTGGCATCTGATGCATCTGGGAGTTTTTATCTTAGGCGTTAGCATTTAGTTTGTGTTTTCCTCTGTTTCCTCTGTTTTGTTTTCCCGGTCTCTTTTTGCCTTGTTCACCAAAAAAAATTATTTGGGCTATAGGCTAGGATGTTGCTATTTCAAATTCCTAGCGCCCTAGATTGAACATCCAGACTTTGGAAATCAAGTTCAACAGCCATGGATTATCAGTGACTCATGGGAAGTAAATGTGGGTAGGTTTTCTACAAATATCTCAAAATGGAATCGTTCAGTTTTTGGAAATCTTTTCATAAAGAAAAAAAGATTGTTGTCTAGGCTTCAAGGAATCCATTCTAAGCTTCTTCTTGGGCCAAATCCTTTCCTAGTTTCCCTATAGGCTAAGCTTTGGGATGAATATGTGCAAGTACTAGATCATGAAGAGGCTTACTGGTATCACCTCTCCAGAAGTAATTGGCTTGTTTTGGGAGATAGAAACACAAGATTCTTTCACCAATCAACTATTACTAGGAGAAGGAAAAATAGAATTGAGGCTCTTCGAACAACAAATGGCAGGTGGACTTACGATTCTAATATGAAATCAAGACCTCAGTGGTAAACTACTTTGTTGACTTATACTCTAATACCTCACCAGCCATACCTCTTTCTAGAGATATTCAAGGTTTACCAACTTGATCTCCACAAGATAGTCCATCAATCCTTCCTCCGGAAGTGGATGAAATGAAACAAAGTTTGTTTAGTATGGGCAATCTTAAGGTCCCTGGACCTGATGGTCTCCATGATCTCTTCTTCAAAAGTCAGTGGGAGAACCTCAAACATCATATTGTAGCCTTTGTCCATAAGGTTTTCCAAAATCCTAACAGTATAGGTTCGGTGAATCAAACTGCTATATCTCTTATTCCAAAGTGTTCTCCCCCTGTGACTTCAATGCAATTTAAACCTATTTCGTTGTGTAATGTCATCTATAAAGTAGTCATTAAATTATTAGCAACCAAAATTAGGCATATCCTTCCTTACCTTATTTCTCCTTGCCAAAGCAACTATGTACATGGTCGTCATACTATGGATAACGTTATTGTCTTTCAGAATTGGTTTTATGGCCATTAGATTATATTTAACCAAAGCTTATGACAGAGTTAGGTGGAATTTTGTTTCAGAATCATTATTACTTGCTGGTTTCCATCCTCATTTTGTGGATATCATTCATCAGTGTATCTCTCCTCCATCCATGTGTATAAATTGGAATGGCGAACTCACAGATACTTTTAGACCCTCTAGGGGAATTAGGCAAGGTGACCTGCTTTCACCCTATCTTTTTGTCATCTGTATGGAGCGATTGAGTCATCTAATTTCTTCTATGGTTAATCTTCGATCATGGGTTCCTTTAAAATTTGGCCATAGTGGTGTTTCCATCTCCCATCTATTATTTGCAGATGACATTATACTTTTTGGGGAAGCTTCTGTCAACCAAGTTCAAACTATAAAACAGACTCTCAATCTATTTTGCCAAGAATTTGGGCAGGAAATTAATTTACTTAAATCTCATGTTTTCTTTTCTAGCAATATGCATGATGATTTAGCCAACCAATTGTCTTCAATGCTAAATATTCGTAAAACTGAGGATCTAGGTTGGTATTTGGGCTTTCCAGCGCCTCACACTAGGCCATTAAGAGATACTTATGTAGTTGGTAAAGTCATAAGAAGGAGGGTTGAATTGAGATGCGTCTAAGCCTGTTTTTAAACATTTAAACTTGTTTCTGATTTAAGTTCTCAAGTGATTTCACTTGGATGTTAGATGGTTAGTCACAGGCAGATGCGAATAAGGTCCTAACTTGATCTCAAATTAGTTAAGAAGTTTAGCTTATAACTTTCTTTATCAAAAATTAATTCTGCTGACTTTAAGTAGTGAAAACAGATTCTGAGTTAAAGATCAACTTTAAAACTTGGGTTTAGGAAACTCAGAAGCAAATTTTGGATTTACTGAGTGCAGAGTCATAAGTAAATAAGATATAGAGTTAGAGGAAGATAAACATAGGAAGATTTTTATCGGTTCACTCTTATCAACCAAGAGCTACGTCCAGTCCTCACCTTAGTGAGATTTTTCCACTAACTTTAACAAGTTACTAGTATTCTCCTTGCAGGGCCTCTTAAGACTCCTAAGCATTCTCCTTCACAGGCCTCTTCAGGCTCCTAAGTATTCTTGTCCAAGTTTTCCACTCAACACCACAGTCCAGAAAACACCCTCTAACTTGGTGGAGGAGTTACAACAAAGATGGAAGAAAAATAAGAGTTTTTCTTAACTTGAGGTTGTAAACACACAAAGTGTGAATCAACGATGAAGTCCCCAAGTCAAGTTACAATGAAATCCCACAGATAAAACTCAAAGAGTTGATAAACAATAAAGATTTATGGGTTAGAAACAGAGAAGATGAATAAAACAGTATATAGCTATTCTTGCAGAGTTTTTGTACTTTTGCACGTGAACTGATACTTTGGTTTTGAGTTTCCACGGATTTTTATAGGTTCTCCTTTGAAGCTATCCGTTTATATTCATTGGAATCTGTCAACAGCTCTTTGTACTTTGTGTCAGTGCTTTGACCTTATCAGCAAGTTGTACTTGCTTCTGTCTGAACACCGAATGCTTCTGTGTCTGACTTGTTTCTGTGTCTAAGTGATGCTTCTGTTTCTCACCTTCATTTTGCTTCTGACTTGAGTAATGCTTCTAAGATATGTTTGACTTTGCGCTTCTTGCATTTTGAGCAGATGATTCTTTTAAGGATCTTGGGGCTTCAACTCTTATTTTTGAGTTATGACCTTATCTTCACCATTTGGTTCTGAGTTTGACTTGCACCCTTCTGCGTTTGACTCATGAATTTTCTTTTGGTGCTTGATGAAGAGTGATTCTGAAGGCTTTGTATTTGTAACTCAGTCAGATTCTAACATGTTGAGTACTCAAGTAGATGGACCAAATACAAAAGTAACTCATATACAAATTTGAAATTTTTACTTAGTCAGAGGGGTTGCCAATCATTAAAACCTTGTGCATATGAGGGTTTGTCTTAAAAACTCATTATCATAATGCAGATAAGGTAAGGAAAAAGTTGTCTGGATGGAAAGCTAACCGATTATCTTCTGTGTGTAGGGTTACTTTGGCTCAAACATGTCTCTATAGAATTCCAAACTATGTAATGCAAGCAGCGATAATCCCCCGTGTTATATGTGATGATATTGAACAACTTTGTCAAAATTTCACATGGGTGTTTACACAATCTTAGCGGAAATGCCACCTGATTTCATTTGGTGGGCTGGGATTTAAGCCCTTAAGGATCCTCAATGAAGCCTACATATTAAAGCTAGCTTGGAATGTTATTGCTTCTCTTGATGCCTTATGGGTCAAAGTCCTATGAGCTAAATATGGATTGAGTGCTCATTCCATGCTAACAGTCATTGTCAACAATAGATAATCTATTATGTGGAAAGGTATAGTTAAGAGTTGGAGGCATTTGAATAAGTGTATCTGTTGGATAATTGGAGATGGAATCACTACACATTTTTGGCAAGACCCTTTTATTCTGAATCTGGATCATCTATTACAACATGCTAGAAGTAATATTCCTAATTCGAAAAAGGACCTGCCATTAGCTTCTTTTGTTATAAATGGTGGGTGGAATTGGGAAATGATTTCTGAGCCGTTGCCTCCAAACTGTCTTGCTCACCTTACTGGTATTAAGGTCCCAAGTCTTGAGGAGGGAGTGAATTGTCCTGCTTGGAGGTTCTCAGAAAGTGGGACTTGCTCTGTTAAATCTGCATATGAGTATCTGATAGGTACAACAAATTAATCAATTCACCCAGACCAAATTTTCAAAGTCATTTGGTCTTGGCAGGGGCCACCCAGAATTTCCTCCTTTGTTTGGAAGCTGACTCATGGAAGATTACTTACAAACTCAAAAAGGATCAGGAGAGAAATGACTGATTGTGATCTTTATCTCTATTGTGGATTGGCAACATAAACAATCATACACACAATCAGGGACTCTGAACCTATAGCCGAGCTTTGGGAATCGTTGATTGATCAGGGGGATTGGGCTTCCTTCTTCAGTGTAGGGCTTGATCAATGGCAAAGGAAAAATTTACAACTATCAAATGTCTTTGTAGCTGGTGTTCCCCAGAATTTCATTTTTCCAGTGGCAATATGGTTAATTTAGAAAGACAGAAACACACTTGTTTTTCAGCAGAAAATATAATTTCCTGGTAACTTGTTTTTCCACATTGTCAGTTATGCTCGTCGTGTTATTTCATCAATTACTTCTCCTTGTTCAATATCTCAGAAAATCTATAAAAATGAGAGCCTTATTTGGGTGGTCTCGTCCTCTCCTAAATTTTTATAAGTTTAATGTGAATGGTTCTATGTTGGCTCCTTCTCAAAACACAAGTTCGATCAAGGCTGAACTGTGGGGATTACTCCAAGGGCTTCAATTGGCTCGGTCTATGCAGTTGCAGAATATTATAATCGACATCGGCTCTATTATAGTTATACAACTGATCAAGGGTGGTTGTCCCCACTCTCACCATTGCTTTGAATTGATAAGGCACATCAAACATTTGCTGGAAAGCAACCCTCATATCTTTCTAAGTCATGCCTGTAGAGAATCAAATCGTGCAACGGATCATCTTGCAGGGCTGGGACATTTTCTCCTAATTGACATTGTGAGAGCCTGAGGTTGACAAGGGCGGGGAGTGATCGTCGGTGCATAGAGGCACGAACAAGGAGCGGCTCTTGGCAGACTTCTAAGCAAAGGGACACATGGATGAACCAAGTCCACACCAAATTGAGAGTGATCCATAGGATGTGCATATATGAGACTGTATAGTTGAGGATATCTTAAAGGAAATTATTGTGGAAAACGATACCAACAAGATACATCTTCTTTTTAGAAGCCCATTGTTATGCCCAAAGTATGTAGGTGTCCTCCAAAGTTCCACATCGGGCAATTTGAAGAAGGGAGGGGGTAGGAAACTACTATAAATAAGGTGTCCTAGTTTGGGTATACTCGCCACAACAACACTAGTCTTTGGGTGTATGGGAGACTTGAGTAGTTGTGTGTATTGGGGACTTGAGTAGTTGTGTGTCAAGAGAGGGTTTGTAATTTTTCCGTGCAAAAATTGTGTAAAAGAGTTTGCAATTTTCTCCTTTTAAAAAATTATAAGTGGAGTAATAAAATTTTGTGTGTTTGTGGATATAGGCAAGAGGTACCGAACCACGTTAATTTATGAGTTTATTCCTTTATTTTTCTGTCTTTCTTGTGGGTGTGCTTCCGCATGTGGAGTTTTCTCTTCCCCTCTGGTAACCAACACCCATAATATAATTTCCATAGTTAAGCGTGCTTGATTTGGAGTAATTTAGAATGAGTGATGTTGCAGAAGGTTTAAAAAAAATGTACTACCTCCGTTCCTATTTAAATGTCCATTTGGATAAAAAACGCACATATTAAAAAATGCAATTATTACTTTTGTTTTCATGGAAATAAATTTGAAACTTTTTATTTTATCCTTTATTTCTCTTATTATTATCGGATCTCACTAATTTTTAATAGTGGGTCATTTATTAATATAAGGGTAAAATAAAGAAATTTGTATTTATTATTGTATTAGATTTATAAATGCACAACTAAATAAAAATATTTTTTTAATTAAAATAGACAATTAAATAGAAATGAAAATGATTTTAAAAAATACAATGAAGAGTGAGCGGATAATCCATCCACATTTGCAACTTTGGAATTTTGGAAATAATCACCGAAACTAACATTTATACCACTCACGCGCCTAACAATGTTGCACAGTGCAATA
This sequence comes from Sesbania bispinosa, assembly GCA_026901365.1. Classification (NCBI taxonomy): domain Eukaryota; kingdom Viridiplantae; phylum Streptophyta; class Magnoliopsida; order Fabales; family Fabaceae; genus Sesbania; species Sesbania bispinosa. The sequence continues at coordinate 1,018,065 of QLOH01000173.1, forward strand.
TAACGTAAGCTTGTATATTGTTTGTCTGAATGTGACTGCTGCAAAGGCTTGAAACGCAATAAGCTATGTGTCAGAAATCTGACATCGCTTTAGTCCCTTTCCTTCCCACTCTTCTCTCTCTCTCTCACTACCCTCTCTTTGTTTCTTTCACTTCACTTTCTGGCTACTAATGTGAAAAAGTAAAGGGGTACTGGAGTCTGGAGAAGAAGCACTTGTGAGTTGTGACTCCATTGTGAGCTAAGAAATCTCCTTTTATAATATTGTTTATTTATTTTTACTGAAAAGTGAGAAAGGAAGCATTTTTTTTCTTTGATCAGAGACACACACACAGACCCACTAGTAAAAGATAAAGCTCATGTGAATGTGACAATGGAAGCTAAGCCTCTTCGAATTGTTCCCTCTTCACACAACACCTCTGGTTTCTCTTCCACTCTCTAATCTTTTGCCCATTACATGCTTTCCCCATTTCTACTTTTTAAACTATTTTATTTTTTAGTTTTTTTTTTTTTCTTGTTATTCTCTTATGTGTGTTTGTTTTGTGGATTGTGTGTCCTTTTTAGAGGGGTTAGGAGGTGGACCCCAGAAGAAGATTGACATGGGACACATGATGGAGGGTGGTGTTAGTGTAGTAGTTGATGAAGGGAAGAGGGTTGTTCTGGTGAAGGAAGAGAACTCTTCTTCTTCCTCCTCCACTGTTGAACTTGATCTCGGGGTTGCTGCACCACACCCTGTGATCACAGCACGCCACCAAAAGTGCTGTCTGTTTACAGAGCCTCAGAGGCGTGAGCTTGACCATCAAGTTTTCATCTTCAACCACTTTGCTTATAACCTTCCTCTTCCTCCCCACCTTGCGCAATTTCCAAGCAATATGTCAGGTTTGTATAAACTTCTGATTCTGTTTCTGATCATGCCCTTTTTAATTAATTAATTAATTTAGTGATATATAGTGTGAGAGTTTACAAGTTAATTTGTATTTATTGTATAATGGATGTTCAGGCTTAGTTAACTTCAATTTAATTTTAATGGTCCATTTATGTAGTATGGTTTGGTCAGGTTAACTCCCATATACCATATATTATGAGAGCATTCTCTCTCTTCACGTGAATGTGTCATGTCATGTGTATACCAGATAAACAGACATGTTTAATAAGGTTAAATTTAAGTAAAATTAATGTTCAAAATATTAACTTTTCTTAATTCTTATACGCTCTACCCATATATGTATATGGATACACTTTTTCCTTAAGTTGGGTTGTTGTTTATTTGAGGAAGAGTCAGTATCTTGATTGATTCTGTCTTGGAATGAATTTCATGCTTAATGGATACACTAGTGAATTTACTTAATGTAAGGGTTCACTTTGTGATTTTGATATGATAAAAGGTAAGCTGAATTTCAAAGTTTTTTTTATGTGTGTATTGTTTTATGTAATTGTAAGATAGTGATGGTTTTTTTTTCCTTCTTTTTGTTTCTGTTACAGAATACAGTCACCTGGGTTTTGATTATGGGAGTATGGTGGATCCAGAACCTCATAGGTGTAGAAGAACTGATGGAAAGAAATGGAGGTGCAGTAAGAAGGTAGTGCCTAATCAGAAGTACTGTGAAAGACACATGCATAGAGGTCGTAATCGTTCAAGAAAGCCTGTGGAAACATCTCAAGTTAACTCTCCTTTGACAACAAAGCCTTGTGGCAACTTACATACCAAACTAGCCCCAAATACAGAATCTGCAGTTTCAAATTCAAACCTTTTGGCCATTCAACCCAGTCACAGATCTTCATGCACCCCATCAAGGAGCCTTTGTGTTGTCAATTCCCCTTCAGCTAATAATAGGTCAAGAAATATCATAGGTTCTGCTGATTACCACACCTCCTTTTCTTCTGCCACTGTGGTGACACATGCCTACACTCTTGCCACTGCAGTTGCACCTAAGGTGACTTTCAGCAGCATGGAATCTGTTACTTCTGATAACAGGAGTCACCTAAATGTGTGCAAGAAAGATGACCAGATCAAGAGCTGTATCAGCAGCAAGTTCAGTATTAAAGATGGTGGAAAAGGAAGAGTTGTCTGTGATAGTAATGGTATCTCTGCTGGAATAGGCTTCTCTCCAAGGAGTGTTCTTCAAGGTAATATTGGTGAGGTTTCAACAAATTTGGTATTTGTAATTGTTTTTTTATAATAATAGGATTAGAGACAATCAATCCCCCTCATTTGTCCCCACCCCACCAAAACAACAAACTCAAAAACAATCAATCATTTCCTAGTAAGTGGGGTCAGCTACATGATCCTGGCATATCATGGATGTTTCTTATTAATAGTCTTCAACGGTCCCACCCCACCATACAAACAAACACAAAGGAAACCAGTCCCAACTTAGTATGTTCTGTCTTGTATGCTGTCATGTATATTCTGTGGGGCTTTAATTCAAACTTCAGAATCTCAGGTGTCATTTATATGGTCTTTAAAAGTGTGCTCTAATAATTGTGTGCTCAATTAGTCTAGATGGACATCTCCCAACCGCACTCCTAACATGCACACACATAGGACATTGTCATAGATGCCTGTCTTTTGTATAGATTTAATGTTCACATGTATGCATCCTTGTTTTTTGCATGCATGTGGCAATACCATTTGAGAATAGATGTCTTGATCTCATGTTATGATTTAAGTCCAAAGAAGCTAACTCATCTAGTTTGAATCATTTGATGGGAGAAGATGCAAACAAAAAGTTAGTTCTGGAGGAGTAGGGTTATACAAACTATACATGAAGCATTTGCAGGTATTAATATTCCATTTTAAGACTAATGGTGAGTACTGCATAATGTAAGAAATATCTGTGTAAACATTGTATGATTAATTGTATTTACATATATTATTTGAGTTTAATATTTATACATTGTCAGTGTAAAGAAGTTTTACACAGATATTCAATGATGTACTGTCGCATAATTTATTGAATTTAATAACACAATGTGTCATATTCATTAGATGATGTGGTGACACACCATTGGATGTCTGTGTAAAACTTTTTTACACTAACCGTGTATATCAATTAATTAAATCAACATTGATATAAAAGGAAAGGCCTGCTAAAAGATTTGATTGTGATGGAAAAAAGGTTCAATCCTTCCAATCCTTACAGAAAATTTATTACTTTGTGCATCTCTTATTTGCATGTTAATGTTATCACTATCAGTATTCAGTAACTTTGAGGTAAACAACTTTTCATCAGAAAGCTGATAGATAGAGCTTTGTTGCTGTCATTTCAGTTTCTGGTAGCAATCATTCATACCTCAATGACAGAAACAATATAGAACTTGAACCTGGTAGGTGCCGGAGAACAGATGGTAAGAAGTGGCGGTGCAAGAGTGCTGTTCTTCCTGGTCAGAAGTATTGTGCCACACATATGCACAGGGGTGCTAAAAAGCGTTTTACAAACCATGAACCAGCTACTGCTGCCACTACTACTACTCCTAGTTCTGCTGTTACCATTGCTAGGTTGTCTTACCCTTCAGCCACAACAACCAACATTCAGAAAGCGTATTGTACAATTCCAAATACAAATCTTTCCATGTCAGTCCCAGCAAGTGAACCCTTCATACAATGTTGTGACAAAAGTCCTAGCAGCAGTGACACTGATACCACCATCAGTGACACCATCAATGAGTGTAGCTATGTTTCTTTCTAAGAAGCTGTTTCATTTCTCCAAACCTGTTTCATGTTTACATTAACAAGTTAACTCATCAGCATTTTGAGATCAGTTTTGTGTGAAGTGAACAATGGTCTCCATGAAAAAAGATTAATGAGATCTCTTATCATAGCATTGTCCTTTGAATTAAGTCAATGAAGATTTTCACCTAACTATGATTTCTTGTTCGGAATGATAAAATCTGAAAATTAGAAGAAAAGTGAAGTTTTTTAGTTCATACATATTTTGTATATATTTTGTTTTTGGAAGAAAAGTGAAAATAAAATGAAAAAAGCTAAAATGGCGTCGCCCGGACTCAAACCGGAGACCTTCAGTGTGTTAGACTGACGTGATAACCAACTACACCACGACACCATTTGATATGCAACTTGCGTTTCTTTTTTCCAGTTTTGAATATTATTATATCTCACAATTATGTTTTTGTTGATAAATGAAATAGACAAGAGATAGCAGCAACAAGAGAAGCGACGGCTATGCTATTGTGGTTAGCTCCTAATCCTCCGATCCTATTTATAAGAATTTTTTAATTTTTCATAGATTAAGGAAGTTGGTCATAATAACAATCCATCCTAAACTACCATTAAATTTATTAAAACACATCATCTTTCTATTTAACTACTCAATTGTGTTATACTCTCTCTACTAATTAATTAATCATTTACCTCCACTAATGAGGTATTTTTGTCAAAAAATAATTAACACATTCGACAATATGAAAAAGTTCTTATAAAAAGGACCATTAAAGGTGATGTATAATTTAGACTTTAGAGAACGTGATAAATTTTTCTTCATATTATACAGAGACATCTATACAAAATTAGTAACTGAAAAACACTCCAACATGGATCCCCTTCCTCTGCCTTTTTTTAATGTATAAATAGAACAAAACTGTTGAATAGAGGTAGTTATGAGTAACGTAAATTTGTTCCATGTGCCTAATTTCATCCCAACAAAAGACACTCCAGTATTGGATCTTGTTTTGTTCATTCATTCATTCATGTTATTGTTTGTAGCGTACTTAACTCTTATGCTTCATGTTAATTATAATAAGTGTGTAAAAAAATGTTAATTATAATTGTCCTATGCACATACTGAAAATATTCTACATTGAAATGTTTTCACCTTAACCTACCAAAACCAAGGGAAAATTTTACTTGAAAAGATTTTAATGATTTTATGAACTGTATTTTGAATTTTTATAATAATAATATTGTATCTTTTTAAAATCACCGAGAAGCTTTGGTCACAGTCCTCATAGATTCGGCAGAAACCAATATCTAGTTTAGCCGGTAGGAAGTAGCACAAGAAATATGCATTTCGAACACAAATAAAATTACAAGCATGTTCCAACTTCAAAATTTGTTATCAGTTATTGTGTTTGAAGAGGATATGTTTTGTCCTGCTTGGATGCATTTCTCCAGAAAACTTTAGATGATCAACATGCATAGTCAATGGTAAAGATTCATACAAACGGAGAAGATCAAATGAATATTTGGTAAACAGGCGCATTTGCTCACTCCAAATTGCCTGGTTATTATTTCGCTAACAGCAGTGCATAATTTCATTCCAAAGAACATTTTTTCTCAAATGCTTCCTGCTCTTTGCGACACAAGTCAAATTCATTTGTATGGTAGTACATGCAACCAACATAATCATCCATCTCCTTTGTGCACTTTTGGTGTAGATCCTTGAGACTGCAGAACAAGCATTTAATCAATATCATTCAGAAGTTCCGGAGGAGAAAATCCATTGTGTAAGACAATGATATAAAGACATAAATTTGGGAGCCATTTGATTGTAAACTGAGTCATAACATGTCAAATAAATCATAAAAAGTTGTGTGTCTGAAACCCAACCTTTAATCAGATAGAAATGGATAAAAAAAACCTGTGTGTATTTTTATGCACACAACACAAGTACTATTATGGAGAAATTACATTATTTATAACAGACAATGCATTGAGCAGTGATAAATGATAATGACCATAAATGTTTTCTCTACACCAAAAATAAAGAATGCTTTCTCTCAAAGGCCAAAGAGTCATCCAATAAAATTTTCAATTAGGTGTTTGTAACCTTCAATATCTTAAAAACTAGAGTAATGCCTACTGCAGGTGGTGACCAATAATAAAAGCATCCATCAAATATTTATATAAGGCACTTCTAAGTTGAGAGGTTCCAAATTTCCAATTCTAATAGCAAATTAACAAAGGCATTAGTTATGACTTATGCACAAAACTGTAAGATCCATGGGTTTGGTAATAAAAGGATAAAATCAGCAATAAACAGAAGAGTATGAACCTACATGATTATTAGGTATGCAAACAAAGAGAACTTTCTGTAAAAAATTAATAATACAGTCCAAACATCCAAGACAACATCAAAGTTCTAATATTAATACAGCATCTAGGAGCAAAGAGCCAGACTCCATTTGTTTCTAATATAGTAATTCTAATATCAATTGAGTTATCACCATCCTATATGCTATATATCCATTTATCAAGTAGACAAATTGTAGGAAAAAGGAAAGAAAGGGTGAATGACATATTTCAATCGCTAAAGGGAAAGGAAAGGATATATGAAAGAATATAAGATATCAGTTTATGCACCTTTCTTTTTATTTATTTATTCATTGATTATTGATTGTAAAACACTCGCATAGTTATTGTTAAACCCATCCTCAGAAACAAGATAAATAAGAACTGCAGAAAGATGAAAAGGTGAATCTTCATCGATCCACCCCTTGGTCCCTTAATTTTACAAGGTGGACAACTCAATTCTTTTATTCCTCCGTTTTCAAAACAGTGAAAGTATTCAGATGATAATAATACAAAACATATTATAGTACTAAGTTTAAATCACTTGTAGTTCTATAAATACAGTGCCCTTTGAAGCAGCTCGTTTAGAATTAAAATCCAAGCTTCATCATGAACAGAAAAAATCACATCAGTACACTCTGACAAAACACATTATTGCCAACATATTCAATCTCAGGTTAAAGTTCAGATATACAGGCAGTACTTGATTGTTATTATAAAATGATGTTTTCATTGAAAGAAAGACATCACCATCATTCATGAATGAATATTCAAATAATCATCAAATATGAATTATTGAATCTTAAGTGTTACAGATATTCAGTACTCTAATAAAATTAGAAGCATGTCAAAATCAATCTGTTTAAGATATGTTAACGTCATTAGCACTCAACAAAGAACTGGAAGAAATTTCACCTGAAACAATTGTAAATAAATGCTTAAATGCCATAAATAACTATGCCTCTAAGAGGAAAACAAAAAAGAAAAAGAAATTGAGATACACTTGATAAAGACTCAATTTGCCCAATTTCCCTCACTGAGGTCTTAGTATCTAGTTTGTATCAAAAGAATAATTAACACTATGCAATGAGGAAGATTCAAGGGCAAAAGTTCAGCCTATTTAACAATTTTTAAAAAATACTATGTTCATTGAATGCCTTACTCAGCTAAGATTCTACACACAAACGGCAATTCCAATAAACAGTACGAAATATACAAAAACAAAAAACAGAAATTAGCTGAAAAATGCAAACAATTAGAGTTAATAAAACCAGTTCATGACTTTTGATCTTCATGTAAGAGTGCTAAAATATCAGCCAATAAACAAAAAAAAAAAAATCTTGAATATAATTAGAGTAATGCTACTTGGCTCGCACACTCAATTTCTTCACAATAAATAAATAATTTGAGTAAATTGAGGTGATGATAAACAGTAAATCAATCATTCTAACCCCTTGTGAAGGGAATTGTTTTGTTTTGTAATAAATACAGAAATGGGTGTACAACTACAAGTGTCTTTGTAATGTAATTCCATCTTCTCAAATATTACAATATACATTGACATACAACCTACTGCATTTTGTTGACGAAATAACATAACTACGGAAATCACATTGGTTCTCAATATCAGAAATGCAATCATTGCTACCCTAGCCACCTCTATTTTATTCAGCCAAGAAACAGATTAGAATTGAAGAACCATTCATCATTTGAAAATCATTAAAAAAAGGGGGGGGGGGGGGGGGGGGAAACCTAATATAAATTTTAAAAAATGATTTAAATTCCCCCTCTCATGCATTTTATCAAACACCAAATAAAACTCAAGAAAAATCAGCAAACATTTTTTTTAAAAAAAAAAAACTCACAGGCCAAGGACACATCGGGTAACTTCGCGGCCTTTATCGAGACACTTTTCAGGGTTTTGATCCTTCTTCTTGCATTTGAGGAACTCCAAGTTCTCTGAATGGCACCTTATCCCAATGTGCTTCGACGATGCCATCAACACCGCCGATGTTGGGATCGGGTTTCCCGCAGCATCCACAGTGCTTGCCATGTCCAATTCAGTCCTTCAGCTGAAAAGGGAACACCACCTTGATCGATCATGTTTTGTTTGGTTCCCACGAAAATGAAAGAAAAATGCTTGGAAAAGAGGGGAAAAGGGAAAAAGTAAAACTTTAGGGGAATGGGGTTTGGAAACTAATAATAAAATAGAAAATGGAGAACCCTTTACCTCAAATTGCAGAGACAGAGTTGTGTAGTGGGGTGTGGGCAAGAGAGGAGAGGAGAAGCGAGAAGAGAAGATGGCGATTAGGGCAGTGTTTGAGAATTGAGAGTGAGGTCAGTAGTGGCGAAAATGCAAAACTACGCCGTGGGGTGAACAACACACCCAAGGGCATTCTCGTACTTGCGGTCAAAATTGCATTTCTTGAAAATTGAATAATTTCTTTTCACATTTTCCTTTAATTGAGTCTAATATTTTTAATAAAAAATAAATGGTTAAATTGTTAAGATCAATAAAAAAATTTAAATCAGTTAATTTTAATTAATGGGTTTAACTTCAATTTTTTACTATTGCAGTATCCTGTAATACAGAGGGACTAATCTTTATGGAGTAAATCACCAATTTAGTCTCTTAATTTGTTATCTCTCTTTTTATTAGTTTTTAAATTAAACTAATTGTATAAGTAGTAATTGAGTCTAATATTTTTCATAAAAAATAAATGGTTAAATTGTTAAGATCAGTAAAGAAAAATTTAAATCAATTAATTTTAATTAATGGGTTTAACTTCAATTTTTTACTATTGCAGTATCCCTGTAATACAGAGGGACTAATCTTTATGGAGTAAATCACCAATTTAGTCTCTTAATTTGTTATCTCTCTTTTTATTAGTTTTAAAATTAAACTAATTGTATAAGTAATAATTGAGTCTAATATTTTTCATAAAAAATAAATGGTTAAATTGTTAAGATCAGTAAAAAAAATTTAAATCAACTAATTTTAATTAATGGGTTTAACTTCAATTTTTTACTATTGCAGTATCCTGTAATACAGAGGGACTAATCTTTATGGAGTAAATCACTAATTTAGTCTCTTAATTTGTTATCTCTCTTTTTATTAGTTTTTAAATTAAACTAATTGTATAAGTAGTTATCTACCTTTACAATATGCCAAATTGGTCCTTGTTTAGAGACCAATGTGACGAGTTAATCTGAAAGTTGAATGATTAATATGATGAATATTTAAAAGTTTGAGCACTACTTATGTAATTAATTTAGTTTGGGGACTAAAAAGGAAAGCGGAGCGATGACAAGTTCGGGAATTAATTTTAGTGTTTACTCCATTTTTTTTGTTTAACCACAGGCTCCACGGAAGGTAATCATGTTAGAGTCGGAAACATCCATATTATAATAATAAATTTAAAAGTACAATAAAATATAAGTAAGAAGATAACTAATAAAAAAAAAATTCAATACATGTTGACATTATATATATAATATAACACACTATCTAAAGATGATGCAAAAATCAATATAGAAAATAGGACATATGGACGTCAGAAATTCTTATTAATATGCACTAACAAAAAAATACTTAAATTAATAAAGTTATTATCATAATAAATTAAAAAATAATAACATCAATAGGGTGCTAATATTGTAACTTCTTTCAATATGTCATGAATAAATGAGGAGGAATCCTTCAAAGCACATAAAAAGTACATTTCATAAATTGTCAAATACTCCTTACTTTGGTTAACATATAGGAGTGCCTCGAAGTAAATATTAAATCAGAAAATCATAATCTAAGTCCTAACATTCTAAACTAACTAAAATGTTAGTTAGATATCAAATCTCAATAAACGAGTACGTTAGTACCTGTGTACCATAAACTTATTGCTGAATTTTCTTCATTGGAGATTAGAAGAAACACAATTCTACACTAGAAAAGTCAATGGGAATAAAATCTATTATTTTATTATATATATTAAAACTGAAGACATTTGTACACTATTATTGTCACCTTACTATTTTATCCCACGTGTCACTATTTTAATCTCGCACCCTTTCACTTTCTCAACTTGCAATAATCTCTCTACTTGCTCTTCTCTTATAGTAATTAAAATTCACATGATTTGTCATTTAGTTTCATTTATCCCTTATAATAAGAGAAGTTGAAAAGCTTTTACTCAACTTAACATAAAAACATCAATTATATTATCATTATATTTTATATGTTTAATATTATATTTTTATTTAAAAATATTTATAATATTATTTATTCATCTGCATAAATCCATGTACATTCTATCTATTATCTATTTATCTATTATATATATTAAAGTTGAACCGTGGGCTATTGATTTGTCACATCAACTCTGAAATCACCATCTATGTCTAATTTTGCTACAACGACAATAATATGAGGGGACACCTCTACATTTTGACTTTGCTTACAATATATTATCTATTATAATATATAATATACCCACTTACAATTCTTAATATTCTTTTAATATTTTAAAATTATTATTCTTAATCATTATTTTATCATTATCCATTATTATGTAATATAAGTTATAAATGAAATTGATTACTTTATGTACAACCCATTGAAGAAAATTAAATCAACACCAATCTTTAAATCACCTCTAAATTGTATGAAATTAGAAATTATTCTTATCATCATCATTTCATACTTTTTCCCCTTTATTAAAAATGAATTATAAGATTATAGGTTGCTTGGGTCTATGTCTAGTAAGCATTTAAATTGAAAACACCTCCATTTGGCTCCCCCCTCACTTTGGCATAAAGTTTGGCATTCAATTTTATCTGTTTTTGAATTGCATGGGAATAGTTGTTAAGGTTGGACGAAATGCTTAGCACATGCATTGACTGGCAGTTGATTATTGATAAATGATAATACTCAGAGGTTACACCACATCTCTTTCAGTCTTTCTCAAATGTCACTCCCTAAACTATTTACCATGCATTGCAAGCTGTAGGTATCCTTACAAAAATCTAGTTCAGAAAATTAAATGAACTCCAACCATGTTGTTTAATTATGAAGACTGGAGGGTCATACTTGGATGCACTTGCAGCCATCATTAATGAATTTCATTTCAAACATGTCTCCCTTAACCCACAGGGAACACAAACTTATCAGCAACCTATAAGAGCCTTTCATGTTATATTCAAGTAATAGATAATATATTCCTTCAGTATCTTTCATTGTTTTATAAATGCAAGTCTGTCATTCTGTTTTATTGTTCTCTTCCTTATTTTGAGAGTTTTATAAATGATATTGACTGGTTTGATATATGGTCTGTAAATATTTGTAATAGGTTTGAGTACCCTTGTACTTAACAAAGTAATGAATTTAATTTTCTTATTAAAAAAAGATCACCTAATCAAATAGGGGAGTAACTGAACCTTTGCAGCTTTAGATAAGTAATGTAAATGGGATCTTTTTCTAAGCACCTAGACCAAACATATTTCATAGGCTTTTATATAAATATTGACTTTCTCTTGAAAGGTGGCATTATTTTCATGTTGTGTGCAAGAAGTATTGTGACTTGAAATTTCCTTTCTCTACTTTTTACCATCTTTGTTTTGGCCTTATGTTGGTGAAATTAGTTCCCATTGGATTGATGATAATAAAACATGCATATTTTCATTTGGAAGGTAGTTTGCCACGTTCTATCTAAGCCTTCTTTAAATAGACAGTTTCTCTCAGATAAATATGTATTCTTTTTCACATTTTCTTGTCCTTAGTTTTGGTGGGGTAGCAGTGTCTCATCTTAAATAGTTTAGGGATGTGAGAAGAAAACCTGTCCTTAGTTTTGGTGGGGTAGCAGAGTCTCATCTTAAATAGTTTAGGGATGTGAGAAGAAAACCTGTATAAGTAAAGGTAAACTAGAAGCAGGATAACTATATATAAGCCAAAATTTGAATTTAAATGATCTGTCCTTAGAATATTAGGATATTATTACTTCATTATATCTATGTAGTTGAAATTTTGAATCAGAAAAGGCTTTGATTGATTTTCTTGTTCTCTTATTTTTTGTGGCTTTTGCATCCCATTGGCTCACTCATCTACTTATATAGTGGTTGACAGGTCTAATTGTCTCAACATTTGAGTGGAAATTTTCTAAATTTTAATATGAAAATGCAGAAAGCTTGGTTCTATGAGGAGTATGGTCCTAAGGAAGTCCTTAAGCTGGGGAATTTACCTATTCCTACTCCTCGGCATAAGCAACTACTTGTCCAAGTTCATGCTGCTGCTTTGAATCCAATTGATTTCAAGAGGCGTCTACGTCCCATTTTTCCTTCTGAGTTTCCTGTGAGTATGAAATTAAACTCTAAATCCTGCAGATTCTCTAGAGTCTGTAATCATAGAAGACAATTTTGTATGCATCTCAAAATCTAGGTAGCCATTTGAAAGTTACAAAGACATCATTATTAGTGGGTAAGATACTTTTCCTGAGGGACTTAACACCTTTAATGTTGCTTTTACACATTAATGCAGATTTCTTGCGGGTATTGGGATATTTAGAAGAAACAAACTTAATTTATTCTAGGTACTTATCTATAGTTTATGCATAAACATAATAACGTGAAAGATAAGTTGTTTGTTGCATAAGTCACCTATTTTCATAAAAGTACTAAGGGTTAGTTTGGATAAATTTCTCTAGAAGAACTTCTACGAGAAGAAAATACAGTGAATCAATAAGGTAAACGGAATTCAACTTCTTCCATAAGTTAAAATTAGTTTTTGAAACTCAATTTCTCTAGAAGTTATCCCATTTAACTTCTCCATAAGTAACTAATTTCAACAACTCAGGGAATGAGTTGAATTCATTTTACCTCTTTGATTCATTCTATTTTTTTCTTTCAGAAGTTCTTTTAAAAAAGTGTATCCAAACTGGACCTATATCTTGTGCTTCTGGTAACTTCCTTAACTAGATGTTTATTTCTAAGGAAATAAGTTTATTTCCTTATGCAGGTTGTTCCTGGCTGTGACATGGCTGGTGTTGTGATAGGAAAAGGTGTTGATGTTACAAAATTTGATATAGGTGATGAGGTCTATGGCAACATCCAGGATTTCAATACAGGGGAAAAAACTGAAGCAGCTTGGAACTTTGGCACAGTTCATTGTTGTGGAAGAGAGTTTGGTTGCAAGAAAACCAAAATGCCTTTCATTTGAGGAGGCTGCCAGCTTGCCTTTGGCAGTTCAGACAGCAATAGAAGGCTTCAAAACTTCAGGTTTTAAGAAGGACCAGACAATTTTTGTGGTTGGTGGAGCAGGTGGGGTTGGAAGTTTAGTCATTCAATTGGCCAAACATTTGTATGCAGCTTCTTATGTGGTGGCTACAACTAGCACCCCTAAAGTGGAATTTGTAAAGCAGTTTGGTGCTGATAAAGTGGTGGACTATACAAAGATTAAATATGAAGACATTGAGGAGAAATTTGATTTTCTTTATGACACAATTGGTAAATTTTTTCCTCTGAAATCCACTATTAATTTCCATGTGAGTGAAGTGCTTCATATTTTCTCTCTTACAACAGTATCTTCTCATATGTGATATACATTGAAGTACTTACAATATTACCTTTCTTGTAATAGACAGGTCCATTGCTTATATTTGTACAAGTAGAAGTCTGGCAATTTTTAATATCAAAACATTGGAAGGGAGAATGCAAAGAGTAAATTAGATATTGATAAGTGATAACCTCCTATTCATTTTGCACTTTTCCCTATCATACTGAAAGATACTTCTCTGCAAGGGAAATGCTGAAATGCATGTAGCAGCCAGTTTTTTTTTTTTTTTTTTTTTAAATTAAAGATTTAAGAAATACTTCTTGCCTTTGTGAACTTAATGAATTTGGTTATTGGCAACTAACCAAATTAGGACTGTTTAAAATCATTTGAATTTTGAATTTGATGGCTTGCATTACATCATATATAACTGTGCTGTCTTTTATGCACATTTTAATACATTCTTTAAAATTTTCAGGTGACTGCAAGAAATCAGTTGTTGTAGCAAAGGATGATGCAGCAATAGTTGACATAACATGGCCTCCATCACATCCAAGAGCAGTTTATTCAAGTTTGACAGTTGCTGGAGAAATCTTGGAAAAGCTTAGGCCATATTTGGAAAGTGGAGAGCTCAAACCTGTGCTTGATCCCACAGGTCCATATCATTTTGACAATGTGATTGAGGCTTTTGGATATCTAGAAACTGGAAGAGCTTGGGGAAAAGTTGTTATCTCATGCTTTCCTCATGAGTCTCCCATTTTATCTGAGGTCAATACCAATATAGAAGTTAATGGCTTCTCAAAAGATGTTTGTTTGAAGTAGCTAGTTCATATTATAGTTATTAGTATATATATATAGTAATTCATGTGCCAAGGCGATTAATATTTGATGCTGCATGTTGTAAATATATACTATTGCACTCCCATGATGCATTATGGTTTATATGAAGGGTAATGGTTGACATAAGGCTTGGTCTATATAAATTAAGAGTGGCACTTATTATTCTTTGTATACTACTATGTATAGGTGGAAAATCAGATGTCTTTATGTTTCTTTGGAAATAACATGGAGATGCTTTCAGATACAATGAATTTGAGCTTTGGATTTAATAGGAAGTAAGAAAATGCCAAGGCTATCCTTCGTTTGTTTCAGAGGTATACAAGGGAAATTAATCGTCCTTATTGAATTGATAGGAACAAGGTAGGTAGGTGAAGGTTTAGTGGCTATGGCTATGGATTTTATATTTCTTCTAGACAGAGGCTTCTAAAATAAAAGTGTGATGGCTTCAAAGAATAACCTTGGCTTTTATTTAACTCTAAGTTAACAATAGCAACAGCAAATATTATTCACTAAAAAAAATAAAAATAAAAATTATCAAGTTGTCATAAATAAATTGGTTCCAATTGCTTGGTAAAGAAAATAATCGGATCAATTAGTTCAAACTTCAAAATCCATTTAAGGCTACATTTGAATGGTTAAAATGAAATAAAATGTAATCGGATATAATCATAATAAATTATATTATGAGTTTAATTATCATGTACTGACAGTGTAAAAGAGTTTTACACTGATGTTTAATCATGATTCTTCATTTATATGACTTTTAAAATATTAATTAATAAAGTCAACAAACTTACCATAAATCAAGGATTGTGATTAGCAGTCAGTGAAAAACTTTTTACACTGTGAGTGCACAATCATTTTTCTCATTATATTATTTGAATTATTTAAAATAAGATGATGAGTAATAAAATTTGGTAGGGATTCAATTTCCTCTTATACAGATCTCATTGTTTTTCAATTAGAAATTTGAGATAAAACCCACTTTTTATTTTATTTATCATAAAAGTATTTAATTAATAAAATGGTAATTTTATTTCATTATAATTCATTGTATTCTATCTTATTTCATACTATGATAATCTCACTCATCTTTGACTATCTAACCATTGTTTAAACAATTCTCGTAAAAAAAAAAAAAAAACCATTGTTTCAACAGTCCAGGGTGAGACACCAAATAATGTAATCAAACGGGCAATATAGTGTTTTTTTTACCTATGGTAATAGGTCTTTTTATTGGAAGGAAAATAAAAGTGAAATTGACTATGAGCCCCAAATTTATTATTATTTCCATGTAAGCCCTTACTTCCAAATTATCAATGTGTTTTAAAATTTAAATAAAAGATACTTCAAAGGATAATGAGAGATTCATGAATAATATTAAGAAAAAAAAGGATGAATTTAAACTTTATATAATAATAAAAAACTTTTAAAATTTTTATTTTTTTAAAATAAAATGAAAAGTCATATAGATTAATGTGGAAGCTCCGCTAATGTAAAATAAATAAAGAAAATAGTAAGAAATTTTAAAAAATTATGAAAATAAAAAATATTAGTTATATTTTTTAATATATGTATTTTTTTTGGACTTCATATAAATAAGAACTGATGTGGTAATTTAATCAAATTCCTTATTAGTTATGCATATTTAAGAAATTTTCTAGAGTTATTGGGTTGGAGATAAAAAGTGATTGAATTGTTTAAAATAATAAAAATAATACTATAATAATATGATAAAAAGTGAAGAATTATAAAATATTAATTTAAGAAATTTTTGATGTGTGCTTCAATGGAGATGGACTTAGGTGAGCATAAGAGTATAGTTATGAAAAAGAATAATTAATGTCATGTCCAAATTTTAAAAAGACTACTAAATAGGAATAATTTTTTTATAAACAGAAATAAAAAAGAGAGAAGCATGTCATATTTAATATTATTCTTGAATTCAATCTCACTTTATATTATATAATATAATATTTACTTAAATGCATAAAAAATTATTGCATATAATATTAATGTATGAATTTAATTAATTTTTTTAATTTTAAAACATAAAATATTTTAATTATTTAATTCAATATCACTTTATATATATTATATTATATTATATTTTTTTTACTAGTATTATATTATATTATATTATAATATAATATAATATATGTTTTAACGCATAAAAAATTATTGCATATAATATTAATATATGAATTTAATTATTAATTTTAATTTTAAAACATAAAATATTTTAATTATTTAATAAATATGTATGAGTATGACGAGCCGGTGCAAAGAGGAGTATAGAGAAAATTTGTGTTAGGATAGAACTTAGAAAGGACTAAAACCCATTAAATATAGGAAACCACACTGACATCATGTAATAGAAGGTTATTTTATCCGTAGCAATGTAGCATGATGCTCCAAAGTCCAAACTCACTGATCACAATGGAGATTATTTAATATTACTCTGAAGAAGAAGAAACATAACACAAAAAATGGAGGTTTTGTACACCCTGTTGACTTTCATAGCCTTTTCTTTTCTGTGTCTCTTCCTGGCCTTTTGTTTCATCATGATGACCATCTTCATGGGAAAATCCATAGGGAACCCAGAATACGCACCTGTAAAAGGCACAATGTTTCACCAGCTATTCTACTTCAACAAACTCCATGATTACCATACTCAATTTGCCAAAACACACCCAACTTTCAGGCTTCTTGTTCCATATCAAAGCGAGTTGTACACTATAGACACAAAAAATGTTGAACACATACTCAAAACCAACTTTGACAATTACTCCAAAGGAAAGTATAACCAGGATATTATGAAAGATCTTTTTGGTCAGGGGATTTTCAATGTTGATGGTGACAAGTGGAGGCAGCAGAGGAAGCTTGCAAGTTATGAATTCACCACAAGAGTTCTTAGAGATTTCAGCTGCTCTGTCTTTAGAACGAATGCTGCCAAGTTGGTCAGAGTTATGTCAGAATTTTCCCATGATGGTCTGGTTTTTGATATGCAGGTGAGTAGCATATGATTGTGGAATGGAAGGACTAGAATTTTTTGTTGAAGTTTAAATTGTTGTTGAGGAGGCTTTAAAAGTGTGTTTCCTTTATTGTAAAATCACGTTTTAAATATGGAAACAGACCAACGGCTATTTTCTGTAGTATTATTCCTGATCCATGTTTGAAATATGATTTTACAGTAAATCAAACACACACACTTAATCATGGTTTTTGTTTGAATTGAATGTTTCATCAACTTAAAGCTAGCATGAGTTAATTTAACAATTTTTCTTTTTAGTTGCTTACATTGCTTCATATAATCTTACAATTCAAAGCATGATGTAGATACAATGTGTGTTCTTTTCCTAGGACTTACTAATGAGAAGCGCTTTGGACTCCATTTTCAAAGTTGGGTTTGGAACAGAATTGAACTGCTTAGAGAGATCAATCAAGGAGGGAAATGAATTCATGAAGGCCTTTGATGAGTCAAATGCTTTGATTTATTTGCGCTATGTTGATCCATTCTGGAAGCTCAAGAAGTTTCTTAACATTGGTAGTGAAGCTGCCCTTAAGCGCAATGTGAAATTATTAGATGATTTCGTTCATGGAGTAATTAAGACCAGAAAAGCACAGTTGGCAGTTCAGCAAGATCCTGTGAGTTGATCAATTACTTCTGTTCCTTACACAATATCGTTTCTGCTTCATTTTAATAGATAATATACTTTAACTTATGAAATACAAAATGTGGAAATAAGAATTAGGAGGTGTAATACAACAATGCAGACTATGCAGTGTTTTTCAATAGCGTTTTGATGATACTTTGGATATGATGCATATGAAGTATGTAGTTTTCCAAGAGATGTTTTTTCCCCATATATCTTCTTTATAACTAGTTTACAATTAAGGATGAGTATGGTTGCTTTGAATTTCAGAATGTTAAAGAGGACATACTATCAAGGTTTCTGATGGAGAGCAAGAAGGACCAAAAAACTATGACTGACCAATATTTAAGGGATATAATTCTGAACTTCATGTTTGCTGGTAAAGACTCAAGTGCAAACACTCTTTCATGGTTCTTCTACATGCTGTGCAAGAACCCTCTTGTAGAGGAAAAGATTGTGCAAGAAGTGAGAGATGTCACTTGTAGCCATGAAAGTGAACCTAACATTGATGAGTTTGTCTCCCATTTAAAGGATGCCACCCTTGATAAAATGCATTATCTTCATGCAGCATTGACAGAGACCTTGAGATTGTACCCTGCAGTCCCTGTGGTAGCATCTATAATTTTGCTCAAAACCATTTTTAGTTATATCTTCCTTGCTCTACAGAATTTTTATATTAGGGTACTATTATCACAATATGATACTCTTTATTTATTATCCAATTTGTGGTTATACATATAAAGGAAATTACTTGAGCAAATCTTAGATAGCTTAATGTGCATTTGGTTTATAGTTGAATAGAATTGATTCTGGAATCAATGGTAAAACACGTTGGACGAATAAAATCAGCATTCTACTGAACAAGAACCAAACAGACACTTAATATCATTACATAGTACATTAGTACTATTTAGCTGTAAAGGAAATTGCTCTCTTTGGCTTTTATTTCCTGTGACTCTAATCTAAAACTGCCCATGTTAGGATGCAAATTAGCATATACAACATTACATGTTATGTGGATTCTGATGATGATCTTGTATTTGGTATGATTCAAGGATGGAAGGATTGCAGATGTACCTGATGTTCTTCCTGATGGTCACAAACTGAAAAAGGGAGATGGAGTGTACTATTTGGCCTATAGTATGGGTCGGATGTCTTCCATTTGGGGGGAAGATGCTGAGGAATTTCGTCCTGAAAGATGGCTCAGCAATGGAATTTTCCAACCCCAATCTCCATTCAAATTCACAGCTTTCCATGTATGTACCTTTAAATTTGCTTAATTGATAAGAATTCTTTGACCACTCAAGTTAGTATGTAAGATTCAATGTGTCATTGCAGGGTGGACCACGTATCTGCTTAGGGAAGGACTTTTCTTACAGACAGATGAAAATAGTAGCAATGGCTCTTCTTCGTTTCTTCAAGTTTAAACTGGCAAATGAAACTCAGAATGTGACTTACAGGGTCATGTTTACCCTTCATGTTGACAAGGGTCTCCCTCTCCGTGCAATTCCAAGGTCATGAGTTGGGTGAAAACTACTGAAAAGTGAAACACAGCACTTCACTATGCATAACATATCTAGTGTTTCAGTTTCACCTTGCTAATTCTAAGAGCTATTTTGCAATATATATGATTCTGCCATCTTGGTAGGTAAATAACAGATGTCTAGCTAGTGTAAGTAGATTTTCCAATAGGCTCTTTGTGAAACTTTAGGTTTGTTCATTGATGTGATGGTGGTTGACTTGTTGCTTGGGTCAACTTTGTATTGTACATATGTTATATGTAAATGGCACCTCTATCTATATATGTATTAAAATGTATAATTTCTAATTTTTGAAGTTTGTGTTGTAGAAATATCATTTAGCAAGTCTTCTATTTTAATTCAAGTCACTCCATCACATTATAACAATTATTAACTTTTCATAAAATATATATCTTTTGATATTCTCATGAGTGCTAAATCACGTTGTTTGGTTTAACGTTGAAACGTGGTAAACTCACGTTTTCAACACTAGAAATAGTTGCGTTCTGAAATCGAAACTTGAGTTTAGCAAGTTTCAACGCTAAACCAAACACACCATATTTTAACCTTAAAATTACAATTTTAATTCAATTAAAATACAACTTTAATTCAATTTTCTTTTCTGCAACCATTTTCACAACATTAATTCAATTGATAGTTTGACAATTACCATTATATGATGAAAGATTTTATTTTCAAGTGCTTAAATGACTAATCTACTTCCTATAAATTTTCAAGTCTTACGTGTTTTTTTTTTTTGAATAATTGACATTTTTATAAGTGATTGAATAGTAAATTTTTTAATTTATAATTTATTATATAGTTAAATATATCATAATTGACGGTTAATGTTTTTAATTTTTTAAACCAAACACATAAGTTTATTTTAACATTATAATATGAATTAAATATGTTTTTATGCATATCTTTTTATTAGTTTAATGAATATATGAATGATTTTAATGAAAAAAATTAAATTAATATACCAAATTATTGTTCATTAGTATTGTAAAACATTTGTCTTTTTTGAGAAAATTATTAAATTTTTTAGATAGAAAAATAAAATACTTTAAACTAAATAGGATCACAATTTAAATATATAAACATAAATTTCTGGATAATACATTCAAAGAAATAAATTAAATTATCTTAATAGTTTCTTCTAATTTTATTTTATTAAGTTGATATAAACATTTAAAAATTAATTTTTAAAATTGACACAAAAAACTCTCATATCAAAATAGTTTATAATAATGTATATTAAATATAATAAATAATTAAACTATTCATTTAATAGAATTGATAAACTGAAATTTATATTAATAGAAAAAGATAAAAAGATAAAAATTATATTTCCAATTGAGTTGTTAATAGATAACATAATAATTATTATATACATTTAATAAAATGTTGAAATGAATTTTATAATATTTATAGAATTTTTAGTTTCAAGTGTGCAATCTTGCATATATAATAATAAATTATAAATAAAAAAGTTTTATTAAAAATTATAATAATTATAATATTAAAAGTTGTAATTTGAAATGTTATTTATCCAAATAGTTTCGTTTTTAGTACGTGCAGCGGTTACTTACTTCCACTTATTACTTATATAATAGTTAATGATTGGAAGCAAAATCTCATTTCTGAAAGCATTGACATTTGACTGCTTCTTCTTGCTTGCTGTTGCTGGGTATTGCTCACGATGCCATCTTTGGATTTTCTTTCAAATCTTTATCTCCTTGCAGTTCTGTCTGCAGCTTTAACCCTTTTGGTGGTTCAAGTTGTGTTCAGCAAATGGAACATAACACACAGAAAGAACAAGTACCATCCTGTTGCTGGTACTGTGTTTAATCAGATGCTCAACTTCAACAGGCTGCACCATTATATGACAGATCTTGCTGGGAAGTACAAGACATACAGGTTGCTCAATCCTTTCAGAAATGAGATTTACACAGCAGAACCCAGAAATGTTGAGTATATACTCAAAACCAATTTTGAGAATTATGGAAAGGTAGATAGATTACATACTTTGTTAATTAATGAATGAATGAATAGATTGGTAGTAGTAGTAGTAGTTCACCTTATCTTT
Organism: Sesbania bispinosa; assembly: GCA_026901365.1. NCBI lineage: Eukaryota > Viridiplantae > Streptophyta > Magnoliopsida > Fabales > Fabaceae > Sesbania > Sesbania bispinosa. The sequence goes on from QLOH01000173.1 coordinate 1,039,734, forward strand.
CACTTTTGGCGTGGATGAATAGATAGATAGTTAATTCCTGAAGAGGATTATTTTCTGATTTTCAAAGTGATAGGAGTGGGTCTAATACTGAACGTTTGGAAAATATTGAACTTACTAGTAGCTTAAACGTTTCGAGATTTTATTGATTAGGTTTAGGGTTTAGGGAATTAATGCATTTGAAATGGTAGTTTAGAAGAACCTATTTGAGCTTATCTTCTTACATAAACACTTATATAAGTGTTTGGATAAATTTATGAAAAGAGCTTATGACCTGCTCATAAGCTGTTGATAGAGTAGCTAATGAAACAGCTTATGCAAAGATTAAGTACTTTGTCTCCCCTTTGGTTTTCACTCACTTCCTTAAGTGCTTGTGACATAACCTCTCATGTGATAAGCACTTATTTCCCAAAACACCCTAAGATTGTGAAGCCAATTAATTCGCTTTGTGAAAAATTACATAATGTGAAACATCTATACCACACTCATCATGCTTCTGTTTGTGCATACTTTTATGAAATGATTACAATAGTTATATCCTGGCTCAAACAGTATAGCAGCATATGTAATAGGAGCAAAAATCAAAGTAAACACTGTCTGCATGCTATTAAAACCTGGGTATATGTTCTGAAGGGTACTAACAATGATGGCTTTCTAATTGAAATTTCACCCTTCAAAATCTGGAGTTGGTAACTTGATATTACCCTTCCTTTTGAAGGTAAATTATACCTTTTTATGTTATGGTTGTTACATCAGGAATATTGCTCATATATTAACATGTGAAGAATACTAAAAAGAGCTTAAACAGAGAATTCCAGAAATAATAAGTAACAAAATACAGGCTGGCAAGGGCATAAAATGTTAATAGGTACCTTAGTACATAGATGGTTTCATTATGCATAATTGCATAGTTACTAGGAATGATTAGGGGTGGAGGTATGCACCATGCAGTTCATATAGGAATTTGTTTGATTCTTAAAAGGACGAAGTTTGGCTTAATGGCATATATTTTGTTCCTCAAAATTTTAATTTTTGTGCAGGGATTGTACAACTATGACAATTTGAAGGATTTACTAGGTAATGGGATTTTCACTGTTGATGGTGAGAAATGGCGTGAGCAAAGGAAGATATCAAGTCATGAATTCTCCACCAAGATGTTAAGGGACTTCAGCACTTCAATATTCAGAAAGAATGCAGCAAAACTTGCAAACATAGTGTCTGAAGCTGCAACTTCTAATAATACGTTGGAAATCCAAGTGGGTAAATATATTCTCTGAAAGATACTGTCATAGTGCCTTCTTTCATCTCCTTAGTTAGCATGTTAACTTGCTCCAATAATTTATATAGGACCTTTTAATGAAATCAACTCTGGATTCAATTTTCCAAGTTGCATTTGGAACTGAACTTGACAGCATGTGTGGATCAAGTGAAGAAGGGAAGACCTTTGCTGAAGCATTTGATACTGCTAGTGCATTAACCCTTTATCGTTATGTTGATGTCTTCTGGAAGCTAAAGAAATTTCTGAATATTGGATCAGAGGCCACATTAAGAAAGAAAGCTAAAATTTTGAATGAATTTGTCTTTAAGCTAATCAACACTAGAGTTCAGCAAATGCAGACTTCAAAGGATGATTCAGTTGTAAGTCTACTACTACATGCGAGTTATATTTCTGAGTACAAAGAATATGTGTTTGTGTGTGTGTAATGTGTCTTACACTTTGCATGAACCATGTAGAGCACACGAGGAGATATTCTCTCAAGGTTTCTGCAAGTGGAGGGATATGAATTAACATACTTGAGAGATATAATTCTAAACTTTGTTATTGCTGGGAAAGACACAACTGCTACCACACTTGCTTGGTTCATGTACGTGCTATGCAAGTATCCTGCAGTACAAGAAAAGGCTGCAGAAGAAGTGAAAGAAGCAACAAACACAAAAACAATTAGAAGCTGCACTGAGTTTGTGTCTAGTGTAACGGACGAAGCTCTTGAAAAGATGAACTATCTCCATGCAACAATTACTGAAACTCTCAGACTTTACCCTGCAGTTCCCGTGGTAAGGCTAATTTTGAAGTTGATCTCATCATCCTGCTTTGCATAAACACCTTTAAAGGTGACATGGCTTGATGTTCTGAACTTGATTTCTAGTGCAAGATCAAGATATCAATATTCACCCTTCTTAGTCTCAACAAATTAATGATATTTTAAGATATGTCCCCTATTATATACACATACACACACACATCTCTCCCCTGAATTACTTGGCTTAGAGCATTGAACTTATCAGGTTTCAAATACCCAAGATTGATTAATTTTGACGGTAATTAAAATCATAACCAAGTCCCGGACTCCTTTCATGCAGGATGCAAAGATTTGCTTTGCTGATGATACATTACCAGATGGATATAGCGTAAAAAAAGGAGATATGGTATCTTACCAACCTTATGCAATGGGGCGGATGAAATTCATATGGGGTGATGATGCAGAGGAATTTAGACCAGAAAGATGGCTTGATGAGAATGGCATTTTTCAGCCAGAGAGCCCTTTCAAGTTTACAGCTTTTCAGGTTAGTAGAGTTTTGTTTTGGACATTTGACACTTTTTTTTTATACAACATTTATATTTACTATTAGGTGGTAAATGGAATTCGATTGGAATTGAGCCTTGTAATTAGAATTGAGCCTTTCAGTTTCAATTATCTCGTTTGGTGTGTATATCAGAGCTAGAATTCCAATTTTGAGTCCAATTCCAGAAAATGGAAAAATAAAGCAATCATTGTTGGCACTGCATTTGACTACAATCATTGCTAACATCCTATCACCACCACCATTGTTGTCATATGTTGATGTTCTCTGATTTCCATGCTTGTTCAGTAATCTCAAATGATTTTTCATTCATCTGCAGGCAGGGCCTCGGATTTGTCTAGGAAAGGAGTTTGCTTACAGACAGATGAAGATATTCTCAGCAGTTTTGTTAGGCTGTTTCCGCTTCAAATTAAATGATGAGAAGAAAAATGTCACTTACAAGACGATGATAAATCTTCATATTGATGGAGGTCTTGAAGTCAAAGCCTTCCACAGAAACAGGGATTAGAAGATGATTTTTAGAACAATCCAAACTCTAGAGAGTAGTTGAAAAACGTTCAAATTCAATATAAGAGAATGAAACTGTCTATCAAAGATGAGAAATTCTAAAATAAATTATAGTTCAATATAGAATAAAGTACTTATTAAAATAATTATTAGAAAAAAGAATAGATAAGATAAAGTTGATAAAAAAATATCACCAAGCGCGTGGATCTCACGTTGTTACCAATGGTCTCTGGTTCGATCTTGGGTATGCAGTTGCGTTAAATATTCGGAGTGAGAGCTTATATGCCAATAGTTCTATCTTGCTCAAATAGGATTACCTCTCATGAAGGATATATATGGTCTTGCAAAAAAAAAAAGGATGAAAAACATCTCATGTAAAAATACAACAAATTTTCCCTCAATTGGCATCTTCGTCTAAATTAGGAGTTTTCTTTTTTACCAAAAATGTTAGGGTGAAAGGACGGTATCTTAGTCCAAGAAAGGAAAACCCCAAGTTTAAAGATTACTGACTAAGGTGAGCTTTTGAGTTTGGGTTTTTTCTCAGAAATAGAAACAGGAATAAAAAGTCATCTAAAATATTTAGCTATAAGAATGGTTTAAAGATCCTCTCTAGTTATTTTGCCTCTCCAATAGAAATTAACTGCAAAATAGTTAGGCATTAGCTATCGATTTTAGTTATCTAGTGATTTCTCAGCTAATTCCTAACTATTTTATAGTTAATTTTTACTAGAGAGGCAAAATGACCGGAGATGATTCAAATCCATAGGAATTCTGCCCTCATGGAATTCCATTCAATTAAAATAAAAAAATTACCCTTAAATTATACACAGACACACGCACACAAGATTGCTAACATACTCGCACTCTGTTTTTAAGGGAAGTACATTAGCACCTCACATCTTTTTCCTTAAATAAAAAACTAATTTTATTCTTTTTAAAAACTACTTACATCAATGGACATTATGGTAATTTTCCTCTCTCCTGTTACCGTCGTTCCCTTTCTTCGCTATTGCTTTCCTTTGCTATTATTACCTTTCTATGATACAACATAGCTATAAGTAGGTCCTCATTGAAACAAAAGCAGTCCTAATATCATTGTTCCTTTTAGGGGTGTGAACTAAACTAATACACATAACATAATAATTCTCTAAAAAAATCCCAATGTTAATCTCAATTAATTAATATAAAGGAAGATTCAAACTTAATCATACACCCTTTTTTTCCGTACATCATTGAGTATTCCTTGAGCATGTATCTTATTATATTCCCGTACTAGATCATATTACCATACTATTATTTTATATCTTGCTTAAAACTACTTTATTATATCACTTCTTCTCACTTTTCACTCATTTCAATTTACACTCTTAGCTCATGTAACTTACGTCCTTGTATTCACTTTATTATTTTTGTATTACTCCTTCATTCTAGTCCCTATGTCTCTTTTCCCATATTATTTGCCTTATGGTGTCAAATACTATTTTAAATTCACTAAGGGTGTGTTTTTGAGTTTGAAGGAAAGGGAAAGGAATGGAAAGTAAAGGATTGAGAACGGAAGGGAGGAGGGTAGAGTGCTTTGTATTCTAACTACACTCACAAACATAAGGGAGGGAAGTGTTTCCTATAAACCTTTCCCTTCCCTCTATTTCCCTTTATTCTCCAACTCGCGAATATACCCTAAGTGTATTTGGGAGTCTTGGGGCGTCATCTAAGGTAGTCTCGTTTACTTGGATGGTGCTTCTTGATAAATACCCCATCAAAGGTGAATTTATTTATTCTATGTGTTTGCTACTCTCGAGAACATGAATCTACAGTACGTATATTTTGCCTATGTGACTCATCTTCCTCTGTTTGGTACCGAGTATTTGTGTGGGTGGGATTTGAGTTTGTTCTTGCTTATGATTTGTTTGAGTTTTTTTTCCAGCAATTTAGAAATCTAATCCATTAGGGAAATAGGAAGAAAGCCTAGTTGTTGATTTGGTTCTGTTTATCCCTTAATTTGGTGAGAAACAAAAGTATTTCAAGAACAGTCTGGGACGAAATACAAATCCTCTTAATGGATTCTTCAAAGCGTGTAACTTCGTAAATTAAGTAGAAGAGAATGTAGAAGAAGAAGAAAAAAAAGATGATAGTAGTAACTTGACTTGAAGATTAAAGAAGTAACATTACACAGTAAAATGCAAGAAACATAAAAGTATAGAAATTGAAAAATGACGTTTGCAGTCCCTACTTCCTTGCGCTTGGTTGTCTTAGTATCCGAAGATGGATGTTGTCTACAGTCCCTATTTCCTTACACTTGGTTGCTTGGTCTTGATAATAGATGTTGCGGCTTGACAATGCGTTGAGAATTCAGTTTGTCGATCTTGTAACCTTTATTTTCCCCCCTTTCACAAGCCTCTATCAACTGCCACTCTTCAACTGACTTCAACTATTCTTTTTGGGCCCATGTTGATTAGGTCCAATAACTGCTTTTACGCTCCCATGTTTCCACTTAAAGACATAATTGACTGTAACTATTTTTGCTTACGTGAAAGTTTGAGTCTCGAGGTCATGCCTTTGAGTCACATCTTTGAGTTACATCTTCGAGTCTTACTACTTTGACCTAGGGTGATACCCTTGTGGCCCGGTTTTTGCCACGAGCCTTCGAATTATTATCACTCATGTTAGAATTAGTCAAATGCTATTTTTAATTAATAACAACTAAATAATAATTAGTTGTACATTCCCTTATTAGTTGTTATTTAGGATTAGATTTAATAATCATAATCATTTGTATTTATTGCATACATATTATAAATACAGACTTGTGTGATCTGAGTTAGACACACAAAATTTCAAATTCAACATGGTATCAGAGTGGTACCATCCACTGTGACCTGTGTCGACCCTATTCCGTTGTTGAATTCCAAAGTTTAGAACTTACTCACCAACAAGTCCTAACATTCATCTTTCCGACATGCTTTCAAAATATCCACCGTGCATTTTACCAGTGTGCTTTACCTCCGTCTCCTCCCTGTCGTGCATTTTCCGACTTTTTCCCCTTATTTTGTGCCACTGCCGTCGTCGTTGTCACCACCACCTCCACCACCGTCGCTACCACCATCACTGCCACCGCCGCCACCATACACCCCTTACTACCATCGTCCAACACCCCATATTCTTTTTTTCAATACTTAAGTAATAAATAGGATATATATATATAATTGAACACATATCATCTTGTTCTGAAGTTACCAAACACAACACATAAAATATTTTTGTCTTGTTACATTTTATTTTGTTCTGTTCCGTTTTATTTTATCTCGTTCTGTTCACCTACCAAACGTCACCTTCCACTCATCACCTTTCTAGCAATTAGAAAAAATAAAATAAAAATATATTAAAAAGGAAACACACAAAACAGAAATAAAATAATAGCCATTATTTTTTTTAATATCAACAAATATTGAGGACTGATGCCTCAGCTGAAATCTGCAAAATCTCTGATGTCTGAAAAGTATTACAGGTAAGAATAGCTATTATAATTTTATTCCCTAACAAAAAATAGGAGAACAAAAGTTTAATGGCTCAAACCAGAGTCAGAAGCTTGTCAAATATTAATACTTCAGCACAACTGGGAGAGCAAAAGAACCCTATGCTAAACCTAAGAACCTATACTATGGTGGTAAGAGTTGGCTGTTACATATGTTACAAGACATTCCTGAACAATAGGGATGCAACAAAAATGCTTACAAACGGGAGCGCTATAACCCATCCTAATATTCCTATTTGTTAAAAGATCTATAATCCACTTTTGTATGCCCTAAAGCTATGCTTTTATGAGGGGCCTAAGCCCATCACCTTCCCAACCAAGCTTGAGCATTTGATCGACCACTTTCAAGCTTAACTGCAAGCAATAAGTAGAAGAGTTACCAGTCATGGTATATTAAGTAGGCTTTAACAAACATACATTGGAGGAATAATTTCTTTTTTTTTTATCATCATTATGGAGGATTGGAGGAATAATATTTTGGACAATGCATATCATGCATAGCAAAAATTCACAGATGTGACCTATTGTTAAGGGATGAAAATTTAATATGATTTTTTATCTAATTTTAAAATGGAAATCACACACCAGTCAAAGTCACACCACACACTCTGGTGCAGCTTTTCAGAATTAGATATGTGAGCATTCGGTCCAACAGGCACACAGAAATCAAAATCTACCGCACAGCACAGGAGTAAATTGTGGGACTCCAAATGATATGCAACCATGATTATTCTTTTAAGAAAATAGATAGCGAGTGAAATATAGAAGTTCATCCCTTTAACCAATTGACAATAATGAGAAAAAACAAGCATTCAGTCCGAGGACATACTCTGAATATTTAAAAACAGTGATTCAGTTTGATATTTGACAATGATCCTTGTCAAGAGTGATTTGACTTACAGCTGGGTCAGTGAAGATAATCAATTGTTTATCCGAAGTTGAAACCAAAAGATTTGTGTTATCCTTATTTAGAGCAAGAGCTGTGATATCCTGTCCTTCTCCCAGCCTCAATACATGAAATACCTGCGGAAAATAGTATGGTAGAGTGGTTAGCATTGAAGAACAGTCTGCAGGAGAAGCATGGTAGGATGACAACAGCTAACACAAAGTGATTCTTATGAGGTTTGAGAGAATCAGAATGCAGAACTACTCCCACCCTCCCAAAAAAAATGTTAGACTGTGATGCATTGTTTCGTTAGAAGTCAATTATTTCATTTAAAAACTCACATCTGTAGGTGTCTTCTACTCTTCTATGATAATGCAACCAAAAAACAGAAAGAAACGAAATAAATTAGATGCTAAACATACTTTGTTGGTTCCTAGTAAAAGACTGTTTTCTTACTGGGAGTGAAATGAGGAATAAGCAGATAGTATCTAAAGTAAAGGAAGTTGCAGCTAGAGTAGATAACGGAACAATTTCAGGATGGCAACAGCTAACGCAGAGTGACTAATATGAGGTTTGAAAGAATCAGAATGCAGAACATCCCCTTCCCCTCCCCCAAAAGAAAATGCTAGACCATGAACATTAAGAAGAACCTTTACATTTATTTGTTAGAATTCAGTTATTTCATTTAAAAACTCAAATACGTAGTCTATGGTGATTCAACCAAAAAACAGAATAAAGAAAAGAAATAAATAAGATGCTACACATAATTTGATTGTTGGTTCTTCTCTTACTGAAAGAATGTTTTCTTCGGTGTGTGAAATGAGGAATATGCAGAAAATATCTGTTGTAAGAGTTTACAGCTAATAACACATGATGGAACAGTTTGATGTTAGATAAAAGGTCTGATTTTTTTGACATCTCAATTAAACAGCTTATTACTTACCTCCAGAGTGTGTAAATCCAGGAAGCAAATTGATGGTGTTGGAGCATTTATTGTGCTGATTTCGTGAGTTTCTTCTGATTCTGAATTAAAATCGACAATACCTGACTTACTTGACTGCAAATTCCACCCACTGTTATACGATCTACCATTTTCTAGAGAATTAATTCCAATTAACGCATTCCTCCCATCAAAAGAAATTTCCATGCAACTAATGCTGCTAGAGAAAGATAATTCTGTTTTAGCAATCAGGACACCATTAAGAGTAAAGGTACTGAGAGTATGTTGCAACTCATTCCAAGTCATGACAACCCCTTCAGAGGAAAGGCAGACGCTATGGGCCACCACACCATCCAGCCTTCGGATTAAACGTCCCTTTTTTATAGAGTGCAAGAGAACGTCTGATGTGTGGGAGCATGAAACAACTATTCCAAGATCTGAGCTGACACAACAACTGAGTATTTCACTGCGGTGTCCCCGAAGTACCTGTATAGGACCCTCAATACGACGTCTACGGTTCTTTTCTATCGACAAGTATGATGAAGAACTACTGCTGGGTGACGGCAGAGTGCCAGTCCCAACGGAAGATTCTGATTTGACACTTGAGCGAGACGCAAGTGCCCTATGTATTCTCCAGAGTAATACTGTTGTATCTCGGGATCCTGTCACCAGGTAGTTACTATCAAGTGAAAGACCAAGGCTAGTTACTGGAGCACGGTGTGCATAGGCTGTTTCCAAGGTTTTAGCTCCATCAGAGGATATCACCCTAATACTATTATCTGCATGCCCACCTAATCAGAAGTCCAATTTTCAAGTTAGATGTAAAATACCAAGCCAGCACAAAAAAACAACCACTACAATGTAGTGCAAGTTTCTTAAATGCTGTGTAAGAGCTGAGAAGAGGAAAAAAACATAATCCAATAAAGAGAAAAGAATTATTTTCCAGAAAAGGGATTTCTCATGCCCAACGGTCATGTTTTACAGGTTACAGAAAATGGTTTCATCTGTACATAGAATTTATAATGATTTTGGCTTTTATAACCATTATGCCTATGATTGTTGAAGGCAAGTTTCATTCACAAACCATCAATCGAACTTGCCAAAACGCCTGCATATTTGAAGTGTCTATTTAAAGTTCTGGCTAAATAAAGTATACAGGCTGCGGCAATAATTGCTCTATTTGTTTTGCTGTTGCGTCAATTAGTGGGTATTTTCCTGCAAATACTCAAAGAGAACTATTTTAATTTTATTTTTTATATATAAATAGGTGCTATGGCATAGCTGCAGTGTTAAATACAATTTTCTGTCTTCTGTAAGATATACTAGAACAAACAAAGGCAATACCACGTGCTACGCAAGTACGTTAACATCTAGAAAACCCCACACGTTCATTCCCTTGAGAAAAATTCCTTAAAATTGATAACTGGTGTTACCTGATTACTCCTTATGTTGCCAGGCATGAGTCACTTTAATGGTTATTAATTTTATGCAAACTACTTATCTGATATAAGAAATCATTTGACAAAAGAATACTAGATGCAGCATATCTAAACAATCCTAGCTTGTCTAGATTTACCAGTAATGATTTCTTTGTCACAAGTTATGGCAACGATAGCTTGGCTTCTAATTCCAGAAACACCAAATGCCAATGCTTGGGGAAATTGCCACTCTTCACCAGTCCCAGCTGGCCCTTTGAACATGCGCATAAGTGTCCCACCAGCAGTGCCTGATGTAGCTTTTCCATGTTGAAAGAGGAATGGAGTACCCTGGCCATCAGGTGTATTGGGTTGCCACTTATGTTGTGCAACATGAGCTGCTGGTGCATTGTAATCAACAACCACAATCATATCTGAAGATGCGTGAATGGCAGCCGCAGGTAGATTGCATTGTTCAGGTGATGGAACAGAATACGGTTTGACTACTTTTGGGTTGCGGAATATTGTCTTGACATGCAAAGAAATATAAGCATTATCATCATAACCAAATATAGTCACCATCAAAAGTTGAGGAAACATAAAAGGGCATTTTAAAAACACTTCAGCATACATAGGTTTTGGACAAATCATAAAACATAAAGAGACACCTTCTTGTAGTTACATGAAGTCTACCAATGACAATGAGCACCGTAGCAGACTAATGAACAATAATAGTCAGTAGATACTGACTCAGTACTGCTCAAAACAGATAAGCAGTGCTTTCTTTCTTCCTTGGTAGTGTCTAATCCAGGTTTAGGCATTTTAAAATCACTTCAGCACATAGGTTTTGGACAAATCTTAAAACATAGAAACCTTGTAGTTACATGGAAGTCTACCAATGACAATGAGCACCATAGCATACTAATGAACAATAATAGTCAGTAGACTCAGTACTGCCCAAAACAGATAAACAATGCTTTCTTTCTGCCTTGGTAGTGTCTAATCCAGGTTTATATATATATATATATATATATATATATATATATATATTCCTTCTTTCTGCTTCCAGAGAGAAGGGGGCAGGGGGATCTTTGAAGATAGAAGAGAGAGATTTTGATCGAGTATTTGAGTTTTTATGACACATGGAGCATTTGGCTTGACAATATTAGAGAACAAATTTTCAGTAATCTTGGAGTACTCGCTAGTTGCTACCCATTATTCCCTCCCTCTTATATAATAACTATCTCAATTTTGACAATCTTCTACTTTTTTTTCTCAAAAACTTTTTAAAATGAGATAACGATGCATGCCTGGTGTTTATATTTTAGTGGAAGGAGTACATAATCCTAGGAAGAATTGTAATGAGCAAAAAATAAGAAAAAGATGAAATACAAAATTAATGCGTCATTTTTTATTGTTTGCTTCGTGATAATATTTTTTATATGTATTATGCATTTTCAATTTATATAGATAAAAAATTTAATTGTTAAAATAAATTAAATATTTAAAATGTGTACATAAGTAAGTTGTAAGTAGAAAAAACAAGTTTAATTAGTAAAAGAGACAGGCTAATAAAGGATATGTACTCAAAATTATAAGCAATTAAGAAAATTAAGAATAAGAATAGGAATGAATAGACAAATAGGATCTCTCCTTCAAGTTAGTATCTCTTTTGCCAAGAAAGTTATAAAATCAAGAATTTTCCATATTGGGAAAATATTGACAAAAAATGGTCTTTAAATAATAACTTAAGTTGGGGATAGGGGCAGGGAGATCCCCCTTCTCACAGCACTTAATTTTGACACTTTGTATTTCGTAGACACACAAACAAACACAATTCAATTTAGTGTGAACTTTGAAGTGCAAACCCTCCATGAAAGATACACTATCAATTTTGTATCATTTGGAAATCTTTATGCTTCTAAACAATATTCTTGTTTGCAATGCTAAAAAAGTTAAATAAATGAAGAAAAATTTCCGAATGACTGATGTATGCTTATGCTAAAACGTAAAGATAATAAGCAAGGGAAGCTTACTTAAGCATGCAAAGACACTTGCTCAGAAAGACCATAAGAAAAAAGTGTCACTGTCAAACCAATACAATCAATAGTTACCTGCAAATGCAGAACTTCTGCTAATGGCATCTTCTTCATATGAGGAACAGTCAGAAGTTGGGACGGTGTTTGACCAAAATAAGCAATCTGATCTTGTGTGGCACGCTGTTGCACCTTCACTTGTCATGCACAGAATATAGTAAGAAGTTACAAAAAAAGGACTGAAATAACGATGTTGTTGAGGTCTGATGCTTTTAAGAAGGATTTCCGTACATGTTTTACAGAAACGCACCCCACATATAAATTTATCATGCATAAAGTATTATACTTTTTTATGCCATATTTTCCTAATTCATTTACTTCAGTTAACAATAGAAAATAAATTCATATTTTAATAAATAGAAAACAAATATTTTTACAAACAAAAGAAGAAAAAGCCTGTAGTAGCTATTTATCAACAATAACAATGTTTAAATAGATTGTAACCTAATCTTCCTCAATTTTGAATCTGTGGGAAATCAAATAGTATTTTAGGAAAGAATAAATTAGAAAATTTGTATATTTCCTTGTAATCTGTACAGATTTGAATAATTAGGAACAATCCCATAAATCAAGGGATCCTAGAATAGAATAGAGTTATTATATTTCCTAAAATAGCATAGGTCTCCTGTATATATCTTGTATGATCTCTTTGTATTATTACAATGAAATCAGATTTCATTTAATCTAATTTTCCAGATGGTATCAAAGCTTTCGATCTAGGAAGCTCTGTCTGCGCACTGTAAACCCTAAGACGGCAGCCTGCATTGCTGCTGCATTTTTCTTAACCCTAAGACGGCAGCCTGCATTGCTGCTACATCTTTTCCTATATTCATTGCACTTTTTTTTTCCTGCTATCGCAACCTTCTCTGTCGCACAACCTTCTGTTGCTGCTGTTTTCTCTGTGCCTTAATCGCACAGCCTTTCCTTTTATTCTTCACCACTCAGCCATCTTCTTGCTATAATGTCAAGGGAAGAGGAAGTTGTGAACCCAACCCCAGAAACAGGGAATACCCAATCCCAGCAACCTGGAGAACTGCAGAATATTCATTCTGCATATAGACTAAATGGAAGAAATTATTTGAAGTGGGCCCAACTTGTTCGTACAGTGTTGAAGGGAAAGGGGAAGTTGAGTCACCTGACGGAGTCTGGACCTAAACAGGAGGATCCCAAGTTTACTACATGGGATGAGGAAGATTCAATGATCATGGCGTGGCTGTGGACTTCAATGATTCCAGAAATCAGCGAAACCTGCATGTTCCTTAATTCGGCAAAAGAGATTTGGGATGCTGTAGAGCAAACCTACTCTAAAGCCAAAGATGCTGCTCAAGTATATGAAGTAAAGGTGAAAACTTTGGCAGCAAAACAAGGGAACAAGACTGTTACAGAATATGCCAATCAGCTGAAATCATTATGGATGGAGCTAGACCATTATAGAGTCATAAAAGCCAAATGTACTGAAGATTCAACACTTCTCAAGGAGTATATCGAACAAGACAGAGTTTATGATTTCCTTGTTGGTTTGAATCCTGAATTTGATCAAGTTAGGATTCAAATATTGGGGAAGCAAAAGGTACCATGCTTCAATGAAGTGGTGGCTATTGTGAGAAGTGAAGAAAGTAGAAGGGGTCTCATGTTAGAGAGTCCAGCAGTAGAGAACTCAGCAATGGTGGCTAACCATAAAGGAGATCAGACTTTGGCCATGGTAGCCGAACAGAAGAAAGGAGGATCAGCAAATGTGGAGAAGAAAAGTGATGGTCTCTGGTGTACCTACTGCAATAAGCCTCGTCATACCCGAGAGAAGTGCTGGAAGTTGTATGGGAAGCCTTTAAATCGAGATCGAGAAGGGGGACACAGAGGAGGCTCCTCAAGGAAAGGAGGACAAGTTTATGTTGCTGCTGGAACAAATGAAGAAAATAAACCAGAAGCTGCTGACCATCTTAACCAAGAGGAGATAGAAAGGGTGAGAACCTTTCTTAGTAAGCTGGAAAAACCTCCAGATGTGTGTTCTTTGGCATACTCAGGTAAGTTTCCACTTTCTTTTGGATTTAATGTCTCAGATACACCCTTTAACCATTATTGGATATTGGACTCTGGAGCTACAGACCACATGACACCATTAGCCAAACACTTCTCCACATATTCCCCATGTCCCAGCAACAAGAAAATTGCCACAGCAGATGGAACCCTTATAACTGCAGCTGGTCAAGGAAATATCCAAATCAATCCTTTAATAACCTTAAAAGATGTTCTCCATGTCCCAAAGCTGTCCACCAACCTAGTCTCTATACAAAAACTTATAAAGGATGTGTCATGTAAAGTTGTTTTTTACAACGATCATTGTGTATTTCAGGACAAGGATTCGGGGAGGCCGATTGGACATGCTAGAGAATGGAATGGCCTTTATTATCTTGAAGATCCAAGTCTGTCCAGCAAGAACAGAATCTCTCACTCCTTCATATCTGAATCTTTGATGACCAACAGAGAAAAAATCATGCTTTATCATTGTCGGTTGGGACATCCCTCTTTTGGAGTGATCAAAATTATGTTTCCCTCTCTGTTTACCAAGTTAGATGTTGAGAGTCTTCATTGTGAGGTGTGTGAACTTGCTAAGCACAAGCGTGTATCTTTTCCAATAAGTAATAAAATTAGCAATTTCCCCTTTTATCTTGTTCATACTGATGTATGGGGGCCTTCTAATGTTCCAAATGTGTCTGGTGCTCGATGGTTTGTCACCTTTATAGATGATTGTACAAGGGTCACTTGGGTTTTCCTACTTAAACAAAAATCAGAAGTCAGTTCTGTCTTCCTAAACTTCCATTCCTTGATAAAAAATCAGTTTGGTGTTAATATTAAGAGGCTTAGGTCAGATAATGCCAAAGATTACTTCAATCATGTCCTTAATTCTTTTTGTCAAAAAGAAGGTATAATTCATGAGTCTTCTTGTGTCAAAACACCACAGCAGAATGGGGTCGCAGAGAGGAAAAATGGGCATCTATTAAATCAGACTCGGGCATTGTTGTTCCAAAATAGTGTCCCAAAAAATTTCTGGGGGGAAGCTGTTCTTACAGCAACACACCTTATCAATAGACTACCCTCTAGAGTCTTAGGATCAAAAAGCCCTATGGAAGCTTTGTCGTCTTTCTATCCAAACCTGTCCACTACAAATAATCTTAAACCAAGAGTTTTTGGGTGCATCTCATATGTCCATATTCATAGTACAGACAGGGGGAAACTTGATCCTAGAGCCTTAAAGTGTGTCTTTGTTGGTTACTCATCCACTCAGAAAGGGTATAAATGCTACCACCCCCCATCCAAAAAATTCTTTGTGTCTAGGGATGTTACCTTCAATGAACAAGAGGGCTATTTCCATCAACCTTATCTTCAGGGGGAGAGTTTCAGGGAAGATAAGGAAAGTAGTAATTCTGGTTTTCCCATTCTTCCAGACTTGACAGACTTGATATTTGAACCTAAACTAGATCAAATTGAAGCTGTAACAAGTGAAACAAGTCAAGGAAGTGAAGCTGGTCAAGGAATTGGTCAAGAAAAGGAAGCTGGTCAAGAAAGTGAAATTAATTGTGAAGCTGATCAAGGAGATGTTGAAACTGGAAAATTTGGTAAGAAGCTGGTGTACTCAAGGAAGACTAAGGCCATTCCAGGATCAAGCCATGTTCAAGAATCCAACTCGACTCCACAAAAAGAGGTAACAATTTTTTCTCCAGCTGTGCAGGTTGAAATTGAAACCCAAAATGATCTTGATCTCCCAATTGCCATTAGAAAAGGGACAAGAAAATGCACCAAACAGCCACTCTACCCTCTCTCAAATTACCTGTCCTTTGAAAATTTCTCTCCTACCCATAAAACCTTCCTAGTAAACCTAAACACTACACTTCTACCTAATACCCTATCTGAGGCATTGTCTGACAGAAAATGGAGGCAAGCCATGGATGTAGAGATGGAGGCATTGGAGAAGAACACCACCTGGGAGTTAGTCACCTTACAAATAGGAAAGAGGCCAGTTGGATGTAAGTGGGTCTATACAGTGAAATACAAGGCTGATGGATCAATTGAGAGATATAAGGCAAGACTAGTTGCCAAAGGGTTCACCCAAACCTATGGAGTTGATTATTTGGAGACCTTTGCTCCGGTTGCCAAAATGAACACAGTTAGGGTGATATTGTCTCTTGCTGCCAATTATGGTTGGAACTTGGAACAATTTGATGTTAAGAATGCTTTCCTACATGGAGACCTTGAAGAAGAAATTTATATGGAGATACCTCCAGGATATGGTAGAGATGTTGCTGCCAACACTGTTTGCAAGTTGAAAAAGGCATTATATGGGCTAAAACAGTCCCCCCGTGCATGGTTTGGCAGGTTTACTAAAGTTATGACAAGTCTGGGTTACAAACAAAGCCAAGGGGACCATACTTTGTTCTTTAAACATTCCAAGTCAGGGGGGAGTAACAATATTATTGGTGTATGTGGATGACATAATATTAACTGGAGATGATAAAGAAGAGCAGCAATTGTTGAGCCAATGCTTGGGCAAGGAATTTGAGATCAAGACCTTGGGAAAACTAAAATATTTTTTGGGAATTGAAGTTGCCCACTCCAAGAAAGGGATATTTATATCCCAACAGAAATATATCACTGATTTGCTCAAGGAAACTGGCAAGGCAGCTTGCAAACCTGCTAGTACCCCATTAGAACCAAACCTAAAGCTTGGAAATGCAGAAGAAGATGTTGCTGTTGAAAAAGAGATGTACCAGCGATTAGTGGGCAAACTTATATATTTGTCTCATACCAGGCCAGATATTGCCTATGCAGGGAGTTTAATTAGCCAATTTATGCATAGCCCAAAGGAGACCCATTTACAAGCTGCCCACAGAATTTTACAGTACCTTAAAGGAACTCCAGGAAGAGGAATTCTATTCAAAAGGAATGGTAATGTGAAGCTTGAAGCCTATACCGATGCTGATTATGCAGGGTCAATTGTGGATAGGAGGTCAACTACAGGATATTGCACCTTTCTTGGAGGAAATCTTGTGACTTGGAGAAGCAAAAAGCAGGGTTGTAGTGGCTAGGTCCAGTGCTGAAGCGGAATTCCGAGCCATGGCACAAGGTATATGTGAGTTGCTATGGCTTAAAATCATCTTAGAAGACTTGAGGATAAAATGGGAAGAACCTATGAAACTCTATTGTGATAATAAGTCAGCAATCAGCATAGCCCACAACCCAGTGCAGCATGATAGAACAAAGCATATTGAAGTAGACAGACACTTCATCAAAGAAAAGCTTGATAGTGGCTTGATATGCACTCCATATGTGTCCTCTCAAGACCAAATTGCAGACATTCTTACCAAGGGACTGGGCAGCCACAATTTTGAGAAGATTGTATCCAAGCTGGGAATGGAAAACACCTATTCACCAGCTTGAGGGGGAGTGTGGGAAATCAAATAGTATTTTAGGAAAGAATAAATTAGAAAATTTGTATATTTCCTTGTAATCTGTACAGATTTGAATAATTAGGAACAATCCCATAAATCAAGGGATCCTAGAATAGAATAGAGTTATTATATTTCCTAAAATAGCATAGGTCTCCTGTATATATCTTGTATGATCTCTTTGTATTATTACAATGAAATCAGATTTCATTTAATCTAATTTTCCAGAGAATCAATGGAAAATTCAATTTTTCTTGGCTTTATTATTAAAAGAGAAAAATATTAAATTGCTTCTCTTTTGGTCCTTAAGAAAATGAGTAGATACATGGTTTAGTCTCTCAAAGATATAACTAATGCTCTTTTAGTTCCTAAAAGTGTGTCATGTACAAAATCTTCTCTGAATTTCTGTATGCTCTACTAGTGTTTTTGTAATTTTGCTAATACGACTTCAAACTCCCAAAGAGAAGCATTCACATGGAACGTTATGAAGGAGACGTGTATACTTGCCAAATCAGCTTCTTGGTTTAGAAATTTTGAAGACCAACAAATTGAATGACTAACTTGTTAGAACTTAGAGAAATTCCGGGACCATTTGTACGCAACCAAACTTTAAGTGACTAAAAGCATTCAAGGCATATCTCTCAACAACCAAATTGTGTATTTACTCTGAGAAAATTGAAATAAAACAGACATTACAGGTCAATGAACAATTTTAAGGTGGCTTAGTCAGAGCATAATTACTAGTTGAAAGGGCAGGATTTGACTAGAAAATGAGCATAACAAATGGAGCTTTAATGGTACGTTATGGTCAACGAAGATAAATAGACATGGGCATGGAAACCTTGTAGTTGAAGATTTTTCAATTTAATCCAATATTGGTTATCTGTGCTAGCTCTTGAATTCAAAAATTGAGTCACTAAAGCAAATGATTGCAGCTAAGGACCTCTGGCTTACACAATAGACAGAGAGCAAGATGAATATGAACAATTATTCCACCCCACAAAACACCCAAAAAAGCAACCTAAGTCTAGCAAGGGGTGATCATTTTTTTTTTCATTTTGTAATAATAGATAGATTTTCAGTAGAAAGAGAGATTGGCTGGGACTGCAGTGAAATAGAAGATGAGATATACTCTGACAATGCATGATGATTCCCTTAAAGAAACCACATGCTAGACACCAAAAGACCCCAAGTACAAAATAACCCTATCTGAAAGCAAGTTTATGGACAGAATTTTCCTTAATAATTGGAGTATTAATCAGAAGACTGTATATCCTAAATTTATACTAGATTCCAGCCCTCTAGTTTCCCAATTGAGACTCTAGAATGATTTAGTTCAACCAGTTAAACCTAACATCATAAAATAATATTATGATATCACCTCTAGAGACATTACTCAAATTGTGGATGGCTTGTTCATGAATGTGAAGAAAAGTAGTATATTTAAAGATTTTTCTTCCTTTCAAGAGAAAGGATTTTTTATCTCATTTTTTCTACACTCCTCTCAGTTTCTCTGCAACTCGCATTCAGAACAAGTTGTACTGACAAATTGACAGCTAACTGATTCTTAAAGGATTATCATGTTTATCAAGCTTAAGTCAGTAATTTTGTGTACAATCAAAATTATGCAAGCTATCTTACAAAATAATATAATCAGCTTGTACTTTAATGCTCTACCCAAAGAAGTTAATTGTCACAACTCAATTAAGGAGGAATTTCCCCATATTTTGATGAGCCTTTCTGTTTCCTTTTGGGGATTGGGATTGTTACTCAGACAACCAATTGAATTGAAAATATGGAGAAGCAAAGGAGACATACTGGGTCTGATATTTTATCAATATCCACTGTCCCTTCATAGGTAATATAAAAGAAAACATTATTTGCTGCAACAGCCTCTTTGCCCTGTTGCTTATACCTGCATGGTCCAACGCATTAATGTAATCAGATGTAAATTGTCAAGGAACTATAATGAAGTGGAAATTTAAAAACGAATGTTCTAGACATTTATATTGATAGTGCAAACTTATGAAAAATGAAAATCATGAACAAACAAGAGGAAGCTTTGAAGCAGGTACATGATTGCACATACCAAAAGAAGGGGGGAAAACTGAAAAGTAGGAAAAGAACCTACCCAAATATGAGGTCAATCCACTCATGCAAATGAGCAGATACATACTCACTCTCCAGAGCCATTCTATGCTTATGCACAAAATCAATTGGATTCTCAGCCCAAGCAGGAAGTCTAACAGTATCTGGTATTGAAGAAATAAATTACAAACAGAGCTATAATATGCATGTGAATATACTACACTGTCTTCTCAAAAAACTAATGCAGAAAATCTTAATGAGTATACCAAGCATTTCTCCCAACTGTGTTGTGCCAAAGTCAATTGAATTTTCATTTGTGAGGACCTCAGGGAGGTAAAATAGCTCAGGAACCTAATGAGTTGAGATTAAAACAGGAAAAAAAAAGAACTGCTTAAGTTAATGGTTTCAATAAAACTACGATAAGCATTTCCATTAAGACAACTAAAACTCTTTGAAAGATAGAGAAGAATTTACTCATAGTATGCAAGTATACCAACAAATCATTTTGTTGTAAAAGTTAATAAACATATACCAATTCCTTCACATCACTCATGTCCTCAAGAACTCCATTCCAAGTAGCAGAAATATCAGAAAACATCCGATCTGCATGATCAAATTTTCCACCTTGTAGTTTTATTGCAAGGGTAGTGAATGGTTCAACCCTAACAAGGTAATATAAAACCTGTAAAAGAAGATAATAACCATTAACTAATGCAAAATAAGCAACTAAATTGCAATAACATTAGATGACAGTATTTACACACAGTTCAATTGCTTCTATTGCTATATTAGAAGAACAGAGAAACATCACATCATCACAGTGACTTGTTATATTATCTCAGCAAACAAATGGAAAATTGAATGCAGAAGCCAAGAAACATTGATGCTAACAGCATGAAATTAAAAGAAAAAGCTTGAGTATCACAATTACTTAGGGTGTGTTTGGGAGTTTGGAGGGAAGGGAAAGGGAAGGTTAGGAGGAGAAGAAAGGGGGAGGAAGGAGGGGGGAGGCTTTGTGAGTTAGAGAAGGAGAGAGCTATACTCACAAACACAAGAGAGGGAAGGGCTTCTTTGAAACTTTCCCCTTCCCTCCCTTCCCCTCCATTTTTCAACTCACAAACATACCCTTAGGGTTATCACCTTCTGTGAGGTGTTAATTTTTTAGTCTCTTTCTTATTAGGACTTATTTGATGCTACTAAAATGTAAGCCTATCTTATTTTAATGTCTAAGCATTCATAATAGAACTAGTATTACATGGAAGCCAAAAGAAGACATTAAGTTTTATCTGAACATGATTAACAATTTAAAAGAGCCTGGTTAAAATAATCTACACAATTTCCCTTTAAAAATCATCTGCCCCAAAAGCAATAAATATATTCTCTTTTTTGTGAATTTTTTGAATGCCTTGTGTTTAGATGATTGTATACTTGGTGCTTCCAACACACTAACATAATGCAGCCAAAACTTAATCACATTTTATTTATTGATGATAATCCAGGATAGGTGAGACTTAGTAGAAGTTATTAAAATGACTGAAATTGGGAGCACATGCCTAAGAATCAAACTTCACACCAGCACCAATTTAACCACAGAAGAAAAGCTGCATATGGATCAAACCATCTGGAGAGCAGTGATTTGATGAATAAACTCACAATGTGAAAAAATAAACCAAAGACTCAACATCAATAGTCTTCATGCAGCATTTGCTAGAATGCTAACAAACTACTATAATCAAGAATGATCCAAGATTTCTTCTAAGAAAAAAAAGCAAGTCAAAAAGGAGTGCGAGGAGGGAACCCACTGTTCCTGCACTTGAGTAGTGTGATCCATAATGGAATTTGGGGATGACAGGATCATCAAAGCTAGCGTATCTCTCTTGAAATTTTTTCAGACGATCTGGGTTGAGTGCACCAACAGGCTGCATCATATCAAAACCATTAATTATTTTAAAAAAAAAAACATAAAACTATTTCCCCTTGAACTGATTGAAGCAACATTTATTAACCTTTGAAAGATCTCGGAAAGAAGAAGGATTAGAAAGATCCAAGCTCTCTGAACTGTAATCAGAAAGAACCCAGGGGAAAACCGGATACTGACAAAAATAAATAATAACAATAAAATAAATAACATGAATATAGGATTAAAGAGTTTAGTGATAGAAAGCAATCCATTGAGAAAAAAGACCACCTGGGTTATATCATTATAACTACGCCCAGCCAGTGTATTGAGTTGCATTAGATACTCAAAATTACTGATCTGCACAACAGCATCATAAAATCAGAGTATATAAGAAATGAGTGTTTAAAATATATGAGAAACTAAGTGCATTTTTGGTTAGTTACTAGAAAATATTATGTTAAAAATACTTTCAAGAAAATCAATTATGAAAAAATTAATTAATGTTTGGAAAATTTAATTCATAATAAATTTTGAGATAGAGTTTTGGATTGTTTAAAGAGTCGCGTTTATGTATTATAGTATATTACCAAACCAGATATGGAATGATTGAAAAAGTTGTTTGGTTGAGGTAAAAAATAATTTGCCTCTCAAAATTTTTCGAAATAATCTAAAGCAATAATTATAATGCTCAAATTTTAGTTTTCAGGGAAAAAAAAAACTTTTATGAAAAAATAATCAACAACTTTATCTTTAACCCCAAACATGTTTGCTTTTGGAGAAAACAGCTTAATCTGAGAAGAAAACTGTTTCCAATATAACTAAGCAATCCAAACATAAACTAATCTCTTTTCAAAAGTTTAGGCACGTTTCTTACCTCCCACCTAGCCCACCTCTCCATAAGCTGAGTTCTTTTTAGAAGTTGTTCAGGCCTCTGAAAAATTAATCATTGTTATCCTAAGTCTGAATGCAGAGAAATTTACAAAAAATATAATTCACCAAAAAGATAATACCTGAGTTGCTAAATATATATTGTTTAAATTGGAAGGCCGTGCATGAACAATTGCTTTATATGCATTTCTTCGCCCCTCACTACTCTGAAGAGGAAATGTTGGTCGAGGAAATAAGTAAAAGAATTTTAAGTTGCAAAATTTAAAATTGTTGAGATATGTTGAGATATTCTGTATATTCTGTTAGATATAATAGTTTATTCTCCCTTGATTTATTGTATAGTTTCCTTATTTAGGTTGATCCTAATCCCAAAACTCTAGGGATTGGTTCTGTCATAGCATGTATAAATATACAGTTGTATTTGTCAATTTTAATCATCAGAATACAATTTTCCTATTCAGTATTTCAAGTTGGTATCAGAGCCTATCCTAGATGTTCTGTTGGTATTGGGCCGCCACCCGTATAGATGTCCACGCTCCAGATGTCCAGTCCTGGGCGTGAGGGGGTGTGTTAGAGTACCACATTGCCTAGAGATAAGGCCAAATAAAAGTATATAAGCCTTGGACAATCCTCACTCTACAAGCTAGCTTTTGGGGTTGAGTTAGGCCCAGGTCCAAAATCTAAGATGGTATCAGAGCTTTCTGGTCCAAGGAACCATTTTTAATCCAGTCGCCCACCTGGGTAATTGTTTATTGTCAGCGGCTGCCTGCTTCGACGCCGCCAGATTGTTCAGAAGTCGCCGATCTGCCACGCCGCCGCGCGCCGCCTCCGTCACGCGCTCTCACGCGCCGTCTTTCTCTGAGTAGCTCGCCGGCGCGTGGGGTCCACGCGCCACCCTCCAGGCTTCCGTTCGCGACGCCGTTTGTTCCGTTGGACTCGTCGGCCCTTCCTCTTCCCGTTTTGACCCTTTTCAGGTTGTGGGTCACACTTTCGGTGGTCTGTTGGTGGTTTTTGGTTGTTTGGTTGTTGTCTCGGAGCGTTTTTTTTATCGCAGCACTCTAGGTGGTCTGTGAGTGATTGTTTGGTTGCTATCTTGGATTTTTTTGGTTGCTTGGTTGCTGTCTCGGAGTGTTTTTTTATCGCAGCTCTTGTTTGGAGGTGTTTTTTGTTTAGATACAGTTGTTGTTTTGCCTTTCTCTTCATGGCAGAAATTCTCAAGGTTGAATCTGAGGGTAATCGTCCAATCTTATTATCTTCTGATGATTATAAAGAGTACCTTCAACTAAAGGCAGCTCAACAGGCCTCTTCCTCAGTCACTATTGCTCACACTGGTAATTCTACAGTTTGTCTCTCTTATTCTACGCCTATTGGATCTTGGGTTTTGGATTCCGGTGCTTCTGATCACCTAATTGGTAATGTCTCCTTTTTCCCTAACTTATCATCACCTAAAACTCCACATCATATCACCCTTGCAGATGGGTCAAAAGTCCAAGCCACTGGTATTGGGCAAGTATCACCTCTTCCCTCACTACCATTAAAATCAGTTTTACTAGTTCCTGGTAGTCCCTTCAATTTAATTTCTATAAGCAAGTTGACTCAATCACTAAACTGTGCCATAACCTTCACTTCTGATTCTTCCGTGATACAGGACCGGAGTACGGGACGGGCGATTGGAACCAGATCTGAATCACAAGGTCTCTACTACCTTCAGCCTTCTACTTCTACCATATGTGCATCTGTTGATTCTCCTGGTTTAATCCATCATCGTCTGGGTCATCCAAGCCTGAATAAATTAAAGAAAATGGTACCTCATCTCTCAAAATTGGAGTCCTTAGAGTGTGAGTCCTGTCAACTAGGAAAGCATGTTAGAGCCTCTTTACATAGTAGCATTAATAGTCGAGCTGTCTCTCCTTTTGATGTCATTCATTCTGATGTTTGGGGTCCTAGTCGTGTTCCTTCAATTTTAGGGCATCGATATTATGTCACCTTTATTGATGATTTTTCTAGAAGCACTTGGATATTTTTAATGAAAAATCATTTTTAGTTATTCAGTATTTTCCAAACTTTCTATTCAGAAATAAAAACTCAGTTTGGCAAAGGAATTCGTATTCTACAAAGTGACAATGCTAAAGAATACTTCTCTGATTGCTTCAATTCATTTATGACTTCCCATGGCATTCAACATTAATTCAGTTGTCCTCATACACCTCAACAAAATGGTGTAGCTGAGCGAAAACATAGACATATTGTGGACACTGCTCGTACTCTTTTATTGAATGCCAGTGCACCTCCAAAGTTGTGGGGCCATGCTATTCTTACTGCAGGATATTTAATAAATCGGATGCCATCCTCTATTTTGAATGATCAGGTTCCTCATTCCCTATTATACCCGTTGGATCCTCTTTACTCTATTCCCCATCGTGTCTTTGGTTGTACCTGTTTTGTCCATGATCTTTCCCCAAGTCGTGATAAGTTGTCTGCTCGTGCTATCAAATGTGTGTTCTTAGGATACTCTCGTGTCCAAAAGGGGTACCATTGTTACTCTCCCACTATACATCGGTTCTACACCAGTGTAGATGTCACTTTCTTTGAAGACATACCATATTTCATTGCCTCAAATGTCTCTCCAGTTGACTCTGATCTCTATTCTCAGGTATTGCCTATTCCTCATTTTGTTGTGTCTACACCTGATACTTTCGAGACACTTGAGCCTCCACAGCCTCCACATCCAGGATGCCGACAAGCTATGATTGATGAGATGACATCTTTAGAATCTAACCATACTTGGGCACTTGTCCCACCTCCGCCTGGCAAATCTGTTGTTGGATGTCGGTGGGTCTTTAATGTTAAAGTGGGCCCTGATGGACAAGTGGATCGATTGAAAGCCCGTCTTATGGCTAAGGGATACACACAGGTATATGGTTTGGATCACAGTGACACTTTCTCTCCAGTTGCGAAGATGACCTCAGTTCGCCTCTTCTTGGCCATGGCTGCTGTGAGACATTGGCCCTTATTTCAATTGGATATCAAAAATGCTTTCTTACATGGTGACTTGGAGGAGGAGATCTATATGGAGCAACCCCCTGGGTTTGTTGCTCAGGGGGAGTCTGGCCTTGTGTGTAAATTACGGAAGTCCTTGTATGGCCTTAAACAATCACCTCGAGCTTGGTTTGGTCGGTTTAGCAAAGTCATACAGGAGTTTGGAATGATCCGCTGCGAGGTAGACCACTCTGTTTTCTTCAAATGCTCACTGACACATAAATTTATTTATCTTGTGGTTTATGTAGATGATATTGTAATTACCGGTGATGATCAGGAGGGCATCAAGGCTCTAAAGCAGCACCTATTTGAGCACTTTCAAACTAAGGATTTAGGTCCTCTACGCTATTTCCTTGGGATTGAGGTTGCTCAGTCAAAGTCCGGTGTCGCTATTTCTCAGAGAAAATATGCTCTTGACATTCTGGAGGAGACAGGACTCACAGATTGTAAGCCAGTTGACACCCCAATGGATCCCAATGTGAAGCTTCTACCTAACCAAGGGGAGCCCTATTCTGACCCAGGGAGGTATCGAAGACTAGTGGGCAAGTTGAATTATCTCACCATGACCAGACCTGATATATCCTTTCCTGTCAGTGTTGTAAGTCAGTTCCTTAACTCCCCTTGTGAGAGTCATTGACATGCAGTTGTGCAGATCCTCAGATATATCAAAGGATCACCTGGAAAGGGACTTGTTTACAGTGATAGAGGACATACAAATATTGTTGGGTATTCCGATGCAGATTGGGCAGGTGATGCAAGTGACAGACGGTCAACAACGGGTTATTGTGTTTTCTTGGGAGGTAATCTTGTTTCATGGAAGAGTAAAAAGCAAAGTGTTGTTGCAAGATCGAGCACAGAAGCAGAGTATCGTGCAATGGCTCACACCACATGTGAGCTTCTGTGGCTAAAGTCTTTAATTCAAGAGTTGCAGTTTTGCAAGGTTGGTCCTATGGAACTAATGTGTGATAACCAGTCAGCCTTATACCTCTCCTCTAATCCAGTTTTTCATGAGAGGACAAAGCATATAGAAGTTGATTATCATTTTATCAGAGAAAAGATCCTCTCCAGTGTCATCAAGACTTCCTCAGTTTGCTCCAAGGATCAACTTGCAGATATCTTTACTAAATCTTTGCGGGGTCCTAGGATAACCTATATATGTGACAAGCTGGATGCCTATGATATGTATGCTCCAACTTGAGGGGGAGTGTTGAGATATGTTGAGATATTCTGTATATTCTGTTAGATATAATAGTTTATTCTCCCTTGATTTATTGTATAGTTTCCTTATTTAGGTTGATCCTAATCCCAAAACTCTAGGGATTGGTTCTGTCATAGCATGTATATATATACTGTTGTATTTGTCAATTTTAATCATCAGAATACAATTTTCCTATTCAGTATTTCAAGTAAAATGTTCAGAAATTTATTAGGAGTTATTATGATTACAAATCCAAGAATATTTTATTCCTGAAAATAAAGGAAACAAAGTGGCACATTTAAGAAGTAATACCCCAAAGTCAAAGAAGAAGTTCGAACGGTCCACCATAAATAGCTCCAGTGCACTTCTTCTAAGAAGATATCTGTAGCAGGAACTAATTACTGACAAACAGCTGAAAACATATTTCTGTTTTTTCAAAATATACACTCCATATGGGCAATAATTTTGCGCAAAAATAAAAACTATGAAGCAGAAGACCTAAAGTAACTAAGAAAAATGGGCACTTCTGGAGAAGGAAATATACATTCTACTCAACACACCACTAATATTTTATGATGCCTATTTTATTAGGCCACTTACTCTGCACTTTAAATGACTCAGTTGGAATGACCAATTTAGGAATATCCGAGTGCATCATGAGTGTACTTCTGGAGAAAACCTAAAGTAACTATCCGAGTGCATCATGAATGTACCCATCTCTTCTAGAGCAAATTTTATTGTTTGATACATAGATACAAACATTATGGAAAAAATAAGGCACTAAGCTTTTACGGTAATATGAAGTTTTATAGTCCTTTGTAGTGTGTGGATGGAGTATATTTTAAAGGGGTTTCTGTGCCCCCCCACCCAAGCTTGATTTGGTATAGTTACATTTTTGGTTTTCCTATGTTCTACTCATGGTAGCTTCAAGGGCTTGCTACCTCAGAATTATAAAGATTGGGAAGTCATTCCACAAACTTAGCATCCCAGCCCCCAAAAAACAGAGAACTCAACTATGAGGGTTCGAGTCTCTTATTCTAATGCTGACTTTTGTTCTATCTCTAGCCCAAGTTTTCTTATATAGAAAAGAGAATATTAGAGAGAAAGAATGACTAGTGAAAGAAAAATAAGATATCCTCCTTAGCCAAGAAACAGAAGAAAAGTAAATGTAAACAAATTTATAGAGAAGACTTTTGCAGTCTGTGTTTGCATGCCCATCACTCCTTGAAAGAAACCATAAGCTAAGCACCAATTAGAAGCAAAAAACACTACCATCTCCGACAATGAAGTTTAAGGAAAGAAGACAACATTCCACAACTTTAAGGATGAAACTAAAACTAGCTAAATCTTGTTAATAGACAAATATCAACTACATCAATGTACAGTCAACACATATATCATAATAAAAAAGGGTAACGGGTGATATAATAGAATGAATACACTAAAAACAGTCAAAAAAATCAATTCACCTCCGTCTATAAACTTGATGAAGTGATGACATCAACCAGCTGCGGTCCTTTTCTTGGTCCCCTGCTGCAGAACCAAAATCCAAACCATCCATTGTACTGCTGATCTCACTGTTATCAACTATAAAATTTATCCTCCTACTGGTTACCTACAACAAGATAAAGGAAATTCACACAAGTGCAATTACAATACCTATGAAAGAAAACAATTTCAAATCCTTCATGCATCTTTCCCACAATAAAAATATCAGTGCAAATCTTCAACTTAAGGCTATAAGGACCTCCAACAAAAAGTTTCCATGTATATTGATTCTAGGAAGCAAAATTAAAAAAGCTACAAAAAACTGTTGATCACAAGGAGACTTAGATTTTGGGCCGAGCCTAACTCAACCCCAAAAGCTAGCTTGTAGGGTGAGGACTGCCAAGGCTTATATGCTTTTAATTGGCCTTATCTCTAGTCAATGTGGGACTCTCCAACACACACCCCTCACGCCCAGGACTGGACATCTGGAGCGTGGACATCAACGGGTGGAGGCCCAATAACAAAGGATCTAGGATAGGCTATAAAGTTTCCGCCATGACGGGGTTCAAAAAAGGGTCAGACCTGTTAGAAAGAATGTAAACAGGATAATTATAGCTGTACAGTGTCACATAATTATAGTACTTGCAAGTGAGGAACAAATCAGAATATTATTCACTGATTAAAATGAAATTGCTGGCACTAATTTATAGACCTATTGTACATAAATTCTAATTGATGACAATCACGGTAAAAAAGGGAAGAAATCGTCCTAATAACTACTATGATACTACAGCTGTATATACGGTGGAAACAAGGGAATAATATCTAATATTTTGTACTAAAAATAAAATAAAATATTTACAACATTATTCACAACACCCCCCTCAAGCTAGTAAATGGATATAAACTATTCCCCGCTTGCAAGTAAGCTCCTAGAATCAATCAATGGACAGCCCCTTAACCAGTACATGTGCTAGCAGGTTTCCTGAAGAGACATAAACTGTTTTTATCAAACCACTATCCAACTTCTCATTAATGAAGGGTCGGTCCATCTCGATGTGCTTCGTCTTGTCATGCTAAACTGGATTGTGAGCAATGTTAATAGCTGATTTGTTATTACAAATCAATATCATAGGGCCTTTGTATCCTACCTTCAGATAATCTAGCACAATCTTCATCTATAATAGCTCACAGATTGCTAGAGCCATGGCTCGAAACTCAGCCTTAGCACTTGAACAAGCTAGTACGTTCTGTTTCTTGCTTCTCCATGTGACCAGATTTCCCCTGAAAAACATACAATAACCTGATGTTGATCTCCTGTCAGTTACAAAACTTGCATATTCTGCGTCTGTGTATACTTCCATGGTCAAACCTTCACTTCCTTTAAATAATAACCCTCTTCCTGGTGTAGCTTTGAGATATTGAAAAATTCGGTCTACAACTTGCAAATGTTTACCCTTGGGTCATGTGCTAGGTATATTCCTTTCCCTACAAGCCTCTCTGGTAATGGGCTTTATCAACCTTGGGGCTCTCCTCTTCATCTCCCATTCTATGATTCTCAATAGGAACACATGTAGCTTTGCTTCCAAGTTTGTCTATCTACTTGTGAAGAACTAAGATATATTTCCTTTGAGATATAAAGATACCTTGTTTACAGCATGCTACTTCAATCCCAAGGAAGTACTTCAGTCTTCCAAGATCCTTCAATTCAAATGTAGCGACTAATTTCTTCTTAAGCAATTGCTTCTCAGCTAAGTCATCATCTGATATAATAATTCCATCAACATACACTAGTAAAATGGTTAGTTTAATTTCATATGAGTGTTTGAAGGAAGAGAGTATGATCACCCTGACTTTGTTAATATCCCAAGGATAGCATTGTTTCTACAAATCTTACAAATCAAGCTCTGAGTGTCTGCTTTAATTCATACAAGGCCTTCTGTAATCCACATAACTTTCTCTTATGGGATCATATCCTGGGGGATTCTCCACATGCACTTCCTCCATATCTCCATGTAGAAATACATTTTTGATATCGAACTAATTAAATTCCCCCCCCACTGGGCAGCCAATGAGAGTAGTATTCGCACCATATTCATCTTTGCTATAGTTGGCAAATGTCTCTATTAGAATATTAGAATAATATATTTAATATCTTAAGAATATTCGTTAAGATTAGGTTTAATCCTGAAATATCTCCTAGGATTGGTTTCCATATTTCTAGATAATTATTATAATTTGTTTCCTAATTACTAGTCTATATTGGTCGATATAAATAAGTGTCAGTGTATAGTCTTTTGTAATCAATCTATCCATCATCAATCAATCTATTATCACTTATCTATTATGAATTATTCTTCTCCTCTCTTCTTCCTTTTTATATCCAAAACCCTATAACTTCAACATGATATCAGAGCGATACCATCCACCATGACCTGTCCCGGCCCTACTCCGCTGCTGGGTTCCAAAGTTTGGAACTTTTATTTGTTCGTCTCTCCCACTCTATATTCATACCCTTCTTTTATTTACAGCCTCCCCGCCGTTATCTTTCCGGCATGCTTTCAAATCATCCATCGTGCATTTACCGGTGTGCTCTGTCTTCATCTCCTCCTTGCCGTGCTTTTCCGGCTGTTTTTCTCCTGTTTTTCGCCGTTCCGACGCCCGCTCTTTCCGCCGGCAGACTTGCCCGACCATGTTCTCTCCAGATCTGGTCTCGTTTTGACATTTATGGGATTCGTACTTGCTGGTCTCCCTGTTTGGCTTGTTTCTCTCTCCTCTTATGGTTGTTTTCTCTCTCCTACATGTGGTTCTTGACCCATGACTTTTCAGAACCTACAGATGCATCTTGCAGCTACCTAGTGTTATCTACCTGGCCCCGTGGCTTTCCCAGTGCATTCTACCTGGCCCCGTGGTTTTCCCAGTGCATTCTACCTGGCCCCCGTCTTTCACAGTGTACCCTACCTGGCCCCACGGCTTTCCTAGTGTTCTCTACCTGGCCCCACGACTTTCCTATTGCAATCTATCTAGGCCCACGATTTATTATATTCAATTTTTTTAATATGGGTATATTTGTAACAAGCTTAAAGCTTAGTAAGCTTTAGCTTGAGGAGGAGTGTTAGAATATTAGAATAATATATTTAATATCTTAAGAATATCTGTTAAGATTAGGTTTAATCCTATAATATCTCCTAGGATTAGTTTCCATATTTCTAGATGATTATTATGATTTGTTTCCTAATTACTAGTCTATATTAGTCAGTATAAATAAGTGTCGGTGTATAGTCTTTTGTAATCAATCTATCCATCATCAATCAATCTATTATCACTTATCTATTATGAAATATTCTTCTCCTCTCATCTTCCTTTTTATATCCAAAACCCTATAACTTTAATAGCATCAGGTCATCTTTTTTTTTTTTCAAATGGAACTTGATCCAAACTAAAGGTATACACCCAAACCAAAATGTAAATAAATGTCAACAGCTATTTCTTTAATAAATTATTATTTTCAAGAAATTATTTAGCAAATTGAAAAAACAACTGATCTTGAACCGATATTATTTTTCTTCTCACTCTTTTTTTTTTCTTTTTCTATTGTGCTTCTCTACCAGAAGCTTCTTAATTCTGAGTTAATTAACCTCAAAATGGCTACAAAATGCAATAAATACATACCGACACAGTTCTCATAAAATCTAGTTAAATATAAGCAACATCATGAGGATAGTTTAAGAGTTACTTTTAAATTAGATCACTAAACTTACTTGGAAGGTTCCCTGTACAACCCTAAGTGGCTGAACCATTGATGATGGTAGCTCGAGAACGATTCTTTCTTCAAGCTCACTTGGCACATGTCCAGGTGCAAAGGCTGAAGAACTCTGAACAACAGCATCATCATTTTCCAGTTGAGTATTATTGGATTCTAAAGGTACAATTTGATCCACTGCTTCGGAAAATCTAGGCCGATTCTCTACTTTATCTTCAATATTATTGACCCTGGCATCCAAATTTTCAGTTTCCACCTGTTCTTCATCTTCATTTACACCCTCTATTGAGATAGCTTCGACTGACAAAATTGGAGTGTTCTGATTATTATTCTCCCCTGCATAATCCTCATAATTAGCTGCAGAACCGAAATGATCAGACCCTCGGTAATTTCTTCTCATACATCTTCTCATCCGAGAAGAACTTTCCATAAAATCTAGCTTCCAGAAAACCTAAAAAGAAATTCAAAAATCAGCATGCTGAAATGAATCATTAAATATTTTTATCTTCATAAGATTGTAAAAAATCCTCCAAGAATGGCTCTAAAAGGAAAATAAAACACAAACAGAAAAAACAGAGTATCAACTCAAAAGAGTCCAATTCTTTCGCAAAGCTAAAAGCCTGATAAGTGCCAGGAACACAATGATGGGCTTATATACACCAAACAACAGCAAGAAATACACATCTTCCCAGAGTTTCTTCTTATACTCCTTAAAAAAAAATTTATGGCCAGAAAGAAATAAGTTCATGCAAGTTTGGTAACAACAATGTAGACAGATATATCATAACATACACGAGGTGGGCTATATAAATGGTCTGCAAAAGGCCCAAAAAGACTTCTCATCTCAATTAACTGACGAATAAGTTTGCGCCATGCTCGAATTCCAATACTGATTCTATGCCGAGCTATTATATCTACATGAGCACGCCTGTCAATCTGGCAACAAAGAAATATTTACCATACAGGATCTCAATATAATCTGAAAACCATTGTAATGATTAGCAAACAAACCTCAGACCGTTGTATATTCCTTGCTAAGGCAAAACTGGCAACAAGAACAGCAATAAATTTATATGACAAGGCATTAAAATCTTTCCCATATACCGACTTTGTATCAACTGGCTGCAAACATTCAATCCAGGCAATTCCCATTGCTTCAGTAATATTCCACCGCTCAACTCGCTCCATATCACTAGCACTCCTTCGCTGTGCAGATGTAGCCATTGCAACAGCACTAAGACCTCTTCCAGAACCAATCCTTGAAAATCGTTGAAGATCACGAGCAGCTGCCAATTGAGCAGCTTTTGCAGCAGCTTTGTTCTTGGGTAGAGGTGGTGTTTTTTTAGGGGCTTCCAAAGGTTTTTGAAAGCTTGAAAAGGTATGAAGTCTAGCCTGTTTTCTTTCCATCAATGAGGTTTCACGCCTAAGCTGGGCATTTGTTGAAGGAGCATGACTTTCACTACCAGAAGTACCAGCTGCAATCATAGCCAATGCCATTGCAGCAGGTGGAGATGCAAAAGCAGCAGCCCAGGCTGGAGATATCATAGCAAGAGCAGCCTGAAAGAAATGTCAGATGCTCAATTAAGTTAATGCAGAAAAGTCATATGAATGATATAATATTAGCATCATAAAGAAGCTCAATTTCAGAAGATCACTTGAACTTTCTAGAACAGGTATTGTTGCAGTGACAAGCAAACAAATTCAACAGTGTTCCATTTTTATAGTTAGCACCCGTTAGTGAAAATGCCCAGTCACTCACAATTGGTAGCAGAAAGTTTTATGAAAACATGAAAGTTGAAATATACAACGAATACATGCACATACGCAAGACTGCATGAGTACATCTGTATTACAGACAACATATGCAATTGTTTATGTATAATGCATGCACATATATCTGTTTCTGTGTGTAAACATATAAACATATGCACATTAAAATACCTCAACTGGCAGGGCATCAGCAGCCAGTGCACGATCATCCACACTAAGAGGATTCAAACCATCAGCAGTTGCAAGTTCATGAATTCCAGCCAAAACAGGTAACCACCTTCTTAAGACAGCAACAAATGGTGGTAAAATGGCTTCAAGGTATTTTTTACGTAGAGGCTTTTGGTCTATGCTAACAGCATGGTATACCTGGACAGATATTGTTCTATGGTAATTATAATGGTTGTGCGCAAAAGAAAGACAAATGACTTGCTGTGGATAACACAGTAAGTGATAGAAACGAAAATGAAAATTCTGAACTGATCGAGTATTATTGACAGAGAAAACAGAATTCAAAGAGACAAATACTACCTCCGTTCCTATTTAATTGTCCACTTAAATAAAAAACACAGATTAAGAAATGTAATCATTACTCTTGTTTTTATGAAAATAAATTTTAAACTTCCTGTTTTACCCTTTATCTCTCTTAGTACTATTGGGTCTCATTAGCTTTCAATAGTGGGTTATTTATTAACATAAGGGTAAAATGGAGAAAAAAGTAATTATTACTAAATTGGGTTTATAAGTGGACAGTTAAATAGGAACAGTTTTTTTCTCCAAAAGTGAACAGCTAAATTGGAACGGAGGTAGTACAAATCAACAACCAGAGCAATAGCTCCTCAGTGAATAAATTCCTCGCCTCCCAACAAAATGATTCTCAAGTCTCAACAAATAACTCCCTTGTCTCCCTATGCACACCACTAGACTCCTATAATACTATTCAAATGAATTAGTTTTACTCCCTCAGTCCCTCTAACTAACTACCCCTGATCCCTTCTTATTTCTACTATAAAAAACTCTCCAAATGGCAGGCCTTTCCTATTGCTGACCTAATCCAACTCCCGTCATATAAGATTTAGAATTATGGGTCCTATCATTGGACGAGAATAAAAAAGTTAGAAGATGAAAATACCAACCTCGGAATAAAGCACGCAAGACGCTACCAAGACTCTTTGTCTCTTAGAATCAGAAACTGGCATGTTGAGAACTGGTGACAGAACACTGTCAAAATTACAAGAATACATAAATAAGACATCAATAACCTACTGAAATCATAGGTTTTGGGTAAGGAAACAGAAAAGGAGAGAACAACAACTCAGAATAATAGGATACTAAATTAATATGGTGTATTATGATGTGATGATACAATGGATAAAGCACTAACCCCTAACTATTCTAGGATTAAGGATAAATACTAGACTTCTAACTGATCAAATAAAGGAACAACTTAAACATGATAGTTGAAAGAGAATAAAAAGAAAGAAATGTGACAACTTGTGAAATTCAATTTGTAGTTCCTGAATATTTTTTAAAAACAGGATAGTTAGAAGCGGAAGTGAAAAAAGTATATTTAAATATTGGCTGACCATACAAAAATGAGCAAATGTCAATGTAGCTGTCCTTGTATATGGAAGTTTTCCAAATAATGATCAAATCTATTCCAAGGATAATTTATCATTCAAGGAATAAAAAATGGGCTAGAAGTAAATCAAATTGCAGAGGTTGCTTTACCTCCATAAAAGTGTCGAGCATGATTTCCTTCCTTCAGATATTGCATCCTCAATACTTACAGTCGTCTTCAGCATTTGTTCTTCCCCATCATCATCTTCCCTCATTGATAGAAGAATCATCCGAAGCATGCACAAGAATGGCTGGTCACTGTCTAATAGCTGGTATAATGCAGCCATCGCTCCCATTCCCGTACCTGATCCTCCACCTATACCAAGACCACCACCAAGCGCAGAATCATTTAGCAATAACGCTTGGAGCATTGCCACAGACTTCTTCACCAAAGGAAGCTCGAGCCAGTTGCCACTGGCATCTTTCTCCAAAGTAGACTTCCAAAAATCCCATCCACTCCCACCACCACCAAATGAAGCTGCATTTGAAGGAAGGCCAACACCATACCACAATCGGCTCCTGTATTTCCATCCAATAGCTAAATCCTTAGCACAAGACCCATATGATACAAAAGCACAAGAAACGGATTCATATTGCTCAGCTGCTGCTGCTGCAGCAAGCCTTTCTATAACTGAAGTAGAGATCTGACCATTAGAATCAGCCATTGAATAAAGGACCTGGAAATTTTTACCATATGAGTCTCTGACCAATGTAGAAAGAAATGTATGTAAGACTAAATAAGAGAGAGCGTGAAGGGGGCTGCACAAATTAAATTAACAAGAGGAAACAGAAAACAAAAAAATCCAAAAGATTTTTCTTTAATCCAAAGGACATGGCCAAAAGTTAGAGATTAAAGGGGAGAATAGAGAAAGTATTGTTAAAAAAAACAAAAAATCTTAGGACGTATTTGATTATTATTTGGTAAAGCAGTTTTCTATTTTGAAAAACAAAAAAAAAAAAAAAAACTTGTTTCATAGTAGTTACTCTGAAAAATTAATTTTGAAAATAGTTACTGGTTTTTTGCTTTTAGAACTAAAATTATGGAACAGATATGAGATGTTTTCAAAAACAGTTTTTCTGTTATTTTGTTTATGCGGTGGCAATATCGAAAATAAGTTGTTTCATTAATGGGAAAATGGTAATAAAATATTGAATCCTTCATTTCTCTGATTCAACCACACAACTCCATGCACAAGACAGATGGAAGCCCACAGAAGAGATGTATCAGATATTGGGGAGACAAACAGATATTTTTTTTTTCTTCTTATCTTGAAAATAGATCTTAAAATTTGTATTGAGAAACAGTTTTGAAAAACAAAAAAATCAGAACAGAATCAAACACACCCTTAATTTTATATAAGTGACATATTATTATCTTTTTTAGAAAAGGCTTATGAAGAATAGGATGGTATGCAACTGCATGAATTTTGCATGAATTGCAACAACAGCACTGGAGAGCAAATTACTATGTTTATGACATAAAGCATGCATGCATGTCTACTTTCAAATTACTGTATGCGCACATCTAGAGAGATTCCCCCAGAGTTGCTAGATGATGATGTGCGATCACCCATAACTTCTGTTGATTCTCCAGTTGTTGACGATGATGTTGAGTTATTATGGATTGGATAAAGGAGAGAAAGAGGAGATGGAGAGCCATCTGCAGTACGCAAAGAAGAGGATTGTCTGCTCTGTAACCGTAAATGATCCTCAACAAGCATAAGTATCACAATGCCATTCTCTACTAAAGCCACAGACAGGTGAGCAGCATTCTCAGCCTCTGCCTTAGCATTGTCTGGAGACAAACCCTCAGCTGCAACACCAGCAGCTGCTGCAGCAATAATTTGAGTCTGCAGTAAGGAAAATATGAATGCAGACATTAATGCTGCTTGTCTTCCACTCTTTTCAACAAAAAACAAGAAATATAAATCATTGCATCAGAACTCATTTTTGAACATACAGATTTTTATTTCCTAATGTGCTTAGGTATAAGTGGAGAGATATTATTTTCTGGATGAGCATCGAGAACTGGATTTAATAAGCAAAATTGACTGAGGGGGTAAAGAACATCAGAAGAATAAAAGAGCAACATTATCATGCCACGGCATAAATGAAACTCTTTATAAGGAAAACTATGATTGAAAACATTATATACCTGAACCTGCAATTCTCTAGCAGCAAAGTCCAGCAAGCCACCTAAGAGTCTTCTTTTAAATATAGGTAACGATTCTTCACGTCTTCAAGACATTAATCAAGGAAGAATAGTCACATAAATAATTAATCAAAGAAGAATAATCACATAAATAATGATGAAAGAAAGTTAAATGTCATTGGAAACATTTTGTCATGACAAGGGAATAACACGGTAAAATAGAAAGAGTCTGTAAAAGTCTTCCCCAAAATTCTTGATAATCCTTTTCTAAAGAGCTAGACTAGGATCAAAGAACTGCATGTTCATTATCATAAATATCAATGATGTCTATTATACAAGTCTGTCACAGACATAATTGCTCCTTGTTAGAATCCCGCATTGCCTATAGATAAGGTCAAATTATAGAATATAAGCCTTGGACAATCCTCACCCTACAAGCTAGCTTTTGGGGTTGAGTTAGGTCTGGTCCAAAATCTAAGATAGTATCAGAGTCTCTCCTAGATGATCCGTTGTTATTGAACTACCGCTCGTAGATGTCCACACTCCAGATGTCCAACCCTGGTCATGAGGGGGATGTTAGAGTCCCACATTGCGATAAGGCCAAAATCTAAGACTCCTCTTTGGGTTCTCCCTATAAATCAATATGGAACATAGATTCCTACTTCCTTTCATATTTCCACAGAGTGAAACTTACAATTTTCCAACACCTATTAAACTCAAGTGAATCTTACA
Organism: Sesbania bispinosa; assembly: GCA_026901365.1. Lineage (NCBI taxonomy): Eukaryota > Viridiplantae > Streptophyta > Magnoliopsida > Fabales > Fabaceae > Sesbania > Sesbania bispinosa. The sequence continues at coordinate 1,077,766 of QLOH01000173.1, forward strand.
ATTTTGCAAAGGTCCAACATATCTTTCATTTAGTTAACACCGAGAATACCTTCACAACCCTGGAACATATACCACCATGATATATTGTGTATCAATTCCACATTAATCCCTCTGAGAAAATATAATTTATGTTTCACTGGCAACCATGAAATAGGATAACTTTATAGCTTCAGAAAGCATTCTTCCCAAATAAATTTATAGAAACCTAGTCACTCCCAAAGCTTGTGATGGTCTCACGAGAATGTTTTCATACTAAGAAGTAGTTTAATGTTGAGCTCAGAAACAATGTCAAACTGTACCAAGTAACAAAACAAAAGGAACGGGATACCATGATGGATAATCGGATGCATAGTAGTAGAAATGGAGAAGGAAAATTTATGAGAGCTCATAATGGATGTATAAACTTTTACCTAATTCGCTGTTCGCCTGTGCTAGATCCACCCACAATAGAAAGCCATTCTGCACAATGAATTGTTGCTTCAATATCCTACACAAAATGAGCAGCACTAAGTAGTATGAATGAACCTGATAAAGCCAAAAATCATGCAACCAAAGAAATATGAAAATATAAACTAAGTCAAATAATAAAGACTAAATTGGCAAGATGTTTATGCAAGTGAAATTTTACATGGTGACTAAAACATTCCCCAATATCTAAGCAGTCAAATGCTGCTCCGCATAGAAATTACAGGCTAAAATACCACAATTATGTGATGTGTTATGTAGGACATGACAAAAATATTTTAGAATTTATATTTTGCTAATCCATATATATCTGCTCAGCCCAAGAGTTTTTTAAGCATTCTGAAAATGCTTTCCTGATTACATGATTCAAGATATATGTTAAGAAGAAAGCTCTGTTGCATTTTTCAGCCCTTTGGCTCCCAATTTTCATTTGGTTTCTTTGCTTAGGAGCGGTTTAGTTATTGACATATGTCATTAGTTTTTTCTATTTATTATATTAAGTAGTTTTTTAGTGAGTGTTTGTACATACGGGGTAATTGTATTGTACTCATAATTGTACTTCACTGCTAATTGTAAATTTAGCACTTAAGTAACAACTTTAACTAACTGAATTCTGTTATGGTAAACAGTATTCAGTTAGCTTCGTCTGGTATTACAGAATACAGATACCAAGCATTGTAACTGTTGAGATAAAAAGAAAAAGAGAGACATGTGATAGAACCCGTGTGTCTACTATGCACAGTGGAGAATATTATATATATGTATGAAGGTTTACAAAAATACAAAGTCATAGGCCCAAGCACCATAGTATTCTATTCTACTATACAATACACTGCTCTATCACCCCCTCAAGCTAGAGCATATAAATCATTTGCACCAAGCTTGCTACATATGTAATCAATTCTATGACTCCTCAATGACTTGGTGAAGACATCTGCCAACTGATCATTAGAATTGACAAACTGAGTGGTAATGTCTCCATATAAAATCTTTTCCCTAATAAAGTGACAATCTATCTCGATATGTTTGGTCTTCTCATGGAATACTGGATTTGAGGCAATGTGAAGGGCAGCTTGATTATCACAAATGAGAGTCATTTGTGTAACCTCCCCAAATCTCAATTCTTTAAGCAACTATTTAAACCAAATAAGCTTACAGGTGGCTGAAGCCATGGCTCTATACTCTGCTTCTACATTAGATCTTGCCACTACATTCTACTTTTTGCTTTTCCAGAAAATCAAGTTATCACCAATAAGGACGCAATATCCAGAAGTGGATTTCCTATCAGTAAGAGAGCCCAATCTGCATTTGAGTATGCCACAACTCAAGTAAGAGTATTATCTCTGTACAACAGACCTTTTCCTTGAGCTCTTTTAATGTACTTTAGAATGCAAATGACCGCATCCCAATGTCCTGCACATGGAGAATTAAGAAACCGACTTACCACACTGACTGCAAAGGAGATATCTGGACGAGTGACAGTGAGGTAATTCAGTTTTCCAACCAGTCTTCTGTATCTCTCAGGATCTGAAAGTGGTTCCCCATGGCTTGACACAAGTTTGGCATTAAGATCCATAAGAGTGTCAACGGGCTTGGAATTCATTAGCCCATTCTCCTCTAAAATATTCAATGCATACTTACTCTGAGAAATTACTATTCCATTCTTGGATTGTGCTACCTCAATCCCCAAGAAGTATCTAAGTCTGCCAAGATCTTTCGTCTGAAAATGGTGACAAAGTGTTGTTTTATCTGTGAGATGCCATGGTGATCACTACCTTAAATGACAATGTCGTCAACATATACTACCGGGTAGATACACCCAGCAACTGTATGGCGATAGAACACAGAATGGCAAGCCTCACTCCGAGTCATACCAAACTGTTGGACTACTGTAATGAATCAGTTGAACCATGCCCTGGGAGACTGCTTAAGACCATATAAAGACTTGCGGAGACGACATACCATGCCTGAAGACTCCCCCTGAGCAACAAACCCAAGAGGGGACGAAGGAGGTGGCACCGGAGGAGAGTCAATAGTGGGTCTGTTTGGAGGTTGGGGTTGTTGTCGGCGGTGGTAAACTCGTAGAGGAGGTTGAGGTGGTGGATCGGCCTGCACGGGAGAAATATCAAGGACAAAAGGGATGGTAGTGGAGAGTGGCTCACAAAAAGGTGGAAGGAGACGCAAAATAAAAAGAAGACTCAAAGAAGATGACATCAGCTGAAATAAGATACTTACAAAGAGAGGGTGAATAACATTTGTATCCTCTCTGAGACCTAGTGAAGCCTAAAAAGACACACTCATGAGATCTAGCTGAGAATTTATCTAGCCCTAGCCCATGATAAGATTGTGAACAAAGCATGTGAATTCGAAGACCCTAGGAGGTATGGGATGGAGTGGTTGATGAGGGGAAAAAAAATAGAGTGAGGTATTTTATTGTTTAGGATAGAAGATGTCATGCGATTGATAAGATAACAAGCAGTAAGAACTTCATCACCCAAAAATTTTGGAGGAACATGACCATGAAGTAGAAGTGTTCGAGTGGTTTCAATTAGGTGTCTATTTTTACGCTCAGCAACCCCATTATGTTGAGGGGTGTAGGCACATGAGGTCTTATGAAGAATGCCATGAGAGGCCATGAATGACTGAAAATGATGGGAGAGATACTCACGAGCATTATCACTACGTAAAGCACGAATAGAGACACCAAATTATTTTTGACTTCATGATAAAAAAGATTGAAAAATAGAAAACAACTCAGAATGATTTTTCATTAAAAACAACCAAGTACATCTAGAGTAATCATCAATGGAAGTAACAAAATATTAACGGGACCTCATATCAGAGTGAACTAAAGCAAAAGGAGATGAAGCTCTAGTATTGACACTCTTAGGAAAGGAACTACGACTATGTTTTCCTAATTGACATGACTCACGACAAAGTTGACAACCTAGACAGACTCGGCACTAGTAGTTGCATCTTGGCAAGGCAGTGATCACCCAATTGAGCATGTATGAGAAGGGGAGAGTCCACCACCAAGATAGCATGAGCTGAAGGTCAAAACTGATATAGACCATTAGACTCACATTCAGTGCCAATCATCCGTCCCGAGCTCCATTCCTACAGGAAAATAGAGTCTTTGGTAAAGAAAATGACACAATCAAGAGATCGGGTGAGACGACTAATAGATAATAAATTAAACGGAGACCAAGGTACATTATCGACATGACCAATCGAAAGATAAGGGAGAGGATGAACAGTACCAACACCATGGGATGGTGTCTGTGATCCATCAACCATAGTTATAGAGGGTAAGTAACCGGAGGTGGAAAGTGCACCGGAATCAAAAACCCAAGTACTAGGAAAGGTAGGGTGAGAGAGACCAGCAAAGGAATTACCCGTGTGTGTAACAGAAGTAGTGGAACTTGAAGCCTCGCGTTCCGCATACCACTTTAGGAAGTCTTTGAAGATAACCGATGGGACCTGAATATCAGATGGTTCCATGGTCAACAGCAGAGAGAGAAACAACACCCGGAGACACAGTACACGTCCAAAAAGGAAGGACTAGCAAGCACAAAACCTGAAACAGGAAAAGTAGGGCCAGACGCGCCACCAAGCACGGCGGATGACGGCGGATGGTGGTAAAATGCGCCGATGAAGATAGGGCGCATTCTGGCGTGTCTGAGCTCCGATTGAGGTGGTTCCGATGGTGTTGGAGTCCGGAATAGCGGTCGACATCAGCGGCGGAAAACAAGAGAAAACAGCCGGAAAGAGTGCACGGTGGGGAGAAGATAGCTGGAAACTGGAGAGAAACACGGTTTCCAGAAAAAATTTGACATCGGTAGGTAGTAGATCCACCACAGGATTAGGATTGCCTCTCGTCAGGCTCTAGATACCATGTTGAGATAAAAAGACAAAGAGAGACATGTGATAGAATCCGTGTGTATACTATGCACAGCGGAGAATATTATATATATGTATGAACATTTACAAATATACATAGTCATAGGCCCAAGCACCATAGTATTATATTCTACTATATAATATACTACTCTAACAATAACTATTCAGTTTCTTAATGAAAAATTCAAAGAGATCATTCTCGGATTCTCTTAAGGTGTGTTTGGGAGTTTTGAGGGAATGGAAATGGGAAGGGTTAGAGGGGGAAGGGAAGGTAGGGGAAGGAAAGGAGGGGATTGCCTTGTGTTAGAGTCCCACATGGACTAGAGATAAGGCCAAATTAAAGTATATAAGCCTTGGACAGTCCTCACCTTCAAGCTAGCTTTTGGGGTTGTTAGAGTCTCACATTGCCTAGAGATAACGCCAAATTGTGGTATATAAGCCTTGGGCAATCCTCACCCTACAAGCTAGCTTTTGGGGTTGAGTTAGGCCCGGTCCAAAATCTAAGATGGTATCAGAGCCTATCCTAGATGATCTGTTGTTGTTGGGCCGCCACCCGTATAGTTGTCCACGCTCCAAATGTCTAGTCCTTGGCGTGAGGGGGTGTGTTAGAGTCCCACATTGCCTAGAAATAAGGCCAAATTGTGGTATATAAGCCTTGGGCAATCCTCACACTACAAGCTAGCTTTTGAGGTTGAGTTAGGCCCGGTCCAAAATCTAATAGGGGTTAAGTTAGGCTCAATCCAAAATCTATGATGGTATCTGAGCCTATCCTAGATCTGTTGTTATTGGGCCGCCACCCGCAGATGTCCAGTCCTGCAAAACTCCACCCTCCAAGTGTCCAGCCCTGGCCACATTGACTAGAGATAATGTCAAATTAAAGTATATAAGCCTTGGGCAGTCCTCACCTCCCAAGCTAGCTTTTGGGGTTGAGTTAAGCCCGGTCCAAAATCTAAGACCTTGTAACTTGTAAGTCATAAGAGAAGAGAACCACGCATGCAAATACAAAGGAGGGAAAGGCTTCTTGTAGTCCTCCCCTTTCCCTCTCTTTCCCTCCATTTTCCCATTCGCAAACAAACCCTTAGATTCTCTTAGAAAATTCCTACTCTTTCACAAACCTATATATATTAGCCACCATGCTTCCACCATAGTCCACAACATCATCTACCTTTTTGGCTTGCCACCATCTAGCATTAATAACATTGCTTAGGAGACATTATGTCACCCCTCCTTGGAAATGTTTTTTCTTTTCTAACAAATGAAATTTCTTTTTTTTATTTGAGAACAAAATAAAAAGAAGGAAAAGGTCTTTTGTATGTCTGCAAGCCCAATAAAACTCAATAACCAAGCCTTATCTCACCAGATGGTCAGCTACCTAGATCAAATAACCTATCCAGCCTCATCTAATATTTTGACATTCAACAGTTACAAGTTACAACTCCAGCCAAAGAAACAAAGAAATACATAAACTGCAAGAAACAAACTATTGCATGAGCAGGCTGTACACATGAAATCATCGAAATGCATCACATAAAAATAGAAGTTAACAATTCAAATAAATATCAACCTTCCATCCATCCTTTTTGCGCATTGAATGTTCTAGCATGATGATAAGGAAGTTATGTATAAGGTCCTCTATGTCTCCTAGGCTTGTTGAATCAGATGGTTTGCTTGGACCCAACTGTCAAAGCAAAGAATGTAAGTGGCATAGTTAAAGAATTATGCATAATAATTACAGCATTATACCATAAAATAATAACTTTATACAAAAAGTTGACATGTATTCACATACAGACACAATTATTTAAACTTATTTTTAAAGCAGGCCTGACTTTTCCCATACCACTGATTTGGAGCCATACCATTTTGCACCCATGTTGTTGTGGGACAGTAATAGTCATTAAAATTGCAAGTACAAAACAGTTTTTAGCTTTGAGCAAAAAAACATGTTACTACAGACCCCGCCTTTTTTGAGTCAACAGTTAACACCATTTTTTAATACTTATCTCCAAGGGGAGAAAATTTGAAGGTGTAAACACAATATTTTCAAGTTGATGATTCCAAACCTACTCTAGTTAGTAGTTACTTAAACCAAGAGCCCAAAAGGACCAAATATAAGTGAGTCATGTTCAAATGATGATGAAGACACTAATTTACCAATAAAGCAAAGTTATGCAAATCATGATTCCAATGAAACAAATATAAATGAGACAGCTATAGTGAGGTTACAAAGAACTGAGCTCTATAAATTATTACCTCATAGTTTGAGATCAGGACCTCTAGAATCCATTCAGGCCATTCCTCCATATTTATCAGAATGCTTCTATTTTCTGGAAGACTGCAAGCCAAAAATAGAAGATCCTGAAATCATACACAAACAGGAAGCTCAAAACTAGGAGCTATAAACAAGTTCTCCAATAGGAAATATACATAACTGGAACTCTGACTTCATCTAACTAAATTCCATAAACACATTCTATATGGCAGTGACATACACATGCACTTCATTCCTAAAATGAATCTAACAAACACAACAAGTGCTTAAGGTTAAGACCAAGACTTGCAATAAATAGAACTTCTCTCTTAGGACCAGAAAGATATGGAGAGACTAAAGAATAAAACTTGAGATATAACACCACCATAAGTTAAATGTTATTATTTGACGAAAGAAGAAAATATATTCGAAAAAAGGGGAAAATGCAAAAAGAAGAGCAAGATATTCTCCTTTCAGAAAGCTACAAGGAAAACATTATACACAGGAAAAAAACATTAAAACAAGGGCAATCCAGCCCCTTCCCATATCTGTCTGTCACTGTCACATGTACTGAACATCATAGAGAGACTAAGAAAACAATTCAAAGCAAGTCTTCTAAATACAGATTACAGAACTCATCATGCTTTGAGAGAGAGAAATGTAGTTGATAAGAGCTCAAATCTGATTAGATTTGAATTTTTTTTACCAGTCTTGGCCTTTCTTTTTTAGGAACTCTAATAGAAATGAGGAATTGGATAAATGATCTCTATGTTTCACCAAAATGTTTCAGATCTTAAAAATAATGGAAAACTTAAGTCCAGAAAAAAAACAATGAAGAAATATGCAAGAAAAAATTCAAATGCAAAACTTAAGCAAGTATATCCATAAAGAAGTAAATTGTGTTGAAATTATAAGGTTTTAGCCTTTCAGGAATAGAGGGAGGAAAATGAGAGAATAGAGACAAGTATTGAATATTGATATTTACTTGATATGAGATGATGTTTTAAATGTGTTATACTTTTAAAAGATAACGCACTAACCCTTATTTATAATAATACTAGACTCCTAATTCTAATTAAATAAATCATGAAATATAAGAAAATATGAAAATCAATCCTAAGATACTAGCAACTTTCCCGTGCAATTATTTTTAAATTTTGGTGACATTTAAAAATATGAATTAAAGGAAAAATATATGAGAAAAAATTAAAATTATAAGGGAAATATGCATAATTAATTCAAATAAATAATAAATAAACATATAAATATAAGCATCTAAGACTTGGGGAAAAAGAGCAAATTTTAATGTAAAAATAGAAATTTGAAAGGAATTAATTTGAGTGTAAATAATTAAGATTTAGGACAACAAAGAAAATTTTAAGTAATTATTTTGGGAGAGCTAAATTTAAAATGATTATGGTATAAAAACGAAATTTCAAAGTAATTAACAACTGAAAATTTTTCAAAAAATAAAAAATAAAAAAAGGTGCTAAACAATGTTAAAACCACGTGTCTTAAGGAGGAAGTGAGTAAGATAAAACTTAAAAGATGTTCTCATTCTCAAAATTTGAAACTGAAAACTCTATTTTATTATATAGGAATTGATACTCTAAAAGACTCTAAGATGGAATCAAGATATTATGTGGTACTTTTCATGTACTCTAATAAATAAATTGGAATAAGAAAATAAAATACATAAATCAAGCAAGTGCAAAAACAAGTTACTGAAAAAATCTCACAGAAAAACAAAATACAACACACAAATATTACATGCATATTGTTGAAAATGACAACTGTTAAGCTAATACCTGTAGTGCTCTGCTCTGCAGAGACCTAGTTGCAAATGGGAGGGAGTGCAAAAGCACCAATAGAAGTTGTGAGTGCACAAAACGATGACCAGAATCATATAAGTTCAGCCCATCCTCTGTTGAAGAAGCATTGATCTGAAACAAAAAGAAACATGGAAGAATAAAACATCAGCTAAAGAGGATGGGGGTCTGTTGGATTATTGTTTTTGAAAATAGTTATTAGTTTTTTATCTTGTTGTTTTGGAAACTTCTCCTATTTTTAGAATAGAAAATTGAGGACATGTTTAGTTGTTTCTGTTTTATATAACTTGATTTCATGGATGTTTTCATGGATTCTCCAACTTACTCCAAACCACCACTACTGCCGCCACTGTCACCTCCACCACTGCAGTCACCATCACTAGTTAGGGTTAGTTGTGATTTTGTTAAGTTGTAACTGACCCAAGGCTTAGTCTGTGAGTCTTTCTATATATACTCTTGTATATGCTCAATCTGATAAGAATATAGCACTTTCTTAAAATAATAAATATAGACAGCAAAATCAGTTGACATTTTCACATTAATATACAAATAACTGCCACTAATATGTGTGTTTCCATTGGTATGGACTATGGAGTATGGATAAGGTAGAGGAAGTTTGTCATACCGAGGCAGCCAATAAAGCTGTATAAACATTGTTAGTCATTAGCCTGTTGGGTGCAGCTTGGAAAGCCTTCTGTAAGGCAAAAAGAAGAAGAGAAACCTTATCATCAAACATTGCACCACCTCCCTCGTGAAGTCCAACACCCAAAAGGTTACTTGTTGTATTTGTATCAGCACCAGCACGAGAATCGAACCTCAAATGTTCAGAAGCTACTAAAGCGCCTAAGAGGCTTATTATCCCAAAAACAATGCCATCACTTTTATCAACATTATAAACATTTTTTCTAGCACTGTCAGCACTGATGGATAGACTTATGCCTCCCAAATTCTTGACAGATGGAATTTCAGAGGTAAATGTCATCCTTTCAGTATTCACATCAGGAGAACTAGGATCAAGGTTACTGCCACTATCAACTGATTGAGAACCATGGTCATTGTCTTGTAAGATGGCTTCATTTTTCTCCTCCAATCCTTCATCGTCCTGAAATGTTTCTCTGATTTCACTGCTGCCATCAATTTCTTTTTTTTTAAGTTCAGGAGATTTTGACATCGATTCCACGACAGCACTTTCTCCAGCTTTAGCTTCCCTTTGGAGCAGAACAAGAAGAGTTTCTATTCCACCACATGCTAGAAATGCTTCTGCAAATGTGTGAGCTCTAGATGTATTTGGCTGCACAACCAACCTGTAGAAGAGATGCAATACCCTAGCAATCTGGAAAAAGAAGTAAACAATGAGTAAAATTTTCTTAGATAATAGATATCTGATAGAGATTTTTTAAAATAAAAACAAAAACATTATAAATTCATCTTAGATATTTCTAATTTCAAAATAAGCCACTTAAAATGATATCAGTGATAATCACAAGCAGAAGATGTAGTTTACTTGCATTCATACGCAGAAGAATATAGAATATCAGTAGACTCTAGAGTTCCTGCTAAATTAGTTATTCAGCAATAGCTATTTTACCAGTTAACTGCTCATAATATGCTACATAGAAAATAGAGCTTAGTTTTGGAGAAATTACAGCAAAGTGCCATATACCACCAACATAACTGTTGGGTTTTACCCTCACATATACTACCCCTGGTCCTATTTATAAGAACCTTTTGGAGAGTTGCTCTTGGTCCTTATTATAAGAACCTTTTCAGATTGTCCCTTGCATTAATTATTTTTTGACAAAAATACCCCACTAGTGGAGATAGGTGAGTAATTAATGAATAGAGAGATAATAACACAATGAAGTAATTAAATGGAGAGAGAAAGATAATGGGTCTCAATAAATTCAAGGGTAGTTATGTAAAGATGATGCATATTCATGACAAATTTATTGTGATCAATTAAATTAACCAACTTCCTTAATTCTTGTGAAGTGATTAAAAGGTTCTTATAATTAGGACCGGAGGTAGTAAAATGTAAGGCGTTGCATTAGGTGGGGTAAGCTACAACAATTGAACAGCACCATTGAGCTCTGAAAAAAAAACAAGTTTTCTGTAAATCTATTTATATCAAGGTTTTAATTACTGGTTTCTCTTAAAATTTTCTCTGGTCTTCCTTTATCTCTTTTAATCATACTATCTTCCATTTAATCCATTTTCTTACTAAAGCCTCTGTTGGTCTTCTCTTCATATGAACAAGCCACCTTAACCAAGATTTTGCATGCTCTCCTTTTACTTTAATTTTCTCCCAAATACATTTGTTCATCTTTTACCACAATATTCGCCTTTCTGTTACACTTTTTTTTTTTGCTCTTTTGGCACTTTACTGTCCAACATTTACAATCATAGAGCATCACTAGTCACATAGCTATTGGGTAGAGTTTTCCTTCAAGTATGATAGGAACTTTGTGATCACAAACTGTGTCTGACACATTTTTCATCCCTTCAGCTTCAATCCTATTTGTTTTACATTCCCCTCAATCTCTTTGTCACTTTGTAAGATAGATCCAATATACCTAGTAAATGGCTACTGCAACTTGTATGATGTGATCCTCAATTTTCACTTCCAAAACATTGCTAGCTCACCGTAAGAAACTGGTCTTTTATTAGAAAGAATAGGGGGAGAAGGGTCTGCACCTCCCAATGCCTAAAAGGCCCTATATCTCTCCCAAATGGACCTCTCAACATTCCTCTTATTTATAGCCAACATGCCTTATTTCTTCTAACTATACTAACCCTAACTAACTAACTCTCTAACCAACTACTTATTCTAATAACCAACAATACTCCCTCCCCCCTAAATATTCACCTTGTCCTCAAGGTGAATAGTGCCCCTGAAAAGGAGGTGAAATAGCAAAAAGGGGTGGGAAAAGCAATGGCCTGCTCCTCAATCCAACAGCCCTATCTACATGTGGCTTGTCGCCCTTTTCCCCTTTGTATTTTACCCAAAGGGCTGGGTCTGATGGTTTTGGCGATAGACACTTGACCTTCTCGGTCGGTTGACGTCTTCCTACTCTTTGCTCTTATCCCTTCATGAACGACATTCCTATTCTGCAACAGAACAGACAACCTTTTTTATCGGAGTAGTTTCAGACACCATACATGCAACCCAATCTGGCGGTTCCGGTGGGGGACACTTAACCGAGACGTCTGAGTTCCCGAACTCCACCGCTGTCCTCGCATGCAATTCCACTTTTGTCTCTATTTCTTTTTATGCCACAATTATCTTAATATTTGTTTCATCTACTGGTTCCAGCTCCTCATCAATTTAGTCTTCTATATCGGCAGGGTTCTTGATTTTCAGAGCTTCATTTTCCCCTCTGTTTTCTTGCTCCCAGGATTCTGATCCCTCTTCTTGAACCCCAGATATCAAGATCAAATTCTGGCTGAAATCTACTAACGACGGTTGTCTTAAAATCTTCCCACGATGGGTTCGAATTGCAAAACCCCCACCATCGTAACCAAGAAAGAGTTTTTCCCTCCATTTCCACACAAAAGACCCAGCCATAAACGTCATCACCGGAGAATAGAGGAATCTCGAGCCTGTGCCACTTTTCATCTCCAAGGCTGGCGTCAACTCCCGATCTTTCTTCGCTTGTTCCCGTCCTCCTCTTGTTTCTGAATCCATCACTCAAACCCATCCTTATCCCTCTGTTCTTGCAAACGATCTTCTGGGATTTGTTTCGCCAACACTCCAAGCTAAGTTCAAGTCTATCTATGTGTGGTTACATTCTCATATTAACCATACAGAACTCCCTCGATGTTAGTTATGACTTAGGAATGAGTTTGTTATTTTCAGTTAGGTTGTTATTTCAGTTAGATTAGTTAGTCGTTGCTCTCTAAACTGCCTATATATAGTATCTTGCTGTATAGGGAAAGGTAGAATGTAAGCGAGAACGATTGCGGAGAACCATCTGAAGTACCTACTGAAGGTGTAACCTGCTGAAGGTGGTTGAACCTTCTGAAGCTGATTGTCTGAATTAAGAGGAAGCATTTTTCTCTTGCATATTCCTTCTCTTTCTTCGTGTTCTTTGATTCTCTTATTCTTCTAAGCTTTCAATTGCTTGTTATTATCTAACAAGTGGCGTCATCTGTGGGGAGTGTTGAAGTGAAAAGATAATCAAGAATGGCAACAAAGTTTGATATTGAGAAGTTCTCTAGAGCAAATGACTTTGGGCTGTGGAAGATCAAGATGGAGGCTATCTTGATACAGCAAGGGTGTGAGGAAGCGTTGAAGGGGGAGATGAACATGTCATCATCTTTAACGCAGGCAGAGAAAAAGAATATGGTTGACAAGGCAAGAAGTGCAATCGTTCTGTGTCTTGGTGATAAGGCACTCAGAGAAGTGGCAAAGGAGAAAACTACTGCAGGCATGTGGGCGAAGCTGGAATCTTTGTACATGACAAAGTCTTTGGCTCATAGGTTCTGTCTGAAGCAACAACTTTACTCGTTCAAGATGGTGGAGTCAAGAACGATTGAAGAACAGTTGGCAGTCTCCAGCAAGATTGTTGATAACCTTGAAAACATTGGTGTGAAGCTTGAAGATGAGGACAAGGCCGTTATCCTTCTCAATTCTTTACCTAAGACCTTTGAGCATTTCAGAGATGCGTTGCTATACGGGAAAGATCAGATAATTACTCTGGAGGAGGTTGTGACCTCAGTTCGAACCAAGGAGTTGCAAAAACTTTAAGATTCGAATGGTGTAGAGGAGGTTCCGTCTGGTCTAGTTACAGTGAAGGGCAAGGGAAAGAAGTCAGAGAATAAAGGAAAGAAGGCAAAGTCTGAAGGCAAGAAGCAGATCAAATGTTACAAGTGTCAGAAGATGGGTCATATCAAGAAGCATTGTCCTGAGAAAGATGCCAAGGAGCCTAGGGTACAGGAAACTGCAGATGTTGCAGAGGCTTCTGAAGGATATGAATCTGCAGGTGTTTTGGTAGCTTCGTCTGAAGACTCTCTGAAGAGTTGGGTCATGGATTCAGGGTGTACTTATCACATATGCTCTGTGAAAGATTACTTTGAGACCTTAGAACTAAAGGAGTATGGGTCTATACTTCTTGGGAACAACAAAGCTTGCAAGGTGCAGGGCATTGGGGCAATCAGACTGAGGATGTTTGATAACAGAGAGATGCTGCTGCAGGATGTGAGGTATGTTCCAGAGCTCAAAAGGAACCTTATGTCCATTAGCATGTTTGATGTTATGGGGTATTCCACCAAGGTGGAAGGTGGAATGATGAAGGTGTCCAATGGAGCATCTATAGTTGCTAAAGGGAGAAGAAGTAATGGGTTGTACATTCTGTAAGGATCAACTGTCATTGCGCATGCATCAGTTGCAAGTCAGTCAATGGTAGACAAGACTAAACTATGGCACCTACGTTTGGGCCATGTTAGTGAGAAAGGCTTGGTGGAGTTGGAGAAGCAACAACTTTTGATGGGAGATAAGCTTCAGAAGCTGGATTTCTGTGACCAGTGTGTTTTGAGTAAGTCTCAGAGAGTGCAGTTTGGGACAGGTAAACACACTTCCAGCAGACCTTTTGAATATGTTCATGCAGATTTGTGGGGTCCATCCAGGACTCAGACGCATGGTGGAGGGTCTTATTTTCTGAGCATTATTGATGACTTCTCAAGGAGAGTTTGGACCTACATTCTGAAGAACAAGGCTAAGACATTTCAGAAGTTCAGAGAATGGTATGTTCATACAGCTAATCAACAGGGGACCAAGCTGAAGGTACTGAGAACAGACAATGGGTTGGAATTTGTTTCAGATGAGTTTAACAGTTTTTGCAGGGACCAGGGAATCAAAAGGCATAAAACTGTGACAGGGACTCCTCAACAAAATGGACTTGCTGAAAGGATGAACAGGACCATTCTGGAGAGAGTCAGATGCATGCTTTTGGGAGCAGGGATGCCTAAGAACTTCTGGGGAGAAGCTGTTAACACTGTTGTGTATCTGATTAACAGGTGCCCTTCGTCTGCTTTGGGGTACAAGACACCTATGGAAGTTTGGAGTGGAAAACCAGCTGACTACTCTAATCTGAGGGTGTTTGGGGCTTTGGCATATGCACATGTCAAGCAGGATAAGTTGGAGGCACGAGCTAAGAAGTGTATCTTCCTTGGATACGCTGAAGGAGTCAAGGGATATAGGCTATGGAGGTTAGAACCTAAACCTTCAAAGCTTATTATCAGCAGGGATGTAACATTTGATGAGACGAGAATGGGAATGCTTGGTGGAGACTCTGAAAATGGGAGGGAAAAAGCTCACATTGAGATGGAGGCATCTACGAGCAAACTCGGGGAGGATCATCTGAAGACTTCAGAAGGTACTACTTCAAATGATACTTCAGCAGGTACATCAGATGATACTTCAGAAGGATCATTCTTCGTGTTCTTTAATTCTCTTATTCTTCTAAGCTTTCAATTGCTTATTATTACCCAACACTCGATAATTGCTCTGATACCCATGTAAGAAACTAGTCTTTTTATTAGAAAGAATATGAAGAATTTTCCTTAATACAGCTACAAATTCACAGAAATCGAGGGCACCTCCCATCTAATGCGCTATATCACTCCCTCTCAAGTCTCAACATTCTCTTATTTATAGACAACATCATGCCTTATTTCTTCTTAAGTTCTAACTAACTTCACCAACTAACTAACTGATTATTCTTAAACTTTAACTTCCCTTCTATTTTACATTTTTTTTACGCTTATTTTACATTATTTATATACAATCTCATTTTATAAATACATTATACTTAAATCTCCAACCTTTATTTTTGCGTAAAAATGATAAAAGTACTCTTATTATAAATTTTGACATATAAGTCCTTTTATTTCATAAATATTACAAAATATCATTTTATTTTATTATTACATTATAATTAAACATTTATGCTATAGTAAAAATTTAAATTATTAAAATTCATTATAGATTTTGACTTATTACATAAAACTCCTTCTATTTCATAAATATTGTAAAAATCTCATTTTATTTTATTATTACATTATAATTAAATATTTATGCTATTGTAAAAATTTAAATTATTAACTATTTAAATGAAAAAGTTTTAAAATAACATGAGAGTAACATAAGAATTTTTCTTAATTATAATGTATTCATAAAATAACAAGAATTATTTTAAAATCATTATAATAAAAATTTAATCACATAAATTTTTTAAAAATAATAAAATTAATTTACTAAAGTCAATTTTAATTTTTATAAAATAAACTGCACACTTCAGTCTGCAGGACGCACATTCCTTATTTGTTAATTAAGAAAAAAATTAAATAAATTTAAACTTTTTTTTAAATAAAATTAATTTTACATGATCAAATTTATTTAAACTCATGTTTTCTATTCCATCACTCAAATATGCAATAGCTTTCTTTTTCTTGTGACATTTGTGTTTTATAAATATAATTAAAATATTTATAAATAATTTAAAGGATTAAAATATTATAATAATAATAATAATAATAAAAACAAATTAAAACATGAAAATATAAGCATATGAAATTGTTAGCTTTTAAGAAATTTATATATTAATTTAATTAATAGAAAATTTCATGTGATTAAGTTTTTATTAAATTTTTATTGCAACAATTTTAAAATGATACTTGTTCTTTTTATAATATGAAATTGTGATTTATTTCGTTATTTATTCTCTTATATTACTCTTTAATGTTATTTTAAATTTTTACATAGCATGGGTATTTAATTATAATGTATTAATAAAATAAAATGAGGTTTTTGTAATGTTTACGAAATAGAAGGGATTTTATGTAATAAATCTAAATCTATAAAAAAAAGGGGGTACTTTTGTCAATTTCACAAAAAAATAAAGGTTGGGGATTTAAGTGTAGTGTATTTGTAAAATATGAAGGATTTTCCGTAGGTTTTAGAAATGGAGAAAATTTTGTTTAAGAAATACAAAATAGATGGGATATTGAAGTAATTAACTCATTATTCTAACAACCAATTGGGTTTTATAACACTTACACCTTATTAAACTTGCATTCCATACACTATATCTTATTTCTACATCACGAAGGAAAAAAAAAAAAAACCCCAAAACTTCACTCAAGCTTACAATTTACTCTTCTCTCAACTTATAAGCTAAGATGATGAATGTGTTTGGTAAAACTAGTTAAAAAGCTAGCTGAAAAACTAGCTGATTTATTTAAAGATGTTTGATAAAACTAGCTGAAAATGATAAAATGACATATACTGACATCATTAATTATTAAGCAATAGTAAGTGGAACTAAAATAACATACACTTAAAAAATGTAGGGATGAAAACAAAAAAATAAAGTTAGTAGGAACTAAAACAAAAACAAAAAACACAAGTAAATGTAGGAATCAAAATCATATTTAAGCCTATAAAAAATGTGCATTTTAGAATTTCATTTATATGTGTGATTCGTGTTAGCATCTTTCCTAAGAATTTCTTTTTGAGTAAACTAGCAAATTGGTCCCTGACTTTTTCAGAGTCATGCAGTTTAGTCCCTAGGAAATAGAAAACCCAATATAGTCCCTGACTTTTTGTTTTTTCTTTCATTATAGTCCAACTGTGTATTTCCCATTAATTTTTACACTCTATCTCACTGTTTGTCACTATAGTGTCCACTATGGCACAAAAATAACGTGATTTTGTCAAATTTATAGCTTGAAAAACTTCAACTCCAACCATTGTGTGCTTCCCTATTTTCCCTTTTTCTCTCTTCTTCCCCTTTTTCACTGGAATGTCTCAACTCCAATGACGTTATTTTTGTGCCCCGATGGTAAATAGTATGATACAGTGTCACGAAACATGACACATCATAAAAAATTAACGGGAAACACACAGTTGGACTATAGTGAAAGAAAAACAAGAAGTCGAGAATTATATTGGGGTTTTTTATTTTTTAGGTATTAAACTACATGACACTAAAAAAGTGAGGACCAATTTGCTAATTTACTCATTTACTTTTACTATCCCACAAAAAAAGAGAGCGAATAAAAGCATCCCATCTCACGACATACCTGACCAGGTTGTGGACAGTCAACCACGAACCCAAGTAAACATCGGACATCATTTGAGGCCAATGAAGGAGATGCTGCCACTACTAGAAGTTCAATTACCACTAAGAGCTCATCAACCAAAGCATGGACTTCACCCACTAGTCTTGTTGCTCCAGTTACAGAAACAGTGTTTACTGAATCCTTTTCAGGAACAGTCCAATAGCATTTTCTGCAGCCATCAAGAAGCATCTGAATGGCATTGGCATCTCGCATCACTGCAGACTCAGTGAAAATCATGTCAGCAAGTGATGATAGAAGCTTCTTTTGTATTCCATAACTACATAAACTCCAAATTTTTAAATCCAGCAGCAGTGTAGTAAAGAGCTGCACTTTAAGCATATGGTTGATCTTCTGAGATTGACAAAGTGAGACAACTGACACAACAAGTTCCTCATCTCCTACACCATCATGCTTTCCAACATCAAGTGAAGATAGGGTTTGGAGAAGATAATTTAAAATCTTTGAAAGAACTTCAGGCCCTCTGCCCCGAGAAAATTCCTCATGGTTCCTTGGATGTTGAATAGCGGAGGATATAATTCGAAATATTGGACCAGCAAGAGATGTAGTTGCTACAGACACAGAAAAATTTCCTTCCTGTGGTTCTAGAGTATCCTCGCGTAAATTGCTTATTGCCAAGGGAAGCAAAGACAATGGACCACCATAAGCCAACGCCCACAAAGCATCCACAGGTCGCATCCGTGTAGCAACATGAACTTGCCCAAGAACCTCAGCTGGACGTCGAAGCATTCCTGAATCATAATGAAACCATAAAAAGAATGGACAATAATGCAACATATTTTCCATACCTTGATACATAAAAGAAATTTTATTGTGGTCTGATAGTAAATATATGTAATCATTTAATCTCAAGGCTCTAGTTTTTAAATACTGACATATTTCTCATATAAAATTTTCCTAAGATCAATTCATCTGTGATCCAACAAATACTTAGTGGTGTTATAGTAAAAACTGACTAGATGAAGAGAACCAGCATTGATCATGGAATAGGTTTAAACTAGGAATAAGAAGAGGAGAAGGGAAGAAACTAGGAATATTAAGAACAACCCTTATGGTTCTGAATAAAACATTTCCAACCCAAAAAGTTGTAAAAAAAATTCCAGTTACATCATATAAATGTACAGACAAAACTTTGAAAGATTATTTAGCAGGCATCAGGGACCTTTTGCAAGAAAAATCAATATGCACTTATGCAGTAGCATAAAAATGTAAATATTACCATAAAATCAACACCCAGAAATTATCTGACCTGCGGCACCAGAAGGTGAAGCATCTGGACAGAAACGCCCACTAAGCAAACTAGGATGATATAGTAGGTGAATGAAACCTCCAATTTCTGCATCTAAAAGAACGCTTTCCTCCGCCTTGCTCTGCACATTGGCATTTGTTGCAAGCCATGGTAGCCCTGCTGCATTACCAAAAGAAGGCACTATGTCCCCTCCTCTAGCAGCCAAGCGTGCCATCCTTTCTTGGCCAATTGGTTCCTTGAAGATGTAAACAGGGCCCATCTCAGCAAACAAAGGGCATTGACGACGACGACGTTGCAAACCAGCCATAGTAGGAGGAGGGTTAGTTCCTATGCAGCAAAAAGACAAAGGTTTCGAAATTCTAGGGAACTCAAAAGGACGACTTTCATATAAAGATCCATCTACATATAACCTAACTTCACTTTCTGCATTCCCAAGAACTCCAATCTTGTTTATATGTTCAAGACCAATAAAATACCAGCACTGAGGTTTGAATGCATAAGTAAAATGCAAAGCAGATCTCTTTCCCTTTCCAATACCAATTTCAACAACCAAAAATTGAGCATGAAAATAAGCCTCTATACCGAGATTATCAGCAGATAAAAAACTGAATAACCGTGGCATGTGTGCTGTACCTTCACCGGCAAGTGCACTAGCTGCTGCTGCAGCTGACATAGCTGATGATTTACCTGACTTAGCTGATGCAGCTGCAGCAATTGCAGCAGCAACAGTAGCTGTATTTAATGCATCAGCAAATGATTCAATGTAGATCCATGTTGCAAATGCATACCCATTGATAAATGGCCACCGGCTCTCACCTGGACCGAGCAAACCAGAACTTTCACCATCAAACTCAAAAGTGCAAACTGGTCCCATTGACTCCTTTTCACTCATTGCTTTCTCCATTGCAAGCATTAAGCGTGAAGGCCAAATTGTGGTAAGTGTTCCTGTAATGACTTGAAACCATCTTTGAAGATCACTAACAGTAAGGGAATGTCCAGCCAAGTATTGTATACAGCGGCACAAAGGAGTTCCATCCCACCTTATTTGCCCATTCAAGCCAACATCCACAGTAAATATTTTTTCTGCTGTTCTCAACAGTACTCCTAACAGACCAGCCATTGAGCACATTGCCCTGTTTCTAGTGCAAGCGCGTAATATGGCAAGCAGTCCCCTTACCATCCGTGTCCTAGGTGACATGACAATGTCAGAATCACCTACATAAGGAAGCCAAGGAATGAGTTCACCTGACACAATGGCTGCCCGGGAGTTCAGCATTACACTAGGAGGATTATTATCACCATCCTCTTCAAAACTTTCAACACCGCCCATTGTTGCAAGTAGTGAATCTACAATTAAGAAAGACACGCTCTCCATTTCTTCACCATTCCCAAAAATTTCTACACCGCTTGCAATATTCTTCAGTTTCTCCATACCTTCGGGTTTACCCATGATAGCAGAATCAACTAAATGCAGTAATTCTGCAGACATATTTGGCATAGCATTTTTTTGCTTAGGTTTTTGTGGAGAACTAACAGGAGAATATCTAGGGGAATCAAAACCAATTGATGAAGCAGACTGCATGTTTGCATTACCAACATGCCCCTCTGACCCAGGGCTATAAGAAAGATGATCATCATGTTGCATGGCAGCAACTGGGGAAGAATTACACTCTGTTGAGTACATCCCAGATGAATGTTGAAAATCCTCTGCATTTCCACCAAATGGATGTTGTACCTTATCTGAACCCGAAGGTCGGGTTGAATCCACATGCTCAATGTTCTTCTCTTTATCTTTCAAAGATACTTGCTCAAACCGGTCCTCACCCATAACTGTAGTTACAGAATCAATCCCATGTCCTTGTAAGTGTACCCTTTCACCTGCTTGTTCATCCCCAATGTCATTGCCAGCATTTACATTTTCAATCTGAGGATTCTCTATGAATTGTTTCACACCTCCATCTACCACTTCATCGCTATCTAATTCATTACCAGATACTTTTATCTCTTTTGGT
Source organism: Sesbania bispinosa (assembly GCA_026901365.1). NCBI lineage: Eukaryota > Viridiplantae > Streptophyta > Magnoliopsida > Fabales > Fabaceae > Sesbania > Sesbania bispinosa. The sequence goes on from QLOH01000173.1 coordinate 1,098,610, forward strand.
TCTTCCTCTTCTTCCATTGTACTATTTCCAAATAAACTAACAAATATTCATTCGATATCGATAATTTCACCTGCAAGTAATAACTAATAAAAATCAATAATTTCTCCAGAAAATTTAAAAAAAAAAAAATTATTATAATAATAAAAATCGATATGGAGAGAGCAGAATGTATAACATTTTCACTGCCATTGCGAGTGGTACGACTATTGCACTTCGCGAAGGAGTTAACTACATTATCCGTGAAAAAATCGAATAACAAGTAAAAACCAACATTACTGCAAATTTGGTCACAACTATCTAACAACACCGTTTAAAGTTTTGGTTTGACTATACACATAAAAGCATTCTTCAATTTATAAGATACATTCGGAAGAAGTGGCTGCATGCAAAATGAAAAAAATAAAATAAAAAAATTCTACACTAGTTTGGAATTCGCATCACTAACTCAAAATCCTCGAGAAATTGAATCGCCTCTCACATTGCGAGAACGGATCAACGCAGCAGAGATGCTTTCAGCGTATGAAACGCGCGTTCATTTCACGCATTCTTAACACGGAACTTTGAAAAAAAAAAACGCTCGGGTTGTTAAGAAAACGCCATTGCATCAGAGAGGTGAAACACGAGGAGAAAACAAATGTTGGTTACGATACCTTGGTCCAGAAGAATCCAGCGTCGAGTCACGTTCGGAATTGATCGGAGCTGGAATGGAAATGAGAGAGTATGTGTGTGAGAGAGAGAGAGAAGGCGAATTGGGCGCGAGAGAGAGGGTGGAGTAGCGTTGCCCAGTCAAATATAAAATTTTGACGAACCAATGTTGGTTTGGTTGGTGCTTTCTGTCTGCTGCTTTTGCCGTTTCTTACCTCCTTGTTAGTTTTCATGTGTGTGGCTTGGCTTATACGGAAAGTCAGCACTAAAAAATGCACCCAAAAAAGCAAAGAAAAGATTGGGTTTATATAAGTGGGTACAATTATATATATTAAATAAATTCTATATGTATGGATTTAATTAATGTATAGTTGAATAATGTGTTATCACATAATTTAATGAATATGACATCTCATTTATTATTAAATTTAATAAATGATGTGGCATCATACCATTGAATGCATGTGTAAAACTTTTTTACATCGACCGTGTATATATATTAAACTCATATATATATATGTGTGTATTTTAAATATTTAATATATATAATAAAATATTTTTTATTAGGAAATAGTTTCTTTTTCACAAATCTATAGTTGTCATACTTGTTAGAAAGTTCTATTAAAGAGACTTTGTTTATTTATTAGTATTTTAGTTCAATATCAGTTCATCTTTGTAATTTCAAAATTAATGAACCAAAAAAAGTCAAACGTGTGCACAAAAATAAAACTGAAAGCTTAATGTACAATCTAAATGAATATGTGAACATTTTCATCCATTCTATTTTTCAGGTCAACTTTTACATTCACTTTTAAATTGAATGCATTTTCTTATCGTGGAAGTTGATCCCATAAATATGTGTGGGGAATCAAATTTGAAAACAGTTAGTATGTAATTAAGATTCTGTTGATGGTGGTTGCATGTTTTTAGTTTTTTTAAAAATAAAATAAGAGCATGGGACCCTTTAACATTTTTCCATATCCACCATAAGATGGATAGGAACAAGGAATCATGGGACCCTTTAACATTTTTCCTCAACCGGTGTAAAAGAGTTGCTTCAAAGAACAAACTGTCAGATGAAAAACCTAAACGTTGCCACACTTAGCAAAGACACAATCACAGAGGCAATGGGTGTTCATTTTATGAACCTCTCTACAGCGAGGACAAGCATTGTTTTCAACAGTACGTCTGTGATGGAGCACCTCCCTGGTGGGTAAAGAGTTATGCAATGCTAGCCACACCATGAACCATACTTTTTTCTAGGGCTCTCAGCCACCAAAGTGACCAAACCCATCTCCAAGGTCCAGAATCATGATATCTAACCTCCCTGTTTAAAAGCCAGTGGTAGCCTTTTCTAGCAAAGTAGTCCTCCCTAATACCTTCTATCCATGACCAAGCATCTTCTTATTGGGATGTGAAAGTAGGAATAAGAATTTTTGTAATTTTATTAGCAATGTTTTTTGGGAGTAGCGTAGCCGTAGTAGACAGCGACCAGCTTCCACTGTGCCACAAGTCACTAACCACCCCAAATTGGTATCTGAAATGTGGACATAAGGAACCAAGTTGTAGGGGTTACCCAATCCAGTACAATCCTTGTACCAGACTGAAGTGGCACCAGATTTGAGGTGCATGGAAAAGCCATCCTTTAGAACCTCCATTATTTTCACAATACATTTCCATACTATAAACGAAGTAGGTAGTTGCATTAAGAATGAAGCTTGAAGGTAAGTATTTATGGGTAAGGGCATTCACCCAGAGGCTCTCCTTGTCAGTCATCATCCTCTAGATTAGTTGACCTAAGAGTGCAAGATTAGAGATCCGTGCTTGCCGAATTCCAAGACCCCCCCCCCCCCATTTTCTTGGTAACGTGAGGCTTTTCCAGCCTACCAAGTGGATACCCGGTGATTTGGGGACTTTGACCAAATGAAGCTACGCACCAACTTATCTATCTCATCACAGACATGTGTAGGAAACCATAAGCACTGCATTTGATGAATGGGAATAGAGGCGAGGACCGATTTTGATAGACAAGCTTTTCCGCCTTATTCAATGAAGAGCTCTTCCATCCAGCTAGTTTGTTAGTTAGCTTCTCAATAATTGGGTTGAATGCTTGACGATTCACCCTACCACTAATCAAGGGAATCCTAGATATTTACCAAGATCCAAAATAATGCGAATAGAGGAAACAGAACAAAACATCGTCCTAGTTGTTGAAGGAGTCCTTTTGGAGCACATCATTATGGACTTTGCTACATTAACTTTTAGCCCAGAGGCTTTACAGAAATCGTTTAGAGTGCTTGTCACCAGTTGCACTCGATATCGTCTTGCTTTACAAAAGAGTGGGACGTCATCAACAAAGAGATTATGGGAAATACCAGGACCATTTCTAGCCAAATTGATTGTTTGCTAGGTTCCCTCCTCCATTTCTTATTAATCAATAAAGACAATTTCACCATACATAAAACAAAAAGTAGGGAGATTTGATTAGCAACATATAAATTAAGTCAATGTCAATATTTTTAATAATTTTTTAATTAATTTAATTAGAGAGATTTATTGGATATACTCAACCTTGTATTCTAATGGGAGTTGGTTCAAGTGATACATGCTTGATTCCCTTAAGCAAGGTCTCGAGTTCAAGTCTTATTGATGGAAAAAATTATCGTTGGGAGAGTTAGCCCCATCATGATGTGGATGTTCCCGACTCGAACAAGATTGTTTCTCATGGAGGATACACGTGGTTAAACAAAAAAAAATCAATATATTGTATATTAAATATATGAAATATTAATTATATATGTATAATTTACCATTACATTGAATTATATTATAAAAATATTATGTTGAATTAATAAGATATATTTAAATTTTGTTGATTTAATTTTAATACAAATATGTCACGGAAATTTTAATAATTTTTTAATTTACATGATTAATAATTTTTATTATTAAATATTAAATTATATTTATAATGATTTTGATAATATTTGCTCGAGAATAACACCACAGAAAATAAAAATTATTTTTATAAAAATGTATTTATTAATAAATATTTTCTTTCAGTAACCTATATTAACGATTGCACAATATTTGCATAATTAAAAAATAAGCAGATAAAAATAAAAAAAAACATTGGTGATCGAAATCAAATAAAATAATCACTAAAATAGGGGACTAAAACGGTAATTAAATCTTATATATAAAATAAAGAATAAAGATGATAAAGATAAATATATAATATAATAAAGAAACATAATGAAGATAATGTTATAATGAACTAATAATATAAATACGGTTTAATTGTATTTTTGATTCCCCTATTATCATCAATTCATGATTTTGGTTCCTCTATTTTTTTTTTTTGCGATTTTGATCCCTATTATTCCAAATTCGCGATTTTGGTCCCTCTAACACATAGATTTTAAAAATAGGGGACCAAGATTTTGAACTAAATCACGAATTTGAAATAATAAGGGGACCAAAATCGCAAAAAAAAAATAAGGGGACTAAAATCGCGGATTGATAATAATAAGGCGACTGAAAACGCAATTAAGCGTATAAATAATTAATAATAACATTTTTTAATTTAATTATTTTCATTTATGAATATCTGTTGGAAAAAAAAAACAAGTAGTGTCGGAAAAATAAATAAAAATAAATAAAACAAACAAGTCTAGAGTTGGAAAAAAAACAAGTAGAGTCGACCTTTTCTTTTTTCTCTGAGTACAGAGCGAACTATTCTTTCGCCTTCTCTCTAAAGTCCCCTGAAACGTGGAGACTGGAGAAAAACCCTGTATAACCCTAGCCTCCACCTCGAGTCGCCGCCACTAGCAGAAGGAAGAGTCGCCGGCGCCACCACCTTGAGTCGTAGACGTTCGTCGGCCACAGTCTCGCAGGGACCGTCGCAAGCCCTACCGCGTCACAGCCGTCGCCCTCGCACCGGTTCCGTCCCTCTCGCGCCGGTTTCATCGCAAACACCACCGACACCGCGTCACACCAGTTTCAACGAACCACTGTGAGCGCTCTCACGCCGGTTTCAACGAACCACCGCATCCGTATGCACTTCGTATCGCCATCACGGCCACTGCGTCTCGCTGTCACTGCATCCTTGTCACGCGTCTCCTTGCCAAGGCTAGCTCAGTGACGTGAGTCTTCTTTTTGAACTGAGATGAATTAATTTGAACTATGATTCTTGTGGATTCGATTTCTGAATGCCTGAATGCTTGTTTTGTTTCTGACGTTAAGACAAAAAATGTTGTGTGTGATTTAAATCTGCTGCTGCGTCGCATTTCCTAAGAACCTTGGCTATGTGTTTGCATACATACGTTGTCCCTCCTTTGGAATCAACGGTACAGTGTGCATTTTGTTGTGCTGTGAATTAAAATAAACTTAAGTGGTTCCTTACATTTGCACATAATCATTAATTAAAAGAAATCATTCATTTGATGCCATAATAAAATATATGCATAAGCTTGTGCTTCATTCTTTGAACCCAAAATAATATGCTTTTCCGCGTAATTCTATTAAAGTGAAGTTTTGTCCAAGCAAAAAATGATTTGAAGAGAATAGACTAAGCAATTGATTTGCTACTGCCACTGGATCACTTGCATGTGAACAATCAGTTTTTGTTTTTTGTTCTTATTGCCTGAATGTTTATTTTGTTTGACAGTTTCTCTATTTAAGCCTCATGGCCATATATGAACACATCATAACTCCAAAGCTTGAAAATTTATGTCAATATGCTGCTTTTATATAGGCTACTGAAAGATTTGAGGCTGTATATCCCAATCTGAAAAAGGCTATATATTTGAACACCCATTTGATTTATTTTTCGAAATGAAGAAGCACGAGAGCAGAATCCCAAGTTCCACCAAAACCCAATACGAGGAGAGTGAGACAGACGAGTCTTCTTCTTCCACTTCATCAGAAGATGTGGGTAACTTCAATAAATAAAGTTATGATTTTTAAATTTTTTTGGCTTCTTCAAAATAAAGTTCATAGCAATTAGCAAGTGTGAAGTGTCATTGATTTTGATGATTATAGGAGGAGGAGGAGGAGATAGAGAAGGAGCTGGCTGATGTAACGTTTGAGGAGTTGCAGAAAGCACGGTCAAATGGGGCACATGCATTTTTCCAGAAACCCAAAGATAAAAAGTTAAAAAGGGCCAACAAGAATAGGTGTTGTATTTGTAATTGAGTTAACTTTTTAATAGTGTTTTATTTTTTTAATTCCTTCTAATTCTTGTGTCCATGAAACCACATACAAATAAGTTAAATTCTAATGTTTGCCTAGGCCAATGGAGGCTAGTTGCAAGAAACCAGTTCCTGTTTTTAGAGAGGTCATGCAAGCTCCTAAGAAGGTGGGTTTCTTTGTTACATGTATAGAGTGTAATGTTCTCTGATTCTATTTTTATGTTATTACTGCTCCTTGATACACTGAATAGTTTAACATTTCAAAATGTAATGAGGGCTGTTAGCTTGCAAAGTTGTTTTAATATTTTAGACCTACTTTCCTATAAAACATTTGCTAGCTCATGAATAGGAGGAAGACCAATTGCAGCCTGTTGCTTATTGTTTGCCTTACATGTAGTATGCACACTTACTTCCTTATATGTCATTAAGACTCTGGATTCATTATCACGTGTATATTTAGGATATGAGATGGTTTAAGTGTATTATAGTAATGCCTTTTGCTATGTTAATATTTGGAAATATTCAAAATATAGAGGTCATGCCATATGATGTAGCCAGTATGTTTATGTTGATTTGAATATGGATATGATCCTTCCACTTTATATTACCTGATTTGTTTGCTTAATTATGCATACCTTCAATAATTTTCAGGTTGTACGTGATCCACGATTTGAATCTCTTTGTGGCAACCTTGACCCAGAGGGGTACGTTGACCTCTGGACATGTGTTCTTTGTTATTGCTTTGCCCTTTTAGAGCATGTCTAGCGAATTATCAGTCCTTTACTATTATTATTTTAATTAAGAGCTATCTATCACTCAAATGAAGGAGGAAATTTAATGAGAATGGTATAAACAGTGGACAGAACAGTGCAAATTTCATGTGAAAGTTTTGCATAATATGAGGAAATTTTATTTCCCACAGACAGATTTGAAAATAATCCTTAAAAATATTAATTAATACGCTATAAATAGTTGTCTTTTCCATGTCATGGATATTTCTTTTTCTATAAACAAACTCACATGCTGGCTCAATACATATTATGTCTCAAGTCTCAACTATCATACTAAGCTATTAGATAATATTAAAGGATCCATATACTAATATTTAATTTTGGTGCAGATAAGAAATTATCAAATTATCTGTGAATCTCAAATCCATTCTATGGTCTAGACAATTTTAAAATTGATTCAACACCCATGTTCAAGAATGTTCTTGGAGCATGTTGTAAGATATGATATTGGTATTAGTTATTACCATAGGGATGCAGGAGAAAAATATACATATTTCTGTATTATACTTTTATTTAAGCATGTTTCTTTGGGAGTGGCATTTGGTTATTCTGCTTGTGTGATGCAATAGCCAGTTCTTCATTCCTGCAACGCCTTGTCCTTTAAGTAGGTACCATTGCTTGGAAGTTAGTAATTAATTATATAATAATATAGTTCTAGACTAGGTCATAGGTTCATTGTATTTGCTTTCTAGTAGATTTTGTTTAATATTGCTGGATTACACCTATGAACAATTTTATACAAGTGTTTTTTATGTTGCTATTTTATTTTAAGCAAGTACTTTTAACTAAATCTTGAAGATTCTCGTTTCCTATAATAGAAACTGTGTAGCACTAGTAATATATATATATACTTGGATGTTGCAGGTTTAGAAAGAGATATAATTTTTTATTTGAAAATGATCTGCCCGCTGAAAGACAGGTAATCTTCCAGATGTAATTGTAGAATTTTGTCTATAGCTTATTCCATGATTTTCCTCTCGTGACATCTTCTGGGCATAACAGGCTCTTAAAAAGGAATTGAAAAAATATAAAGATCCAAAGCGCGTAAATGAATTAGAAGAACGTCTATCATGGATTGTAAGTACACGTCTTTTTGAAGTTTGTCTTCTACCTGCATAAGTGTCATATTTAATGATTTACTCCATCATATTTACATGTCTTTTCAGGATAAACAGTTGAGGTCTGGTTCCGCAAAGAATACTGATGCAGAGATATTGGCTAAGCACAAGAAGAAAGAGAGAGAAGCAGCAAAGCAGGGAAAACGTCCTTTCTATCTCAAGAAATGTAATTATTCTATTCCTTTCATGTCCTCTCCTCTCCTCTCCATATGTTGGTAATGCAGTTTCTGCTTATGTTAATTTTATTGGCTTTATCATAAGAGAAGTTCCCTGCTAAACCCAAAATTTTGATTACATATTCAATATGTGGAGCACTGGAGCCAATATGGCTTGATTAGAATAACTCATATAACTATTGAGTAATTTTGATTGAGCAATCCAAATTCCCTTTCCACTTGTTGTAGCACATTGGTGATATTAGTGGGCAATATGTTTGATAATGATGATGCCAGTAATCTGTTATAGTTCATGAAACATCCCTACTAACTACTACTTGATAGGACTAGGCTTTTAAGTAAAACCTGGTAATTGTCTAACACCTGCCACAGTATTTTGCTAGAGCTCATAATCATATCATAAAAATAAGTAAACTTGGGGCAGTGATGTGGACAAGGTGATTTTTTAGAGGGTGTTACATCTTGAATTTCTCTGACTTAATAGGAATCTTTGGGGACTAGTTGTTGGTGTGGACTGTGGTGTGTTCACTTCAGTTTTCTTTTTTTGGGTGAGGTGGTGGAGGGCTAAATGCCCGAAACTACAAAACAATCCTATGAAGGAAGGATACACCAGCAAGATCATGCTTTAAGATATCTACCACCCCTACTGGGGGAACATCTAAGGTATGAACCCCATAACAATAAGAGAAAGCACACAGTAAGTGTGGGAAATGTGAAATAATCCAGGTGATTTCGTAAGCTGCTTTAACATATCTGCTTACAGGGATGAGAAACATCACAAGTTAACAACCATTTGTCACCAGGTTGACTGCAACATGTGAATCAGACTCAATCCGCGCCTTCTTCAGCTTTCTGTCTGTAGCTATCTGCAAGGCTGTATAAATAGCCCAAAGTTCTGTCATAATATAGTAACAGTTGCTGCACCCAGTTTGCTGACAAATCCTGTAATTCACTTCCTTGAGGAATCCTGCAACATACCTCCACAGGCAGCCCAATGTCCTTTTTCCTTGACTGATCCATCCACATTGCACTTTAGCCAATCTTGTCTAAAAAAGGTTGTGTAGGAATAGATTTTCCAAATCATGGGTGAAAAAAGGGGGTCAAAATGATTTACTCTTATTCCAAATTCCTCTAGTCCTACTACAATCTCTTAAAACATGAAGAGTAGATTCTGCATGAGATTGGCAGATCGTGCATAAATCTGTGTTACATATATTTCTGATTTTCCTAAACAGGTTTGTTCCGAGGCATCCCTTCAACACTAGCCACATAAAGCAATTAACTTTTTGGGGTCCACTCCATCTCCAAATTAGTCCCTAAACCTGCTGGTTAACATCTTCATTAGTATTTGAAACCAAATAGTTTGCTGATTTGGTACTAAATTTCCCATCCCTTGTCAGTGCTCAGACCCCAGGCAAGTCTATCTGGTCCCAAATAACTCTGAGCAGTCATACACCACCGAATTTCAGACATCATATTATTTGAAAAATGATTAAATCTATAGAAAAGCCATCCTCCCTGACCATCCGACATGTCAACAGTAGTCACATGCAGCTCATTCTCAGTAATCTCAATCAGGGTTCTTGTAAAATGGTGCTAGATCCTAGCCGTGGGTCAAGCCAAAACCTTACTGAGTTTTCATTTCCAAGGTTCCAACGCCATCCCTATTTGAACAAATTTCCAAATGGTACGGATTCCTTGCCAAATGATAGGCTAGCAGCTTTCTTACCAACAATTGGAATTTCTCAATCGCCTGTACAGCTGTACTTTATTTACTCTTAAGAACTTTCACCCACAGAGTCTCTGTTCTCCACTAAACTGCACCCAATCTTCATGAGCAGCGCTTTATTAAAACTATGAAAATCTCTAAACCCCATACCTCCATCTTTGGAGTGCAGAAAAACAATTTAAGCAGTCCAGAATCACTTCCATTTGGGATATAGAAGCCTCTGCTACCAGCATCAAGTCATCAATGAAAAATAATAGTGAGATGTAAGGACCTCCTCTATTCAATTGAATTGGTTTCCACATTCCTCTTTGAACTTTCAGATCTATTAGGTGTGCTAGTCTCTCTATACACAACACACAGATATAGGGCAAAAGCAAATCACCTTGACGAATGCCCCCTACAGTGTTGTGTTCATTTCAGTTTTGATTGATCCTATAGTGAGCTTCTACCTCTTACAATTTGGCCTTTATCTCTTACCCTATCCAACCTGAATTTCATGAAGAGCAAATGGCTCTTTACACGTAGCACCAAGTATTGATTTTAAGCTAGGCACACAGAAGCTTCCATTTTCCCTCTCTCTAATCTTTTTTGATCTGTTTGTTTTCTCGAAGTTATCCATTAAGCTGTGTCATTGTGTCTCATGTTTAATGTTTTATTGTCCGTTTGGTTTAATGTTGAGCAGAATTGATTCTAGAAATCAATGGTTGGGATGAGTGATGCACGTTTTACAAAACACGTTGAACGGAAGTGATTTAAATTCAATTCTGCGAAACCATGGTTTTGCACTGTGCCAACGCTAAAACAAACAGACACTTAATTTAATAATTGCAGTGTTGCCCAAGGGTCAATGGCTGTAGCTTCCACTAACTAGAGGCTAGTTTTTATGAAATATTAGGTTCTATATCTAATAAAAAAATTTATTGCTTATTCTCCCTAATTAAATAACTCTTTATTCTGATAGGGATAACTTAGCCTTTCCTATACTTAATCCATTTTAATTAATCAGTAATAATTAAGATTGTACATGAAATTTTATATGCTAGTCCTATTTAAACTTGTATAATGTACTATGGAACTAAAATCTTTATGCGACAAAGAAGGATCATGTGGACTATATTGTTCCTTACTCATTCTAGTACTGCAAGTAATGCTATTTGTTTATATAATAATTCACATCTGTATACGGGGAAATAGTTCTAGCCTTCTAGGGGTGTTACAGTTCATTGATGTGTAACAGTAGGTATATAAAGTCAAGCAATCTAGTTCGTTGATGCTTCCCAATTAGGTTCATTGGCAATCCTATGAATCTGAGGGGATTAAGTGGTGCCTGACTAATAAACTGAAAAACGCATGAAAGAAAACATCATATAGATGATGACCCCTCTTTTTGTTACTTTCAGCTGAAATCCGGAAGCAAAGGCTTATTGAAAAATATAATCATCTCAAGGTATGACCCTTTCCCCCATCACAATTATATCTTGTTGATTGGCTTTTCTTCTAATTAAATCAATTGACCATTTTCAGTCATCTGGCAAACTTGAAGCATTTGTTGAGAAAAAGAGGAGGAGGAATGCTGCAAAGGACCATAGATATATGCCATATCGTAGGTCTGGTGACAATGTGGAATAAGGTTGTTAGCTTTAAGGTTCTTTTGTAGGCTAATTATACTGGAATATAGCACCAAAAAAAAAAAAAATTCTGCTATATACATTTTGTCTACCATCTTTGGTTTTTATTGATATTCCCTCGTTGAAAGGATTGTTTTCATCCCAAAGGCAAAAATTGAGCTTCTTTGATAAGTTTAATCGAAGGAAATTAACCTTTTCTTCCTACAAACGACGGTGAAAGATAACTAACACAAAGAAGCGCTTAATCGTAGCCATAATATGTCACAATTCACAAACAAGTCAACCCAATCGCCCATATTCACCAAAGAACATCACTTGAACCCCCAAGCTAGTGGCAGAGCTATCGTCACAACCTGAACGCTTCTTTGTACAAAATGGAACCTTAAGTTATGTGAGTCAGTACTTGTTTTGTTGTGTTAGATTTTGAAATTTGAATATTGTTATTTTGTTTTTTTATTTTACTTTTTTTTTGTATGTTATGATTTGTTTTAAAATTCATCAAACCTGACCATTTTTTTTGGTAAGAGGGAGGGGCAAGCCCCAAGACTACAAACAAGAATTAGCATGTCAATATATCATAACAAATTTAGATGAACATATATTTTAAGTAGAGAATATTTTTGTAAACAACTATTACTTCAGTCTATTTAATGTTATACAATATATCATTAAATATATGAAGTTATTATCTTGCATAATGCAGCATAATATACAATGCCACGCCAAATATTATAAGATATTAATATTTTATTAGACTTTATATTATCTAATCTTATTTTATCACGTATATCAAATAATATAATGCATGCCAAATGGGTATTGGAACATTTCCAATGGAGTAACTCACATGAGTTGTTACACTGAATAAATTATAATTTTTGACACATTTCATAATTTCATATTATCTTTATAATTTAGTAACTCAACTTACTCTTTTCTCCAACCTAGCAACTGTAAAAACTTTTTTAAATGAACTTCACAATGTATCTCACTTTATATTATTTTATTATTGATTACAAATTTAAATTAATATATTTATATGTCAATTTTTTAATATTAAGCAAATATATACTTATTTTTAATTTAATAATATTTGCAATACCAAATTTAAAATGCAAAGACATTAATTCTTAAAATTTTTTAAAAATATATGAAAAAATAATTGCAATATATTACCGTTGCAGCTTGCAAGCTTCAAATTATACTCGCATGCAGGCCAGCATTTCAATGGATTCAATCCCCAATATACATCCCTTTCCAATAGAGTTGCTCTTAGTGTATGCATGTGCTGTCCCGAGGATGTGAATATTTTTTCTTACGTTTTGGTAACAACTTGTAATTTTTGAATGTACAATGGATAAACGTTGCCACCTTCATTTGCATGTAATTTTCCTCTCTGGTTTATCCCTTCTAATGGATGTCAACTTCAGAAATCGCCTAATTAACATTAATGGCAACTCCACATGCCTAGTTTTCAACTCAGTGTATGTTTGGGAATGAGCTATAGTCACATTTAAAACTCAAAACCTACTCCTAGCTCAATTTAGATGAATGTGTCGGGGGCGAAGCCATGAATTAAGATTAATGGGGGTTGATATTATAAATTTTTCCATATTTTAAAGGCAAGACTACTTATATTTAAGTTTACCGATTTATATAATTTGTGGCTAGTCAAGGTATAACTTGGATTATGTCATGGGATTATGATCTTACTAAAGAGACAAATTTTCATTATTTAGCCAGATCAATACGTGTTAAAAGGTGGACAAAATTTCATGTTACTTTGATCAAAAAAAGAAAATTTGACGAATGGGTCAAAATGTCTCAACTCAAAAGTTGGAGCCTGAGTTCGACCAAAAAAAAAAAGTTGGAGCCAGAGATCAAAATAAAGAATCCTTATTTTCAGTAGAGAAGCAAAAGATAATAACAACCTTAGCTTCAACTACTTCAGAAGAAGAGTGGCAAGAAAGACTAAAAGCTGCAAGTTCAACACAAGCACAAGAAATTGAAGATGAAGTCTCATCAAGTCCTACTAATTATTTGCAAGACAATGGAAATGACAATTATGGAATAATGTTTGATTGATCAATATGTGCTTGTTTGTTTTAAATTGTGACACGACAAAACCATGGTTTTGTAGAATTGATTTTAAATCACTTCTGTCCAACGTACTTCCTAAAGTGTGCATCATCCATCCCAACCATTCATTTCTAGAATCAATTCTACCCAACTGTAAACCAAACGGACCCATAGACAAATCAAAACACTATTAATATGATGTGCTACGTGTGTGTGAAAGGACAAGGTGAAATGTTGCGTGTATGTGTATATGTAAATACTAAGTGGAAGTAATGTGCTACATGTGTGCAAGTAATGCTACGTGTAAAAACTAATGTGCATGTGTGCGACGTGCAAGTGAAAGACAAGGGGCAATCAAAGCTAATCACGAAGATTATGAAGGAATCTTGCAAGAAGATAAAGTGGTGGTGATATTCATGCATGAAAGAATCTTCGTTACTTTTCATGCAACATTATTTTATTATTAAAAAAAAGACATTTTTTTTTCTTTTACCATAAATAGGTCCTTTACTTCGGCTTTGAGCTAGGGTCGACATAAGGAAGAAAAGCTCAAGTGTGCTATTGTAAGAGTGTTTTACTTTCTCGTATCAAAGTGAGTGAATTTTCAAAATTGCTTATTATACCCTCTGTAATAAAGTGAGTGAATTTTCAAAAGTGCTTATTTCCTTGTATCAATTTGGTCGAGATTATCTCAAGAGTTATATTCCAGAAGTTCAAATTTTGAATCTATTCTATTCCAGCAATTCAATTTCATGCATCAATTGCAAGTCTTGTATCTATAAAATAATTGTGCAATCTTATTTACTTACATCTTTATATTAAAATCATTTAAATTATGTAACTTAATACGTAAATAATTAATTAAAAAAATTAATTACTTATTAAGATATACTCTTATACGTACCATTTTAGAAACATTAAACTTAATTAAAATATTATTTTAATATGATACTTCTAGATTTTTTCATAAAAACCTCTCTCATAAAGTATAACTTAATAACATCAATAAGTCCCACAATGTGAGCTTATAAATGAGAGTTAATACATTTTCTAAGCCGAGGATATTACACAATAAAACATCACTTAACCGTATGTGCGGTGATCTTCCTATCCAATAATTGCAAATGCAATTACTTTTTTTTTTATAAGCAAAATATTATTTAGTAGAGCACTATGGGTGCTCTAACCCAAATACACTAGAAATTGTCAGAAAAGAAATCCAACCGAGATACAACGCAACAATCGAATACAATAAACAACATGAAAACCTCAAATATAGAAATTAAGACAGGCTGATGGATTTGTCGTCCACAAGTGGAACGGATGGGAGAAGTAGCAACCTTTGTTTCCAACCACCGCCAGGATCGAAGCTGAATCAGGTCCAACAGCTCTTCAGTGTCAATAGTGGAATTAGAGAACACTGCGTCATTCCTAGCCAACCACAAACTCCAAACAGTAGTCATCCATATGACCGACCATATCATACGCATATCTGAATTATAGTTTGGAATGCCTAGGAAGTGCTCAAAATGTTTAATACAATTGTTATGAAGAACTGAGTGAAAACCAAACCAATTCAAACACAACCTCCAAATAAGATACGCAAAGTGGCACTCAAAAATTATATGTGTTGTTGTTTCTATGCACTGTCCGCACCAAACACACAACGAATCAGCAACCTGAATAATATTTCTTTTAACCAAGTTCTGCTTTGATGGAATTCTATCCAGGACAGCCCTCCAGACAAAGCAAGAGACCTTGGAAGGAACAACTTTACACCAAAGGAAGGTATGCAATGGAAAATCTGCACATATAGCCTCATTAACAATAGTTGAATAGGCTGATTTAACTGAATAGCTCCCCCCAGGATCTGGATGCCATCTCCAAGAATCTGTGGATTGTTCCTGCTCCTGCACTTTTATCAGACTCAATTCTTCAATCAAAAAAGTTAGTTGAGCCATTTCCCATTGGAACAAATTTCTTCTCCAACCCCATTTCCAACTATGAACTCCCTCATTAAACTCACACATTTAAGCTAATGACGCATTTTTATTAGTAGCAATAGAAAATAATCTAGCATAACGAACACCCAAAGGAGAAGGCCCACACCACACATCATTCCAAAAGGAAATATCTCTACCATTTCCAACCACCCTAAGACACCTAGAAGAAAACCAGTTTGAAACAATGTTATCATCATTCTCAATAGACAATAAATCTGTCCACCATCTAGAGCCTATACACCTCACACTCCCTCTACCCCCAGAAAAGTCTCCATAAATGGAAGTTAAAACTCTATGCCAGAAACAACCTTTATCAGTCAAAAAACGCCACCGCCATTTTCCAAGAAGGGCTAAATTATAAGATTTCAAGTCCCTTATACCTAAGCCCCCATGTTTTTTTTATTTTTGCAGACATCATCCCAAGCAACCCAAGAAATTTTCTTTGATCCTCTCCCCCGCCCCAAAGGAAATTAATAAAAAGAGATTGAAGTTGTGAAAGGATACCTTTTGGAGCCTTGAAAAAAGAAAGGAAATAGATCGGAATTGATAGAAGAACGGATTTTAAGAGGACAAGCCTACCACCAAAGGACAACGTCTTCATCTTCCACTTTGAAAGCCTTTTTTGGACCTTTTGAATAATTGGATGCCAAGTCTTCAATCTATATGGATTAGCCCCTATTGGTAATCCCAAGTAAGAACGGGGAAAATTACCAACTCTGCAATTCAAGAACTGAGCCATGAGGTCCAACCAATTTGAATCAACATTTATCCCCAAAAGCTTGCTTTTATGAAAATTTACTTTAAGTCCAGCCACTAGCTCAAACAATTAAAAAACCGCTTTAATCCCCCACACATTAGAAACTGAAGCTTCACTCAATAAATTAGTATCATCAGCATACTGTAAGTGTGAAACTTGAACCCCCTCAGATCCAGCGGCATAACCAGTAAACACTTGTGATTGCAAAGCTCTACACATCATGGAATTCAGGCCCTCAACAATAATTAGGAAAAGAAAAGGAGCCAATGGATCACCCTGTCGCAATCCCCTGCCAACTCCAAATTCACTAAACGGGCTCCCATTTACAAGAACTGAAATTCTAGAAGTCCTGAGGCACTCTGCTATCCAATTTCTCCATTTCCAAGGAAATCCCATTTTATCCATAACGAATAATAGGAAATCCCAATTTATAGAGTCATATGCCTTTTCAAAGTCTACTTTAAAAAACAAGCAAGGGCTCTTCTTTCTTTTTGCCTCCTCTACAATCTCATTGGCAATCACAACACCATCAAAAATAGATCTACCCTGAACAAAAGCTGATTGAGACTGAGAGATTACCTTCCCATAAATTTCCGCAATCTATTGGCTAAGAGTTTTGCCAATACCTTGTACAGACATCCTATAAGTGAAATAGGCCGGTACTCCTCTATTTTTTGCAGGTTATCCACCTTGGGCACTAAAACAATGAATGAACTGTTAGAGCCTCTAACCAGCTTACCATGCTCATGAAATTCCCTACAGAATGCCAAAAAAATCAGATTTCAACACCTCCCAGAAATCCTTAATAAAAGAAAAGTTAAAGCCATCTGGTCCCGGGCTCTTAGAACCCTCACAGTCCCACACTGCTGCCTTTACTTCCTCATCTGAAAATGGTTGTATCAGAGTTGAACCGTCCTCCTCAGATAATGTCCTGAAATCACCGTTATCCAAAATAGGCCTACCGCACATCGTCTCTTGAAAATGAAGCTCAAAAAAGGACTGGAAAGCAGGTTTTATTGTTGCAGGCTCAGAATACCTCTCACCATTCACCTTCACACTTCTAATGTCATTCCTTAGCCTTCTATTATTGATACACACATGGAAGAACTTTGTGTTAGCATCCCCCGCCTTTAACCAATTAAGCCGAGACTTTTGAAACAAAAGCTTATCCTTCATAGAAATAAATGACCACAGTTTTGCCTTCCACTCCTTCCTTTGTTGAATCTCCTCAGCCTATAAAATGTGCCCCTCACTCTTGATATCTAGGGTATGAATCTCATTCTTGGCTTCTACAATTTTCCCATCCAAATCACCATATATTTCCTTATTCCACACCTTTAAACGACTTTTGAGCTCCTTCAATTTTTCTTTTAGGATATAAGATGCCCGACCTCCAACCACAATCTCCCCCCATTGTTTTTTTAACAAACTCTGAATACCTACTGTCATCCCTCCAGCAATCAAGGACCCTAAAAGGTTTTGGACCCCAATTGATAACCTGATGCTTCAGTAGAATAGGACAATGATCCAAAATTCCCCTCTTCAAACCCCAATGAGAGCAATGCGGCCACTGTAATAGCCAAGCATAAGACATCAGAAACCTGTCCAAACGACTCATACAAGAGCCATCTGATTTGTACCAAGTGAATTTCCTTCCAATAAGTGGTAGATCTACCAGCTCAGCTTCATTCATGAATCCCACAAAATTCTTCATATCATCCTCTCTCCAATTTAAAGATACTCCCCTTCTCTCTTCATCTGAAATTACTGAATTAAAATCCCCTCCAACACACCACATATCTCCCCCCCATTCAGACTTTACCTCCAACACTTGTAACCAAAACTCTTTTTTCTTTTGTATATCACATGGAGCATATATATTAACAAAACAACATTGAATGGAATCCTCACCCCACAAACCTCTTATGCCAATTAAATTTTCTCCAATAAAAATATCATGCATGACAAACAAAGACAACCTCCAAATAATTAATAAACCTCCTGCCAAACCATTAGAAGGTGAAAATTGCCACCCAAACTCATACCCACCAGTCAACATTGCACAAAACTTATCATCAATGAACTCTTTTTTGTTTCTTGTATAAATAAGACATCAACCTTTTCTACAAGCAGTAACTTCCTTACCTTTACCTTTTTCATCCTTCCCCAAATTCCCCTAATATTTATAGAAGCTATTATTATATCAACTGAGTAAACACCTTAGTCAAAATCAGTATACACAACTCAACCCTCCTGTACCTCGCCCCTACCAATAGCCAACCTATCCCTTTTCTCCAACTGTTCAATTAATTCAACCATTTTTGCATCATTACCAACCCCTTTTACACCTAATTTCACCCCAATCCCCACACATTTTCAGCTACATCAATAGCATCCAGTTCTACCAATATCCTAGCATCGTGTAACTCAAGGCCAAGATCACTCACCTGGGATTGTTGTTTCCGCGGTCTCCCCCTTCTTCTTTTATGAAGTCGTCCCTGGTCATTATGCAGAGCTGGTTTGGAACCTACTTGAAAAAAAGATTCCACCTGCAGAATAGGCACATCACGAAGTACCCCTTCCTCACCAACACCAACCAATGCATCTTGAAGACTGGAATTATTCCCATGAGTAACATCAGATTGGCACGCAACATCTACGAAGGAATACTGGCTAATGAGGGAACCTATACATTCTTTATTAATTGACTTGCCTGACCCCACAACTGGACTTGTAAGGAACGCATCAGGTAGTTGGGAAAGGGATTGCAAATCTGGGCTTGCAGCTTCCTTGTGCGCTGGGCTTAAGTCAATATTAACTTCATGGTGGGCTTTAGGTGCGCGACCCAATATTTCATCCTCACATGCCTTCCTTCCCACCCAAAACACTTTGTTACCTCCTTCATATGTGCGACCATGGACTGGGCTATTTGTTGCAATTGGACTAACATGTTGGGCTCCTTTGCAACACGGCATTGGTGGACTCCTTTGCATCACATCATTACATCCTTCACGTGCGCGGCCATGGACATCACGCTCCGCTACATGCTGGGTTAGTGGACTCCTTTTCAATGCGTCATTCTCCACTTCAAGGTGGGCTTCAGGCGTGCTAATCTCCTCTACAAGTTGGGCTCCACTGCACCTTGGCCCAAAGACCGTAAGCTTAAGCTGTTGGGAATTATTTGGTATCTCGGCCTCCAGATCACACTCAGATTCAAACATGCTCAATCTTCGCTGATTTGGTACTTCCACAATTCTAGCATCCTTATCTCCGTGATTAGCATCTACTCCATTAACCAAATTGGATAACGGATATCCCACATTCAAAGCTAATTCCTGCCTTACTTGATCAGACTTATTTTCAAATTCAAAAAAATCCTCTTCATTTTGCATCTGGCAATGAAAGTCATCCCCTTCAAAAAAATGTCCTTGCGAAGAGCTCTGGCTAGATGAATCCGAATTTGAATTATAATGCCATAAACTAGAATGCCGTCTAACTGGATCAATGAATGGTTCCTCAATAATCACAATGGAAAAAACTAAGTCGTTAATTTTTATTTTCAACCAACGATTAATTATTTCCACTGAAGTAGTTTGAATTAACATTCTTGCGACATCAAACCTGGTTTTGCACTTTGTACTAGTATCTATGCTGACAAAACGCCCAAAATGGATAGCTAATGAACGAAAGAAATCTTTTGTCCAAGCATACACGGGGACCCCATGACATCTAACCCAAACATATCTCTTCTTTGAATTAATTTCAGGGCTCCATGGACGAATATCAACAAACCACTGAGAGAATAAATCTTCCAATTCTTTTATCAACTCCATCATATCCTCATTGTCTTGAGGTTGAATCAACACAAGGTCTCCTCCCATAGGTATTACTTTAATTGTGAGAATTCCTTCTGCGATGATCTTCTCCTGTAACAAAAACACTTCATCCCTTTGATTAACCTGACCAACGTAACATCTTTGCAGCCATTCCATTTCAACATCAGGCACCGTATATTCTAATCTCATCCAATTGGATTGATTATTGCTTTGCTTCAACTCATTTGGCTTCCATTCTTTCCTCATGTTCCCTTTCACCACGTCCACAAAAGAACGCCCAGTTCGCAACACATTGCCATTACTTTTCTGACCCTCATTCTTTTGGACTCCTCCGTGCATCACATGTTCTACACCATTGAGTGGCTCCTTCTTTGGGTATCGGGGGATATTAACTTGGAGCTTATATGTCCCAATCCAGATCTGATTTAGCTTTTCTTCAAACTGACTAGGATTAACAATACCTCTGAATTTAACAAATCCAAAACGATATCCCATCCTATTCCTCCTATTTGGAACATACACATCTACTACCTTTCCTCCCCATTTCAGAAAGACCTTCCACATATCTGAAGCACTATAGTTATCCGGAAAATTGGTGAAGAAAAATGCGGTAGCATCATCAAACCTTTTTTGCCTTCTCCACCCAGTCCCACTGACCTCTCTGTCCTTTAGCTTGCACTTGTCCTCTTGCATCCAATTCAATCCCGATCGCATTGCTTTTCTTCTTCTTGATCTCACCAAAGTCCATTCTCTCTCATCTCTCTCTTAAGCTGAAAAGCAATTGTAAAACAAAAGTTGCAAATGCAATTACTTGATTTTGATTATTTTATTAAGAAATATTAAAGAGATAAAGTGAGGCCAATGTATGTTAATATAAATGATAAGAAATTCAATTTTTCTTGTTAAAGTCTTGGATTTGAAAGATTCAAATAGAAAAAAATAGATGTTTGGAGAATTTTGTTCTCTTAAGTAATTCACCCAATTCGATTTTAAATAATCGAGGTCGGATGTTATTTTTGGGAAATCAATGATCTAACTATCTAGGACTAAAAAGAGGATAAGGTGTAGGATTATATCAATAATTGAGATTGTAAAAAAGTATACATATGCACAATAGAATTAAAGCTATTAAAATGTTAACCACTAATTTTCTAATTAATAATAATAATAATTGTGCATTTTACTTCTTAATATGTGCATCTCTAATTTTAAAGCATCCAAATCCATAATACACACATATAATCACTATCCCAATCATTAATCTTCTATTATTTTTTTTTATCAAATTTATGAATTTGGAATGGTGATTTCACTTTAATTTATTTCATTCTATATCTTTTTTTTTTCGGTCGAAAAATCCTATACATATTTGTGAATTGTGGGGAAATCACCGTGGGCGTGCCCACACAAATCATGAATAAGACATTTTGTGTCCAAAGACAAACAGAGTCAAATCCAATCATTCACATTTTTTTATTTCGTTTTGATTTTTGTGATGATACGGTTCCAATCAGGAACAGGATAAGTGGATAACGCTATTGTATTGTGTCGAAATGGGCTTTGGAAAATAACTTTTTCTTGTTAGAATAGTAAACCGTCTAGAAACCACAGACGGCACACGCAACGCCGATACAACAACGGCGATGAATTTTAAAATTATAAAAGACACGTCTTAGTTATAAATTAATATAAAAACAGTAATAAAAATTAATATAAAAACAGTTTTTATAACTTGTGTAATATTATATACGATAATAAATTAAAAATAAAAAAATTTAATTAAAAAATGTAACATTTAATATTATCAAAGTATTAAATGTTATGATATTGCATTTTCTAATAAAATTTTTTCACTTTTAATTGATTATCCCGTGTAAAATTACATAGGATGGAAAAACTGATATAAAAATATACCTAATAAAAGTGTGTTTGGTAAGTCATTTTAGCTAGCAGAAAGCTGAAATTAATAGTTGAAATTATTTCAGCCGTGTTTGGTAAGGTAATTTTTTTTTGTAGCTACTACCTTTTCTTGAAAAGCTACTTCAATTAGTTTTTTTTTTTTTAAAAAAAGCTTCAATCTGAAAATTAAGTACAAATTTATCCCTAAATCACTCTCACTTATCATTATTTAATAATTAATTATGTACTTGTATGTCATTTTACCATTTTAGCTAGTTTTACCAAACACCTACAATCAAATCAACTAATTTTTTAGCTTTGAGTTAACTTTTCAGCTTTCGGGTGTGTTTGGTAAGCCATTTCAGCTAGTTGAAAGCTGAAATTAGTAGTTGAAATCATTTCAGCTGTGTTTGGTAAGGTGACTTTTTTAGGTAACTACTAGTTTTTCTTGAAAAGTTATTTGAGGTATTTTTTTAAAAAAAGCTCACACTTTCAGCTACTAACTAAAAGTTAATTACAAGTTTATCCATCAATCACCCCCACTTATCATTATTTAATAATTAATGATGTCCTTAAATTTCATTTTATCATTTTAGCTAGTTTTGCCAAATACTTTCAATCAAATCAGCTAGTTTTTCAACTTTAAGCTAATTTTACCAAACATACTCTAAATTAATATTTTAAAATAAATATGAATTATTATAAATATAATAAACTTTTATTATTTATTTATTATTATAATATTTACATATGAATAACATAAACGTTCAACAAATAAAATATATAAAATACAATTAAAAATATCCCTATAGTATATCAATAAAGATGTAGGACTGACATACACAACACAACTAGTATTTTAATCAGTGTCGCAAGGAATAGAGTAACCGAGATTATCGTAAGCCTGTTCGCCTATTGGATGGATTTTGAGAGAAAAATTATTCAATTAAGTAATTTTGATTTTTTTTATTTAATCATTCAATCAGTTTTATTTTTTTTAATCCAATCTAATTTTAATCGGATTGGATTGGATTGGATTTTGGTTTTTCAAATAAACAAAAAAAATGAAGTTATGAAAATAAAATTACGATAAAAACATGCAATTATCTTATCTTATCCTATAACATATAAATTACTTGATGGTTTCCAATCTCATTATTAAATGTTATTTATTAAATATAATTGCACAATAATTTTTTTTACATATATCAGAAAAATAATATCAATAATGATAATATATCAAAATGTTCAGAAAACTTTAGATTGGTTTGGATTGAATTAGTTCTCATAGGCAGGTCCGAAATCCAATTCAATACAAATAAAATTTTCGATTTTTTGCGGTTTACGATTTTTTTGATTTGCGATTATTTTAGTTTGTGATTTTTTTATCATGGTTACAATTGAATTGGATTTGATTTTAATATCCATTGATTATCATTGACTTCAGGGAAGATGTGGAAGCCAACGACGCAATTATGGACTACCAAATCCAAGTCCCAACCAACACTTATGCTACTCATCCATTTCGTGGACAATCATTTTAAAAGAAAAAATAAATAAATTACAGAATTCGTATGAGTTACTTTAAAAATAATAAATTATTATTTATTTAATTATTATAATATTCACATATTAATAGTATGATAGTTCAATGAATATAAATAAAAAGTATATAAAATATAATTAAACGTATTCTAATAAAAAAACAAATTTTACACCTTATTATTTATTCTTTTTTCCCAATTTGGAGAAATGAGATGGACTCATACACTTACTAATTTATAATTTATAAAAAGGTTAAATATGTTCTTATCCTAAAATATGATTGATATTTATTTTTAGTTTCTATAATATAAAATCAATTGTTTTGGTCCTTCAAAAATTAAAAAATACACTAATTTAATTTTTATCACATTATTTTTTCTATGGATTTTTCTGTAAAATTTTTTCGATAAAAAATAAAAAGGAATATTTTTTACTTTTTGATAAAAAAATTGTAGAAAAAATTCGTGAAAATATAAAAAAACTACATAATAAGGATTAAATTGATGTATTTTTAATTTTTAAAAAATTAAAATTAAACCTATTTTTAAATTATAGAGACTGAAAATAAATATTGGCTATAATTAAGGAGAAAACATTTAATCCGATATAAAATAATTTTATTATCCTTTCCATCTCTGACTATTCGGCTCCGCTTAATTTGTCGTGAAAAATCAATAGTGAAAATATTGCATTTAGGGAGTCTTTTTACTTCAATGTTTGAAATGATAGTAATATAGAAATAAAGTTATAATTTATGTGGATTCCATCCACTTTTCAAAATGATGAAAAGACTATTTCATTAATAAACATATCTAAATAATAGAAAAGAAAAGTCTCCAAACATAGCCGTACTAATACCACGCAACATAACTAATATTTTGAAGAGAAATGTTATTTATACATCGTGAAGAATTAATGTAAAACAACTCATATAATAATGGAAATGTCAAACGTGAAAGATGATCTCAGGGAAAAAAAATATAGAGAGAAAATATGTACTACCTACTTATTAGTTATTATTCTCATTCTTGTCCAATTTATAAGATAATTCAAATTAAATTATTCATATTAAAAAAAGTAATTAATATATTGATTTTTAAAAAATTACTCTATAAAATTATAAATTTATTTTTATTTAAAGTTCTTTCCACAATCTCAGGTTGCCAACTGAGCCACAACCATTTGGTATCTCTATTTAAAATTAAACTCATATGAAAAGTGCTTTGTCATAAAAAAAATGTCAAACGTTATATTAGAAATAGGACCGGGGAATATATTATTAATATTTCTCTATTTTCACTTCTCCCTGACATAATATTTCTCTATTATTAATATTTCTCTGTTTGTTTTAAATGTGTATAATATAAAACTATGGTTTTGTAAAATTGATTTTAAATCACTTCCGTCTGACGTATTTCGTAAAACGTGCATCATCCATCTCAACCATTCAATCAATTTTACTGATCCGTAAAACGAATCCTAATTCAGTTTTCTATATATAAGAAAAAATGAGTCATTCATTCATATATGATAGATTAGGCTCGGTGGTAGAAGTTGAAGCCAACGACACAATAATGGATTACCCAACACTTACGCTACTCATAACCATCTTGTGGACAATCATTTTTTTCTTCATCTCTAGCCATGGCAACAAAAGATCCAATTTTTCCAAGCTTCCACCAGGTCCTCGCCCCTATCCTATCATTGGAAACATCTTGGAGCTTCTTCGCAGCAACCCTTTAGAAGCATTCACTCAACTTTCCAAAACTTATGGACCTATAATGACTGTCAAGTTAGGCAGCACAACCACCATAGTGATTTCTTCACCACAAATTGCCAAAGAAGTACTTCATACAAATGACATAGTCTTTTCCAACAGGACAGTCCCTGATGCTGCCCGCACACTTGGCCATGACAAAGTTTCAGTGGTGTGGATGCCCACATCAGCTAAATGGAGGGCCCTTAGAAGAGTTTGTGCCACAAAAATATTCTCCACTCAACAGCTAGATTCTACACAATTCCACCGCAAGAGAAAGATGCAAGACTTGCTTAATTATGTTCATGAACGCTGCCATAAAGGTGAAGCCTTTGACTTTGGTGAGGCTATTCTTGCAACAGTCATGAATTCCATATCAGAAACTTTAATCTCTATGGATCTGTTTCATTATTATGCTGATAACAAGTCCAGGGAGTTTAAGGAAATGGTATTTGGCATCATGGAAGAAGTTGGAAGGCCTAATCTTGTGGACTTTTTCCCTTTCTTCAAATTGTTTGACCCACAGGGTGTGAGGGCAAGGATGACAAATCACTTTGGAAAGTTGCTTGCATTTTTTGATGGTGTTATGGAAGAAAGAATGACTTCAAGAGCTACAGAGTCAAAGGAATGCAATGATGTGTTAGATTCCTTTCTGGATCTTCTCAAAGAAGAGAGTTCCCAATTGAGCCGTCATGATGTTTTACATTTATTTAGTGTGAGTATTTCTGTCTCTACCTTGTATATATACATTGGATATCAGTTTGATTTTAAAATCACATAGAGATAGAGCTAGAGCAGGTGAAATGGGCTCGTCTGACCAGATGAGTCAGTAAAATGGTAGGACTCGAATCTTTATTTGATAAGCTTTATAAGCGGAATAACTCTATATTTTTAACTCGGTTTGATAAAATCGTTACTGTAAAAATCCGCAAAAAAAGGTTTGATAGCCCTCAAAACCCTATAAAATATAGGTCACCTTTATTTTAGAAGTAAAAATAACTTTTGGGCTTTTTAATCTAATCTACAAAAACCTATTAACAACATTATACTAAACCAGGGCGGATAGCTCGAATTCTAGCTTTTTTCAGTAGTATTGATCTAAATTCACAACTGGAACATGTAATGTGGTTATGTGGATGTGGAAACTGGAAACCTAACAGTATTAATCTTAATTCCTTCACAATACTTCGTTTTCAAGTAGACTTATAGTTACTTGATGTTATGTCAGGATTTATTTGCGGCTGGAATAGACACAACATCTACCACAGTGGAATGGGCAATGGCAGAGTTGCTGCATAACCCAAGAAAATTGGTAAGGGTTAGAGAGGAAATTCAACAGATGCATGGCAAATTTGGACTAATTGAAGAGTCTGAGGCCTCAAAGTTGCCTTATCTACGTGCTGTGGTGAAAGAAACTTTGCGCCTTCACCCACCAGTTCCATTTCTAGTACCTCACCAGTCAAAGGATGATGGGGAGTTAGCTGGTTTCATAGTTCCAAAAAATGCACAAATTTTAGTAAATGTTTGGTCAATTGGACGAGATCCAAGCTTTTGGGCTAACCCAAATTCATTTGAACCTGAAAGGTTTTTGGACAGTGAAATTGATTATAAAGGCAGGGATTTTGAACTTGTCCCATTTGGTGCTGGTAGGAGAATTTGCCCTGGATTACCTTTGGCTTCAAGGTCCATTCACTACATATTGGCCTCTCTTTTGCATCACTTTGACTGGAAGCTCGCTGATGAGCAAAAACCTGAAGATATGGACATGAGGCATATGTATGGAGTCACATTACATAAAGCTCAACCACTCCAAGTTGTGCCTATCAAAGTTTAGATGGTATTATATAAAGATTCAATAAACAAATATAGCATATCCATGTGATGCTATGCTGGTGTAATTGTGACATTGTTGTTAATCTCATATATGGCAAATGGACTAGATTGTGAATTTGTGATCTCACTGACTTTTGAGATTTGTCTTTTTTGTTTGTTTTCCTAAATTCGCATTATAGCAACAAAAATATTGAAAAAAATAAAATTAACTTCTTAAAGTATGTGTTTTTAATTCTCACAAATGCTATTACTTTTGGTTTTTTTCGCTTATGATCATTAGATATTTGGTGGTATGCTTGGGATTGCAATTTTATCTTACACGGTTAGCCAGAGTTACAGGGAGAATTATTCTTCTAACGTGAAATTTTATATATTTTTTTAACCTAAAATTTAGGGTCAGGGGATGGTGCCACAATTCAAGGCAGGAAAAACCTATATCATATAAAATTTATATATAAATTGTAATATTTAAGGAATCATGTAATATGACCATGATTAATACAAAATCAGAAATAAATTGACATGTTATAATATTGACGCAATTCTCTTTGCACAGCAAGGTAATATTTTTAGCTTCATAATTTATTTTATTAAATTTACTTTTCTTAAATATAATAATTATTTGTGGCCTCTATACCCGTCGATTTTCCATAACTTGTAATCTTGTATGAAAAATATTTATTTCTTAATTAATTTTTTGGTTTATTTTATAGGAAAATTTATTTTCTACAATTATAAAAATTTATGCAGAATTGAAGCAATTATTTCAAAAGGAACATCATTCTAGTAGATAAATTCACAATAATAGTAATAATAAAATGATCTCTATTTAACAATATTAATCCTCGTTTGATATACTTACTTTCTCTTATAACTTTTAATTCTACCTCATTTTTTTTTATGGAAACATTGCAATCACCTCTCCTCAAATTTGTGTAAATAACACAAACCTCCCATTTAATTTTTAAAATACACACGCTTCCCTTCCCATTCACTCCATATATGACATGTCTGTTAACTAAGAAAAAATTCTTTAGACTTATATCCTACTTGAAGTGCCATTGAAATTGATTAGCAATATTGATGGGCAATAATTTAGCCCTTGTTTGGTGTGAGAGAATTATCCAAGAAATGAAATAGTTACCGAGAAGTATAGCAAAATTATCCCTTCACATGCGTTTGGTGGAGTACAAAAATAATGAGGAAATACCAGAAAATAGTGGAGAAGGTATCCTATTCAGTTACTAGAAATTTCCAGTAAGAGAGAGATACACACAACTCATGTGTGGGTCCCACATGGACTATAGGAGTCACACATGGGTTGTGTGTATCTCTTCCCTACTGGAGAGAGTCTTTACTCAAAATAGTGGGCCCCGGTGTTTTTCATTTCTTTGCAGTATAGACGAGAAAAGCGAAGAAATAAACCATCAATGTTTGCGTACTCGCGTGAAACAACAAAGCTTCCTTTCTATGGTAGAGAGATAAGGGGATCGACACACGCATTCCATATAGCTCCAAGCACACAGAAGATGGAGTTGGAGGGAAACGCAAATCAGACAGAAACTCGTAGCTAAGCAAAATGCAAATCGCATAGATAAAAAACACAATGGAGCAGATCGAAGCACCGTCACTGGTAGCGAAGGAAGAGAGATGAGACCGGAGAAGATCGGCCAGAACGCAGCGGGGGACGACCAACCAACACCAGAGGATGGCTAGAACACAACGACGTAGGAACAGAGACACCGTAGCGGAGGACGACACAAGGAAGAGAGGCGAGACTCAGGTGGAGCAGCAGCGATGATGGGTGGTCGACGCGGGGAAGAGAGATGACGCTAACGACTGGAGGCGGATGACGACGGTGGGCGATGCTGCAGAGGAACGAGCAGAGGACGAGACGAGGGTGGGCGGCGCTGGCGCTGCTGTGTTCACTCGGCTCTGCTGGGTATTTTGGGATAGCATCAAATCAATTTGCATTGGCATAATGATCGATTTTCTGCATTTGATTTGGGTTACACACGTTCTCACTTAAAAAAATCGATTTTCACAACAATATTGGCTAGAATCTTTCACAAAATTAATGAACAAATCAATTTTTTTTTTCAGTCAAACCAAACAACTCACTTTCACATCTCTCCCATATTTCTCATCTATTTCTCTCACACGTATGTTTGGTAGAGTGGAAAGAAATAGAGTAGAGAAAAATGAGGAAGAAAGAAATAGAGTGGAGAGAAATAGGTGGTTGTTTGATAGGAGAGAAATATGGATGAAATAGAGTGGAAATATGATACTATTTCTCTCTTATCTTGTTTGGTAGGAGAGAAATAGAAGAGAAATATAATGAAATATAGTGTAAGAGTGAATTTCCACTTTGTTTCTTCTCTCTTGAGGAGAGAAATTCTTTTGGGTGAGACCCACACCTTTAAATTTCTCTCCTCTCTAATTTCTTTCCTACCGAACAAGACAAGATTCTTCTCTCCATTCTATTTACTCTCACTCTCCTCTATTTCCCCTTTACCAAAAAGGGGGAAATCATATCTATCTCTCCTTTTTTTCTTTCGTACCAAATAATTTTTAAATTATTCTATGCAATATTAAAATTTGTGCATTTTAGATTTCAAACTTCAAATGTCAACCCCTCGTCCGTGGGTTCAGCTGGCAAGGGGATTAGACCACTCACCAAAAGGGAGTGTGTGCGATCCTTGAGTTAGTAGTGGCGCTGGGGGAGGTATACAGGTTTACCCTGCCGGTTCACCGGGTTACCCGAAAGGGAACTCCATGCCCTTGGATTGTGGGTTAGCCCAACCCCTTTCGTAAAATTTTGTAACCAAAAAAAAAACTTCAAATGTCACGTAACATCATGAAGATAATTTTCAATAATGTGCCAGACAACTCACCGGATGTATTTTATGCAATAAATTTATCCCACGAAAGTCTACATGCCAAAACAAAAAAGGAGGAATTAAGAAAGTAAATTAGTCTCTATATTACCTTTACTACAGAGAATTATATATATATATATGTTTGCCTAATTTTTTTGTCCTTATTAAAAGTAATTGTTATAAGGATTAAATATATTTTTTTATTAAATCTTATATTCAATTTTAAATATTTTCTTATCTCTTTTAAATATAGAAAAATAATTAATATAAACATAAAAAAAAATAAAATAAAAAAATTTATTTTTAAAAAAATATAAATATAAATACATAATAAGTAAAATATTCATAGAAAAGATAATACTATATAATCCCAAAATCACTATTTGTTACAAAAATAACTTGTAGCAAATGTGTAGCTATACTCTAGCAAAAGTACTTAGCTGCGAAATAACCACAAATTAGCCAATGTCCCTTTTAAAGATGGTCTGTTTATGTACTGCAATCATATATCATAGTTTGTACAAAGGAAATGACACAAATACATTTGAAAGATAACATTCTACTTACAACACATGACAATCAAAGGTTTTATATCACAAATATGAAATTGATACCATAAAAGAAGTCCGAATGCTCACCCGTGTACATAAATTATATTCCCAAAAATGACTGTATATTTAAAGATGAAAGCCTCTCTTTGGCCTCCTTAAACCAGTGATCTGCAGCACTTCCAAAACAGAAAACATGTGAAAATATGTACTAGGTTGCACACTATAAAACACCCATTAATACATTACCATTGAAAGGAATCATGCTCTACATAAACAACAAACATATATATAACACACACAGAAAACACCAAAAGAGATCATATATAGCCGGTGATGCCACTTGGATAGGTTATGAATTATGATATAGTTAACAATTAGCCTAACTCTGTTGTTTGAATAAAATGATATTAAAAAATTTTGAAATTAAAATACTCAATACTTAATTACTAATCACCTCCTAAGAACATGAGATTCTTAAAGAAGTTTCCATTTAAAAAACAGAGGGGGAATGTACATTGATATGCCATTCTTTAGTCCAAACAAAGAATATAGAGTGTTTTTAATTTTATTATATATTATCTTGTGGGTTTCTAATTCTAAATTTGTAATAACAACTAATTTATATAATTAGGGAATTAACAGAGGTAGGTACATGCCAGCGAATGTGATTGTGCAGAAGTCGAAAAAGGGAAGGATGTGGAGAATAAAACAGTAGTAGTGTCAGTGCATGTGACACAACCGTGGCCACTAGCTAGCTGGCTAGCTAGTGAAAGGGTGTATGGTATGGGATATTGGGATGAATTGGAAGGTAGAGAGATAGAGAGAGAGACAAAGCAAAAGGAAACGAAAGTGAAACAGAGGCCCGTGAAAAACTAAAGTGATTTTGATTTTATATAATATATGATACCAGTAAGACATAAATTTCACAAATAAAAATATTTACACAAGGGAATACGTAGAAGAGACGAATACCAATTTCTTGATCACACTATATTTTAATTCACTTGATATATCTATATAAAAACATTTCGTACGACATGTTTTTTTAATAGGCTTTTACAACATAATAAAATGTTAAATTTAGGAAATTGATCCAGAGGTTAATTCGGAACTAGTTCGACTGGTCTAGCGGTCTACCAGCTACCTCGGATTTAGGCCTACCTCAGCCATCTCGGCTGACCTATCAGTCATCTCGACTGGCTTATCATACAACCATCTCGGCTGGCCTACTCAGCCATCTCGACTGACCTATCAGCCATCTCGACTGACTTATCATACAACCATCTCGGCTTGCCTACCTCAGCCATCTCGGCTGGCCTATCTCAGCCATCTCGGCTGGCCTATTCAACCATCTCGACTGGCTTATCATACAACCATCTCGGCTGGCCTACCTCAGCCATCTAGGCTGCATGGACACTTAACAACTGTGCAACCCGGGGACCACCAACTAGCTCCTCACCCTACCACTTGTCTATGCCTACACGGACTGACACCAATAAAGGGCACTTCCCATCACATAGACTGAGCAACTTACCCACTGACACAAGCAATCAGGCGTAGGTTGGGCTACATCACAGGCTAGCCCTGGCTAGACCCCATGCTATAAATACCCCCTCCCATGGAGGGTCAGGTACGCTCGTTCTCCCCTGCTTACACTCTGTCTCAAACCCATTCTAACTTGGGCGTTGGAGTGTCTTCTCAGGTCACCCCCTCCTTCCCCACCGGAGCTACTGTTCAGAGCAACCACCACCGCATCTCAACCTCGGACCATCTCGGATCCTATCTCGGACAGTCTGGGAACATCTCGGATTACATCCTGAACCACCCTGGAACACCCAGGAATGGTCACCTCCGCCACGATCATTAGTCTGGCACGATCATTTGGCGCCGTCTGTGGGAAGAGGTAAATAGTAAACCCCACCAATGACTCTTCTGGTTGAAACCTCTTCTCCTTTTTCTTTTTCCCAATCTCAAAAGAAACCATCACCCTGAGCGTATATAAATATTCAGATCTGGGCTTGCCCAGTTTCCTGCATTTTTGGATCAACTTATTTCTTACGAATCTTCCCTATAAAGTGGAGGAGGGGGAAACGAGCGTCTCTTGGTTTTTTGTATCGATAATTCGTTTCTTGATTTATGGTTGTTTTCTGCACTGTATGGGAGGAGATACCTGCAAAAGTTATACTCCTAAAATCCGAAGTGTGAAAACCCGGATGAAGAAGTTATGAAGACACTCCTAAAAATCCGAGGTGTGAAGACCCGGATAGCATACATGTGAGGATGACATGATTCTAAATCCGAGGTGTGAAAACTCGGATAGCGTACATGCGATGATGACATGATTCTAAATCCGAGGTGTGAAAACCCGGATGACATACATCTAAATCTGAGGTATGAAAACTCGGATGACATACATCTAAATCCGAGGTATGAAAAAATAGATGACATACATCTAAGACCGAGGTGTGAAAACCCGGACGATGTACATGCCAGGATGACCTACTTATAAATCCGAGGTGTGAAGACCCGGATAACATACATCTAAATCCGAGGTGTGAAAACCCGGATGACATACAACGAGGATGACGTACTTCTAAATCCGAGGTATGAAAACTCGGATGACATACATCTAAATCCGAGGTGTGAAAACCCGGATGACATACAACCGAGGATGACATACATCAAATCCGAGGTGTGAAAACCCGAATAGCGTACATGCGATGATGACATGATTCTAAATCCGAGGTGTGAAAACCCGAATGACATACATCCAAATCCGAGGTATGAAAACTCGGATGACATACATCTAAATCCGAGGTATGAAAACATAGATGACATACATCTAAATCCGAGGTGTGAAAACCCGGACGACGTACATGCCAGGATGACCTACTTATAAATCCGAGGTGTGAAAACCCGGATAGCTTACTTGCGAGGAAGAGATGCCTCTAAATCCGAGGTATGGAAACCCGGATAACACACTTCTAAATCCGAGGTATGAAAACATAGATGACATACATGTCAGAATGACATGATTCTAAATCCGAGGTGTGAAAGCCCGGATAGCTTACTTGCGAGGACGAGATACTCCTAAATCCGAGGTGTGAAAACCCCGGTGGACATTGGCGAGGACGAGATACTCCTAAATCCGAGGTGTGAAAACCTGGGTGGACATTTGCGAGGATGAGATACTTCTAAGTCCGAGGTGTGAAAACCCGGATGACCTACTTTTAAATCTGAGGTGTAAAAACCCAGGTGACCTACTTCTAAATCCGAGGTGTGAAAACCCAGATGACCTACTTATAAATCTGAGGTGAAAACCTCGATGACATACCTATAAATCCGAGGTCTGAAAACCCAGAGGACCTACTTATAAATCCGAGGTGTGAAAACCCGGATGACATACTTATAAATCCGAGGTATGAAAACACGGATGGTATACTCGCCAGGACGGAGAAGTTATGAAAATGCAACATAAAAACTGAAGAACTAAAATATAAATTGTCTATGGGGAAAGCTTTACGTGAAGAACATAATTGTCTTCTTCCCACAACTCCAGTCGCCAACCGACCAACTTTCATACCCCAGCCGAGGTCTGGAAATACAGAACATTAAAACAAGATGCTAGAGTAAACGCACACGCGAAACCAAGTCTAAAACTTGGCAAAATCGGAATTTATGAACTTGTAGAAATAAATTCTTCATATGCAAAACGTGGAGTACTTCTAAATCTGAGTTCATAAACTCGGATAAATAAAATTTTGGGTAAATAGTATGAAAAAGACGAGATCTCATTAACTCAACTCACCGGCTATGATGATATCCCAGCCGACCAATCTTCTCGTCCTATATGTCCCACACTCTGTTTTACCTGCTTGGATTTTCACCCCACAAAAGGTCAGACCAGCCGTTAAAATCGCATTCGACATCTCGACCCCTACTTAGACATGGCATCGAGTTGGGGGGCATCTGATCTAGAGGTTAACTCAGAACTAGCTCGACTGGTCTAGCGGCCTACCAGCTACCTCGGATTTAGGCCTACCTCAGCCATCTCGACTGGCTTATCATACAACCATCTCGGCTGGCCTACCTCAGCCATCTCGGCTGACCTATCAGCCATCTCGACTGGCTTATCATACAACCATCTCGGCAGGCCTACCTCAGCCATCTCGGCTGGCCTATCTCAGCCATCTCGGCTGGCCTATTCAGCCATCTCGACTGGCTTATCATACAACCATCTCGGCTGGCCTACCTCAGCCATCTAGGCTGCATGGACACTTAACAACTGTGCAACCCGGGGACCACCAACTAGCTCCTCACCCTACCACTTGCCTATGCCTACGCGGACTGACACCAATAAAGGGCACTTCCCATCACATAGACTGAGCAACTTACCCATTGACACGAGAAACCAGGCGTAGGTTGGGCTACATCACAGGCTAGCCCTGGCTAGACCCCATGCTATAAATACCCCCTCCCATGGAGGGCCAGGTACACTCATTCTCCCCTGCTTACACTCTGTCTCAAACCCATTCTAACTTGGGCGTTGGAGTGTCTTCGCAGGTCACCCCCTCCTCCGCCACCAGAGCTACTGTTCAGAGCAACCACCACCGCATCTCAACCTCGGACCATCTCGGATCCTATCTCGGACAGCCTGGGAACATCTCGGATTACATCCTGAACCACCCTGGAACACCCAGGAATGGTCACCTCCGCCACGATCATTTGTCTGGCACGATCAGAAATCAATTTGCAGAAGGACTAAGAAAGTTTATTTGGCAATTGGCTTTGTCCATTTCATTTTGTGGATTATAATCAATGATGTCTACAAGTGATTATTGATGGTGTAGCAATGTCACTTGGTAAGCGCCTACAATTTTGATTTAATTATCACATGATGAGGTGCATCAAGTATGGACAAGCAATGCTTTTGTTTGTTTTTTATTGTCTCACTTGATTTAATTATAACATTGCAAGTTGTATTCTTCCGGCGTGAATTAGAAACAAGAGGTGTAATAATCATGCTTGTCTACATTACCTCCCTCAAATTAAGCATGTATCATTCCAATCATTTTCTTTAACTTGTAAATAGCTCAATTTTTAACGAATTAGTAAATATATCTGCAATTTGATCTTCAGTATGACAATAATTAATTTCCACTTCTTTCTCAATCACCAACTCTCGTATTTTATGAAACCATATATCTATGTGCTTAGACCGTCCATGAAAAACTGGATTTTTGCAAAGAACAATGACAGACTTGTTATCACAAAATATTTGTGGGAGTATCTTACTTATGATGCATCACTTCTAGAATTCTTCTAAGCCATACTGCCTGTGTAGCACAACTGGCTACAGCTATATATATTCTGCTTCGACTGTTGAGAGTGCGACAACTGGTTGTTTCTTTTAGGACCATGATACTGCACCAGTACATACCCAGATGAAATGCGTACCTTGACGTGTTTTTTTCTTGTTTCTATATCCCCTGCCCAATCACTATCTGTATATCCAACAAGATTCACAATAGTATTATTAACATGAAAAATTCCATCAGTCACAATACCTTTTATGTATTTCAGAATTCTTTTGGCTCCTTGCAAATGACAAACTCGTGGCTCTTCCATAAATCTGCTGAGCAATCCAACTCCAAAACCAATGTCTGGCCTAGTTACAGTCAAATATCTCAGAATTCCTATCATGCTCTTGTAATAGGTTGGATCTATCTTCTTGCCATCCCTTTCTCTTGTTACTTCAACTTTTATTCAGCTGGAGTGGAAATAAACTTTGAATTCTCTATCTTGAATTTTTTCAAAATATCACCAGCATATTTCTTCTAAGATATGAAAATTCCATCATCTTGCTGATTGACCTCAATGCCGAGAAAGTACGACATTGGGCCTAATTCTGTCATTTCAAAGCATTTAATCATGACCTCCCTGAATTCTGCAATCTCCTTAAGATTATTGCCAGTGAAGATTAGATCATCAACATAAAGGCACACAATAAGAATATTTTCTGGATCAACAACTTTAATATATAAAGTGTGCTCAAATGGGAATCTCTTAAATCCATGCTGCACAAAATAAGAATCAATCTTTTTGTACCATGCTCTGGGTGTCTGCTTCAGGCCATACAATGCTTTCTTCAATCTGTAGACCTTATCTTCTTTTCCTTCAATCACATATCCTATAGGTTGTTCAACATACACCTATTCTTCCAAGGTTCCATTTAGAAAGGCAGATTTAACATCCATTTGATGTATTTTTCAATTATTTTGAGCTGAGATAGATATAATCATACGAATTGTATCTAATCTCGCAACAAGAGCAAATACCCCAAAATAATCAATACTTTGCTTCTGCTTGTATCCTTTTGCCACCAACCTTGCTTTAAAACGATCAATTTCTCCACTAGGCTTGTACTTTGTTTTGTACACCCATTTCACTCCAATTGCCTTCTTATCTACTGGAAAATCTTTCAGCTCTCATGTTTCATTCTTCTCAATTGAATGGATCTCAGAATCCATGGCTTTCCTCCAATTTTGATCATTTGAAGCTTCTTCAAAAGTCACTGGCTCACAATCTGTAAATAAAACAAAGTTGATAATTTCTTCATCAGATGGGTCATTATCATTACCTATAACATAATACTCCAATCTGGTTGGTAGTCTTCGTTGCCTTTGTGGCCTACTTGATATTTCTGGCTCATCAGGTGCCGGATCTTGATGTCCATTCTCTTCTTCACAACAATCGGGAATTACCACCAATTACTTTTGGACTTTTAGAGACCAGTCCCACATTCCTTCTTCATCAAATGTCACATCTTGACTAATATTCACCTTCTTTGTCTCCAGATTGTAAAGTTTGTATGCCTTTTAATGTGTGCAGTAGCCAGTAAACACACATTTTTCTCCTTTATCATCAAGCTTCTTCCTTAATTTATCTAGTACATGGGCATATGCTACACATCCAAAAACTCTGAGGTGCCGGATAGAGGGTCTCATTCCACTCCAGGCTTCTTCTGGTGTTTTGTCACGAAAGCTCTTTGTTGGACACCTGTTCAAGATATAAACAACAGTAGCAATAGCTTCTGCCCAAAATTCTCTAGGCACTTGTTTTGCCTTCAACATGCACCCCACTATGTCCATGATTGTCCTGTTCTTTCTTTCAGAAACTTCTGATGGGGAGTGTATATGGTTGTCAGTTGATGATAAATTCCATGTTGCTCAAAGAAATATGCACATACGAGGTATTCTTGACCTTTGTCTGTTCTCAATGCTTTAATCTTACAGCCACTTTGTTTCTCCACAAATGCCTTAAATGACTTAAAGGCATCACAAGCTTCTGATTTTTGCTTCAAAAAATACACCCAAGTCTTTCTGCTGAAATCATCTATAAAGGTAATAAAATACTTACTACCACCATGTGTTGGTATTTCAACTGTGCACAAGTCTGAGTGAACAATCTCTAGTGGCTTCCTTGTTCTCCATGCATGACTTTCTTGTAGGAAATGATTCTCTGTGCTTCTTTCCCAATTAGCATGTCTCACATACACTATTGGGGATATTTACAACAGGCAAACCAGAAACATATTCTTTCTTTGACAGATAGTTTAATACAGAGAAATGAAAATGAACAAAGCGCATATGCCACAACCAATCATCATTTAGTATTATAGAAACCAAACAAGGAAATCTTTCATGTTGAAACTTCAAAGGGAATAGGTGGTTAGGAGTCATTTTTACCTTAGCAATAAATCTCCCGTTCTTGTCAATCAATGTGCAATACCCATGTTGTATCTGCATGTTGTAGCCTTTCTCTGATAGTTGTCTCATACTCAATAGATTATGATGAAATCCAGAAGCATAGAAAACATCATAAATGAAGTTTTGGGATCCATCTTTCAATCTGATAGCAACTTGGCATTTTCCCAAAATTGGAATATTGGTGTTGTTGCCAAATTTTACAGTAGAACTCATTATTTCATCTAGAGAAGAAAATAGCTCATTTTTCCTACACATATGATTACTACACCCAGTATCTAAATACCAGATGTTTTCACCTTCTGAAAAATTATTGCTTGCCAAAAATAAACTTTGTGGGTTAGAATTCTCACCAACATCCTGATATTGGTTTTCTGCTATATATGTTTGTCTGTTGTCTGTATCTGCAGTCTGCAACTTTGTGTCCGAACTTCCCACAATGATAACAATTATAATTTTCTCTTTCTTGGTAATTGTTACCTCTTCCTCTTCCACAGTTGGCATATCCAAAGTTGTTTCCTCCTCTTCCTTGGTTGAAGTTGCCACGTCCTCTTCCTCTAAAATTTCCACGACCTCTACCTTTGTAATTTCCTCTTCCTCCATTATTGAAATTGTCACGGCTTCTACCTTCTATGGTTTGACTGGACTCAGCAACTTTGTTGAGATTCACCTAACTTTTCAAGGTTTCTTCATTTACTTTTTCTGTCTTCTCCAGGATTATGCTCACGTGGCTTTCAATGCTTCCTTGCAACTCAGCTATTGTTATGTTATCTGTGTCGTGGGACTCAATTATTGTAGTCACCATATGGTCAAACTTTATTGGCATGGTAAGTAAAATGTTCTCCACCACTTTACTGTCAGGAATATCTTCTCCATACACCCTCATCTTATTTACAAGGTCAGTAACACATAAAAAAGATTATTCAATAGTTTCTGAATTGGACATTTCATACTTCTCATATTCTCTACACATGGATTGTAACTTGGATTTCTGGACTTTCTCCACTCCTTTATATGACAGCTTCAAGATGTCTCATGCTTCTTTAGCACGTTTGGAATTTGCAGTTTTACAAAAAATTGAGTAATCTACTCCTTGGTGGATTTGTGTTAGAGCCAGCTGGTCTTTTCTTTGAGTAACATCATCGACTCCTTCTTGCACACTCGGTTCAACATAGCTCCAAATATTATGAGCTTTCAGATGAGTATCCATTAATAGTGCCCAATAATTATAATCTAGTTTCCCATCTAATTTGGGATCGGACCAGACAATATTGTAGTTTGTTATATATCTCTCTCTCTCACTGACTCAAAAAAAAATTAAGTGAGAACACTCTTGTTCCTCACACACTCTTAATTTTTTTAACACTCAAACTTCTCGATCAAACTCTCATGCCAATTTAATATCAGTAGGACATAAATTTCACAAATAAAAACATTCACACAGCGGAATACGTAGAAGAGAGGAAGACCAATTTCTTGATCACACTATGTTTTGATTCACTCGATATATCTAGATAAAAACATTTTATACGACATGTCTTTTATAGGCTTTTACAACATAATATAATATTAAATTTAGGAAATCAATTTGCAGAAGGACTCAGAGAGTTTATCTAGCAATTGGCTTTGTCCATTTCATTTTGTGGACTATAATCAACGGTAAGTGATTATTGGTGATGTAGCTATGTGGCTTGGTAGGCGCCTACAATTATGATAAGGTGCACCAAGTATGGACAAGTAATACTTTTGTTTGTTTTTTATTGTCTCGATTTAATTCTAACATTGCAAGTTGTATTCTTCCAACGTGAATCAACAACAACAGAAGGTGTAATAATCATGCTTTATTTATTTGTTTACATTATATACTATGCTTGGTTGTGGCAACCGTTTTGATTTTGCTTAAGAAAACTAGAGAATTGACACAAGATGAATTAGTATATAATATTGTTGTCCTTTTAACAACCAAGCATAATAAAAGGAAAATCAAAATATAAAATCACCTCATCTTTTAAGTTAAACTTATCTTCCAGGCAAATTAAATATCATCTAAATAACTTAAACTACACTTGATTATTTAATAAGGATTTTATGAAAAATGTATTCATGTATGTATAATCTTCCTCAGAATTATTATGCTTGGATGGGAATGACTTGGAGCGGTTGCGCCTTATGCAAACTAATCCCATATTTCTCAGACACATCTATGTTCTGTGGCATTTCGCCATTTGCGAGCTTCCAATCAAAGTCACATAGAAGAGAGGCTAATACAATGTGCACAGTCCTATAAGCTAATGGCAATCCTGGGCATATCCTTCTTCCAGCTCCAAAGGGAATCAGTTCAAAATCTAGACCTTTAAAATCAATCTCACAATCCAAGTATCTTTCAGGCATAAATTCATTTGGGTTTTCCCAAATTTTTGAATCTCTCCCTATGGCCCACACATTAACAATAATTTGTGCATTTTTAGGCAGCATGAACCCACATAGTTGAGCATCAATTTCTAATTTGCGTGGCACTAATAATGGGACAGGTGGATGCAAACGAAAAGTTTCCTTCACCACAGCTCTAAGGAAAGGAAGCTTTGAGATATGTGATTCTTCAAATTGTTCACCTTTGATGAGTACTTGTTGAAGCTCTTCTCTAACCTTTTCAAGTTTTTCTGGGTTACGTAGCAATTCAGTCATTGCCCATTCTATTAAGCCTGATGTTGTGTCTATTCCGGCCACAAATAAATCCTGAAATGATCAATTAGTAAAATCATATATAATATTGAAATATCCATAGGATTTATGGAGATATTGAGTAAAAAGTTTGTGTTCCTTTAAAGAAAAATATTTGTATTCCATCATTCAAATAATCATAGCCAATTATAACTAATTAAATTGATAATGATCGAGTAATATACGACTAAAATGAGATTTTAGTCTTATATTAACTTTATGCTTTGCTGCGTGAACTTATATTGATTAATTTTAATTTTGCATTAGAATAGTGTCATAATCAATAAAAAATTCAAGATAATACAAAAATAATTCTAACAATGATTTTGTAGTATTTTATATACTCCTCCTAATTACAAAAATTTTATAACCATTTTACAAATATAAAGAAAGTTGCTAAATTTAGTTAGTCACAATAAATTTATTTTCCAGAATTATCCTTAAATTTATTAAGATACATTATCATTCTTTTTTTTCCCTTTAATTACTTCATTGTCTCATTCTTTTTCTACTAATTAATTACTCACTCATCTCCTTTTACTCATCTCTCTTAATGAGGGTATTTTTGTAAAGAAATAATTAATGTAGGAGATAATTTACAAATATTCTTATAAAAAGCATCAAAACCAATTCTCTGAAAGATTCTTATATTTAGGATCGGAGCCCAACTAGTATTATTGTTGATGTTGTTTATATACTTTGGGCTTCTAATTTATATATTCATCAACAGGCTATTACTTTTCCTGCCCCCATTTTGCTATTCCCACCCCCTATTATTTTCTTCCCCAAAGTACCCTACGCCTACCCCACTCCCCCATCGACCCACCCCATTTCGTTCCCCCTTCTCTATTCCCCTCCCTTACAAACAGTATTGTCCAGAAGTAATTTTTTAAAAAATATAACTTTTGGATACAATTGTTCGGGAACCATTCCCGGATAACTGTGTCTGGAAGTTTTTTCTTTGAAAAAATATAACTTAACTTCCAGACACAATTGTCCGGGAACCATTCCCAAACAACTGTCTAGAAGTTATAAATATTTTCTAAAAAAATATACCTTCCGAACACTGCTGTCTAGAAGTTATTTTTTTTAAAAAAATATAACTTTCGGACACAATTATCTGGGAACCATTATCAGACAACTGTGTCCGAAAGTTTTTTTTTTTTAAAAAAAATAACTTCCGTACAATAGTATACGTAAGGTATATTTTTTTTAAAAAAACAAATATACCACCTTACGAACAACCATGTCCACAAGGGAGGGGAAATAAAAAAAGAGGGTGGGGGAAATGGGAAAGGGGATGGGTGGGGGCGGGTGCTAGGGCGATGGGATGGGTGGGGGTGGGGGTCGTTTGGGGAATAAAAAAATAGGGATGGGAAAAGTAAGGCTCATCAACACTAGAATTAGTGAATTACCCACTTCCTAATAAGGTAAGGTTATCATCTTGAATTTTGGTACGTAAAGA
The DNA here is from genome assembly GCA_026901365.1 of Sesbania bispinosa. Taxonomy (NCBI): domain Eukaryota; kingdom Viridiplantae; phylum Streptophyta; class Magnoliopsida; order Fabales; family Fabaceae; genus Sesbania; species Sesbania bispinosa. The sequence goes on from QLOH01000173.1 coordinate 1,140,979, forward strand.
AAGACCATGAATTTGATAAAGATACTCACCAGAAATAAATGCAATACATGAGGACGGCTTACTTGTGAATTGTCTTCTAGCATAAGTTCTATCATAGAGTCTAACACGTCATTGGATGCCTTGATTTCATTTTCTGAAGCTCTTAAGTGCAATCTTTCTTCTATAAGACCATCAAAAAATGAAATCAACTTTTCAAAATAATTGTTCATTCTTGTACGTGCACCTTGTGGATCAAGCAGGCGAAAGATTGGGAAAAAGTCCACAACATTAGGCTTTCCAGCTTCTTCCATGATACCCCAAACGATATCCTTGAACTCTTGAGACTTATCAGAAGTGTAATGAGCCAAATCCATAGAGAAGAAAGTGTTTGATATGGAATTAAGCACAGTGGTAAAAGAAGCCTCACCAATATCCAAAGCTTGTCCTTTCTTGCAACATTCCTTAACATGATCCAACAATTCTTGCACCTTCCTCTGGCGAAGAACTTGTGTAGAATCAAGCTGTTGAGAAGAGAACACTTTAGTAGCACAAGCTTTCCTAAGAGTCCTCCACATTGCTAAAGGTGGCATCCATACAACTGAAAATTTGTGATGGTCAAGTGCTGTAAGAGTATCTGGGATTGTCCTGTTAGAGAAGATTTGATCATATTTATGCATTACTTCTTTGGCAACTTGTGGAGAGGAAATGACTATGGTGGTTATGTTACCAAGCTTTAGACTCATTACAGGTCCATAAGTTTGAGAAAGCTTGGCAAGTGCCTGGTGAGGTTGATTGCCAAGTTCCAAAATATTTCCTATGATAGGAAAAGGGTTAGGTCCTGGAGGGTATTTGGAGGATTTTGGTGTTTTGATCCTTAAGGTGGAGATGAGGACATGAATACTTATCCACACTAAGGAAATTAGCAGAAGAAGTGAAAGGTAATCCATGGTTGTTGTCTCTTTTCTGGCCCCTTTTGTTTTGTGTATACATGCAAATGCATATATATATTTGTAAATCAAACAGTTTACCATTGAATAAAAAAAAATGAGTAATGCACACTTTATAAAATACATACAAAATTGATTTAAAATCAATATAAAATTGATGTGTACCGTTAATAATCGATAACCAAACTAGTATATAATACATCATATATTTGTTTAAGTGAAGTTTTAGGATTCGAATCTGTGAAAGGGGAAAAAAGATAAAAATTAAATATTCTCGACTTTATCAAGGGTTTTAATTAAACCAAAAATATAAAAAGTTAGATGGTTTCTCTAAAGCAATTTAATGCAAAAAATCTACCTAAATGGAAAGTAGGTTTTCTATATATACGCACAAAAACAGTGAGAGAAAGAACCCGTTTATATAAAAAAATGGTGTCCACTATTATACATCTTTTTTTAAAGGGATGTAATTTACAACCCAAATAAAAAGACCCTATTATGTAATTATTTTAAAACATGAACTTACATTTTTTGCTATTTGGTCCCAATTTTTTTTTCTAAATTATTTAATATATTCTCTATTCCAAATCTCTTATTATTTTAATTTTTCATATGTAAATCTATTATACAAAACTTGCAAAAGTATCTTTATTAAATTAAAATAATAAGAGATTTGGAATAGAGGATATATTTAAATAATTTAGAAAAAATAATGTTGGGACCAAATAACAAAAAATAAAAGTTTATGTTTTAAAATATTTACATAATAGTTATCATCATAAAAAAATTCTTGTCTATTAGCAGGGACATGGAGGCAAAGACAAAGGTTGGGCTCCATATATAGAAAAAAAAGGCTGTTACTTTAATAAAGCTTAGAAAAAAATTGTCGTGAAGATCATATATTCCACAAGTGGACAAATTACTGACTTAATTAGACACGCAACATATAATATATATGCAATGATGATGATAATGCAGAAAATTTGAATTATTGCTTCTCCTGTCAGCTAAGTGCTAAAGAATATATGTCCATACTAGAAGACTTTGGAAAATTTTTGTCATGGAGTGGATAGACATGGAGATTAAGGGTCCGTTTGGTTTACAGTTGAGTAGAATTGATTCTAAAAATGAATGGTTGAGATGGATGATGCACGCTTTACGAAATACGTTGGACGAAAGTGATTTAAAATCAATTCTACAAAATTGATTTCGGATTATTTATAATTTAAACCAAACGGGTACTAATTACATTTTGATTAGCACAGCACACGCCACTTGAAGTTTTTTGTAAATTGATGTGATGTAGTATTAGCTTTTTGGCCTGCGCCTCGCGTCCATTTTTCAAAGTTGCTTTAAGAGTTGAGTTAATGGGGCAATGGTGGTCTTAGGAGGGATGATAGAGATGGTGATTTATTTGTAGGCCATCGAAGCACGACGGCTAGAGGCAGAGGAACGGTTGGTGCGGGTTGCTGATGTAGAGGTTGTCACTTGTAGCTAAAGGAAGAATCATAATTTGATTTCTTTTGTATTTGTATTATTTACTTTTTGGAAATAAAATTAAAAAGATCTTAGGGACTCTATATTTCTCTTGTACTTTTTTCCTCTAAGAATTCCTTGAATGGTTAAATTTCTGTGATTTGGTCACTGTGTGAAACGAAGAATGCTCTTTTTTTTTTTTTTCAAACAAGGCAAGAGTGAATTAGTACTAAGTCCCAGTTTGGATACACTCATATAGAAGAACCTCTAGAAGATAAAAATAGAATGAATCAAAGAAGTCAAATAAATTTAACTTCTCTATAAGTTGAAATTAGTTACTTACAGAGAAGTTAAATGAGAAAGCTTTTGGAGTAGGTGAGTTACAAAGACTAATTTCAACTTATGGAGAAGTTAAATGCATTTGACATCTTTGATTCATTCTATTTTTTTCACCTAAAAGTACTTATACAGAAGTTTCATCCAAACTGACCCCAAGTACAATGAAGTAGTATAGCCACACGAAATAAGCAATATGGAATTAATTACGCTCAAATATTGAAGTGTTTGTTGCAAACAGATATAGACTAATCATTTCTAACCTCCACGGGTTGAAACAGGACAAACTGTCTCTTGCCTAATTCTTAATTATAAAGTCTGAGTCTGACCTATTTATTTGTTGTAGATCATTTTTTAAGGTTCGACTTGCTTAAAGGCCTACACTAGCCTGCAAAGCAATTTAAAAGTTTGTTTTTGTAACAAAACAAATAAACAGACTAATAGACCTATAAGTCCGCACGTGCCAATAGGTCAATTTCATCAAAAATAGGCTTGCAAACATCTTCCTTATGGAGTCATTAGACCTAATGAGTAGTCATGTTGAGGCTATTGCTTTTAGCACCATGGTTTTTGCTATTCCCACCCTATTATTTGTAAATTTTTGAAAACCCCAAAATATCCTTTGTAATTTTTTTTTGAAAATTGAAAACCCTCCCCTCTCTCAAACTATTACTCCCTTCTCATGGACTCCCCCTTTGTCACTTCCGCCTCTTAGACTCCCCCCTACGCCTTCGTCACTCTCAATTGTGTGAAAAGGTTCCGCTCTCTCACTTCCTCCTTCCAAGTAAACTAATCTCTCACTTCCCCCTTTTTTATTCTCTGTAAGTTTTCTTCAATGGAAGTCTGCGGAATCGAAGTTTTCGTACTTCCCGGACAAACCTGTCCGTAAGGCTACACAGACAAACATATCCGTAAATGAATTTTTGTAAACCTACAAACACGTGTCTGTCAACATTTTCCGGACAAACATGTGTCCGTAAACTTTGTTAAGATAAATTATGGATATCCGTGTTTGTAGTTGTACGATTCCATTTGTCCTGGAAATTATATTAGGCCTTAATTAGTTGTTGCCCTTACAGACACGCTAGTCCGGGAACCCACGGTCCCTATTAGTTCGTGTTTTTACAGACATGTATATCTGTAAACAGTTTTTGAAAAGCTATTATTCACTAGTACAAAAAAGGCTTTTTAAATAGGCCGACGGAGCAATATAGATACAGCTGGTATAAAAAGTCAGCACTTTTTATATCGGGTTCCTGGCCAATTTAAAAAGTATTTTCTAGATCGGGTGGGTACAAAAACCAATTTAGAAAAGCTGCAAATTATTTAATATTGTGATACTTTCTAGATCGGCTATAACAACAGCGATTTAGAAAATCACTTTCTACATCGGTTTCCTTTGACTAGCCGATTTAGAAAGAATCATTTTAAACCGGTGTTGGCAATAGCCGATCTAGAAAGCTTCATTTTTTTTTATTTATCTTTTTTCGTTCTTTCCTTTAAATTTACTCAAACCTGATATCAACACAACAACAAGAAAAATCCAGAGGTCAACAACACCAAAGTAAAATAAAATTAACATGAAAGATAGACATTATAAACAAAGATCATAAACTATGTCTAACATTATGAGCAAGATGATAAACTATGCCAAGCCCATTAGTATGTAAGAAAAATCATAAATTATGTTAAGTCCTTTACTTTATAAGCAAGATCATCAACTATCCCAAATCCAAATGAAAAAAAATAGATTGTAAATATGCTAAATTTTATATTTATTTTATATTTTTTATATTTATTTATAAACAGAGTTCTGAACTGAATAAAAACCATAGGAAACTACATATCAGGAAATGCATTGCTTCTAGTCAAAGCTTGTATTATAATTGGAATAGATTATCCAAATAAATTATTAATAAACATATACTTACTATTTTTTCAAAGCAACATATGAAACTCTTTGATCTGCAACAAAAATGATAAATGCTTGTCAAAGAAGTAGCAAAATTTAGGTGTCAACAGAGGAAAGTATATCACGTAGTATCTTAAGCTAAACATCTCACCATTGACTGCTTTTTCTCATTCAACATTTCTTTGGTTTCTTTATGAAACTTGGACTTTTTCTATGAAACTCTTTAGCAAGCCTGAGAAAACAAATCTGATAGAAATATACAGTTGAGTAACTTAAAAGTTAGTTTTTCATTTATAATCAGAGTATCAATATATCATTAAAAACCTCATTATTCAGTATAATCAGAGTATCATATATCAAAGTTAAATACATGTCCTTATGTAATTAATAAATAAAAACAACACCAAATCTTATTAGTTACTAGCTACGATAAAGTCAAAATCTGAAGTAAAACCCACTTCGGGCATAATGTACAATGTGATACTTAAAGTTGCATGTTAATTGAAATTAAATCTTCTATCAATTAAATCTTCTTGATAACAAAGATAGTAAGGAAAGATTTAAAAAGAATTTAACAAGTCTAAAAAATTTACTCTAAGAGAGTTGGCAAGAACATGAAAAAGCAGCCCCTCATTAATCATTAGCAGCAATTCCCTGGAAGAGTTCTGTTGGTTTAACTAGATCAAAAACCTGAAAATACAGTGCACTCAATGACAATAAAATTTCGATATTGTTTGATAGTTGGTCTAGAGAAACAATTTTGTGAAGTTGAAGTGAGAATAATTTTTGTAAAGCAATCAAGTAAACTAAAGTGGATGATTCAAGACTTGCACACCAATCAAGAATGAGAAGAGACAATTCAACATTCCAAAAAAAAAAAAAAAAAACTATAACGCATTCTAAAGAATCTAACCAAGCCCCTTCAAGTAAAAACTAGGCTTGGCTTCCTTCCCCGTGTCAACATCTGACACCTGGAAAAGTGTCCCAACAATTAAATACAAATAGGACTAATATAGTTGAGTTTAATCAGTTTACTAGAGAGGGAACAAAGTGACTTACAACACTGTCGATTGCCTCCAAGTCCAAAGACTGCAGTTTCTTAGGAAGTTAATAAAATGCTCCTCCTGATAGATATTGCTGAATTGACTATGAAATTATACAATAACCAATTATAAGTTATGTTGATAAAGTCACAACATCAGAATAGAAGACCTGTGGGGTTGGGCTGCAGATGTGGTGTAGAAATGATACAAGACACAAGCTAAAACTAGAAATTCTAATAACCTATTTTGTACAAAAGCATGAATTGCTAATTGTACTCTAGCTCACTGTCACAGTTGAAAAAACTTTTTCTAATTTTATTGCTGAGAGTGAGAGGAGAGGCATATTCTCACTATAGATGGTACCGGTCAACCTGAACCAGATATACAAAAGAAAACAAAAACAGATAATTTATTCGACAAAATTATATAAAAAAGAAAACAAAAAGGATTGGAAGCTACATCTTTTCCATTTTCCAGGTTGACCAAGAAAATCATTTGCCAACCTAGCTTTGTCATTCATGAAGAAATGGGTTGTCTGCCCTGAAAAGTCCTAAATATGCACCTGGATCATCAATTATAGAATGATAAATAACCAAGGGGCCACAAACAACCTAGAAACATGATCAATTAATAGTTAGCTTGCTCACTGGGCTATACGCAGAATTGAAAATGTCACAAGCTTTCTTGTAGAAGTCAGCCACATTTTCCTGAAATCATGCCACCTATTATCAATTACTCATACAAAGCTACTTTAAATAAAATAGATTTCAAGCTCCTTTCAAGAAAATTCATAACCAACTATTATCAATTTCCTAACCAACTAACTAATCTATAATAACATTTTTTATCTATAACAATGAGTTTGAATCAACAAATCATCATGCTTTCTAAAATACATTACTGAAAATCTCACATTGGATCAGTTTCATCTTTCCCTTTTTAACCCCAAATTTGACTTTTTCCCTGGCCTGAGATTCAGCTAGCATAAAAAATTTATTTTGAAAATCCATAAATAAGGCAACTCAACGAAATAGAAGAGAACTTACTTGTGGCTTAATCTGTTCATTATATGTCCTTGCAGAAACAGGTGTAGAAACTGAAGGGGACAGATTTGATGCAGGGTAACAGGAAGAGAAGTACATCTTGTCCATGCAATTTCAGATATGGAAGCCATATTAGGACAGTTTGCAGCTGTCTTGGGGTCTGAATTAAGGAGGCTACTTCTTTCGCCATCTGCTACATTTCCTTTTCTTTTGAAGCTCAATGCCCGCAAGAAGCCTCTTGATGATGAGATCCCTTTAAAGAAACTTTGAGAATGGTCAAGAACCCTTCCACCACAAGTGCTGCCAAACCCTAAAGGTCTAGGTGGAACTTGAAGTGAAATATCTGGACGCCTCCCACTTGGTCCACTAGCAGAAACTTCTTCGTTTAGCTGGATGTCAGTCTGCATGTAACAGGGACAATTTAACAAAAAAGTTATTTAGTCCCAGAAATTTGTCATAATGTATCAAAGCATCTAAGCAAATACTTGAAAGAGCATGCTGAATGCAATAAATAAAATGCAAGAACTTCAAAAGATTGCATTCACCACAATTCCAAGATGAATAACTATGGATCCTAAACAAGCCAATCATTATCAGGAGTTCTCTTGTTTCACATAGAGGAACAAGAATTGAATCAAGCATTTAAGTCATTAACATTAGCAAAATCTATAAATTTCTTTACAAAACAAAACATAGCAAGATGCCTCCGATGTTAAGAAGAAAATGGACAAATCAAGAACACTTTTTACAATTACATTATCAGTTAGAGCACATAGCAGAAAGGACTAATCAACTTTAAGGACCTTCATGATAAAACACGTTTTATCCAAAACAATGACATGCATGGCCTAATTACCCTCATTTTCTTCTTTGCCCTCTTCTAATTGAAACGTTTACTGCCAATAGATCTAAAAAACCAACTAGTAGTTTGCAAGGCATGCATGGTATTGTTATGCTCTCAGGCAAGTTAGCTAGTTAAGCATGAAAATATGTTCAATTCGATCTCACAGTCCAGAGTTACATGGAAGGAGAAGATTCAAACCCTGACCCAACATTCTAAAATTGAAAACCTAGGCACAATTCAAGAAAAGAATTAAAAACATAGGGTTTAAGGAACAGTCTTGAGTACACACAACATAAGCTAAAATTAGAAACCCCTTAATATCAATTGGATCAAACATATGAAAACCTGTCCTGAAAATCAAATACCAATCACTGCATGCCCACCAAAAGGCATGACTGAAAAAGCAACAGAGGATTAATCCACTGTGAAGCTCATATAAATGAATCAAAATTCTAAACCCTAGCCAAACACCATCCAAAATAAGAGAACAAGCAATTTATTAAGTCGACCTTTTGGATTATCTTTGCTACCAGTGAACTGGTTTCCCATGAAACAAATATCCTAACTTGCAAGGGGAACAAATCGAACAAACAGTCCTCTGCATAGAAGAAGCTCCCAACATCTTTAACTGCACTATTAAAATCATTATACCTACAAGCAGAGTACGATGAATCAATTTTCTGCTTCTGTAAATTACATGTGCATGTAAAAACCATCCAGATATAATTTCTAACTAGAAATGGAAACAAATCCAGCAGAAGATCTTCTACCAGTAGAAGACTCGTGGTATCATTCACTACTAGGCTAAAATCAGTATACCAGCAGAGGAAACAACAACATATCAATGTCAGAGAGGCAGAGATTTGTGTTAAAAATAACCTAAACCCTAACCCTATCACTACCAAACAATATTACACTATCACTACCAAACAATACACTCATTTGTGTTAGGGATTGCTATCGAAAAAGAGAGAGGCAAAGATTAACTCACTTTCACACTTCGCCGTTACCAGATGAGGCCCTGCAATGTCTGCGATGGAGCAAGGAGAACTGATGGAACTGTGTCGGCGCAGTGGCACGGTGAGGTCGCGGTGGCTCAAGGAGAATGAAAAAGGAGAGCACGCGAGCAAGGAGACGGAAGGAGGAACCCGTGAAAATTAAATGAAAAACACTGAACCTCTTAATTAATTTTTTAGGTTTTTTTTTTTTAAATTCCACCTTTTATATCGGACACCTATACAACCGATATAACAAAGTTTAAACAAATTTTCTTCATTTTAACTTAGACTTTTTAAATCTGTGATTATATGCACCGATGTTAAAAATATTTTTTAAATCGGTTATATTTAAAGCTGATTTAAATTAATATCTTAAATTTTAAAAATGCCACCGCTTCACTTTTTAAATTGATAAATTTCTAACCGATTTAAAAACTCGTTCAAAATTCCTTATTTTGTACTAGTCATATTACATAACTTACGAACTTACTTGTCCGTACAAACACAGACTAATAAGGATCATGGGTTCCCTGACCATCTTGTCCGTAGTTATTGAATCATTCCATTTTTTGTTTCTTTTTTATAAATTTTTCTTTGCTCATCTTCTACAGCATGGTGAAAACTAGAGGAGGAACAAGTTAGGCTAGTGGTTCACAAAGCACTGGTCGAGAAGCACTTGCCCCAGTAGAGCAAGTTCGACCTACTGCATTTACCTGAAAAAATAGGTAGAGCGGCAGTGCAACAGTCGGATGACCCAACACTCGTACAAGATGTGCTTGAGGAGGTTGTTTTATGAGGGAGGTCTTCACGATACCTATCTGCTGATGTCTTATGGGTCGCATGTTGCATAACACTTGTGGATTAGAGAGGTTGGCAATTTTTAAATTATTAAATTGCTTGAAAATGTCCTTAATTTATTTAGAAAGTTATGTAATTAAGTTTCATTACTTGTAGGATCAGGGGACGTTAAAGGTAGTTACCCATGGTTGGAAGTTGAAGAAGTTAGAAAATGACTACATTAGAGACATTGTAGATGAATATGGTTTGGGTCCACTAGTAGAAGGTACCCACTCTCTGGTAGACAAGAGTCTGTCATCTGTGTTTACCGAGAGATGGCATCGGGAAACATCCAGCTTCCATCTACTAGTAGATGAGATGATCATCACACTGGATGATGTGTCTAGTTTGATGCATATACCACTAGTTGGTAGGTTTTTCTTCTTGCCACCCATGGGTAAGAACGATGTGCACCAATTGTTGGTCACTGCACTTGGAGTATCATATAGTGATGCATGTGCAAAGACTGAGTACACTAGGGGTAGGGGCCCTTATGTTAGGCTCAGTTGGCTCCGGAACGTTTATGAGAACCACTTGCAGTAGAACCATTTGGAGTACGCTGCAAGGGCATATCTGCTCCACCTCGTTGGTTGCACGATCTTTGCTAATAAGAGTGCAACCGCTGTCGGAGTGGTATACTTAGAGTTGTTTAGAGTGTTAGCGTCTGTGGGGCAGATTGCTTGGGGCGCAGTTGCACTGGCTTACTTGTATGAGCAGCTCAATAAGGCCAGTTTACATCAGACTCGTCAGCTAGCTGGTTACACCACATTGTTGCAGGTAAAGTGTAAATAATATTAAGTTGACATAATTAAAAATTTTACTGATACAATTATCTTGTTAATTAAACACTATGCCAATTTTAGGATATTAGAGCATTGTCTTTAGGGCGCTCCCATGTTGGTTAGAGTCTAAAACAATCGTTTTAAAACCAGGGCGCTTAAAATTTGGGCGGGAGCGCCCTTATAGGTAAAATAAAGGGCGCTCCATCTGCGCGCCCTTGTTATCAATATTATTTTTTTTACATACACTTCTGGTGATTATCAATATTATTTTTTCTTTTTGCAGGGAGCGCCCTCGTTCCCAGCGTATTTTTTTTTTTTTTTGTTTAATTCTGATGAAAGGAGGGCACTCCATGGAGCGCCCTCCAATAATATTAATTTTTTTTAATGTCTGGAAATGAGGGCGCTCCCTGCATGAATATTAATATTGCCCTCTTTGCTATTTCAGGGCGCTCCGAAAAAAAAGATTTTTTCTGTTTAATTTTCCAGGGCGCTCCAGTGGAGCGTCCTCTTTTCTGATTAAATTTATGAAAATTGTTTTTTGCAGCAGAAATTAATGAACCCTTTGCTCCATGCTCTCCCGCATTCTCACATTGTGTCTCTCTCTCTAAACCCTTCCATTCTCCTTCATCTTCAAGCTTCTCCGTTCCCTCCGTCGAGCTCCACGGTCGTCCTCCTCCTACGTTCCCTCTGTCATTCGTCTCCCTCCGTCTTCCTCAAGCTCGTTCGTCTCCCTCCGTCAAGTACACGGTCTTCCTTCACCGTGAACAACTCCTCTCCTTCTCCGCCGTCACCTCTCCTCCTCCGCCGCAAGTCCTCCTTCCCTCACCATGAGCAAGTGCGTAGAAGTGAGCAAGCTTCCCTCACCGTCCTCAACCTATCATTCCGGCGCGGAGTGTCTCATTTCCTCCTTCCCTTCCGGCGCGGCGGCTTCCCTTCCCCACACTCTCCATTTCGCGGCCACTGAGGGTAAGGGAAACCCTACCCTACACATTTTTTTTGCTTCTGCACCCTTTTTTCTAGACATGCTGTTTTGCTATCTGCACCCACTGTTTTGCTATCTGCACTGTGATTGTGTTAGTAAGTTTAAATAACATTGAAATTTGTATATGAAAATTAATTATGTGTACATATTATTATTGAACACTTTTGGAAGAAATTGTTGTTGGTTGGAGTTAAAAATGTGTTTTATAAATTTGAGAATGTTAAATAAATGAAGTACATACTACATATGCATTTAGTAGTGTTATATAAATATATATTACTCATATTGATCTCTTTTGGACTGGTAGCTGGTGGTTTAGAGTTAAAATTGTTTTTCCTTAATTATGGGATTGTTAAAGAAATAGATGAAATGCTGCTCAAATTTTTAGGACTATTAGTTTTTTTAACTAGTAAATTTTATGACTCGACTTTTTTTTTCAGGTATTGTTTCCTAACTGGTTATAATTCAACACTGCTTATTGGTGATTGACTTTAATCAGGTATATCCTTTATCATATTATCCTTTTTCTTTCAACTATAATTATTTGGTTATTTGTATGTACATGCATTAACCTTAGTTTCCTGTTTAAGAAGAAATTGTATATTATGATTGACATAATATACAATTTATTCTTAAATTGTCCATGTTTGGACAGTCTAGATTTGTAAATTCGTATTAAACATATTACTTTATGATTTGTATGTTTTTGGTCTATGATTCATTTCAGTATGTTTTTCCTCTTGTTCTCCGAGTTCATGCATATATAATCTATGTAAAATAAAACTCATAGGTTATGTTGTGTTATGCTTGTCCCAAATGGTACCACATTAAGGTAATATATTTCAGATTTGGACATTGTGTTTCTTCATAACTAAGCACATAAGTGTTTTTTATTTTAAATTAATTATACTTGTAGTGTCCAACCCAAACAAATAATGACGATTGTGGGCTCTTTGTAATGCGTTTTATGAAGGAGATCATTGATCAAAACACACTAACAATACCAAAAGAGGTAATTATAACTTGTGATAGCAATTAAGTTTTGTTAACCCTCATTTACTAGTTTACTTATTGAAATCAATTTTTGCCTTTTACAGTACTTTGCTCAGTACCAAAGCTCAACTTACACAACGAAGCAGCTTGATGAGGTTCGAGAAGAATAGGCAAAGCATGTAGTAACCACTTGTTTGTAATTGATTTGTACATTATGAGGGTAAGTAAACATGTACATAATGTGAAAATGTTGAATAAAGTTGTATATTAATGACAAGTTATGTAAATTGTGTACCTTTTCATATTAAATTCCTGACTGGTAATAACTCTTTGACTGATGAATTCTGGCTGCTGTTATGGATTTTTATAGCTGTTTGATAAATTGGGAAATATTGAATAAACAGAGGAAACTCTGCCAAAATTTTTATAGTTTAGATGACTAGAGTTGTTAAGCATATGAGATGCATGTATATTTACCAATTAAGTTGAATATTGTGAGATGTCATGTATTTTGGTTATTTCTATATAGTTGTATAGGTACTCCATACTTTCACCATACTTTATAGCATGTATAGGAAACTATTCAAAGTATGACAAGTTTGAATTCTTCATTTGAAGTAGATATGTGTGTTGTTTAATGTGTAAATGAAATTAAAGGGTTCTTCATAGAATGACTAATTGTTTGAATGTTAAGAAATTAATATGCATGGTTTTGGAGTAAGCCATTGGGATCAGACTGAAATAAATATGCAGGTTAAAGTGGGGTAAAAAACAAAAAGATGAAAAATAAAATAAAATAAAAGGAGGGCGCTCCTTGGAGCGCCCTTGTTTTAAACAACAAGGGCGCTTCCCTAAACCCTAAACAACAAGGGCGCTTCCCTGGAGCGCCCTCCATAAGCACGTCTTGTGCTTAAGGAGGGCGCTTCAGGGAAGCGCCCTTGTTGTTTAAAACAAGAGCGCTCCAAGGAAGCACCCTCCCCTGAAGACGCTTCACGAGGGCGCTTCCGTGTTTTTTTGGAGTGCCCTCTTTTGGCTTCTGTCAGGGCGTTCCTCTGCACGCCCTCCTTTTAATGATCAAACTAGAGCAGTTTCTATTAGCGCATACGGAAGCGCCCTTTAATGTTGCACGGGAGTGCCCTTGAAGGCCTTTTTTGGCACAGTGAAACTTTGTTTCAGGCTTGGATCTTAGAGCACTTTCCACACATTATGCATATTGAGAAGAGCCCCGACTATGTAGAGGGATTGCCCATGTGTAGGAGGTTGAGACCTCATCGTCCAGTAGGTAACGTAGTGTCCATACGTCAGTATTTAGATCGGATACAACATGAGGACATCATATGGACACCATATAACACACATAGAGCATATCGTCCTTTCCATGATGCCTGCTGGTATTATGGATACATCACATTAGGTGGTTCACCTGTACCTCTTTTTCCAGACCGTGCACTATGATAGTATGGCATATACAGAGCATCCCCCCTTCACCACATGTTCAGTTGCCCGTGTCACCCATTACTGATGTTCATACCCATTTCATGCACTACCACGACCACTTGTTGGATAAGAGTAGGGGAGGACCTCTTATGACTTATGCAAGGGAGTACACTGATGGATATTTGGACTGGTTTCGGCAGGTTTAACATCCATATCTTATACCACATGAGGATGGAATTTATGATCACATGGCACATTTGATGGGACATAACATATCTCTAGTGGCACTGGCACCCCAGACGATCGTTCTCATCAAGGTATATCTTTGTGGCATATTAATATTCAATATTGCAATTTAAATTTCACATTAATTAATTAAATGTATGTTATGATGTATGAAAAAACGTATCTCTTAAATTTCACACACACACACACAAAATTATCTCTGAATTTCTTACCCATATTTTTTAAAAAGTATGTATATATTGTTAATAAGAACCCAATGTTTAATTAAACTTAGTTTTAAAAATAGAAAAATGGTTTTTTATTATACCTTTTAGTTTTGAAAACACGTCACGTACCTTTATTTCTAACTAACATTTATAAGCTTCCCCTCATTTCATCCTCCATCATTATAATTTTCTCTTGACATTGTTTACCACCGCCATCTGCAGTATAAACCTAGGGTAGAAATAGGTCAGACCGCTCGTCGAGAGCCTATGAGGCTACGACTCAACTTATGACTGAGTTTGACTTAACTCATTTAATAAAAAGGCCAGACCTATGCTTCTGAAAAAACCATTTTTAATTAAATAGATCATGCTTAGGCTTTTTGAAAAGCCTATTAGGCTTGCCAGGCTAACCTATTTATAAATAATAGTATTTTTAATAAAAATATAAATATATTATACATAATAAATAGTAGGCTTAAATATCATTTTGGTTCCTACGTTTTTTCGTGTTTTTTGTTTCAGTCCCTGCCAACTATTTTTTTAAAAAAAATTTAGTCCCAACTTTTTCAAACGTATGTTATTTTAGTCCTTATCGTTAAAAGGGTTAACGGTATTGATGCCGTGGCAAACATTTAGTCCTGCTCGGATGGTATCATTCCCGGATGATATCCTTCTTGGATGACATTGAGCTCAGATTGTGGCTTGCTCGGATGGAACTCATAATGATCTGGCCTACCTCTTCACCTTGATCGGATCATTCTGAGTTCCATTCGAGCAGGATACCATCCGAACAGGATACCATCTGAGCTCAATACCATCCGAGCATGATACAATTTGAGCTCAACAACATCCGAGCATGATACCATCCAGGTTCAATACCATCCGAGTAGGACTAAACGTTTGCCACACCATCAATCTTGTTAACCCTTTTAACGACAGGGACTAGAATAACATATGTTTGAAAAAGTAGGGAATAAATTTTTAAAAAAAGTTGGCAGGGACTAAAATAAAAAACTCGAAAAGTTTACAGGGACTAAAACTAAAAACATGAAAAGTTTACAAGAACTAAAACCAAAAGTGTCGGGGACTAAAATAACATACATTTGAAAAAGTGGGGACTAAATTTAAAAAAATAAGTTGGCAGGGACTAAAATAAAAAACACGAAAATTTAGCAGGGACTAAAACCAAAAGTGTCAGGGACTAAAATAACATACATTTGAAAAAGTGGGGACTAAATTAAAAAAAAAGTTTCCAGGGACTAAAAAAACACGAAAAAATGTAGGGACCAAAATGATATTTAAGCCTAAATAGTATAATAATATATAACTTTTTATTTTCTCCAGTTGGCCTATATAGAAATAGATTTATTCGCCTATTTAAAGTCATATGTCATTGACATATTTTTTTAAAAAAATAAGTCTATTAATTCGTAAACATACTAGCCTATATATTTAAAGATAGACTTGTTGGTCTATTTAAATGTCATAAAATGAAATAGACTTTTAAACAGGCTAATGGCCACCTAAAAAAGTGACCTATGACAAGTAACGGGTGGCTTGGGCCATGAAAATATAATGCAGGGCAGACATGAGCCTTGCAAAACCTAGCTTGGCTCGACCCATTTCCACCCTATACCTTTACCTTTACCGATGAAAAAAAATAGAGTTAAGATAGTTTAAACTACAATTTCATCCTTAATTACCCAAACCATCAAATGAGTTCATAAGATTCATAACTTTTTAAAAATTAGAAATAAAAAATTGAAACTAAAATTATATATAAAATTGAAACTAGTTTTCATTTAAAAAAAATCAAACTTGAATAACCATTAAATTGTATGAGCTCTTAAGTAATAGGTTTACAAACTTTATTTTCACATATTTTAAGTTCACCTTAACTTTCTATTAATCAAATTTAAATATTCTCTAATAGAATTTATTCTTGTACATAAAATTTTCCTCGTTATTATGCTTGGATGGGGATAACTTGGAGGGGTTGTGCCTTGTGCAAAGTAATGCCACATTTCTCAGACATATCCATATCTTTTGGCATTTGCCCACACGCCAGCTTCCAATTATAGCTAAATAGTATAGAGGCCAACACGATATGTATTGTTCTATGAGCCCATGGCAACCCAGGGCAGATCCTTCTTCCAGATCCAAAGGGAATTAACTCAAAATACTGACCTTTAAAATCAATCTCATTGTCTAAGAATCTCTCTGGCATGAATTGATTTGGGTTTTTCCAAATACTTGGATCTCTCCCCATGGCCCACACATTAACTAGAATTTGTGCATTTTTAGGAACCATAAAGCCACATAATTCAACATCAACTTCTGACTTGTGTGGCAATAACAACGGAACAGGTGGATGCAAGCGGAGAGTTTCCTTCACCACTGCTTGTAGGTAAGGAAGCTTTGATATTTGTGATTCTTCAAGTTGTTCATCTTTGTCAAAGACCTGATGAAGCTCTTCTCTAACTTTTTCTAGTTTTTCTGGGTTACGTAGCAACTCAGTCATCGCCCATTCTATTGAGCTTGATGTTGTGTCTATCCCAGCCACAAATAAAACCTAATATGATCAATTAGTAAAATCATACGAAATGAAATATCTATAGGGTTTACTAATAAATTGAGCAAGAAGAAGAATATATAATTGTAGCATTAACACTTGAGTCTAGAGTTGTGGTTAGGTAAATAGTAACTCTAGATTATAAGTTAGAACTTTTGACGTTGCAGAAAAATTTCATATGAGTTTACAATTCACTTAATTGCACAACCAACGTTTTAAAAATTGGACTGATAATTGAACCAATGAATGAAGATGTCGGTTCACTGGTTCTACCGTGGTTGAACCATGGACGGATCGTTAATAATTAATTAAATATATATATATATTTAATATTATATAATATTTTAAATAAAAAATAATATAAAATCTTAAAATAATTAAGTTATATAAGATTATAAATTAATTTTAAAAACTTTATTATATGTATTATAAGAGAAAAAATTAGTAATAATTGACTAAATGATAAATTTTTATGTGTAATTTTTTTTGTGTGTAAATCATAGGTATCCCCTATTATCAAGGGCAATCCTATTCGGGGCTTAGTCACAGTTAAAGGTCCTCACCCCTCCCGAAAAATGTGTTTATTTATCTCAAAAATATTTTATATTAAATTAAAAATAAAAATTTTGAAAATTTCAAAATTGACCGGTCAACTAGTTTTTTAACACCAGTTTTTTTACCGGTTTTCACCGGTTTGATCGGCTCTTGACCGGTTCTCACATGCATGTTTTGAAATCGGCCGGTTTTATGGAGAGAAAGAGATACAACTCATGTAGGATGTACTGGAGAGAACTCCTCTCCCAATTTTATGGGTGATATGGACCTAACACCAAATCGATTCCCGATTAATTGGACCGGTTGAACAAGTCGATCTGGTCCAGTTCTGTCAATATGCTAACCATTATTGGTATCAATGTATATTAATTTGATAAGACCAAGAATTATATTTATAAGAATAAAACCTCTCAATCATCACTGCACTATTTTCTCTCTAAATTAGTCCTCAAACAAATAATTTAGAAAATTTAACCCCTAAAATTTTATGGACCCTTCATATTTATCCTCAAACTAAGGTGTTTAGAGGCTAATATGAAGAATGAAGAAAGGATTCATGCACTAATTTGAAGGATGAAGAAAAGTACAAGAACTACTTTTCAATAATTTTTTATTTGAGGAGAAAATTAGAGAGAGCTAGAATAGTTCGAAAATCATTTTAATGGTTATTTATAAACTTCAAATTTATAGTTATAAAAAATGTTACTTTTGACACTCATTTTTTAGTGTAATACGTGTAAAGAGGAGAGGGATGTAAAAAAAATAAAATAAAGTAAAAATTGTAGTAAGTGATGTAATAAGAAAGAGAAAGAAAAAAAAAAACATGTTCAAAAGAAAATGTAAGGCAATGTAGTGTAAAAAATCAATAATTATTTCTTGAATTTGGAAGGAAAGATACTCACCAAGAATAAATGCAATACGTAAGGGCGGTTCAATTGTGAATTATCTTCTAGCATTTGCACCAACACAGAATCTAACACATCATCGCATGACTTAGATTCATTTCCTAAAGCTCTTAAGCGCAACCTTTCTTCTATAAGACCATCAAAAAATGCAATTAACTTTCCAAAATAACGGGTCATTCTTGCACGAGCACGTTGTGGATCAAGCAAACGAAAGATTGGGAAAAAGTCCACAACATTAGGCCTTCCAGCTTCTTCCATTATACCCCAAATGATGTCTTTGAACTCTTGAGATTTATTAGAAGTGTAATGAGCCAAATCCATAGAGAATAAAGTGTTTGATATGGAATTAAGCACGGTAATAAAGGAAGCCTCACCAATATCCAAAGCTTGTCCTTTCTTGCAACATTCCTTGATATGATCCAGCAATTCTTGAACCTTCCTTTGACGGAGAACTTGTGTAGAGTCAAACTTCTTGGAAGAGAATATATTGGTAGCACAAATTTTCCTAAGGGTCCCCCATTTAGCTGAAAGAGGAATCCATCCCATTGAAAATTTGTGGTAGTCAAGTGCTCGGAGAGTATCTGGGACTTTCCTGTTAGAGAAGATTTGATCATTTTTATGCAGCACTCCTTTGGCAACTTGTGGAGAGGAAATAACTATGGTGGTTATGTTACCAAGTTTTAGACTCATTATAGGTCCATGAGTTTGAGAAAGCTTGGCAAGTGACTGGTGAGGTTGGTTGGGCCAAATTCCAAGATATTTCCTATGATAGGTAAAGGGTGAGGTACTGGAGGTGGAGGGTATTTGGAGGATTTGGGTCTTTTGATGAGGACATGAGTAATGCTTATCCACACCAAGGAAATCAGCAGAAGAAATTCAAGGTAGTACTCCATGGTTGTTAGCTCTCACTATACCAAAAAAGGCCTTAGAGGGCACTCCCGTGTAGCCTTAAAGGTCGCTCTCGTGTGCACTAATAGAATCTGCTCTTGTTTGGTCAATAAAACGAGGACGCTCATAGTCCTTAAAGGGCGTACACTGGAGCGCCCTCCATAAGCACAAGACGTACTTATGGAGGGCACTCCAAGGAAGCGCCCTGGTTCTTGAAAACAAGGGCGCTCCATGGAGCGCCCTTCTTTCATTTTTTTTTTTCAATTTTTGTTTTACAACAAGGGCGCTCCAAGGAGCGCCCTCCTTTCTTTTTTTTTTTTTCAATTTTTTGTTTTTTTAATCTACTTTAACCTGCATATTCATTTCAGTCTGATCCCAATGGCTTAATCCAAAATCATTCATATTAATTCCTTAAAATTCAAACACTTAGTCATACTATGAACAACATTTAGTAACAACACACATATCTACTTGAAATAAAAATTCAAACTTGTCATAATATGAATAGTTTCCTATGCAAGATATAAGTGGTGAAAGTATGAAGTACCTATACAACTATATAGAAATAACCAAAACACATGACATCTCACAAGAATCGACTCAGTTGGTAAATAAACATGCATCTCATATATATGCTTAACAACTATAAGTCTTCTAAACTAAAAACTTTTTGGCATTGTTTACTCTATTTATTCAACATTTCCCAATTTATCAAACAGCTGTACAAAACCATACCAGCAGCCAGAATTCATAAGTCAAATAGTGATAACCAGTCAGGAATTTATAATGAAAAGGTGCACAAACTACAAATAGGCCTCTTCTCCAAGTTGCAAAAAGAATAGTGATCATATCTACTCTGCTGAACTCGTCAGTTAAGTCATTAATATACAACTTTGTTCAACATTTTAACAATATGTATATGTTTACTTACCCACATATAATGTACAAATCAATTACAAATAACTGGTAATTACATGGTTTGCCCATTCTTCCTGAACCCCATCAAGCTGCTCCGTTGTGTAGATTGAGCTTTGGAACTGAGCAAAGTACTGTAAAAGCCAAAAATTGATTTGATTATATGAACTAGTGAATGGGGTTCAAAAAAGTAAATTGCTATCACAAGTCATAATTACCTCTTTAGGTATTGTGAGTCTGTTTTGATCAATGATCTCCTTCATATAACGCATTACGAAGAGCCCACAATCGTCATTGTTTGTTTGGGTAGGACACTACAAGTATAATTAATTTAAAAATAAGTGATGCTTACGCGCTCAGTAATGAACAAACAAAATGTCTAGAAGAGATCAATATTACCTTAATGCGGTACCATATGGGATCGGGTATAATCCTATTCCGTGCTTCTGGGAATCCACCCAACTTTCTATATTCTTTAAAAGATCTAAAGCAATATAACAAGTAAATTGTATAAGAGCTCTTAATTATGTAAGTGTGATAGTAAATCAAAGGATACTTACTTAATAATCATATTCTTCATGGGATTATAATGTTCAGGCGGATTATGCAAAGAGTCCAAAAAGTAAACCTTGCCAAGTACACATCTATATCATTACCCGGTTGTCTGGGTCCCGATATCAACATAGATAACATCATGTATTTCCGCTTCATACACAGCCATGGAGGTAGATTATATCTTATCAATACCACCGGCCATGTGCTATGACTACTAGATTGGATACCATGCGGATTCATTCCATCTGTTGATAAAGCAAGGCGAAGATTTCTTGGTTCCTCGCCAAAAGAGGGGTACTCATCATCAATCCTCCTCCACTGCGGAGAATCAGCGGGATGTCTCAACATGCCATCCTTGATTCGTTCATTTGCATGCCAAGTTAAGTTCCTTGCATCAATGACACTACGATACATCCTTCGAAACCTTGGTATTATGAGAAAATACCAAACCACCTTTGTTGGTGTAGTCTCTTTCTTATAACGAGGCAAATTGCATTTAGGACACACACTTAATGAGGCATGCTCATTTCTGAACAAAATGCAATCATTGGGACAAGCATGTATCTTCTCATAGCTCATCCCAATAGAACTCAACATCTTCTTTGCCTCATATGTTCTGTTAGGTAGCACATTGTCCTCCGGTAACATCTCCTTCAACAAGGTGAGTAACTATGTGAAACTCTTGTCAGACCATCCATTTGTTGCTTTTAAATTATACAACTTCAACACAGCTGACAACCTTGTGTACTTGGTGCACCCGTTGTACAATGGCTTTTCAGCATCACTGGCTAGGGTATCAAACATTTGGGGACAATCTCTGAGGTCATCTTCAACCACCTTTCGAATCTCATCAATTCGGTCGCAATCCTCCCACCCGGTCCCAAAGTCATCATTACTTGGTTCTACATTGACATTATTCTCTCCCATACCACTTTGTTCACTCCTAATCTCACCATGAAATGTCCAACATGTGTAACTCTGATCAATTCCAAAACAGAAAAGATGGTCCCTCAACTCTGTTTCACTAACTCGCTTAGAACAAAAACACTTCGTACAAGGGCAGAGAATTCTACTAGGGTTTGTTGCATGGTCCATGGTAAATTTTATAAACATTTCCACTCCTTCCTCATACTCATGTGTCAGACGGTTTGCAAACATCCAAGAACGATCCATATTCTATCGACATAACATGAAATCATTAATAATTAACTCGAAAAGTATATATGACATTCTTTAGATATAATGACTAACTACATGCCTAATTAACACCTATAACATACTAAATTGCATATTATGCCAGTCAATTTGTACAATTTCTTCTTAAACAGGAAACTAAGATTAATTCATGTACATACACATAACCAAATAATTATACTTGACAGAAAAAGGATAAAATGATAAAGGATATACCTGATTAAAGTTAGTCACCAATATGCAATGTTGAATTATAACCAGCTAGGAAACAATACCTTTTAAAAAAAAGACATGTCAAAATATATACTCGTACTAAAAATTAGTAGTCCTAAAAATTTGAGCAACATTTCATCTAATTTTTTAACATTCCCATAATTAAGGAAAAACAATTTTAACTCTAAACCACCAGCTACCAGTCCAAAAGAGATCAATATGAGTAATATATATATATATAAATATAACATTACTAACAACCAACAACAATTTCCTACAAAATGCAGATAGTAAAACAGTGGGTGCACAAGCAAAAATAAAAGCAAATAGAAAAAAAAAGATTAGGGTAGGGTTTCCCTTACCCTTATGGCCGCGCGCGAGATGGAAAGTGTGGGAAAGAGAGGGGCGCCGCAAGTACAGTAGGAAAAGTGAAAATGGAGCTTGAGGAGGAATGGAAGCTTTGAGGACGGTGAGGGAAGCTTGAGGGGGGCGCCGGAATGCTCACGATGGTGACTCCCTGGAATGCTCACGGCCGGAATGCTCACCGCGGTGAAGGACGAACTCACGGTGGTGACGAACAACGGCTCACGGTGAACGGAATGCTCACGGTGAGGAACGAATGACGGTCGTGTAAGCTTGATGAGTGAACGGAGAAGAGAAAAGGGTTTAGAGAGAGAGAATGGAAGGGTTTAGAGAGAAAGAGAGAGACGCGGGTGAGAACGAAATGAGAAATATTCTGCGGGAAAAATAAATTTAATGAGAATAGAGGGAGCGCCCTGGAAAAGTATGCAGAAAATGAAAAGAGGGCACTCCTAAGGAGCGCCTTGGAAAATTTATCAGAAAAATAAAGGAGGGCGCTCCAGTGAGCGCCCTCTATTGCAGGGAAAAAAATAAATAAAATAAAAAAATTCCACTAGAAACGAGGGCACTCCCAGGGAGCACCCTGTAAAAATAAATAAAAAATAAAGGAGGACTCTCCTTGGAGCGCCCTCTATTTCAGGGAAAAAAATAGATTTCCACCAGAAACATAAAAAATAAAGGAGGGCGCTCCAGGGAGCGCCCTCTATTGCAGGGAAATAA
Organism: Sesbania bispinosa; assembly: GCA_026901365.1. NCBI lineage: Eukaryota > Viridiplantae > Streptophyta > Magnoliopsida > Fabales > Fabaceae > Sesbania > Sesbania bispinosa. Next base: position 1,163,917 of record QLOH01000173.1, read on the forward strand.
AAAAATACCATGGGAACGAGGGCGCGCAGATGAAGCGCCTTGTATTTTACCTATAAGGGCGCTCCTGCCCAAATTTTGGAGCGCCCTGATTTTAAAACGATCATTTCAGACGCTAGCTAACACGAGAGCGCCATAAAGATAGTGCTCTAATATCCTAAAATTGGCGTAATGTCTTTAATTTCTTCTCTGAGGCTTGTTAATTTCTTTTGTGTGCACGCGCGTGTGGCTATATATCGAACACATGTTAGATGTCCTGCAAAATTCTATGATATTTTTTTAATAATTTGCTTGATATAGCTCATGAAATGTCGTGCAAAATTCTATTAAAATATAATTTTAAAGTAAACCAAATACACATGTAAAAATAGAAGGTGTGTAAATACACAAAAAGTAAGGGAGGAAAAACTATTGAGAATGAAAAAAAGAAAGAAAACACAGGAAAATGACTTTCACGCCTCTAAATTAAATTTGGGGTGTGGGAGTGTAGGAAAGAGAGATAAAGAAAGAAAAAGAGAAAATGAGAGATATGATAATTGATCCAACAAAAAAATAAAAAGTAAGGTAGAAAAAAATGAAGGAAAGTGTAAAAATTATGATAAAAAATCATTTTTTTATTAAAATTAGGTTAATATGATAAAATGATAAAAATCGTCCCGGTGTCAAGTAAAATTTTGGAGGCAGTTTATTTTGTGAAAGTATATTTTTTATTTCTTAATTTTTAGTTTTAATTATTAAATTATTTTCAGTTTTAATTATAAAAATATCATTTGTTTTCTGTTTTTAAAGTTTTATAAATAAAATAGTGAAAACAACTTTTTATTGGCTTCTCTATTTCATATGCAAACATGATATAAAATAAAAAATGATAAGTTGACATTGTTTGTAATCAAAACTAAAAAGCAAGAAATGAAAAAAAGAAAATATATATTTTCTGAAAGTGAACGGACCTTTTACACTAAAAATTTAGGTGTAGAAAATGTAGGGAAGAGAGAGCAAAAGAAAAATGAAATGAAGAGAGAGATAAAAAAAAATGTAAAGTGGAGTGTAATATGATAGAGTGTGGAAAAATGAAATGTGTGGTGTCAAATATCCCACAAATGCAAAAAGTTAGTTGAACACCGCAACACCATATGATGAGGGTTTTGTCTAATATGCATCCATGAAAGAAAGATGCAACCTTACACCAATTCAATATAAAATAAAACTAAACTGTCAGATTTAACATTTGTTTAATAAATGATAAAGATTAAATGTCATCCATCGGTGAACTTTGCGGGAAATTAGTTACTCGTTATTTTGCTAATTAGTCCCCTTAAAAAATTACTTTGGCTTGAGAGGGAGTAATTGAGTTGCCGACGAGGTTGACTATAAAATAGAGAATGGAACATAAGTTTATTATATTTGTTGCTCCGATTTATATTTGTTGATACTACTCCATGTTATTTATTGTTGTTTTAGTGTATAAAGATTTTTTTTCTCTTTACAGTGAACTGGTTTTTTTTTCTGATAAGTATCGGTTGAACAAATCTCTCAAGGTGGAAAATTTGGTTATGCAAATAAAGACTTGCTTGCAAAATAAAAGATTTCTTATTTATATAAATTATTAATCCTAAAATATGAACTATTTTAGTTAAATGATCGTATAAAGTCGATAAAAAAAATTTGCAAGATTGCACATTTTTTTCCATGGGTGCATATTAGATGAACCCAATAATAATACCATTGATCTGAGAAGATATTTCAGAATTTATTTCATATTGTAAAAAGGGGTGATTGTACACTTTTTTTTTTTTAATTGAGTTGGGAGCGCAGAAATAAATCGGAAAAGTGAGAAAAAGTTCAAAATAATATGATGAAAAGAGAGAGAGATATAAATAGGGGTGTAATCAGGTTGGGTTGGATTGGGTTTGTGGTGACATCAAGTCCGAACCGATAGAATGGTGGTGGGTTGGGTTGGTTCGGGTTTTGTATTTTTTGGGTGAGTAATTCGAACCGAACCAACCCGAATATGTTTGGGTTGGGTATCGGGTCATGAACATTTTTCCTTTTCTTTTAAAAAAATGTGGAAGATGAAATTAAATTAAAATATAAAATGAAAAAAAGAAAGAAATAGAGAAAAATAAATTGAGAGGAGCAAATGAAATAGGATTTGGGGAACCACCTCTGTTTGTGTTGCCGCTGTGCCTATTTTTGTTCTCTCCTAAAATGAAATAAGATTAGGACTTCTTTTTATGGTTTGGTTCAGGTTGGGTTTATCAGGTTCAACATAGGCAAACCCGAGATTCAAACCGAACCAGATCGGGTTTGAAAGAAAATGTCCGAACCGAACCGGATACCCAAACCGAACCGTTAAATATCTTCGGGTTGGGTTTGATTCGTTGGATTCACGGGTTGGGTCAGACTCGCTTACTCCCCTAGAAATAAAGAAATGAAAAACAACTTATAAAATAAATGTAAGCGTATGAAAATTAGAATAGTTTCATATCTTATCTATATCTATGTGTAAAATTAACCAAATATTAACTTCATGTCATTAAGTTTAACCATTTCAAATTAATTTCTATTGTGCCAATAATTAAAAAAACGTTACAATTTGTTTTCTCCTTCTATCAATGTTTTGTGTCTTAATTATAAAAGACGTTATACTTTGTTCCTCCTATTTTTTTGTTATTTTCAATAAACACTTAATATTATTCCACCATAAAAACAAGCTATATATAATTTTTATGCAAATGTATTATTATTATAGTTTAAGAAATTTGAATATATAATTTTTATGTAAATAACGTTTTATATCTAAAAAATGAAATGTCACAAATTAGACAACGACAACAACAATAATAATAATAATAATAATAATAATAATAATAATAATAATAATAATAATAATAGTAGTAGTAGTGTAAAAGTAATAAATTTAAGAATTGAATTTAAAATTGATTTGGGTTTAACCAACCACATGGTCTGGATATTTGTTCTTAGAAGTAGACTGTGTAAATACAAACTATACATTTTTAATGTACCATATATTCAAGCGCCAATAGTTAAAAAAATAGTACATATTGTTCCTCCTGTTTTTTTGTTATTTGCACTAAACACTTTAGACTACTCCACCAAAAAATGATCTTCAGATTAAGGTAACATGAATAGTAAGAAAATAGTACATTGAAATGTTATTTTATATTTTATAACCTTCTAAGACAAAGACGATAACATGCAACACTTCACCTCCCATCATAATATTTCACTTTCTTCTATTATCCTTTCACTTCTTTCTGCTTTCTGTCTATATAAAGAACACTTATGCCCAAACCTTCATATTGTGGAAAAAAAACTCGAGCAAAAACACGTGGGCTCTCACTACCTATCTTAATAGGTCTACAAATATGTCTTCATCATAAAAATTATTTCCATTAACTCACATTTTGCTCATATTTTGTGTTTTTTCTTTTAATTTCAAGAGGAAGATGTTCACTAATGACGATGAGTTTACATTTCTAAATAATCTTTCTTCCACAACATGTGATTTGAAAATAAAAGTGCCAATTTCATGAAGGTGGGACACTCTCAACATAAAAAAAAAAAGGAATTAAATTAGTACATATATCTACACATCATCTTAAAATCTAAAAAAAGAAATTGTGTGTATATTTTCATGAAGGTGGGACACTCAGGCCTGAGCCCAATTCAACCTCAAAGGCTAACTTGTAGGGTGGGGATTGTCCAAAGCTTATATGCTTTTATTTGGCCTTATCTATAGACAATGTGGGACTCTGACACACCCCCTCACGCCCAGGGCTGGACATCTGGAGCGTGTACATCTATATAGGTGGTGGTCCAATGACAATGAATAATCTAGGATAGACTCTGATTCCATATTAGATTTTGGACCCAAACCTAACTCTACACTACAAGTTAGCTTTTGGGGTTGAATTAGGCTGAAGTTCAAAATCTAATAATTATATTCATCAAATATAAATAGACCCGTGCAACCGAAGGCTAAATTTCTAGTGTGATACTAAAAATACATTGTCCTTACCCCTTACTATAGAAGCTTTTGAAAACATTATTGTAATATATATTTCTGGTCAAATTTTCTCTGGCCGCCAACGTGAAAATTAAAAATATTGAATGAGTTTGAATATGTAGCCTCTGATTGGTCATTGGTTTAAGTAGCACAATTAGGGGAAATAGAAAGAAAAAAAAAAGGGTGAATTTGGGTATTGTCTAACACCCAATTTTTTTAAATACTTTTTTTGTTTTATTAAAATCGGGAACATTTACATCATAATAAGATTAGCTCTCCCAACGTGTAATTTTTGCATCAATAGGGCTTGATCATGAGACCTTTACTTAAGGTGAAACAAACATATACCACTTGAACCAATTCGGTTGATTCTTTTTTTGGAACATTTTATAAACGTATACATTTCCTTTTTTTCCGTTATAAAAAATATAAAAAGTATTAAAAATAATAAAAAAATAATTAAAAATGAATGAAAACCCAGGAAAAGATCATAATGTTGCAAAGATTTTGTTCACTCTGCTATGTTTATGAATTGATTTCTGAAAGAAAAATGAATGCCTTACTGGAAGCTATCCCTTTTGTGTTTAAAAGTTTAAATATTTTATAAAGTCTTTTCTTTCTCTTCTCCCCCTTATTTTTTTTTTAATTATTTTCTTTCTCTCCCTTCTAAACTCATAAATACACCTAAAAGATATTGTATTCATTAAAATGACATCATTTTCACGTGAGGCTAACTTTTCAAAAAAACCCATCCTACAGTGGTTCATCCGGGCCCTCCTTCATGATCACAAAAAAAAAAGTTCTCGCACAAGCATTTGACGTCAACTCATCAAGCGTCATCGTTCCCACCCTCACCAAGGGTGTTTATGAAATTGGTTGGTACATGTTTTATTTGTCCTTAACTGGATGAGATCTAATTTTTAATCGGGCCAATTTTATAGATCTGAACTCGTCTATAGACTCGATGATGTATGAGTTTAAGTAAGATCGGGTCTGAGTATAATAATACCGGGTTGAGCCGATATATAAGCTAAATATAATCGTGAAACGATCATATAACAATGTTCAAAAGAAAATAATTCATATAATTAATAAATATATTTTTTACAATATAATTCCTCTTAATGTATGTAATATTTTTTACTTTTTTTTAAGTTTAATTGGGATCATATTACTAAAATAAGAACAACATTATATCACTGTATAACTTTACATATTGAATGTATTTTTATAGGTAAATAGAGAAAACTTAGACTAAAAAACCCTATCTAAAATGAAAAAAAAAAGGTTATGACTTTACATAATAGAAAATTACAAGTAATAAATATTATATTTATATATAAAGCACGGGCCGGGTAACCCGAAGCCTAACCCGAACCAGTCTGCTACCCGATGTCGGGTCAACATATAAGACCTGATTTGGTGCTATTATTTCTTGTAGGATGGGAACAGACCCGACTCAAGTAGGACGAGTTGGGACGGGTCAAAATGACATACCGAGTTTTGAACACCTCTAAAAATCACCCCTATGACCCGCCGCCATTCCAACACTAAAGCGAGTTAGGCTTCTAAAATATATTTTTATTTTAAGTCCTTAAAAATATTTTATTTATTATAAATATTTTTAAAAAATAAAAATATTTAATAATTATTTGATATGTAATATTAAATTATTAAGAATAATTAGTATTTTTTTTAAAAAAACCTCATTTTATCACAACTTTCTCTCTTCTCATAAATAATTATTAGTAATTGATTTTATCCATTTTTAATATTAATTTATCTTATTACTTACTTAATTTTTTTGTGACATTTCTTTTTCAGGTCGTACTATGTTGATATTATTTTATTTTTTTCTTATTCTCTTAACCTCTATTTCATGTACTTGATTAAGTATAGACATTTATTCATTAGTAAGTATATATATTGTGTCAGTGTGAATAAATTTATTTAAATAAATAATTCTTTTTTAAAATTATGTTTTTTCAAAAAAAAAATCCTAACAAACCTACACTAATATATTAAAAAGAGTAAAAATTGTTTTATCATAAAACTCGCTTTACACCCACAAAAACGTTTTCCCCAAAATTACTCCATTAGCACCTTCGCCATTATTGTCCACGCACGGTGCCATTAAAATCCAAGCTCCAACCATGACAAATTAAAACTAACCACATATCCTGTCCTCACAGCGGCGTAGCCAGCGGGGCCCAAAAAAATTTTAAATTTTTTATTAACTATATAGGTCTCGTATAATATATTTCATGAACTATTACTTCGGCCTCTCCTAAAAATTTTGTAGATTTTGTAATATTAAGTACTTCTTTACGATTCCTGCTATTTATCTTTATTTTGTCAAAAAAATGTTTGAACTTTTTATTATTTCATTTTTTATATTGATTAATTTTTTCTTATTTAGAGAAGATAAGATAATATTCAAAATTATACATAAGATTTTATTAGAAATATTAGTCTATAAAAAGTAAAAAGATTAAAAGGGGAAACATACGAACATTTCAAAGAATAGGAAAGAAGGGAGAAAATATCATTAGGTAACATAATATAACATTAAAAAAGATTTTGCTTGATTTGAATATTTTTTTAGAATTACATAAGAAATAAACTAAAAATTTGATTTGCAATTATATGAATTAAATAAAAGATTTAATGAAAAGGCAGTTAAACTTCTTATACCCGGTTCAATTTTAGATCCCAAATACTTTTTAAAATCATTTGATATTGAACAAATTTGTCAACTTCTTGAGAAATTTCATGCAGATGAAGGAACGAAGAGTTTCATTTAAATAAAATTTACTATTCTTAACTGAAATTATTTAATATTTTTATCATAATATTTAATAGGGTTAAATATGTTTTTAGTCCCTTAAAATATAGCGAAATTTGATTTTAGTCCCTCATTTATTTCTTTATTGGTTTTGGTCCTCCATTTTTCAAAATCACATGATTTTAGTCCACGTCGTTAGTTATATTTCGTTAAGTGTTGACGTATTAATATTTCTTGTAGATTTTTTTTTATGTATTTTCTTTTGAAATTTATTGCAGATTTCAAAATTAAAAAAAAAAATTCATTTAGATTCTAAAATTTACACGAAATTTACTATATTTTTTTTATAAGAAAGCAAAGAAATTTTATAATAGCATTTTTATGTAAAAAAGTTTGTAGTTTTTTTTGAAAATTTACTGCACATTAATTTTCTAGAAAAAAAATCGCAAGAAATTCTTGTAAATTTTTACTCGAGAAAAATCGTAGTGAAACTGTGAAAATGACTTAATAGAATACAATTAATAAGGAGGACTAAAAACATGTGATTTTAAAAAATGGAGGACCAAAACCAATGAAAAAATAAATGAGGAACCAAAACCAAATTTCATCATATTTTGAGGGACAAAAAACATATTTAACCATTTTTAATATTTTATTCCGGCCCCCCCAAAGAAAAATTTCAGGCTACACCCCTGTGTCCTCATAATATCCAACCATGTTACCACCTTCACACTCACCTAGCTATCACCAAGCTCGTACCATCCGTTCTCTCTCTCTCTCTCACTATATATATATATGTGTATATGTATATATATGTTACATTCATATTATAAAATTCATCAATAATATCTGTATCAAATAATTATTTTTTATAGAAATCACTTAAATGGACTAAATTTCAATAGTAAATATCAAATAAAATTTAAATTATAAAAATTAAATTTATCACACTCATTTTATTTAATTTTTTCGGTTACATATATATATATATTAATAATAATAAGGTAAAATGTGTTTTTTGACATTGTAAAATTAAAGAGTTTTGTTTTTAGCCCTTATAAATTTTTTTATTAAAACGTCCTTCCAATTTTTTTTGCAATTAGTATCTCATCCCTTCATTTGGCGTGTGTTAGGTGCTAACATGAAACGTTTTTTTTCTCTCTCTTATATGTATATTATTGTATTTCTCAAGGTCTTAAACTGCCGTAAAATAACTCTCCCCACCACATAAAATGTTTCCCCACTCCCCTTCTCCCTCACTCCCCCTTCTCTCCTCCGCTGAAATCCACTCACAGAACATTTTCCCCACCCCTGCAACTGTTTCCAATCCCCTCCCCATGGACACCGTTTCCAATCCCCTCCCTATTTCACTCGCACACCGATTCCAGTCCACACACCATTTAAGTTACGTGAACCAACAAAACTGAGGATTGTGAGCAGTGGCAGAACTTGGATAAAAAATTCGGGGGTGCCAAATTAATGTTTTTTATATAAATTAAATTTTTTACTAATTAAAAAAATAACAGAATTCTTCATTTTCTCTACTCAAAATAAACATGCATGATAATGAAATCCAAGAAAAAGTATTATCATTCACTAGTCATTTCATAAAATAATTATAAAATACTATCATTAAATGTCAAAGGTTACCTGGAATGAAGCGAGCCAAAGTAGTTGAAGTAAACTCCAAGATAAGTTGTACACTTGTCTCCTACTAGATCCAAAATAATATACTAACATAGTCCAAGCTACTTGTATTGTATAGTATGACTTGCACACGGTATACTGCAAACCCAAAAATTGTGCAATGCAAGTCAAGCAAAAAGAACCACCCAAAAGCCAATAATTATTTATAGGTGGGCCAAAATTCAGGAGCAGCTGCATAAATTAAATATTGACATTATTATATACATCTAAAATTTTAAATGCAAGTCTAACATAAAGTTTATCATTAAAATAATATAAACATAAGCAGAAGTTACCTTTAGTCAAAGTGCTGCTCTGAGCTCTTTCAATGACTTGAAATGTTCAGTAATTGAGTCATAACTAAAACTTGTTACAATATGCCTTTCAATATAGACGACCATACTATCTGCTAAAAAGTCAGCTTCCATCTTACTTCTCAATCTAGTCTTGATTATTTTCATTGCAGAAAAAGATCTTTCAGTTGTAGCTGTAGAAACTAGAAGAGTCATGATAAGACGAAGTAATCTATCAATCAAGTAGTAAACTTCTGCCTTTTTTGTTGTTGTCAAACATGTACACAACTCTTGCATTATTGATAAATTCTTCAAATTTGAATCTTGACGAGCATCAACAATGAAATGCTAAAGTTGGAAATGCAAATTAATCTTCTCCTGCTCACTGAAATCCATGGGATAATATTTGTCTACAAGAGTGCAAATGTTTTCAATATTAAAAGCTTTATAAGCATCCTTAGGAACCAATGTTGAGCTTAGAGTTAATAACTCCATTGCTTGGTCATTAAATCTACAATTCAGCTCCTGTAATTGCTTATCAATTGTAACAAAGAATATTTCAACTCTCAAATAATGCTCCACTATGATCTGATCTTTTTGGTAACGAGAGCGCCCTTGCCTTGATACATAAGAAGCACTAAATTGAGGAACCTCAATATCATGTTTTTCACAAAAAGATGTCACATTTTTTAATAACTTATCCCAACCTTCTTCTCTCAAGTTTTGAATAAGTGCTTTTGTAGAACGAACTAAATGCACAGCATTAACTACATCCTGAGATTGTTGTTGTAAAGCTTGACAAAGAACATCTATTATCCCCATAATTTCTCTCATCAAATGCAAGATCAATATAAACTCAAATGAGGTCAAACTTTTGTAAGCATTATCAGCATCCCCACGTTGAGAATAAGTAGATCCATCAACAATAATTTTTCTAGAACAGAACAAGTTGCATCATACATATTTATCAAGCTACAAATAGAAGAGAAATGAGAGCTCCAACGAGTATCCCCAACTCGTTTCAAAGTACCAATTTGATTTTCCCCTTTACCAGTTTCAAGCTCATTAATCTCTAACAAGTATGCAATTTCATCTAACTTGGCAGCTTGTAACTCATCATGACGCTTACTAGAAAAGCAAACAATATTCACAATAAAAGTCAATTTTGAAAAGAATTGATGAATTGGAATACCTTCTCTTGATGCAGCAACCAAGGCAAGTTGTAACCGATGGGCAAAATAATGAACATAATATGCATAAGGACAATCATTTAAGAATAATGCTTGTAGTCCATTTCATTCTCCTCTCATATTACTAGCACCATCATACCCTTGACCACGAATATTAGAAACATTAAGATTATGTCGAGAAAGTACAACACATAATTCATTCTTCAGAGTTAATGTCGCAGTGTCTTTTGTTGAAAAATAGGGAAACACTAGAAGGGGGTTGAATAGTGTTTCAATGGAAACTTTTTCTTATTAAAATATTTTGAAAGTTTAGCTTCTGAAAATCTTCAGATGATAAGTATCAGTCTAAAGGTTTTGATTATCTTCTGAAAAATTTTCAGGTTAAAAAGATTATAAACTTGACTTGATTCAGACAATAAGTTTTCACTTGAATACTTTTTCAATCCCCTTGTTAGAATAAAAACAGAATTGAAATAGCTTAAGGGATAGAGAAAACTTAGCCAAGAATTTATCCTGGTTCACTCACCACCACCGTGAGCTACATCCAGTCCCAGGGCAAAAACAAGCACCTGGATTTCCACTATTCTTGGAAGAATACAAGTATTCTTTTCTTTCAAGCCTCTTCAGGCTCTACAACAAATATTGTTTCTTTCACCAAGTCTCTTTAGGCTCTCAGACACTTATCCAAGTGTAACCCAAGTATTCTTTCAGACAGAAAGCCTCTCCAGGCTTAATAACCCAAACTGTCTTAAATTTAAACAAGAAAGGGATTTAGTTCACTATCTTCAGATGATAACTACGAATTATAGAGTACAAATAACTGAGACTTTCTAAGAATATGAAAATGAATAATTGTACGAAGAATATCAGAGTTTGATTTTTGCAGCGCGTAGTTTCTTTGATTGAAATGCTTATCTGTCTATTCAATTTTTCATGGGACGTATTTATAGTCTCCAAGAATAAATGCCCGTTGCCAAATAGCATTTAATGCATTCAGAATACGTTTGACATAACTCTGTTCAAAGCAATCTAAGCAGAAACAGGTGCAGCAGGTCTGTGCACACAAAGCAATCTGGCAGGAACAACAGCGTTGCAGACTTTCCTTAAATGTGCTAAACATTTAAACGATGAAGAAAAACAACTCTGACTCTTATGCTGAAGTAGGTAAGATCTTGATTTGAACGTTCCTCGTACTCAGCAACGTCTTCCAAGGACAAACCATTGTCCTGAAGACTTCATCTTTCAGATGCAAGGGATGCTTCAGATGAACTTTTCTTCTACACTCTTCAGATGATGTTAGGTCTTTAGACGATCTGAAGCTTCAAATGATGTTTCACACTTTTTATGATCTGAAACAAAACAAAATATTGTGAAAGTATATTGCCACAAATCCATATGAATTTTTATATTTGTTCATTAAATCACTTTAAGGGAATGAGACTCAAAGTACTTAAGTATATAAATTTTTTAGACTCAACATCTTTAATATGCACAATATGAAAAAACTGCTCTTGTATAAAACCATTTTTATTAACAAATCTCAAAACAAGAGTCATTTGTTCCTTTTTTGATTCATCACGAGCTTCATCAACAATTATACAAAACTTGGAATCCCCAACTTCCTCACGAATATGATTTTTCACTTTACTAGAAAAAATATTCAATATCTCTTTTTGAATTTTATGGGAAGTATATTTGGAATTATATGGAGCATTTTCTACCACAACTTTTGCAACCTCCTCATCGTATGATGCTATGAGTTTTATCATCTCAAGAAAATTACCTTGGTTCCTTGATTCACTAGTTTCATCATGACCTCTAAAAGCACAAGCTTGAAGTGATAAATAACGAACAATGTCAATTGAAGTCTTGAGACGCAAATGATTCTTCATAATTTGATCTAAGCTTTGCACATGAAAAACATTCCTAATATGACAATTTTGATTCAACAAGTCTTGACAAACTCTCACTGCATTATTGTGTGGTGAGCAAGGATCTTTCCCAATGTGTTTAAGAAAAGCACAATTCTTTCCATTATTAACTTTTCTCCAACTTTTAAAACCTGTAGAAAAAATAATCAACAAAGTTAAAACTTGTTGATGACAATCAACTCAATGCCAATTAGAATTCAAATTCAATCACTTGTAGCAATGAAAACATCTGAACCAGGGCGCCCGCTTGGTTTTTTACTAAAAAGATAGCAAGGCAAGCAATATGCAGCATCTTTTGAAGGTGAATACTCTAACCATGAAGGAAATATGCTAAACCAAGTGTATTGAAATCTCCTTGGATGATCATCTTTACCAGACAAAGGATAATTTTCTAAATACATTTGATATGGACCCCATTTTAGATAAGCCCTTCGTACCTCATCCATTTGATCTGGTGGGTATTGCCAAATTTGAGGGCGTTTCCCTGGATCATGTTCCAAAGAATTTTCAAATTCATTATATGTAACTCTAGGAACCTTTGAGAGTTGTTTCTCATTTTCTTCGATTCTTGGATTCTCAGGAAATTTCTCAAGTTCACTTGACATACAAGTTGCATTTTTTTTCATCTTTCTCACAAGTCTTCCTCTTGAAAAAAGAATCAATTCTTTTACTCTTTATCATAATTTTTCTAATATAAATTTATCACCTTTCACCTATATAGAAAAAGGAAAAAAATTATCTTCACAAATATCACAATGCAAAATATACCAAAACTCATACCAATATACTACTATAATTAAATAGCCAACACTATATATTCCTCAAGCAGTCAAGCTAGCTATGCAAAACTTTGAGCAAATCCAATTTTCTTGAATTTTTAGTAGTTAGTAAGCACCTGAACAAGTTGTGAACCGCTGCTCGCTGTCCGGTATAATCCTGAGCAGCTGAGCTTCTTCTTCACTGGTCCTTCTGGCCGTGAATATTGAATCGCCTCTTCCCTCACAACCGCTGCTTGTTGTCCGGTGCCACAATAGCCATTAGCCAACAAGCTTTGATGAAAAAACGAGAGAGTGAGAACGTGAGAATGAGATGCGAGATTGGGAGAAGAAAAAAGGCTTAGCCAAATCAAATGGGTCTGTTGACAAATGAGAGTAAACAAAAGGCTTGCTTGAGAAGTTAACTAGCTAATCTTGTTTGAGAAGTTAACTGGGAGAGAGAGAATAGGTTTACACTTTCAATTTTTTTAGTTTTATTAAATACAGATATAATATTAATATATATGTGGGTATATATAAAAAAAATTAAGAAAAGTTTGGGGGAGCCGTGTCAGTCACATAAAAGGTCCGCTACTGATTGTGAGGTTCTGCAATGGGGAAGGGGAAGTCATGGGACGTAAGCTTGAGCTACAAGTCATGGCACCGTATATACAAGCAAACTCTTAGTCAATTAAGAAAGCATGAAAGTTGAAGCATGCCAATAAAAATCGGAATCTTGGTGAGGTAGAAGAGATAGAAGAAATTTAGCACAATAGTTCCAATAATAACCTTTTATATTAAATTCACTTGTACTTCCGTATCAAACTTTTTCTTGTCATAGATTGGAGGTTTTAAAGTGCAATGATACCTTAACAAAGGATTAACGATGCAAAAAAAGCCACTGTGACACCGTTGATGAACCACATAGTCACGCCATCAAGCTTTCCGCAACCAGAAGAGCCTTGGCTCGAAGACGAGGAGTCCCAAACGACCCGGGAGTCGGGACTCAACACCATTTGATGATCGGAGATTGAAGAAGTTGTTGCAGCTGGAAGCCTGGAAGAGGTGGTGGTTGCAGCCAGATTTAATTAATGATGGAATTAGCTAGGTAGTTAGCAACTTAGCATCCACATTCAAATGGCCACACTTAGTAACCGAGGAAGAGCTTCAGAAGCTTCACATTTCTTACTTAATGGACTCTACCTAGGTTTAATTATTATTTCTTATTGCTATTATTTTATTATATTTTGGTTTTTGATATTAATAATGATTTTCCCACCTGCATGGGAGGGGACTGGAAACAGTCACAGGGTGGAGGAAATGGTGTGTGTGGATGGTTTCTCGGAGGGGAGTGGGGGAACATGTCTGGAGGTGTGGTATTTTCTGGCAGAAATACAATAATGTATACATATGAGAGAGAAAACGTGTCACATAAGCATCTAACACATGCCAAATGAATGAAAGGACTAATTGTAAAAAAAATTGGAAGGATGCTTTAATAAAAAAAATTATAGGGACTAAAAGCAATACTCGCTAATTTTACCGGGACCAAAAACATAGTTTACTTTTTATACAATGTATAGTATAATGGAGTGGGGGAGGGGCAAGGCCCATGCTGGCCCATTGAATCCGTCGACCATGGTCACAATCCCATAGCGTGTCCTCCACTGCTATGCGTCGTCTCCGACGCGCACACGACCACCGATAAATACAAATCATACACATTAATCATCTCTCAAATTTAACCTTTTAATACATATTTTATGCTTAATTAACAGGTCATAAGCATATTATGCCAATTCAGGTTGATATTGGGCTTAATTACATTTTTCAGCATAATTGAAAAATTGACTGTTTTCGTATTTCAAGCATACCTCGAGTTCTAGACATCTAAAAATTTTGAACTTTACATTGTATGAAAGATAAAAGAAAGCCCTACAACTTTGATGAAGAAGCCAAAAGCTAAATCGGATGTCTAGTGAGCCAAAATGGGCCTTGAATACGGAATAGTCAGCATTACATGAAAACCTGACCAGCACTCAATGATTGGGCCATAAGTTGGGCTAGAAAATTCCTTTTGGGCTCAAACCAATGGAATTTGAAAACTAAGATCCAGGGCTTGATTTTTCCTGAAGACAGCTTCCTTAGATTCTGACATCTAGATGATGCAATGCACGGTGCAAGTGGGAGACAAGTTGGTGAATGATAGCTAGGGTGGGTGAATGATTCAAAGTTATGGACAAATGCATTAGGTAATTGATCAAATAAGTCCATTTATGAAAAAAAAAAAACATGCTTAGTCATGGTTGAGTGATCATCTTTGGAATGACATCTTTTCCCATCCTATAAATAGGAGGGCTTGCTAGGGAGAAGATCATCCAAGTTGTAGTAGAAATTACTAAGAGTTTCATTTACTTGTGTTCATCTTTTTGTAAAGTCTTCATGGAAGGCTAAGCTTGTATTCAATTCAAGGAGTCAAGATTATTTTCTTCTTGGTTTTAAGGTCTGATCTTCATTTACATGCTTATTGAATTACATCTACCTTACTTATCTACTCCACTAGCTTGTTCGATTTCATTTTTTTTTTATCAAAGTTTGATTGGTTAACATGTTTTGGTTATGAAATTTGTTATTGATGTATGTTGTACTCTGGATTGGTTAATCATCATGCAACAATTAAAAAAGAGTAAGTAATTGAATCAAAGGTGTTCATTTAATTATTTACTTCAATTGGGTTCCGATTATAAAATTGATTTGGATCTAACGTAAGATTTGGTGGTTATTTGATCTTGTTAATCTTAATTAATTGAATTCTGGAAATTATTTTAGTAGTGAATTCGTGGATCATTGCAGGAGTTCCATATGATCCAAAGTTGATAGATTTAATCTCTTGAATGCATGTTATTAATAAATAATGATTAACCATGAAAACAACCTATGAATTCCTTGGATTGATATTGTCTTAAATTAATTCAATCTTTGCTTTTAACTTAATCTTTGTTTTCTTCAGTTTATTCGAATTAATCAACCCCCCCAAAGAAGGATTAATTTGAGTGGATCTTCAGTGTTCGACCCGGTTTGTACCATTCTACTACAAGTAATTTGCAGATCGGATAATTATAATTTTGTGCATGTTCGACAACTATCAGCCACCATTGTCCAGCCACAACACATCACCCTTCTCCCCCATCATCAATCGCGTCGCGCCCCACAACAGCGGCTCCTATCACAGCCCACACCAGTATCCCCAAAATCACTACGTAGCAGTAGTCAATCTGATCCCCACATCATAACCCCTCCGTCACTTATAACCCACTTGCACCACCATGATACCTTTTCAGCCATGGAGTCATCGCCTTTTCTACTGCACGTCGCCGCTGCTTGACCAATCCAGGTTGTTGCTTTGTGCCTCCCACCGACGAGAAATGAGCTATAGGCGAGGAGTTGCTTTTAGCACCCCTGTTAGGTATTCACATCCCCTCTCCCTTTTAAAAGATAATTTTTCCAAACTACCCTTATCCCATCACCCACACCTCACCTCCACCTCTCGCAACCCCAAGGCCACTTCACTTATTTTTTTTTTCTTTTTTTTTACTCTTTCACAAAACCCTTTTTCTTTTCTTGTTCCTTTTCCAAATCACTTTCAGAAATTAATTTTTGTAAGTACATTTTTTATAAACTTTCAATTTTTAGAGACGAAAAAATTATGTTATTTCTACATAGATCACTTTTCTATGTAATTTTTTATAACTCATTTTTTTAATCGCTCTCTGTTGTATTATCTATTTTATCATACATTTCCCCATATATCTTTTAACACCTAGCTGACACAATGTTACAATACTATGTCGTTTTGGGTTTTTTAAAGTCTTTTTCATTAAGCCCTAACTGTTATATCCCCTCTTTCTTCTCCATTCTCCTTCGCCCCTGCTCCTCCGTTCTGGTTGGCCATGTTATTCGCCATTGTTGATGCTCTGCGTTCATCGTTTCATCCAAGTTCTTGATCCGGAATTTGGTCATCCGAGTTCCTGCTCAGGACAAAGCATTCATCTGAGTTCTTGCTCGGGAAATTTAGTTGTAATGTCCTAATTCTCAGAACTCAGAAATTATGCCCGTTGGAGGCATAAGTCCCGAATTTAGGGAATTATTTTTGCGACATTAACGATATCAATAAATAGTAATACAGATTTGCTTAACTAAATCCAACACTTAATTAAACATAATCTGAAAGTTTACATATGCAAATGCAACATAGATATTACAATACATGTGTCCTATCAAAGCGGAAACATCATAAGATGCACATGTACTAAATATCTATCCAAAAGAATATACATCCATGAACATAATGAAACACAATAAAAAAGGTGGCTCCAAAGCCCAATAAACTCTATGCTCCATCTGCATCAAGGCCCTCAACGACCTGCCTGGGGATCTAAAATGTAAACCCACATTGAAGTGAGACTAACGCCTCAGTGAGCAAAGTAAAGCATGCATATGTAGAATACAAAAAATGATAAGCAACAATGTAATAATGACACGGACTGGCAATAGATTCACATAAACAATGATAACATGATATTGAATTTAACATGAATTGCTAACCTAGCAGTAGGGGTCTTATCTCTTTCCTACAGTTAGACCTAAGCTCAAACTACAAAGGATATCTCCCTTGGGGACATAAAGTCTCCGCCGTTACCTGACGGCCGAAGACTCATTTTAACATGAACATGATGGTCCTAGACTCGTGATGACTGAAGCCTAGCATGATTTTCTTTTACTTGGGATACTTGATAACATGATTTCATGAATAATTTTCGAGTAAACTAGCACTTAGGTCCCTGACTTTGTGAGCGTCGTATAAATAGGTCCCTGACTTTAGGAAATTGGTCTCGTGGTCCATGACTTTAACCTCCGTCATGAAGTTTAGTCCTAACGTTAAACTTCTGTTAATTCCTGCTGTTAAACTGCATTATTTTTTGTAAAGTTAAGGACCTAAATGCATGATTTTATATAAAGTTAAGGACCTTTTATGCATGATTTTAACAACAGGAATTAACAGAAGTTTAAAGTTTGGACTAAACTGCATGACGGAGATTAAAGTCAGGGACCACGGGACCAAGTTCCTAAAGTCAGGGACCTAATTGCACAACGCTCACAAAGTCAGGGACCTAAGTGCTAGTTTACTCAATAATTTTCACTTTATTTATACACGAGTCATAGGAATGCATATGCTTAACAATAAACATGAACATGAGCTATTTTGGCAAATACTCTAACCTAGGGTTTCTTCCCAATGGGGCCTAATCAAGAACAATCCCTAAGAAGTACAACCATCCACAAGTAAGAAACATACAAACTAATCCGTACACAAGCAAATAGAAAGGGAAAGATAGATGATAAGTGCAAATTATATGATATATTCTTGTATTTTTACTGCACTTATCAAGGGTAAAATTGTAATTTATGCCCCAAAATAATCCCTTTTTAGTAATAATTGTAATAATTGTGTTTCTTTGATTTGAATTTGAATTTGATGCTATTTTAATAGAAAATCTGTTAATTTTGCAGATTTATGAGAAAGATATGAACAAGGAAAGAAGATATCATTATTTGAGGAGAGGATCTGCGAATTTGAAGTTTAAATCAGAGCAAATAAAGATAAGATCAGTTGCCATTTAAACAAGGATTCTGTAGATAACTTTCCAATTTAAATTCAAAGGCAGAATAAACACAGAATCAGATCAAAAAGAGGGAAACAAGGAAAGTCAACCAAGCAAGGATAAGATCAGAAAGAGATCAAGATGTTAAATGAAGAAACAAAGAAATGTTGCAGTGTGTTTCACGCTCCAACTGCGCTGAGCGCAGGTTAGAGCGCACCTCACTGGAAGTCACGCTTCATCTGCGTTCAGCGCAGGTGAAGCGCAGCACACGGATCAGCTTTTTAAATTTCAAATTTAGATAGATCTCTTCCAAATTTAAAATAGCTTTCTTGAGTCTATAAATAGAACCTTTTGTAAAGATCAAGGGGGCGAGAGTCGGTGAGTTTAGAATAGAGTATCAAGATAGAAGCTTTTGTAAATTTCAAATTTAGATAGATCTCTTCCAAATTTAAAATAGCTTTCTTGAGTCTATAAATAGAACCTTTTGTAAAGATCAAGGGGGCGAGAGTCGGTGAGTTTAGAATAGAGTGTCAAGATAGAAGCACGAGGATTGAAAAAGGTGGCAAATTCTTCATTGGTTTGTAATGGCTACCATGAGTAACTAAACTCTCCAGTTGGATTGAATGTAGTTGATTCAATCCCCAAGTGTATGTGAATTCTCGTATTTAATTATGAATCCCTGTTTTTATGATATCGGTACTTTTATGCTTTACTTAATGCATAGCTTCCGCCTGTGTGCCGGAGTTATATGTTAGTTTTAGGATAGTATGTGATAGAGATTTCCGGATTAACAACGAGTTTGGGGGAGCCTAGACATAGGAAACTTGAACTCTGATTGGTAAAAGTACTCATAGTAATTGTTATAGGAATATAGGGGGAATCGATGATTAAAGATGGAATGTGACAGCCTCTTTATAGTAGTCCCTATAGGAATATGCAGTGAATTGATAGTTTTAACAACTGACTAGTAGAACAATCAAGCTGTCGTAGTTTGTCGCCTGGGAGAACTCGCATGGGCTACCGTTGAGTGGTTTACTACTGGACTAAACTGTAAGACCGAAGTAAACATGAGGGATTAACGGAAGGATTTCCTAAAGTCAAGAACCAAATTGCATGACGTTGTAAAAGTCGAAGATGAAAGTGCTAGTTTACTTTATCTATATGAAGCATTTTCCTCATCTGCCATTAACCTTTGGTTTTATGGCAGTTGTACACATGTACGTACACATAGTAACACCTACGAGTACATACAAAATTATAGTGTCTTTATTATTATTTTTTATTTTTTAAATTTATTTTGTAAATTAATTTTTAAGAACTATTTTTTATAAATGAAATAATTTAATTATAATTTTGCCACCATAAAATAGAAAATCTAAACAATAGTTTTCTAAAATATCCTGGAGTTGTTTTAGAATTTTACTTTTTAAAAACAATTTACTCAAAAGAAAAAGAGATAAAAAAATTCATTCAACAATAAAACATACAACAACTCATACAACATACTTTTCTCTCTATCTCTTTCCATCATATCATCTATCACATCCCACATTTCTCTCTTTTTACTCTCTTTTCTTTCTTTATCTCACTAAGTTGTATATTGTAATGTTGTATATATAATATTACTCAAAGAAAAAATAGTTGTTTTGGGGAAGAACTCTCACTGAATTTTTTGTTTTGTTTTGTTTTTTGGTAAATAGTGCGGCCTTTTCTAAAAATATTTTAATTCCAGAATTAATTATGTTTTATTATGTTGTTTGTCCAATACTTAAAAAAATCTCAACTAAAATAAGAAATATTGCATGCAAAAGGAATTTCAATATATTTAATTAAGTTGATATTTAAGTAGACTAGAGATCATAGGTAAAGGAGAGGATACCATATATATTGGATGTCATCATTTTTATACAAATGACCTATTTGTTTGAGAGAATTATGAGGTTACACTATGTGTTTATGCAAATATTTTTGTTTCATAGTAACAAAATTAGTTGATTTAGTGACGATTAGGGTTTTATATATGCATATTAGATATTTTATGGGTGTGCTATGTCATCTTTGTGATCCTTCACGTAGTTCAGAATAGTTGCTCGCCAGTTTAACATGTTAATCATCATCGAGATGTGAGGATATATATCATCACTTTGGATTATTCCAAGGTTCAAGTATACAATACATTTACTTTTGGAGGTTAGATAATTTCCTATAAATTGTTGTTTGTCATTTTTCCCTTTTGTATGCACCTAAGGGAATTAATCTATCAACCAAAGTGCTTTCATCCATTAATTTTTCTGATATTGTCCTTTTTTATTTTTACTTCATTAGGCTCGTTAAATAAAAATACATGTTCACTTATTTGATTGAGTCAAATTGGTTTCATTTCAGGTCGAGTGCGCACAATTGATCCATTAGCGCACTCGAATCAATAACTTGATCGGATCACCAATCGAACCAATTGGTCTAGCCTGCATTTAATAACATTATTTTTTTAGAAACATTGCCAATGTTCTTATATAGAGACTTGGGATAAGTACTAAACAATTTGGTCTTTGAATTGTTGGTGATTAGAAACACTAAAGGTTCATCATGGTTTAGGGGTGGTACCTGCAAAAGGCACCCCTAATGTTGAAGTCATTGTTTGAAAATAGTTGGAAAGGATTAGGAGAGAGGATGCCATGCTTGTTGGGTATCGTGCCCTTCGATAGACCGACCTATTAGTGTAAGTTTAATGGGTTGACTTACATGACCTATGGCCCTGGACATATGGGCCATTCTAGAAGGTTTTGCATAGATGAACATGACAAGTAGTTGTAGAAGGTGAATGCCACGATCTAGGGCACGTAGCTCTACCACATAGGGATGCAAATGAGTCGGGTTTAGAGGTATTTTAGACCCGAATTGATTAGAAGTTATTCATGTTGAATTGGGTCGGGCTGTTATATTTTTTGAGTTGGAACCTGGCCTGATTATGGTCACGTCGAGTTGGATTGGGTAGTTGAGTTCAATAAAAAGCAAAAACAAATCGATGAGGATAAATAGGAAAAATGTAAAGAAATAAAACAAATGTAGTTGAGTCGAGTCGAGTCGGGAAATATATAGATATTTTAGTGTTTTAATTAGTTTTTTATTTTTTATGTATATGGTTGGGTTGTTCGAAAGGTTAGGAATGAGGAAAACCTGATACCTAACCCAAATAAGTTGGGGTTCCACTTTTTTGTGCTCGCAACCCGAAAACTCAACCCGTCATTTTAACCTTAGGTTGGTTGGGTCTACTCAATTTATGTGTTTCCACATAAGTTGGTCAGTTACCCAATTGGATATGAGGGTCGGCAAGGCGTCATTGGAGGTTATTTGAAAAACATCAAGTTTCTTGGATAAAGAGCTTGAACTTTGAGGACTTGGGAGGTCTGACCAAGGATAGCCAAGAAGCCTTGTGTGAACTATGCATGAATTGGTTGCTTGAATAAGTTGCGAGGTAGCATGGTGCTATGTTCATACAGATATTTATAATTTGCAACAATAAAATTAATAATTCGGTAATTCCCTTTAAGGTTGAAATGTCATATATGCATGTAATGGGATGTGTTTTTTTTTTTTTTACCCATTTCTAGTGCACAATAATATTTTTTATTAAATTATTCTAATAATTGTGAAAGTATTAAAGGTTTATAAAGCAATGCTATTATTTATCTTTTAAATGAAATAATTTGTTTTATTGAAATAAAAATAATAAGAAAGTTTTTTTAAAAGTATAAGTAACAAATAAAGTGGTATATATATTATTTAACAACTATTTGAAATCACTTCAGCTTATTTATAATCAATATTTAATTTTTTCTAAACACTCACATATTTCGAGCTAATTATAATATTATTAAATTGACTTTGATTTTTTTTATCATTCATTCTATTACACTTGCTTCCACATTTTTTTTCTAGTTTTCTCTTCCTTTATCATTACACATAAATTATCGCATCTCTCACTTTCTCTATCTATTTCATTTTTTTCTCACATTCTTCCGACACTCAAATTTTGAGTTTTTGATTTTTTTACATTCATTCTATTACACTTTATTTCACACTCATTTTTTTTTCTATATCTCTCTATTTCTTTTCATCACATCAATTATCACATATCTCATTTTCCCCCTCTTCATTTTATTTCCAATGATGATTTTGCTACACTCATTTTTATAACTATACACTCACTTTTTCTTTTTATCTCTCTCGTCATTTTCCATCACATTAATTATCACATCTTTCATTTTCTCTCTCTCTTTATTTCATTTTTTCTTTCAACCCCTCTCTTTCCTACCACTACAACATTTTTGCCTTTTAGAAACAGTTGAAAATTGTTCCCATTTCTAAGAAAACGGTTCCCTAAAAGTATAGGCAACATTTTTCAATGGTTACATATTCGAGTGCTACCTATTGTCTTAGGGAACTGTTTTTGGAACATTTAGGCTACACTGATGAAAACCGTTGCCTATGTTAAGCGAATAAGCAACGATTATCACATGAACGTTACGAAGCAGTTTTAAACTGTTGCTTAAATGTTAAAACACAACATTTTTTAATTGTAATCATAACATATAAGCAACAATTCTTAATTGTATATACATAATATAGGCAACATTTTCTTATTGTAAGCGTAATTTGATTCTGGGTATAATAACTTATAGGCAACACTTAATAAATGTGACCATAATTAATTATATAAATTTTTCATTTTGTACCTATAGCCTTAATGATTAAATACACAATAGTTACATCTTTCATTTACAAATTATTAAAGCCACACTAATAAAAGAGGGAAAATTGATGTCAGTGCTTACATTTTGAACAAAGCTCCCTCAACACCCTTTGTAGCCTAAATACTTCTTTCTACCACAACTACATATATAGGATTGTTGTAGTATACACTTCCTATGATAATTTTTTAGTGTAGAAATATATTTTTCCTTTTATTTTTTATATTTTTCTTTCACTGCACTCTTTACACTCATAATTTGAGTGTAGGATTGTCTTTTTCCTTATATTAATGAGTGAAAATTAATAACATTTCTCCCAACAATAATTTATCAACAATTTTTTAGTATATAAGAAAACTTACGATGACCTGACTTTTTGAAATAAGATTAAGAATTACCTCTTTTATTTTCATTCTTTTCTTTTTTAAAGCAAATATTTTCCATTACATAGAGTACTTATACTAATTACTATCTATGCAAATAGCTAGGATCGAAGTTCTTTGTAGAATTTTTATATGAGTAGTGGTATTTGTACAATTAGGTTTGTTTTTACAAGGGCTAAAACCTAAGAACTCTACATAAAGGCTCGAGACATTAGTTTGACAGAGTAACGACGACGTAGCCTTTGGGTAAGAAACATGTTTTTAGTTTGTGTATGGTGACTCGACCCTTTATATATATTGGGCTTGACTCTACTGAATGTGTGATATCCTCTGACTGATTGTCATTTTTCTGTTCCCTGATTTCCGATGTCTATTTTGAATACTTTCCCTTTTCGGTTTAGTTCCCCTCCTTTGATTGCTTAGCAAGATATGGTGACCCTTGATTGAGGCTTGATATCTTATTTATCTGTTTAATGAACTTGGACAACTGATTAAGTCGACCTAAACCAATTGAATATATCATTTCGATTAACTTGATCCAATGTTAATAGGGGAGAAGGTTTGTTTAGGGCATTATAGATGACTTATCAGGGTTGAGATATATTTCGGTATGGTACACAGTATCTCAAGCTACGAGCTTATGAAGTGAAGTAGATTCTCAAGTGAAAAATCTAGATGTATCTAGGTCTGACATGTTACAAAGTTGTACAACAATACCATACAACATTGAGAGAAAAGAGAAAAGAAAGTGTGAAATATGATATGGATTGAATGATATAGAGAAAAGAATATATATATATATATATTATATAAATTACTATATATATATATATTGATTGTATGAATTAAATATTTTTTAGAGAAATCATATTTATACATCCATACAACATAATATATTTATTTTATCAAAAAAAGAGAAATGAAGAAAATGAAGAGAGGGAAGAGAGAGAAATGTGAGATGCATATGATATGTAATATGATGGAGAGATATAAAAAGAAAAAATATATTGTATGAGTTGTATGAATTTATTAACTCTATTTTTTATATCGGTAAGTAATACATACAAACCAGTGAAAATATTTTATTATGATAAAAAAGATTATTTAATATCAAACAGAATTTTAAATATTTGAACCAATGAAAACGATCTGAATATCATCTTCCGTGCAGATATGATGAAAAGTTACTTTTATAATTGTCATCTCGCCATGCTACTTACTAGTGCCATGCCATCTGCCTCTGCCATGAGGTCGATGGATTTGATTTTGACCTTATTTCACCAAACTCCGTTTAAAAATATAAAAAAAATAATAAACTAGTAAATAGATCTCTGACTCTGCGGTGAGCATATAATTTAGTCTCTGACTTTATTAAAATAACACTTTAATTTGTACTTGTAAAAAACACATGCACTTTAGTCCCTAAAGTGCATATTTTTTTAATAAAATGAATGACTAAAGTGCATGTTTTTTAATGAAATAAGGACTAAAGTACATGTGTTTTTAATAAAATACGGACTAAAGTGCTATTTTAGTAAAGTCAAAGACAAAACTGTATCGTTCCCACAGAGTCAGAACCGATTTGCTAGTTTACTAAAACAACCTTTCTTAAAATTGTAAATTAAAAATAAAATATTAATCTTTAAAACTTTCCACTTGGGGAGGGTAACTGCACTTCACTCCTGGGATAACGACGGCAAGTCGGTGATAAGTGACGCTTAAAAGAGGGAATATTCGATTCCCATTTGATAATGTATTGACATAACATAACATAACCTCTACTACTACAGACTACAGTACTGATTTTTGCCTCTCATAGTCATAGGCGGAAGTTAAGAACTGAACCGAACCGAAATGGATTGGGTTTGTGACGCAAACGCAAATCATGGTTATCTGGCTGGCTGGCTCCGCGCTCCACCGTCTTTCGTACTCCACCATGTGACGCCTCTCTGACTCTGACCCACCCTTCCCTCCTTCCTAGTATTATAACTTCAACTTTAGCCTATAATAATAATAGCACTTACTAGTATAACTCATTCTTGATTTTGCTGCAGCTGTACGGAGAAAATATAAAAATCAAAACAATTAGACATAAAACAGTTTTTAACCTCTATGAGATGGTTCAATTAATTACTAGTATTTACTAAGCTAGTTTATGCTATATATGTTTTATTTGAATTTGAGATCGAAAAATAGAAATATGAAGAGCTATAAATTCATGATGAGAAATATAATAAATTTCTAATTGTTTTGAATAAGAAAAATACGTGAGAAAATGTAGAAAATTAAATGTGATTATTTCTCTCATTATGTTTGGTTTAGTTTAGTAGAAAGTATGTGAAAGAAAATAATAACTTTATGATTAGACAAAAGATGCCTTAATCACCCAAAAATAAAGATTCTAAGGGGTGAATGAATGGGTGTTTAATCGGTTTTGATGAGGGGCAAATCAATTATTAATATATTTCAAAAATTTGATGCCACAAAAACATATAAAAATTAAAATCAATGGATTTAATTAATATACACCGTCAGTGTAAAGAAATTTTACACAAACACCCAATTGTGTTATGTCACATTATTTAATGAATGTGACACCTCGTGTGTTATTAAATTCAATAAATGATGTGACAACATATCATTGGATGTGTGTGCAAAATTTCTTTACACTGACAATGTATATATATTAAACTCAATATCAATTAGGATAAATGCTTAATCAATTATATACATTGAAAATGAAAAAAAAGTAGACTTTTAGCGTGTTTGATACTTTGCAGCATTGTTACGGATCCACATTTGAAACGTGATTTTGATGAGATAAACTTTTTTTTGTGAGCTTATAGTGGCTAGGCTTCGGACATCCACAAAACAATCTGATGTGATTTCTTTCAATATCGGAAACCCTAATAATAGCTCTCATATTGAACAAGCACCTAACACCATTGTGAATCATATATTGTTGTTGCAATGATCTTCCTCCCCCACTTCCAATCGTCCTTCTTCTGTCACCATGGTTAGTGCGAGAATTGGGAATCAATCGAACAAGAAGAAAACTCAACCTTGGCAACAGAATCAAAGAGATTGGATGAGCACATTTTTTGGGATTGTGAAAGAGGAGATGAAAGAAAGTGAGGGTAATTTTTTTACCGTTACAATTTATATGGCTTTAAGATTTTTTTTAAAAAAAAATATTTAACACCCTAAACGACATAGTTTGGGGCCATCTTGGCAAAAGGAAGCGAGTTAACTAACCAGATAAGCACTCTATTAACATAAATCACGGTTCTGGACTAAAGTTGGGGACAAACAAAAGAATTTATAAAAGTTAGGGACTGATTTGATGAGCTACTCATAATTTTTTAGTTAAGCATTTTCAGCAAAGCGTTAATAGAAAAAAAAACTTTTTTGTGAGCTCATAGTGCCTCATAATAGTAGAATAACTTTTATTTTTCATACTCCTATCTATTAGTGTCTATTCGGTTACCATAAAAGAAAAAGTTGGGGACTAATGAAAGAATTTACAAAAATCAGGAACTGATTTGATGAGCTATTCATAATTTTTTAGTTAGCATTATCAGCAAACGGAATTAAGCGCTAATAGAAAAAAAAAACTTTTCTGTGAGCTTTTAGTGCCTCATAATAATAGAATAACTTAATTTTTTTTATATTCCTATCTATTAGTGTCTATTTGATTTTCAATTAAATGGAATTGATTTTAAAATTAATAACTAAAAATGAATTGTGCTTTTACATACTATGTATATTTAATCACATACCCTTTTACTTCTTGTTTTGTACCGGGCATCGACCTACAAGCTAGCTGATATCAAAGTGGCCCGCATAAGTAATAAGATGGGTCAAGGGAGTACCCTCAACCCAGTAGGTAGTTCATGGGTCTTACATGGTCCAAAATCTATCTATAAAGGCAAGAAGGTCTCCTAAGTCAAGATCATTTTATACTCTCATACTGACGGCTAGGTCTTATCCCTATTGGGGAGAAGTACTTGGTCGTTTGGGGAATTTGAGAACACTTCTTATGCTTTTTTTTCATCATATCTTTTACTGTCTCTGTTTTTTATTTCCTATCTCTCTTTCTAATATTTTCCACATCTATTTTTTGAGTGTTAAGCTGTCTTATTACATAATGGAATCAAACTGTAAAGGGAGGCCCAAAATAAACCAAAAGAAAAAGATAAAGAGTCAAAATGGACGTACAAAAAGGAAGAAAAGCATTAAAAGATATTGAAAAAAAAATAGCTTTTTTATTCGATTTCTGTCATTGATGAAATAATTGAAAGATATGTGTCATGGGAGTTACAGTAATCCGCTCGTGTTTCAATCTGAGAATGGCTCAGGCAAAATTAGATTATTTTGAATATCATGATTACTAAAGAGAGGAAGGACCATTTGGGGAAAATATATCATATATATATTTTTAAAGTCACATGCTTTATCAGAAAAAGCTTGTTCTTAATTTGCTCATAAATATGGATCGAATAAGAGAAAAATTATAGTTTTATAATTGTGCGTGTGTGTGTGTCCGTGTGTGGGGCAATTTTAATTATATTCCACTATGAGAAGAACTTTGGATCACCACCACGGAGATCCAATAATCAATTATTCAGGGTCACATGTCTTATCGGAGTTTGGTTGGATGAGAATGCGAGGCAACAGAGTGATATGTGATTATTAGAGAATTATTACTATTTATCAATTTACTTGCTTCTGTGTCCATAAATTTCATTGCCTACATTGATTACACTTTTTGACAAGGTGATGGGTTCAAATTGGTCTCCAATAATCCTCGATGATAACTCGCCAAAGTTGGTGGAAGTCCAAGTTCTTTTCGCATGGGCTTGGCAGTGGACAATAAACTCTAATTCATTGACGATTTAATATGGCACAGGAAATCAATAGTATAGAAAATTAAAGTAACACATGTACATATATGTGGAATCTCTTATATATTTCTGATCTATTATATTAGCGCTAGTCAATATATGAATGGAGGCTTGTCCCCCTTATGTTGCGAGTCTTCATTAAAAGGTACATATATACTACTTACATATTCTTTCCGCCTCTTTTCCCTGTTTGTCTTTGGTGGTTGTTCTTTCATCTTTGTCTCCATTCGCATCAGACTTAAATTGATGGTAATTAATGAGGAAGATATCAAGAAATATTTGTGTAAACAATGTACTATGTAAATAATTTGTATACACTAAGCAAGTAAAAAATGGACACATATATAGTTTTAATATAATATACAGCAAAAGTTGTATTATTGTTTTTATTGGTTTAATTAATACGTACATGTTGTATAGTATGTTTACATAAGAATCTCTCATTAAACCATTATTTACGGAATATAAGAAAAATTATCCACGTATAATGATTCAAAATATAAGTAAATTTCAACCAATTTCACATAATTAATAAAATCATTCCAAAATTCCTTTTATTTCATTTAAATTTTATTTTTTAATGACCTTATTTAATGAATCATACCAATAGATAGGGTATTTCCATTTGAAATAAGTTCCAACAAAATTGAAGTATTAATTCCATGTAGGGTGACTTAAATTCAGGGAATGAAATTAAATTTTTTTTAAATGATATTAAAAATAGATTTACTAACATTCTTGATTAGCGTGACTTAATTTTTTTTACTTATATTTAAGTTTGGAGGGAGTATGATATTTAAAAATATAAAAGATATACATATAAAATTTTGAAATAATTTTTTGTTAAGTTATTAAAAAAATGAGGCAATTCAAATTCACAACATCATTTGTCTTAAAATTTAAGTTTATGAAATCAAAATTTATAATTATAAAGTTGTTTAACATTGATGACCATAAATTTATATGATTGATTAAATTTAATTGTTTGAATAATAATATTCAAGAGAAATAAAAATAATGAAAAATGAGATGTCGAATAAAGAAATCATGTGACACATTAAGGATGAGAGTAAATTAGAAAAAGTCCTTACAATTAAGAGTGATAATTTAGATTTAATATATAAGAGTTGATAAAAAAATGAGGCTGTTGATTTATGTTTCTCTTATGAAAAGTATTTTTAAATAAAAAATTAATAATAAAAATAATAGCTTTTTTTACAAAAATTACACTAAAATATTTTTTTATCAATTAAAATTTAAACAATCGGCCCACTACCAAACTACTACCTTTTGCCCTATCCACGATTCTACCTAGAAAGACATCATTGGACAAACATTCCTTTAGCTTTTTTTTTTTTTTTTCTCAACAATTCCTTCCTTTAGCTCTTGGACTGTTCAGACTAGTTAAAAGTCATGGGCCAAAGTTGGGCTTGTTCAATTTATTTACACTTCACTCTTGACAGTACAGTTGCTCACTCACACAAAAAAAAAAAAGTATATTCAGCATTTTATTTAGGTGACTGTTTGCTCACTCAAAACGTTTTGAGTAGTATAAAGTATAAACACTAAAGTCATTTATATTTATGCACAAATTAACCTAATAGTGATTTAGATTTAAATAAATTTTTATTTGTCTCTACTCTTTTTTTATAAAAAAGAGATAAAAGTAAATCGTTTATAAATATTATTTGAGTCTAAAATTTTTTCTTACCTTAAATTGGAGTATGAACCCCTTATCCTAAAAGTTTTTTATAAAAAAGAAAGAAAACACACAACAAATGGATGTTACTACATGATAATCTTGTAGCTTGTGTTGGCACGCTCTAAGCTAGCTTGTGGAAATCAACATGTCAATCGATTGTTAGTTAGGCCCAATAAAAGAGAGGAAAACGAGATATCTCTGGACTTAGAATTGGGCCATGGCTGACAGATCAACGTGTATGAGTTTCTTGCAGGTTGTTGGATTATTGGGCCTGTTCGAAGATTGTTAGAATGGAAATAATTAATTCATTACTGTACATTTGTGTTCATATTATCGGTTTCCCAAATCAAAAGAGACGCATGTGTAATAGTGTATGTATCAATATCAGGAGACACCATTAAGCGACACGTGTCACCGACCAGCTGGCGTTGAGAAGCGTGCACACGTGGCTTGTACTTTGGGCAAAGAACCTGTTATTAAACAAAAATAATAATTAATTAAGTATCGCAATTTGGTACCCTCCCGTTAGAGAGGGTTTTGGTACCTTCTTGTCATTTTTTTTTGAATAGGCCAAAATTACGTAGGAACAAGTCGTGTACTCCGTCCTAAGTTATTTCGAAGACATAAAATAGATTTTAAATGAGACACGTGTGTATTGTAAATGAGAATGTGAAAAAATGGGGAATACAATAAAAAATACATGATAATAGTTATAGGGGGTCAAAAAGTCTTTTCAAAAATTAAAAATACAAATTCTAATAGTTAAATATTGTCCTATAAGTATAAAAATACTAAGATCATTTAATAAAGTTGAGAGAAATTGATTAAATGATCAAAGAAGGTACCAAAACCCTTTCTACCCTGCAATTTCCCGATAAGTTTTTGGTACTGCGGCTGCTGTTGATGAAATATAGTTCCAGTTTAGTCAATTTGATTCTTGAAAATAAAAAAGGATTCTTGGAGAGAAAAACAGTTTCCAGTTAGCTAAAAAATAACATTTATAGGAATTCCTACTACTGTTTATGGCCACCGTACTGATGAAACCTGCAGGTTGGTTTCCAACCAGCTATTTATAAATCTAGTGTTCAACCCGATGCACGAATTTATTATTTAAATAAATAATAAGTATTTAATTTTAAATTTTAATAATATATTTAACCTATTTAATATATGTAAATATTAAATTATAAGATTAATTAATTTTTAATATTTAATTTGATACTTATTAGTAGATTAAGAATATAACAAACTAATAGAATAAAATGGATTTGGAAATATGAAATAGTCACATCTAATAATTACAAATGAACACTATCAACAATATTGCTTCATTTAAATTTTTTGAAACACTTTCTTGTAGACAATATTTTTTGTAACATTAAAACACCCAAAGTTGTCATCACATATAAGAATTCTAAGTCTTTGTTGAGACTAGTACTTAACCCTAGATACAACAACATATAATTGACCATGAGGGAAAACAGGCTTTGGTAAATACACACCAACATGTGACAATGTCTGCCTTGACTTTTATTAATGGTCGTAGCAAAGCAAAGAAAATTGGAAACTGTCTTCGTTGAAACTTTAATGGGGTGAGATTTTAAGATAGAATTAAATTCATTCGATGAATGAATACCTTTGTTCCCAAATGTGTTTCCGTAATAACAGTTTTTCCAATGACATTATAACATGACTAATCAACTATTAATCTAGTTCCATTGCAAAGTCCAGCGAATATATCAAAATTCGTCATTAACATAACAGTCACTTCAATCTTTAACACCAACTTGTGATCATGGAGCCTAGAGCACCTAATATCATTTAAGAATTTAGTTGTCAACCAATTAGCTTCAATACCGACTTCCTCATCCCATATAGTATCAGAACTCAAGTACATCATTTCTTCTCCTGGAAATAATGTCATGACATATTCATTGATGGAGTAAACAACATCCAATGTAGAAGCAAGAATTGCTTTATCTTGAAACAATTCTATGTTTTCAAAATTTGATAGCAAATTAGGATAGGCAAAGGAAACTATATCTCCAATTTTATTACATGTATACTTTATCAGTAAATTCAATATCAGTTTGACCATCAATAATTCATATTAATATTAATATGACATGTAATCTTGTTCAATATAAATTTAATACTACATATAGATGTAAATTTAAAAGGTTTATTTCATGTATTACATTTTGAAATTATTTTAATATAGAATGATATATTCATCCATTTTGAGTACTTAGAGTTTAATACGATATCTAAAAGAATAAAAAAAATTATATTCCAATAATAAATAAATTGATAAAAATAATTGAGAAGTAATATTTTTGTTAATTTATCATCTAACATGTTTCTTACTTGCTATGTATATAAATAATCCTTAACTGTGACCACAATTGTAAAGGTTTGACACTAAACCCAACTCATTTATTTCAAGTTAAAGCTCGTATGACATTTATTAATTACAAAATAAAAGTATGTCATTAGAAGAAAAAACATTGAAAAGGAGAATCATAAAATCTTATAAAATGAAGAAAAATAAAAAATAGAATATTGTTACACGATCAACAAATATTAACACAAATATTATTTTTAAAATTATATTAACAAATAGATCTATTGACATTTGTTGCACGGGTAACATGATTTTTTAATTTTCATATATAATTTAAATATTGCAGTAATTATTTTTATAAAATAATGAAATTGTAAGAAAACAAATTAAAATTAAATATATTTCTATTTTAAAAAATATTATGTTTTTTAATATTAGATAAATTATATTTTTCGTTCATGTTTTTCGGTTAACTTTAGACTTTGTCATTGACTTTTACAACCTTTTATTTAATATCACTATACATTTAAAATATTGTAATCGTAGATTCATAGTGTCAGACATTGAGTTTTGGGTTATGTTCATTTTTACATATATTACTAAATTTTTATAAGAAAATTAATTTATGATATAATCATATACATCAATTAGTAGAATGTGAATATTATATTATTATCATGTTTATAGAAAATAATAACAAATACATCATTGTTATATTCACATTTGAGATCTCACAATGCAATCATTTCAAAACTATATAAAATTGTATGAAAAAACCATTATTGGGAGAGCTAACCTCACTATAATAGTATAATGTCAATATTAATGACCGGAGCAGGACTAACTCCGATGGAGGGTATTGATAGTTTATTAAAAAAATCACTTTAAACCCATAATTGAAAATTTTGCCTAACTTTTAAACGTACTATATTGAATATATAATAAATCAAAATACAATATAATAATTTTATTCAAGTAAAAGAAAATAAAATAATTATAAATTTTATAATTCTAATTTAAAATTTTGTCCATGAAAATTATAATCAAGATATCATAAAAGTGATTATGAATTTAAATTATATTGGTATTTGAGATCTCTCATCTTAGTCACCTAAAACCTATATAAAGAGAAGGAGAATATTTACAATGTTAAGAATATTTACAACATAAACAAGAAAAGCAAAATCAAACAAGACAAAAAGTGGGAAAATAAATACAAAAGTTAACAATTTTGCACAATTAATTATGTCAGACTTGACTCTCAAATGTCCCCAGTGGAGTCGCCATCTGTAGGAACCGGGGTCACGACGGGACGGCGAAAAATCATTTTCAATGGAGTCGCCACCAATATTTATTTTTTAGGGAAAATATCAGAAAAACCCTTTTAAAAAAAATGGTCTTTGAAACCAGATTTGGATTCGGGAGTCGATTATGCGTAGGGAAGGTATTAGCACCCTACGACATCCGTCCTAAAACGGTTACCTCTAATTAATTGTGCAAATTTATTAATTTTTGAAAAATATTTATTTTACTCCTTAAAAAATCTTTTTATTTTATTTACAAATTTATTTATATTTTTTTATTTTTTATTATGGGAAAATTTAGAAAAATATTTATTTGGGCTTGACGGGGGCCGGTTCCCGCTCCTACGTATCCCCAGCTGCAATGGGGAAATCAAAGTCACGTAGTTCTGAAAGATTGTTGGTGATTGATTTGAATTTGAATTTTTTTCTCTTTTTTTCTTGGAAAGATTGATTTTTCTTATTTGGAAAAGAATATTGAGAAATATTTTTGACCCTTTTTTTATATTTCAGATTTTTCTATTTACAAAGAGAATCACTGGCTGTGATGAGGCTTCAATTTTTTTTCTATTTTTACTGTACATTAGACTTTAAATTGGACTGTAAATTGGACTCTGATTTGTGCTACATTCTTTCCAATTCCTCACAAATGATTTCAATTATGTGTCATTGGTAGTATTGACATTTAGATTACATAGAATCAATCATTCATGTATACTCAAAAATCATACAAGTGATACCATGAAATACAATCAAAGAATATATTGGACAGAGAAGAAAATGAAATAAGAACCTGGGGTTAAGTTGATTGTCTCCCCTGTTTTTGCTTCCTATGTGATTCTGTCTTTTCTCAACTGCACTTCTCCTTGATTCTTTGCTCTTATATGCTCTTCTCCAATTCTCCTCTACACTGCCAATCCTCTCTTCTTTTTTTACTCTCTGTTTTTCCTCTATTTTTCCTTTTCTCTGTTTTCTGATTTTCTATGTACAATCGTGAAATTGAGAATTGTGATTTTTCCCTGGCTGTGACCATCCCCCTTTCTGATCCCTTCTCTTACCTTTTATACTGTAACTATCTGAAACCAACTCATGAAACCACTTCCCCTTTCTCTCCTAATCCATAGCAAATCACTTTCACTATCCAATATTTTCTCTAACCTCCCACTCATTGTTATCTACTTCTTTTTTTCCTTTCTTTTTTTTTTTATTTTCGGATTTTCTTTTATAATTATTTCCTGATTTTATATTTTTTATATTTTTAGATTTATTATTTTTTTGAATTATTTTTTTTATAAAATAATTTTAGATTTTTTTAATTTTGAAATTGTATATTTTCAAAGGAAAACTTCTTCTTTTTATCTTGAGATTTATTTACAAATTAAATTCAACTAAAATTGAAATTAAAAACAAAGATAATTTTAGCCCGGATAAAATTGGGTATTCACATTAGGGTTTGTCAAAATAATTTTGTAATACTGAGTGGCTTAAGGATGACTGTTGTATATAGGGCGCACACACATTTGTTTTTCAGCATATGTTATAAAAAATGTATGTTGAATTTTCCAGTTCCTTACTTCAAGCCTTAATCTCATTCATTTCATTTCTTCCTTATGTTATTGTAAACAATGTAAATCTGCATGTGTTCCTCTCATGAAAGTGTTAATGTCTCATCTTGCAACTTTGATAATTTATCAATCATGCCAATAAGGATGTTGTAAACAATGAGAAAAGCCCTTGGATTGTCGAGGATAGTGGAGTAGGAAGCAAATGAAGAAGTTGTGAGGTTGCCTAGGTTCGACAACAACAAGGAAAAGGTCCCCCTGAATTTTGAGGGATAAAGACCAAGATGTGTATCAAAGTTATGTATCCTTGAGATGATTTATCTCTTAGTCTAAGGAAGAAGTTGCTTGGAGGAATAGAAGATAAGTCTGGGGTTTTGGTCTCAAAGTTAAAGTCTGAAAATGGGCAATCATGAGTTGAGATGATAATGGCCATTTTTCTCTACCCAAAAAAAAAATCAAATCAATATCCCTAGTTGTCCCTCTTGAGCCTAAAATTTCCTTTCAAATAACCCTGGACAAGGATCACCCCACATTGGGGTTGGTACAAAGTTGAAGTCAACTTTTGTCAATGATATGTTAAGTAAGAAAAAAATAAAAGGAAAATAGAAAAAGAAAAAGCAAAAGCATAAAAGAAAATAATGAGCAAAAATGAAAGAACCATTGACTTCAAGAATCTCAGTTAAACACTCACCTTCTTGAAAAAAAAAGAAGTTGTTGATCCTTGATCCCTTGAACCCTTAAACACTTGTTTGGGCCTACTATATCCTTTCTTTCATAGCCATTAGCCCTGACCACATTACATGCCTT